>CP092883.1:58245441-58445727 GCA_030710605.1 Cordylochernes scorpioides | reverse complement strand
CAAACCCTAAAACAGCACTATTAAGTCCACCAATTTTAGGTCACTTCAATCCAAATGCACCTACTTATGTTTCTATGATGCGTCCAACATCGGCATAGGTGCAACACTTGTCCAAGACATCGGTGGTGAAGAGAAGGTGATCTCATATTTGAGTCGTACCTAAGTAAAGCGGAGCAAAATTATTCAACCACTGAAAAAGAATGTCTGGCCGTTGTCTGGTCAATGTCAAAATTACGACCCTACCTTTATGGAAGACACTTTAAAATAGTAACAGACCATCACGCCTTATGCTGGCTCAAAAACTTGAAGGATCCAACAGGTCGATTGGCAAGATGGGCATTGAAAATTCAAGAATATGACTTCGATATAATACATAAATCGGGAAAGAAGCATCTGGACGCCGATGGCTTATCTAGGGGGCCCTTACCAGAAACTGATTGGGATGAGGATTTTGAAAGGCTATTTTTAAATCAAATAACAGACGAAGAGGATAAATTTATCGAAAGTGTTAAGAAAAACCTTAATGGAAGCAGGCGATCAATTGCGCAAAACTTTAAAGAAGAAGATGGATGCCTCTTTAAGAAAAACCCGAACCCGGAAGGCGGCGTCGTGGTTGCTTGTGGTTCCAGAGAATAAAAAGAGAGAAATTATGAAAGAATATCACAATCAATTGTTGCACCAGGTTGCGGCTTGGCAGACTCTTTCAGCCTGGATTCTCTCCTGTGCTGGGTTTGCATCTTACCAGAGCGTGTTTCAACCATCCTGCAAATTTATAAAAGGGAATAACGAGATAAGTCTTCTTTAAGTAGCCACCAGAATCCTTTTTTTATTTTCTCACATCAAAGAGAGCTGTGAAGTCACAGTGTACCTAAATACAAATGATGACAATCTAAATAATCTGTGGTTTAAATAAATATCATAGAATATTTTATATAAAAATAAATAAATATATATTTAAATTTCAAATATATTAAAAATAATATAAGAAATACGCCATTAATCATGATGTAACACTTCCCCTCTCCAGAGGTCGTCACGTCCTCGTGAGTTACTCATCAATTCTCTCAAAATAGGGTTTGAGTCTTGAGACATGGACAATCAATGGGTCTTGGCCAGGATTATCTTTTGGCTCAATTAGTAATTTACGTTAGACAGCTTCTTTAATATTTATATGGGCCAAAATATTTTCTCAGTAGTTTCTCACACTTTCCTATTTTCCTAATTGGTGTCCAAACTGCTACTAATTCTCCTGGTTCGTAGCTTCTTTCCATGTGTTTCTTGTCATAGTTCTTTTTCATTCTTTCTTGAGTCTTTATTGTGTTGTTAATAACTAATTTTCTTGTTCTGTTTATTTTGTCTAAGTGATGTTTTATGTATTCATCATAATCATCTTTGTCAATGTCCACCGAGATATTCCTGTCGTCCAAAAGAGACGTGGGTTCTCTTCCAAACATCAGGAAAAAGGGAGAATATCCTGTGGTTTCCTGAATTGTAGTATTGTAAGCGTGAGTGATGAATGGGAGTATTTCGTCCCAATTTTTCTGATCAGTGTTCACATACATACTGAGCATATTGATCAATGTTCTATTTAACCGCTCTGTCAATCCATTAGTCTGGGGATGATAGCTCGTTGTGAAGCAATGTTTAATCTTGCACGTTTTCATCTCCTCTTTCATTAAATTACTGGTAAATTGAGAGCCTCTGTCACTAATAAGATATTGTGGGGCTCCGTGCCGAAGAAAAATATCCTCTACTAGAAATTTAGAAACTTCTTTCACTGTTGCTTCCGAGACTGCTCTTGTTTCTGCATATCTAGTGTAGTAGTCGTCAGCACGATTATCCATTTTTTCCTGTTTTTCGTAGATGGTAGTGGACCAACAAAGTCAATTCCAATTCTTTCGAAAGGAAAGTTGGCTGGGGGGATGGGCTGTAGTAGTCCAGAAGGTAATTGGTTTGAGCCTTTCCTACTTTGGCAAAGGTGACACGTCTTAACGAATTCTGAGACATCCTTTAGCATGGATGGCCAAAAGTATTTACTCTTTATTCGGTACATGGTTCTGGCGACGCCCAGATGGCCATTCGACATATGATTGTGATATTCTTTCATAATTTTCTCTCTTTTTTATTCTCTGGAACCACAAGCAACCACGCCTGCCTTCAGGGTTCGGGTTTTTCTTAAAGAGGCATCCATCTTCTTCTTTAAAGTTTTGCGCAATTGATCGCCTGCTTCATTAAGGTTTTTCTTAACACTTTCGATAAATTTATCCTCTTCGTCTGTTATTTGATTTAAAATAGCCTTTCAAATCCTCATCCCAATCAGTTTCTGGTAGGGCCCCCTAGATAGCCATCGGCGTCCAGATGCTTCTTTCCCGATTTATGTATTATATCGAAGTCATATTCTTGAATTTTCAATGCCCATCTTGCCAATCGACCTGTTGGATCCTTCAAGTTTTTGAGCCAGCATAAGGCGTGATGGTCTGTTACTATTTTAAGTGTCTCTTCATAAAGGTAGGGTCGTAATTTTGACATTGACCAGACAACGGCCAGACATTTTTTTCAGTGGTTGAATAATTTTGCTCCGCTTTACTTAGGGTACGACTCAAATATGAGATCACCTTCTCTTCACCACCGATGTCTTGGACAAGTGTTGCACCTATGCCGATGTTGGACGCATCAGTATGAACATAAGTAGGTGCATTTGGATTGAAGTGACCTAAAATTGGTGGACTTAATAGTGCTGTTTTTAGGGTTTGAAACGCTTCCTCTTGTCTTTCTGTCCAGGTAAATGATACACTTTTTTTTATAAGGTTGGTCAAAGGGTCAGCAATTTTTGAAAAGTCTTTGATAAATTTTCTATAATATGAACACATTCCCAAAAAGGATTGTACTTCTTTGACCTTTTTGGGCCGAGGAAAATTTCTGACAGCTTTGATGTTATGTTCCGCGGGTTTTATACCATGTTTGCTCGTTATATAGCCGAGAATCTCCAATTCTTCAAAAGCAAATCGGCATTTTTTGTCGTTTAACCTTAAATTAGATTCACGAAAACATCTAAAAACAGCTTCAAGTCTTTTGAGGTGCGTTGGAAAATCCGGGCTATATATGATAACATCATCCAGATAACACAAACAAATTTGCCATCTCAGATTTCCAAGCATATTCTCCATATTTCTCTCAAAGGTAGCAGGCGCGTTACAAAGTCCAAAAGGCATCACGTTGAATTCATATAATCCATGCGCTGTAGTGAAAGCTGTTTTCTCTTTGTCTCTTTCTTCGACTTCAACTTGCCAATATCCAGATCTGAGGTCTATTGCTGAGAAGTGTGTAGATCCTTGGAGAGTATCCATAACTTCGTCTATTCTAGGGATCGGATAGACATCTTTTACTGTCACATTATTCAGTTTTCTGTAGTCCACACAAAATCTGTATTTACCATCTCGCTTCTTGACCAATATTACTGGAAAAGACCAGGGGCTAGAAGATGGCCTAATTATGCCTTCTGTAAGCATCTCGTCAATTTGCTCTTTTATAATATCTCGTTCTTTAGCACTTACCCGGTAAGGCTTGTGTTTAATTGGCTTCGCGTCTTCTGTGTCTATCCGATGTTTTGCCAAATTGGTTCTCCCTAATCTCGATGAAAAAAGATCTCCATACCTTTCTAAAACTTGTTTTAACTCCTTCTGTTCCTTTGGTGAAAGATTTTCGTTTATTTGGAATCTAGGTTCTTCGTTCTTTTCTACCTCTCTTTCTCGACTCACATTTATTTTCGCTGGACTACTTCCAAAAGCCAATGTTTGGTTTTTCATTATTTTTAACGGTCGAGGATACGGATTAGTTATCCAGATGTGTGTTTCCCTATTTATAACATTGATCAAGCTTCTTGCTAGACGAAGTCCATTTGTTTGAAACATTTTGCTGCTCTCCTCGATAATATATTCTCCATCCTCTGTTTCTACCAATGCCTTGATCAATTTCATGGAACATTCCGGTACAATGGAATCCTTGGCACTCTTTATTTTCAACATTTCAAAATTGATTTCGTCATGATTATTCGTCAAATCATATTTTATAGTTTCTTGCTTACAATCTATTTTTGCGTTCATTTTCTTAAGGAAATCTCTCCCAAGAATTAATGTCCGTAAATGCGTTTTCAATATCACAAAGTTGTGTGATAATGTTTCGTCATCAATTTTTATATTTAAAAATATACTTCCTACCATGTCCAATTTTTTTCCATCGGGTCCTGCACAAATTTTTGCGAGTTTACTTATACCATGGCCTGTATCGAGGGCCGTTCTGAGGTCGACCACTGAGAGGTCAGCACCTGTATCAACCAAAGCTTCAAAAGTCCCTATCTTGTCCACATTAATTTTTAATTTGTATTTAGGGTCCAACTTCTTGATTCCGTTTATGGTCGACTTGCTTTGATTGACAGATTCAGGCGCGACGCTTAGTTTAAATCTTCCAACACGGAATATCTATTCCGGGTAGGAATATTTGTCTGTGTGCTATGACATACATCAGCATAAAGCCGAGGTCCTGATTTCTCTGATATTTCATTCATTTGGCATTTTTCTTCGACCTTCTCTTGGGTATCTGCTGGATCCTCTTCTAGGATTCTTATAAACTTGACCCTACAATAACGGGCCACGTGCCCTGGCTTGTTACATTTAAAGCAGATTGGTCTTCCATCTTCCGTCCTATTTTTGCTCACTTCTTGGCTTTTATTGTAAGTGTTTCTCTGAAGGTTTGGTTTCGGCACAAAGTTAGGATTATAAGGACGTCTAGGGGTAGAGGGCTGGGGAAAGTTGTTTCGATACTGTCTGGGGGTAGGAGGGGAGTCGTTCTTGTAATTATTGGAAACAGGGGCTTGGGGCCTGGAAGTGGTCTGGTAGTTTCGTGCGGCAGTCGGCGGCACGTACCTCGATTGTTGTTGGGGTCTAGAATAGCGTGGACCGTTATATAGGTTTCTGGATTTCTCCACACGTTCCCGATACTTCTTTTCAAAATAATCCATTTTCTTGCACACGACAAGAAGGTCATCGGTCGTTTTAGGAGGGTTCAGGTAGAGCGCGAATGAGTACTCTTTTTTCAGTCCTCCAATAACATGTTCAATTTTTGTTTCTTCTTCCATTGCGGGGTCAACCTTGTTGCACAACACTAGAATGTCTTCCGCGAACCTGATTGCTGGTTCATTCCAGTGTTGCATTCTGTTGAGCTTCATTCTAAGTTCTTCTTTATTCGCGTCCAAAGAAAAATCCTGAATGAGGCGGATTTTAATATTTTCCCAGCTCGTGAAACTAGCTTTGTGTAAATTCAACCAGGTTTTAGCGCTTCCCGTCATGTTCATGGCGGCATAACGAGAGATAATGTAGTCTGCCCAATGGTACAAGAAGCCAATTTCTTCAAGAGATTCAATCCATGGGCGAGGGTCTTCCGTTCCATCATACTTGGGGATGTCGATGTTGGGATTCAGGACAACTGGGTCGGAACTAGCATCTCTACCAATTGTTGCACCAGGTTGCGGCTTGGCAGACTCTTCAGCCTGGATTCTCTCCTGTGCTGGGTCTTGCATCTTACCAGAGCGTGTTTCAACCATCCTACAAATTTATAAAAGGGAATAACGAGATAAGTCTTCTTTAAGTAGCCACCAGAATCCTTTTTTTATTTTCTCACATCAAAGAGAGCAGTGAAGTCACAGTGTACCTAAATACAAATGAATAATCTAATAATCTGTTTTAAATAAATATCATAGAATATAAAAATAAATAAATATATAATTTAAATTTCAAATATATTAAAAATAATATAAGAAATACGCCATTAATCATGATGTAACAATATGTCGAATGGCCATCTGGGCGTCGCCAGAACCATGTACCGAATAAAGAGTAAATACTTTTGGCCATCCATGCTAAAGGATGTCTCAGAATTCGTTAAGACGTGTCACCTTTGCCAAAGTAGGAAAGGCTCAAACCAATTACCTTCTGGACTACTACAGCCCATCCCCCCAGCCAACTTTCCTTTCGAAAGAATTGGAATTGACTTTGTTGGTCCACTACCATCTACGAAAAACAGGAAAAAATGGATAATCGTGCTGACGGACTACTACACTAGATATGCAGAAACAAGAGCAGTCTCGGAAGCAACAGTGAAAGAAGTTTCTAAATTTCTAGTAGAGGATATTTTTCTTCGGCACGGAGCCCCACAATATCTTATTAGTGACAGAGGCTCTCAATTTACCAGTAATTTAATGAAAGAGGTGATGAAAACGTGCAAGATTAAACATTGCTTCACAACGAGCTATCATCGCCAGACTAATGGATTGACAGAGCGGTTAAATAGAACATTGATCAATATGCTCAGTATGTATGTGAACACTGATCAGAAAAATTGGGACGAAATACTCCCATTCATCACTCACGCTTACAATACTACAATTCAGGAAACCACAGGATATTCTCCCTTTTTCCTGATGTTTGGAAGAGAACCCACGTCTCTTTTGGACGACAGGAATATCTCGGTGGACATTGACAAAGATGATTATGATGAATACATAAAACATCACTTAGACAAAATAAACAGAACAAGAAAATTAGTTATTAACAACACAATAAAGACTCAAGAAAGAATGAAAAAGAACTATGACAAGAAACACATGGAAAGAAGCTACGAACCAGGAGAATTAGTAGCAGTTTGGACACCAATTAGGAAAATAGGAAAGTGTGAGAAACTACTGAGAAAATATTTTGGCCCATATAGAATATTAAAGAAGCTGTCTAACGTAAATTACTTAATTTAGCCAAAAGATAATCCTGGCCAAGACCCATTGATTGTCCATGTCTCAAGACTCAAACCCTATTTTGAGAGAATTGATGAGGTAACTCACGAGGGCGTGACGACCTCTGGAGAGGGGGAAGTGTTACATCATGATTAATGGCGTATTTCTTATATTATTTTAAATATATTTGAAATTTAAATTATATATTTATTTATTTTTATATAAAATATTCTATGATATTTATTTAAACCACAGATTATTTAGATTGTCATCATTTGTATTTAGGTACACTGTGACTTCACTGCTCTCTTTGATGTGAGAAAATAAATAGAGGATTCTGGTGGCTACTTAAAGAAGACTTATCTCGTTATTCCCTTTTATAAATTTGTAGGATGGTTGAAACACGCTCTGGTAAGATGCAAGACCCAGCACAGGAGAGAATCCAGGCTGAAGAGTCTGCCAAGCCGCAACCTAGTGCAACAATATTTACCTCAGTTCTGAGCTCACGCAATTTGCACCCTCAACCTCATTTCTCGTACTCTACACCTATAGCATAAAAAGCCCATGCCAAGTGTCCCCTTGCCATGTCCGCCTGAAAAAATCTTTAAGTCTAGAGTTCCCAGTCTTAATGGCTTTAATATTTTCATCATGTGTATGTGAATCCCCTTCTCCTTGTTGACACCTCTCAATAGCATTTCCCTTATAATACATTGGATGTTATTGTATATAGCCTTTAATGACTTATATTTTCAACAATCCCTAAAATTTTAAACTTCTTAGATTTAAAATGCTTGTAAATAATATTTACTTGTGTACTATACAATATTTTATTTACATAAAACTTTGTTACCATAACCTTAATTAATTTCAACTATAAAATTATTTTCTTTATTCCTGGCTTCTCCAGCTTTAAGTATACTCAAACCATGTTCAGCCTTCTTCAACGGCCATATGTCATAATATATACTCTTCAGGAATAATAAAGCAAACCTACAGTAAACCCAGAGACGGGCGGGTAAGGACCGGTCACTTTAGACCTCAGCGACATTCCAAGGGCGACCTCTGGGGTCCGTCAGTTAACACCTCAGGACTTTTAGGACAGTTGGGGATTGTGTGCGACACGGCCGCCTGGCTGTGCCGGGTCCCCGTCTCTCCCTCTCTCTCTGGTTGTGCGAGTTTCTCTACCAACTAGTGGTGTGATTATTTCTCTTTCCCCACCTTATTATATTGCCACATATATATATGTGGGTGAGAGAGAACGCAAATCTATTAGGAACCACTTTCAAGATACTGATGGAATCCCTTAATCCAGAAATACACACATCCAAATCAGTGTCAAAAATATTCGCAGGCTACAAATCACAACTTCCATGGGAAGGTGTTATATAACATCCATATTTATTATTGCGTCAAAAGATAATCATTTTAATATTTTTGTTGCTCAGTAAAGAAACTGCATGTATCCCAGACCCCCCCCGCCCCCCCCCAGTGTCTGTTACTCATCAAATTTCTCACTTTGTATTTATGTAAATATGGTTCAATTGTTCTGATAAAAAATGTCTTATCATCCTGACATTTTTTTGCATTTTCTTTATTTTTATAATAGTACATATAAGACATTTGTTACAAAATATGCTGTTGAGGGTCCGAGAATCCGATGGAATGGATCTCTTCCATTACGAAGGAAGTGAGTATTTAGTCGTCGTAGACTACTTTTCTCGTTTTATCGAGGTCGTACTAAACTTTCGTCGGAGGCTAGGGAAGATCACTTCAAAGCCATCTTTGCTCGTCATGGCATCCCTGACATTGTAATCAGTGATAACGGACCACAATTTCGCCCATCAACAACTTCAGCTTTTTTGAAGTTTGCTTCTGAAGTTGGGTTTCGACACATCACTTCCAGCCCAAAGCATCCACAATCAAATGGTAAAGCAGAGGCTGCTGTCAAAATTGTGAAAAACTTGATGAAAAAGAATAATGATCCGGTCCTAGCACTCATGGAGTATCGGGCAACACCCCTGGCAAACGGACTCTCCCCTTCGGAACTTCTATTTGGACGGAAAATCCGCACTATGGTTCCCTACACCTCATCATCACTAACCCCTAAAACAGTGGATCAATCAAAACTCAGGGGGGAAGAGGAGCAGCGGAAGATGGCGCAGAAAATGAATTTTGAGACGCCATGCGGCCACGAAAAAGGCGGATCTGATTGCAGGAGAGAAAGTTTGGGTTAAGGATCTTCGAGCGTGGGGAAGTGTCATCGAGAAGGCTTCAGCGCCCCGCTCATACATCGTGGAAACTCCTGTAGGGACCTACAGGCGAAACTCTCTTTTTCTGACTTCTTCCCAACAACAGGTCGACCCCAGTGAGACATCTCCTGACAGTAAATTCCCCGCTGAAACAGAGGAAACTCCGGGAAATGAACTGCCTGCAGAGGAACTACAACAGCTGCCAGGAGTCGCTCCAGAGATGAAGCAGCCGTCTCCTTCACCTGGGAAAGTGTCGCGGTATGGGAGGAGATACAAGCGTGTCCAGCGCTAACCTCTTCTAAACTTTTTGGGGGAGATGTTGAGGGTTCAGGCGAGAATCCTCACGCCACTTCGCGCCTAGCGGCGCCAGTGTGGCGGCGGGAACTGGCTGAGACTGGTACCCGGCGGTTTGGTTTTGGCTGCGCGGCTGGGGAAGATCTCCGCCTATGGCTGTGTGTGGTGTTCTCCTTATGTTCCGGCACTGGTTATAAATAAAACCGGTACCAAGGGAGCTCTGACGACTCAGAGGGGATTATTGACAAAACAACACAATTGACAAGCACAACACAACATGTACCTTACATATTTCACTATTTAGGTAATAAAAAGGCATATATTGAATTGAATAAAATGTTTATTTGCCAATATTTCGTAGACTGAACGCCAACCTTTGTCAAGGCATTACATTTTATATAAACAAACTCAGTGCCGCATAATTTTTTAATAAATACAAAGGGTGGGGGAGGGGGTAAATTTTTAAATGAAAAAATATACCAATTATTATCAGAATAAGTTAAATATTATAAGGGATGTGTGAATATTAAAAATTAAAAAAAATATAAGGTCTCTGTCCTATATTTATTTATATTATACAAAATGTAATGCCTTGACAAAGGTTGTCGTTCAGCCAACTGAAATATTGGCAAATAAATCTTTTATTCAATCCAATATGTCTTTTTATTACCTAAAGATTTAAATACATATTTTTTCCCCTCTACTTTCAGAATATTTCACTATGTGAAAAAATAAAAAAAGGTCAGGTGTTTGGTATTAAAATCAAAAAAGGCATATCCTGACCACTTCACATGAACTTTATAGATGGCGCTATGCCAAGTGAGAGGAGGAGATTATTAAACAACTCAAAATGGCAAGATCAGCAATGTCTCTAGGTAGACTGTGGCACCATCACAATGAGACTGGTATGATAGCTGGTCTTTTCCATTACAACATATGGCTGTAAATCACAGCTGAGAATAATGGTGTTGCCAGAGGCTCTTAATATTCACTTTTTAAATACAACTCCGCCTTTGCCGGTCCCAAGCCCGGATGAAAAAGGAGGAGGGGGAGCAGTAAAAAGCTCGCTAAAAAACCTGGGTTCAGCTAGCCCGGCTGATAGTACCCTGTAAGGGCTCCTAATCCAGGGATACAGGATGAGCAGCGTTTGTACTCCCTGTTAGGAGCGGCTGCACATGGCGTCTGTTCCTCATGTCAGAGGCGGCCATTTATTTTGGAGCTAAGTCGGCCTGCCACTGAGTAGTGCTCCCAGTCTTAATGACAAAGGCAGATGCATTCTACTTCACCCAGTCATGATCTCAAGCTTTAAAAATTTGATACCCTAATATGATTGAGTGGAGATAAGAAAGAAGAAGACTTTTTAAATACCATTCCTTTTTTGCAGGAAGTCCCTAGGACCAGCTTTTTTGGTCGCTGAGCCTACATGCACCACAATGTCGAAGGTTAACAGCCTAAAACATTATTGGCTTTTCTTTATTTTTCGAGAAAGGGAGATTTGGCCAATAATCTAGAATAATTAAAATTACCGAGATATTTATTCTGACAACTGCCACTTTTAACTGCACAATCAAGAAAAGCTTTTCACTTAATTTATTGAAAAAAATATTAAACACAAGGTAACAAGACCAAATCCAAATAAATAAGCAGTGTGTAACATTTCGGTAACAACGCTGTTACCGAAACGTCACACACGGCTTATTTATTTGAATTTGGTCTTGTTACATTGTGTTTATAATCTATAATCCAAATTGTGCCTTATCATTAAAAAAATATCTTTATATCTTTTATGTAATATTATATATATAGTAATTTTCTTATATTTTAATTATGATTCCAAACACACTTAAAAAAAAAAGTGTAAACAAGTGTATGAATGAATAATAAATAATAACAAAGAGAAACGGGATAAAACATTTTATTTATCTGGAGAAAAAGGTATAGGAGGAGGTTGAGAGAGAAAGATAGAAAATTTGGCACGTGACGTGTGGGTGACAACTAGGGATGTTTGGGGAAGGCACTTTACACAAGACTGGGAGGTTTAACAACAACAACAATGGGAGGTGCGAGGAAGAGAAACCTTGATTGTTAGAGAGTTAACAACAATGGGAAGTGAAAGGAAGAGAAACCTTGATTGTTGCAGAATTATCAACAAAGGGAGGTGCAAGGAGGAGAAACCTTGATTGTTGCAGAATTATTAACAATGGGAGGTGCAAGGAGAAACCTTGATTGTTGCAGAATTATCAACAAAGGGAAGTGCAAGAGGAGAAACCTTGATTGTTGCAGAATTAACAACAATGGGAAGTAAAAGGAGGAGAAACCTTGATTGTTGCAGAATTAACAATAATGGGAGGTAAAAGGAGGAGAAACCTTGATTGTTGAAGAATTAACAATAATGGGAGGTAAAAGGAGGAGAAATCTTGATTGTTGCAGAATTAACAATAATGGGATATGAGAGTGGGACCAATAAAAATAATGGAAATGACACATATGTGTGAGCTTGAACATTTTTCCCAGAAAAACAAAAATAAAAGATATATGTGTGAAAGCAATAATATTATTAAGATTACTGTAATTAATAACTAGTGGTTATAATAAATAATGAGTGGCACATAATTATTAGACTATATATTGTCGTAAATGGGAGTTTTTTTTAACATGAAATGAGAACAAATAAATGGTGTTGTGCATGGGAGAAATTAAACTCACAGGAGTAAGGTCTTGCTTGAAGACCTGTTTTCCTATATGCATACTGTGTAAATGCAGCTACCCAACACGTGCAATTCCTGGGAGATATGGAAACAAACAAAGATATGAAAATTTAAATTTAGGTGTAAGTACTGTGAAATCTGAATGCTCAATATGAATCAATATTCCAAAGAAAATTTTTACAAAACTTTTTAAAAACATATCTCAACATAACTAATTTACAAAATATTTACAAATTGGAGCAAAATTAAAACAAAGAAAGCTTAGGCTTTTTTTTTTTTTTTAAAGAACCATAAAGATCAACAACAAAATGTGCATATTTCACTTTGACCAGAGGGTGTCAATCCAAAAACTGGAGACAAAATCTTAAAAACTTGGTTCAACAAACAGAAGATGAGTTTAAAATGTTATCAAATTATCCTATATATATTTTTTTTGAATTTTACAAAAAATATTAATATTAATTTACAAATTTAAGAAGTAAAATAAAAAAGACAAGGTTGAAAAGCAGACATGGATATTTAAAAAGCAATATTCCCTTTCCATCAAGATAGATGTGTGTGAATTCATAAAAATCTCACCATCATTCATGTCTTTAATTGATTACAAGGTATAAGCATCTGTATTCAAAAATCAAAGAGTTTTAAAAATAAACAATTCCCTACTCTCCCTGCAAGGATAAAAATATAGAGGAGAGGGGAAACTGGTTTACCATTTCTTCAATGAAGCAGATTTGGATTGTAGAAATTTATGTGGAGAGGGTTGCTAAGAGGAGCATAATTCTTTGCATCAATTTTTGTAGATAAAATGCTTTTTTTAATTTCATGTGATTGTTATTATTACTTTTATACTTATCTCAAATACACATGCGATACAGACCATGGCTCATACGATAAATGCACCACATGTCTATACATGCAGAAAACAGTTTGTTTGACTTTTGCACTTACAAGGGTCAGAGTCCTATGTGATTACTGGTGAAGATGGAGTCATGCAGGAAACAGAGGACATTGAAGTAGAAAAACTGGCTAATTGCGGGATTTGATCCTGGGTCATGGTTGTTGAAAATCGACAGTGTGTACTTCTTCAAAATAATTTTCTTCTTGGCACTGTAAATTCAGACTTTATTGAAATGGACCTTTAGTCATCTAGGAATGGAGAGAGGATGGTAGAATAGACGGGATGGGAAGAAATAAAGAGCTCAATGGTGTCATGGAGATCAGAACAGTACAAGAGACAACTAAAAAAAAAAAAAAAAATCCTGTGAAAATATGAAATAATATATACGAAAGAAATATGTCTAGATGAAAATATTTGTTTCAATCTGAAAAATATTAAAAGAAAGGCTAGACGGAAGCAATGTGAAGTTATATGGATAAACTTGCATCCCAAATGAGCAACAAATTCACATCTAGAGAACTTTAAAAGAGCAAATTGTTCTTGGAGTAGTTCCTACTGCCTGCCTGGAATGATTTCACCCTTTTGACTTCAATATAAAATCCCATGTGAAATATCCTGATTTTTATTCCTCATTTTCAAAAAAATTATCATTATCTTCAATTAATTATTAGAATAAAATGGTACAGTAGAACACCTCCATGTGAGGGTACCTCTAATACAGTTTTCATCACCAAAATTACCATTTAGAAACTATCTGGTAAATATCTGGCTTGTGAGACATCCCCGGAGCACAGTGCTTAAACAAGGAAGATATCTACAACAGCAAGTCATCAATACACTAGGAGGTCTGTGTGAGTTGGTTTAAGCATTCAACTGATGGATTAGAAAAACTCTCTGGTAAGAAGAAACCTCCCTCTAAAAGACACTTTGCTTCTGCAACTAAGTGTTGTCCTTTAGAAAGACTGCTATTTGGATCAAAATTGGAAAATAATAATTATAGTAAATGTTGAGTTAAAGAGCTGGGTGAACTAGTGTGATGTGTGTAACACTATGTTTTAAATTCGGTGGGAAACCTCAGATTATTGGGGAATGTAAATGAAAATTATTAGTTTGTGTGCTCACTTAAGTTCTATAATAAAAAATCTCTTTAAAGAACAACACTTAGTTGCAGAGACAAAGTGTCCTCTAGAGAGAAGTGTCCTCTTTCTGGATAGCAGCTAAATCAGTAAAATTAATTATTCTGGCAATTAAAACACTATCCTTGTTGAGAAGTGGCCTCTCATGAAGGTTCTACTCAATATCAAGATAAAAATAATAATGATGCTTCGGTAACGACATTGTTACTGATATGTCACAAAATATTTAGTTATTTGGATTTAGTCTTATTATCTTGTGTTTCCATAATCCAAATTATGCCTCAGTGTTCTATTGAATACATTAATAAGATACAATTTGGATTATAGATTTGAAACATAAGGTAAACAAGACCAAATCTGCTCGAGGAGCATGAACTCATGGAATTTGTGTAATCTTTACACAAGGGGATAAGAAACAACAACAACAGACCAAATCTAAATTAATAAACGGATTATGATGTTTCAGTACAAGTGTTGTTAACATCATCATACTTTTTACCCTGGCGTGGCTGAATATCTTGCTATTAATTAAAAAATAAAATAAACAATGGCCCTCGCAAGCATGTGGGCACTATATCTACAATACTCCAGAATATACACATTGTAATTATATTATTGCAACTTGAAGGTTAAGAGAGCATGGCATAAGAGCTGTAGAAAACAGCTTTGTATCAATATGGAAATAAGAGAGAGAGAGTTAGATAAATCCCTTTATATATAAACAATAGTATCATAAAAAGAACAACAAAAAATTTCTTGAGCTAAAAACAATATACAGTAGAACCTCCCTGTAAAGGACACCTAATTGCAGAGTCAAAGTATCTTTTTAGGGAGAGGTGTCCTCTTACCGGAGAGTTGCAAAAAGGTAAAAATGGTAATTTTGCAAATGAAAACGGTCCTTTACAGAGAAGTGACCTCTAGCGAGAGTGTCCTCTTATGGAGGTTCTACTGTATATTTTATAATTTGTTGATTTTTGTAAACTCTCTCTTTTCTATAGACACTCCCCTAAATAAAGGTTTGTCTTCAGGAGGTGAGAGATTATAGCAATGAGATTACTTTAATAAAGAGGTTGGCTTTACAATGGATAGATGTAAATAATGACGTTAATAAAGGGAAATCTGCAATAAACACAGACTCTATTATATGGATTGTAGTGAAGTACACAATAAATTATTTAGTGTCAAAGTGAGAGAGACAAACAGCTAATATATATATTTCAAAAATTTGCAAGGAGAGAAAACAAGTTGAAAAATTGTGCATTATATTATTGAGAAATATGTATGTACACTCATGGACAAAAACTTAAGGAAGTTGTACCTTTCAGCATGTATATCTGGATTCAGACAATAATTCTGAAAGATATTTGATACACAGTGACCTTTATTGAAGACACATGAGATAACCAAGTGTGAACAAAATTGCCTCTGTCTCCTTAAAAAAAAAAAAAAGAGCCGCGGCATCAGACTTTTCACTTCCTCAAGTTTTTGTCCATGAGTGTATATATTTGAGCTATAGCAGATTAAAAAATAAAATAAAGGGAGTGAAAATATCAATTACATATCATTTTAATAAAGAAAAAAAAAAATGTTTTTGAGAAATTATTATTTTTTATAATGTCATCAAGAGTGAGAAAAGCATTATAAAGATGGAGATGGGAGAAAAAAATTGAAACTAAATAAAATAATTAAACAAAATTCAACAACAGTCATCAACAATTATTAACAAGATACATCCAGGAATATTACTCAAATATTTTTAAAATATATTAATATCTTTTTTTTTCTTTGTTACAATGGTAATAGGGGATGGAAAAATATAATTTAGATTGGCGGGGGGGTAACCTGCTATGCAACTCTATATGCTGCTATGGTAGCATCCGTGTAGCTTCAGCAGTAATCTGAAGGTAGATAGTGAGGGTAGCGAAAGGCCCACTGCTCCAGAGTGGCGCGAGTTGACGCCACCGCGGAGAAGAGAGAAGCTGGTCGATGGCTGCCAGCTCTTTGAGTCGATCGCGCAGTGTGCGATGTGCTGCCATCATGGTGAGGGTACGCTGGTTGACTCTCTGCCTCGACATCGCCGTCAGCCTTCTGGCTCTAAGATCCGTGCCATCTGGAGCCAAATCCGGCTCTCCACAATCTGGCGGCCATGCCCTCTACGTCTTCCTCCCCTGCTGTGACGAGCATGCAAAAACAGACATTGCAAATAAAGCAATACTCCCAATGTGTCAATTATCATTAAATCATACTTGCTGGGAGGGAAAGTTAGTCCCAATTAAAAAATGGGTAGATTTTAACATACTTTTACTGATTCAAATTCATAATCTAAAAAAATTATTTGAATTAATTGGAACTACTGATAATCAGGGATACATTTTGATTTGCCAGCCAATATGGAAGAGTTAACTGTATATGGAATTAAACAAGTTGAATGAGAGAGAAATAGGCAAACCTTGTTATAACAACATTGTTGTGTTAACCATGGTTAAGATAAAAGGGATCTTGAAATATAATGAGGTTGGCAATATAAGGAAATCCCTATTGGAGAGTCCATAAATTCTAGCTGCTTTGGAGAGACAAGAGTTGAGACCTACCTGGGCCTTCTACCTTTGTATCTGTGGCCCTCCGCTTGCCCAACATGGCCACCCCCATGTACGGCTGAGCAGGGCAGTCTGCACCAGAGTATTCTGTCTGGGAGCCGGTGGTGCGGCAGGCAGCTTTCCTCATCTGCTTCGACATGATGCGACGTTCCAGGCGGGGGGAGCCTAGCTTCTGCAGGAAACGCCGAGTTGGGAAGAGGCCTGTAAGGGCCTGGGATTTGGGATATGGCTCGAGGCAAGGAGGGCGGTCATGTAGGACAGGGATGTTGGAGCGGGACTTGACAGGGGAGCCATTTTCACTCTCGTCCTCTGTCTCGCTGAAGTAGGGATCTGGCAACAAGTTGTGTGAGCAGGCGTATGTGATGTGGCGGCAATACTTACTCTCTGTGGAGGAAGAGGCAGCATAGCTCAACTTGGCTATCCACCTGTACACCAACACTGGATTGCAAGCTGTTTGACAATTTGTTCCAGAGCCTTGGGATGAATTGAGAAATATCAAAGTTGAGAAACTGTAAAACTTAAAACATGTGATGACAAAAATGTGTTATGTACAAAAATGGCGGACATATAAATCCCAACCCAATGATGGACCTTGGAGTCTGGCCTGTATTATATTACAAGACTTGGGTTCATATTGCCAAACTGCTTGTTTCTCATCTGCTAATACAGTAGAATTTTGCTTGAAAGGAAATCTAATGGCAAAGTCAAAGTGTCTTTTAGAGAAAGATGTCTTCTTAATAAAGAACAGTTAATTGGGTACAAATGGGAATTTTGGAGATAAGATTGTTCTTTGTATAGAGGTGTCAGTTTTACAATACTGGACAGCTGAGCTGGAAGAGGATTAGGTATAGTGGGGGAGAACCTCATTATAACAACTGTATTCCATTTCTAGAGGTTATGAATACTGTAGAACCTCCCTGTAAAGGACACCTAATTACAGAGCCAAAGTGTCATCTTTACTGGAGAGTTGCCAAATAGTAAAAACGGCAATTTTACGAATGAAAACTGTCCTTTATAGAGAGGTGTCCTCTCATGGAGGTTCTACTGTATATAATAATTGTACTCTTGCCTTGAAATATTTTTATTCCTCTAGTTTCTTCATTATTAATTACTTACAGGGCATACAATTGCTAAAAGATTACGCACACACACACTCCTCGAACACTTGTGCTTTCTTTTATGTCAACAGAACATGATGATGATAACCTTATCTCAACACTACAACAACCTCATCATATCACCAACTTTGTCATATTTCTAGAGTCCCCCAAGTTTCAAGTCCAATTGTGTTTTAACCATGATGTGTGGATCCTGCTTAGATTTCTAAATTCAATCTTTATTTATTCAAAATACTCCTGAATCGAATTATTGTATTATATATATATATATATATATATCCAGTAAAACCCCGCTAATACAAACCCTGGATATAACGAACCTTCCCTTATAACGAACCCACGCTGATTCCCAATTCCAATCCACTGAAAATACCATCGTTATAACGAACTTTGCGATTTTTAGAATAACGAACTACCCCTATAAACAAACCTATTTTCGGTCCCAAAATAATAAAATCTATTTAAAATACTATGCTTATAACGAACTTAGAGTTTTAATTAAAAAAAAATTAAAACAACCAAATTTTGAGCATGCTTCAGCTCGCGGATCGCGATTTCAAAACAATAAATTTAGCGGCATTGTTTGTTTTGAATTTTGAACTTTATTTTTGCTGTATGTTGTATAAATTTTAACACATTATACTTTTTATTAAATAGAATATATTTGCATCCATTAAATTTGAAATATAAAAATACAAATGGCTTTCAAAATGAAGAAAACAAAGGCATTTTAAAAAACAAAAGCGTTATTTCTTAAAAAAAAAAAAAAAAAAGGCCATTTTCAGAACTTTTCAAAGTGAAACAACACAGGCAAAATGTTAAGAACATATTTAAATAAGAGAATATAACTTTTCTATTATAAAAGATAAAATATAAAGCTATTAAAAATTGTTACAAAGAGGAATCAACCTCAACTTTTGCCGCGATCGCGATCGTTACGTTTTAGGGCTAAAAAAAAAAAAAAAAAATCCAAATACAGTATAACCTCGTTAATTCGACACACCCCAATTCGACACTCGGCGATAATTCGACCATGTTCCGATGTCCCGACCTCCGGCCTATCAAATAACAAACCGTAATTCGACAGTATCGATAATACGACAGTTCCGATAGTTCGACCATTTTAAAATTCGAATTTCGACAGTTGAATGTTATTTTACATGCAACTTTACCGCTAAACGGTATTACGGCGGCGACGATCGGCATCGGCGGGCGACGATACGATCGCGCCTGCGCACTTTTGGTTTCTGGTTACTTTAAGTTTCACTTTGCAGTGCCATTGCGCAATTTCGCGGATGTTATTGTTGTTTTTTTTTTTACGCGGGGAATTTCGGCATCATGCGCTAACTAAAAATAATTCTTATTTTTTTATTTTTAACATTGAAATATTTTAGCTATTTTTAAATTTATAAATAATTTCTTTTTAAATAAATAAATCTTTATAAAATGTAGCCACAATGATTATGATAACATTTTATTTCAATATTCCATTTGTGTTATTATAAAAGATTTAAACACAAAATCAATAATACCTGCAGCAGCAGTAGATGACTTTAATGCATTAAAATTTATTTTTTAAAAAGACATTTCAGAAGAAGAAAGACATGCATGTTTTTTCAAAATGACCGTCTGGAATACACCTGAATAGGATTTCAGTGCAAAAACAGACATCTATAAAGGATTTTTTTAAAAGATCTCTTCATGATATTTTTAAAATAATATTTTAAAATTTTCTTTTTATATTTACCATATTTATTTCCTTCAACTGCTATATTTTTCAATTAGAATAAAATATTATTTAATATATTATATTTAATATTTTAATGTCTGTAGAGTTAATATTTGATTATATTACTGAAAAGAAACACATTGCCAGTAAATTTATTTGTTACAATTATTTATGTTTCTAAATATGTATTAATGCCATTTGTCCCTGATACTGAAAGTTAATCATGAAAATAAAATAAAAACACACAATGGTTTCATTAATATCTTTAATTTATATTACAAGGCTATTTAAAAAAAAAAATTATTTTAGCAAGTTAGATGATTACCTAATCATCTCACCTTAATTCAACACTTCCTTTAATTCAACCGAAAGCTCTGATCCCTTGGGGTGTTGAATTAAAGAGGTTCGACTGTAAATGGTCCCGTGATGAAACAAAAACTATTTTTATGTCTAAACTATGGTGATTTTTTAAAGGCAGCAATGTTTTGCATGACAGGTTAAAAAAAAAAAAAAACGAAATCTAGACCTAGAAGAATATGTGGGAAAATGAAATGGAAGAAAAACACTAACTTTATTTGAATGGTGCAATGCTTGAAGAATGCTTTGAAGCAACAAGGTGTTAGAGCCATTTTTCCAAGTAAACAATGTATTGTCAGGAGGACAGAGTTTCCTGGTATTCCCTCTTATCTGGACCGACCGGTCGGGGTAAACAGTGGCGTCACGTGGAAATTTCTCAGTTCACCCCTCTTGCTCTAACGGCTGGGTCGGTTTGGCTCATGTAAATAGTAACTCTTATTTTATATTTAAAATCTCGCATATAACTCATTAAATAAATATTTAAAGTAACTCGAAGGCCTAGTTAATTATTTTTCCTCGCGACAGTATTATATAATGTGATAATGATGTATTAAAATCATTTTATATCTTTGAATATATATTTAATAAAACTTTGCCTAGGATTTGTCTTGATTTTTAAATTAGACATAGAGGTACATGTATGTTAATGATAAAAAGAACCTATCATCTAATGATTTCTATTATTATTCAGTATTAATGTAAGGAAATTGGTCAATTAAGGGAATTAAAACAAAGTGACCACTATTAAGAGGAAGCCTTTTCTTGTGTGTATGGCTGTCCTTTAATTATACGGTCTAAAAATTTTGAAAAGTAAAAAAAAAAATAGCCAAACCGTGGCTAGAGTGAACGTGGCTATAGTGAACCAAAAGCTCTGTCCCATTGGGGGTTCATTATAGAGGGGTTTTTACTGTATATATATATATATATATATATTTTTTTTTGCTTATCCCTAGTACACGTGGTACAGGCCATGATATCATGGTGGGGGCAGAAGGCGACTGCTTTTACTGTAAGTGCACCACATGTCTACACATATGAAAAGCAGTTCGACTTTGCACTTACAAATAAATGTGCCAGAGCCCCGTTTGGTTACTTGCACTCGCTGGTGGGGTTAGACTTTTACAAGAATAGGGGGACATTGGACAAATTTTTTAAAGTTAGAAAAAGTGCCCAATGCGGGAATCGAACCCGGGTCGTAGCGGCCGAAAACCAACGGTTTAGACCAGCCTTCCACCGACCCCCCCTAATTGTATTATATAAAATATTTAATACACCTAAATTCAATACATCTTTGAAAATAATTTTATTCTTAAAAATCATAATATGCCACAACTCTTTTTATTTACTTGATTAAAGGGAGATAAGAAAGAAGACTTGATTAAGGGAAGCTTTCTCACAAGCCTTTATTCAGCTGACTAAAACACTTTTAGCTAGCTGAAGAAGGACTTGCCTAAAAGCTTCCTTTAATTAAGTAAAATAAAAGTTGCAGCATCTTATGCTTTAAAAAAAAAAATTGTTGGAATCTGCAATCCTGTAATATTGAATATAAAAGCTATGATAGGGTTTTTTTTGTAAGGAAGATTTATTTTCTATAGGGAATTAATTTTTACTGGAACTTACTTGTCTAGATCCTCTTGGCATTCAGCAGCAAAGTAGATCTGGTTGCCAGAGTGGGACAGTTTGAAAGCGCTGGACACATGGTGTTGTTTCTTATCCCCTTGTGCAAAGATTACACAAATTCCATGAGTCCATACTCCTCGAGCTGTTTGATGATAAGCAGTGGCCTCTTCAAAAGAGATAGTGTTATAAATTTTCAATGTGTAGAGCTCCTCAATGTGGGCTCCTGTTTTATCAACAGTGTTTGCCATCATGCCTCTACTGAGAGATAAGAATATTAATATGATGCAGTTAGTGCGCCATCTGTTATAAAAAAATTGAACTATTTTTGACATGTGTATGATTCTTTTAAAAATAAATCAATTTTCTACTGCCTTTACTGCAAATGATGAAATAATGAGAAGGCCATCAGAGATGAGAATGTTGTCCCAGACTGTGGCCTGGACTCAGCAAGTGTGGCTGGATGGATAGATGTAGGAGGAACACAATACTCCAGCAACACTTCAGTGCCAGGCCAAGCTACACTCCCTTCATAATGGTGGAAGACAGTCAAGTCAAACACATCTGGAATCAAAAAATAGATAATACCAACACAAGGTGATAAGACCAAATCAAATAAATAGTGTGTGGCATATCAGTAACAGTGTTGTTACCATCATCAGACAAAGACTGAATGAGATAGTGTCACACCCCTATTTATTTGGATTTGATTCTTATTACTTTGTGTTTCTATTCTATAATCTATATTGTGTTTTATCAATAAAGGAATACTAATTATATGTTGATATGAGGGGAATATCACTTTAATTCCTTCCCACCAGCAAAGTTTTGTCAATCAATGACTGTGTGAAGAGAGGTACTTACAACCTGCGGGACTTGCACTCGGGGGCTGTGGCCACGGTGAAGCCTGGGAGATGGACGAAACTGTCGCCTTCAGACTCTGACACCACAACTTGGTATGATCCACTCTGTTGAATGGCTTCCCAGTTTATAATTATATGTGTATTACAAGGACAACTTTTAAATTGAACAAAACTCCATGCACAGCTCGGAGTAAAGAATACACATAGAATACCTAAATTCTGTTGTTGTTGTTTCTTATCCCCTTGTGTAAAGATTACACGAATTCCATGATTTCATGATCTCATGGAATGGGGTAATAGGGGGTGCAGCTTTCATTGATCATGGCACCATGATCCAGGCACACTTTGGTGAAAGTCTGACTTTGCCTGGTAGTTTGAGGCCGTTCCTAACATGGAAGCCTTTACTGTCAACTCTAACATGAGTATAGACACAGCTCCTTCGTATCCCTGGAGAGGGACCATTGCTGAGGTCCATCAACCGGGTCAGTTGAACTCAGGATTTTTAAAGAGGGAGTGTCCCTCCTGGTTACAGCATCAAGTCTACCAGAACAAGACTTGATCATGTAGAGGGTTTACTGTACCTCCCAACAATGTCCACTGCACCAACAGGCTATGGTACATAGGGGGTAAGCATGGGAGGCCAGTTGTTGTATATTATGGATTGTAGATAAAGTGAGCAGGTCACAAAGATATACAGTAGAACCTCCCTGTAAAGGACTCCTAATTGCAGAGCCAAAGTTTTCCTTTAGAGAGAGGTGTCCTCTTACCGTAGAGTTGCTAAATAGTAAAAATGTAATTTTGCAAATGAAAATCTGACCTTGGCAGAGAGGTGTCCGCTAAAGAGAGGTTCTACTGTATCTCCTATATTCCAATAAAACGGCACATCTTGGATGAAAGAATGAACTGAGTTTCTCAATTGCATGATGATTTCAATGATCAGATTGTTAATCTTTTTCAAAAGCTCTGAAATGGCAAGAAGAATTATTTGATATGTAAAAATATTTGCATTCATTCAGATTTTAACTTTTCTATTTTGTTATGAAATTTATTGGATTTTCCTCAAACTATCGATTAGGTTTTAAAAAATATATATTTTTAAATCACTAGTACATGAGGTACAGGCCATGATAATCATGGTAAGTAGAAGTTTGGCGACTGCTTTCACTGTAAGTGCCCCACATGTTTACACATGTGAAAATCAGTTTGACTTTTGCTCTTACAAGGTGAGCCAGAGCGCTGTTTGGTTACTTGCACTCACTGGTGGGGGTATGGAGTGAGAAAATCTGACAAGTATATTTCATCACCCCATATTATAGAGTGTAATATGATAAAGGTGTTTTAAAATAAGTTTTTATCTTTTAATATTTAATTAATAAAGCTTTGCCTAGGAATTGTTTTAATTTTTTAAATTAGACATAGAGGTACATAGAGTAAAACCCCTCTATAGTGAACCCCAATGGGACAGAGCTTTTGGTTCACTATAGCCACGGTGTGGCTATATATTTTTTTTTTACTTTTCAAAATTTTTAGACCGTATAATTAAAGGACAGCCATAAACACAAGAAGAGGCTGCCTAGTGGTCACTTTGTTTTAATTCCCTCAATTGACCGATTTCCTTACATTAATACTGAATAATAATAGAAATCATTAGATGATAGGTTCTTCTTATCATTAACATACATGTACCTCTATGTCTAATTTAAAAATCAAGACAAATCCTAGGCAAAGTTTTATTAAATATATATTAAAGATATAAAATGATTTTAAGACATATTTATCACATTATATAATACAATATTTACTTGGAAAAATGGCTCTAACACCTTTTTGCTTCAAAGTACTCTTCAAGCATTGAACTTTTCAAATATAATTAGTGTTTTTCTTCATTTCATGTTTCCACATATTCTTCTAAGTCTAGATTTAATTTTTTTTTTTAACATGTCATGCAAGCCATTAAAGCCATGGCTTTAAAATCACGATAGTTCATGGCATTAAAAATAATTTTTGTTGAATCACGAGCCCATTTATTTGGACTTTTTTTTTCCAGCCCTAACACGTACGATCGCAATCACGGCAAAAGTTGAGGTTGATTCCTCTTTGTAAACAATTTTAATAGCCTTCTATTTTATCTCTTATAATATAAAATTTATATTTTCTTATTTTAACATGTTCTGAAATTTTGTGTGTGTTGTTTCTCTTTGAAAAGTTTTGAAAATGGCCTTTTTTTAAGGAATAACGTTTTTGTTTTTAGAATGCCTTTGTTTCTTTATTTTGGAAGCCATTTGCATTTTTTCTATTTCAAATTTAATGGATGCAAAGATATTTAATAAAAAGTATAATGTGTAAAAATATATTCAACCTACAGGAAAAATAAAATGTAAATTAAAACAAACAATGCAGCTGAATTTATTGTTTTGAAAATGCGATCCGTGAGCTGAAACATGCTCAAAATTTTATTGTTTTAATTTTTTTTTTAAATTACAATTCTAAGTTCGTTATAAGCATAGTATTTTAAATAGATTTTATTATTTTGGGACCGAAAATAGGTTCGTTATAGGGGTAGTTCGTTATTTTAAAAATCACAAAGTTCGTTATAATGATAGTATTTTCAATGGCATGGAATTGGGAATCACCTTAGGTTCGTTATATCCAGGGTTCGTATTAGCCGGGTTTTACTGTATATGCTAATGATAAGAAGAACCTATCATCAAAAGATTTCACAAGATATTTTGTAGCCATTTTGATATTCAGCATTTATGTGTTGAAATAGGTCAATTCAGGGAATTAAAACAAAGTGACCATATTTTTAAGTGGTAGCCTTTTTTTCTGTGTGTATGGTTCTCCTTTAATTATATGGAACCTAAAAATTTTGAAAATATTTTTTAAAAAAATGCCAAACCGTGGCTATAGTGAACCAAAAGTTGGGGCCTATTGGGGTTCACACTGGAGAGAGGTTTTACTGTAGTTGGCTGGTTTAAATAGAGGAGTTATAGTGAACTTATTTGGGATTTGATCTTGTTGGCCTGTGAAAAATAACGTTTACCTCATTCAAATTGTAATCACATTAAGGGAGATTTTTTTTTATTATTCCTAGTACACGTGGTACAGGCCATGATAATCATGGTGGGTAGAAGTTGGTGACTTTTTACTGTAAATGCACCACTTGTCTACACATGTGAAAAGCAGTTTGACTTTTGCACTTACAAATGTGCCAGAACCCCGTTTGGTTACTTGCACTCACTGGTGGGGTTGGACTTTTGTAAGAATTGGAGAACATTGGAGCATTTTTTTTTTAATTATAAAAAAGTGCCCAAAGTGGGATTCGATCCCGGGTCGTAGCAGTTGAAAACCAACGGTTTAGACCATCCTTCCACCGATCCTCCAGAGAGAGAGAGTTAAAACAAGTAATTAAAGCCAAGAACCTACCATAACAAACCACTTACTTCACCATTAGGATAGGAGTACATGCAGCTGTCAGTCAGCACCGTCCAGCGTTTGATCCAGTGGGACAGGATGCCGCAGCGCTCCTTGCGCCGTGCGAGCCAGCCTTCACATTCCCCCGGGCCCAGCTCCTTGCAGGAGATTCTTCTTCCTGCAACAAAACCACTGAAGGCTCTGACTAAACCTCACTTTTAATGGAACAACTTTCAGAACCATCTAGAACTCTCATAGGAGAGCTAAGAATGGCACTCCCCACCTCACCAGGGTTTGTCTGTCCGCTCCATGACAGGGAGCAATCCTCCCTGGTTACTTCTATTTACATACAGTAGAACCTCCCTGTAAAGGACACCTAATTGCAGAGCCAAAGTGTCTTTTAGGGAGAGGTGTGCTATTACTGGAGAGTTGCTAAATTGTAAAAATGGTAATTTTGTAAATGAAAACTGTCCTTTGTGGAGAGGTGTCCACTAAAGTCTACTTTAATATGTTTGAAAATATAAAATAGGGTACATAATCTTGTTCTGAATCACCTGAGTTTCTTGTGGACTTACCTTGTCTTGTTCACATGTCCAGTCTAACTTCTCTAATTCAGCCCCCCAAGGGATCAGAGAGCTTTCAGTTAAATTATAGTTGGTTAGATGATTTCATCACAACATTCATTGCTAGTGAACATTTTTGTAAAATAAACAAATATTAATCATTAAAATAATATTTTTTTTAGAAAATAAATATACTGTTAAAATCAAAAAAGGCATATCCTGACCAAATCTCGAAATGCATTCGTGGATGGCTTTTCTTTTTTTTTAATCAAGAAAATGGGTTGGCCAAATATCAGGGAACAGGCTAAATCAATGTTTAGTTGAATTCTGTTCCACTAGATGTCACTCTGCCATCTAAAAAGTTCATGCAAAACGTGGTCTGAATATGCCTTTTTTGATTTTAATACCAACACCTGACCTTTATATTTTTTGAAAATATTTTTTCACATACACACATTCTTGTAAAAAAAAAATTAATTAACACTAGAGGAATTGATACCATTGGGCCTTTTTTAAAATTTCATATACACAAGGTAATACGCCCAAATCCAAATATATATAAAAAAAAAAAAGTGTGTGATGTTTCGGTAAGAGCTATGTTAACAAAATGTCACACACTATTTATTTGGATTTGGTCTAATTACCTTGTGTTTCTAATATATAAAATCCAATTCATTTATTTCATTTAATTAAAATGTTTCATGAAAAACATTTAGTGATTGCAATTACCATTTTTGAAAATATGACAAATTGCAAATACTATTTTAATCTGAGTGATGAATAGGTGCAATTAGGATTATAGATTTAGAAACACTAGGTAACAAGATCAAATTCAAATAAATAAATAAATAGTGTATGACGTTTCAGTAACAGCATTGTTACCATTATCAGACAAAAGTACTGAATGAGAAAAAAACCATAGAATATTTTAAAATTAGTTTTCAATCTTAAGTGAATACACTCATGGACAAAACTTATGGAAGTTTCATATGTTGATGTTGCTGGTCGTATATTTTTTTTGAAGGAGACAGAGGCTCTTCACACTTGATTATCTCGCATGTCTTCAATAAAGTTCACAGAGAAAACGCTATAAATTTTATTTTAAAAAGCATGATCTTTCAAAGAAATGTTTACCTTTGGGCTAGAACGGGTACATTCTAGCTGATGAATCTTCAAAAGCCATGCAGGTCTCTTTAAGTTCTTTCTACTAGCAGAAAGTCACTCTCCAAGAAACCTCTTTGCCTAAGTCAGTGACTTGCACAGCTGCTTAGGTTATCAAACATACGACACCTAAATTGTCCATGAGAAATGAAAATAGCATGTGACATACGGCCGGTGTAGGCGTTTGTGCTTCTTCAATGTGGCACTTGTTGCTACCATGCACATGTACTAACTATGGCTGAAGTGTCCTGGCATTGCTGCAATGCCACACTTTTAGCCATGATGAGCATGCGCTAATTATCCCTAATCCTTAAATAATGTATTTTCAGCGCTAAAGTAGCATTTAAACAACAATTAAATTTGATAATTGTTGTCAACACTTATTTTAAGAAATGGTCAAATTATCATAAGTGTCAAATTTTTGTTGGTTGAATTATTGCTGGCTATTTGATAGGCTGCAGGTTAGGACAGGAAAAAAAAAAAAAGACCAAATTTTTGTTCGTCAATGGAAGAAACAAGGCCACTCACCCAGTTTGAGATGTTGAGAATCTGAAGCCTCATCAGCGGCAGCTGCTGCTTCTGGTTGCATTATTGCCTGTGAGGCCTTGTTGTTAGAGGTGGGGCTCTCATGGGAGGAAGTCTTGCTGGGGGAGGGAATATCATGTGGAGCTGTCTTGTTGATGGGGGATGACATCTCATGGCAAGATGTCTTACTGTTGGGGGAGGAAACATCAGGTGATGCCCTACTGGTAAATGTGGTGAATTGGTACGGAGCCTTGCTGCTGGATGTAGAAGCCTCTGGTCTTGCAGCTGTTGGTGGGGACAGCTGAGGGGGGAGGGAGGTCTACAGGGATTGGAGGGGGTGGTCTAGAGGGAACTGGAATGCTGGACACACAAGGTAGGCTCCTCTACACTGTAACTAAGCCCCTCCTTCTGCTAAAAGAAATGACCACTCCTTACGGGAATAATCATAAGTGGGAAAAGTAGTCTGAGCAGAGATAAATCAAGAGAAAGAAAGGCTGGACATACTAAATGGCAGGGGCTAAAATGACTAAATTTGGTTTCTCCCAATAAGTCAACTCACTTTAATATGAATTGACCCTTTCATCAGCACAAGGAGAATAGAAAACACAGTAAAACCCGATAAGGCACAATTTGGATTATAGATTATATAAATAGTGTGTGACGTTTCGGTAAAAGCGTTGTTACCGAAACATTACACACTATTTATTTATTTGGATTTGGCCTTATTACCTTGTGTTCACAGTAAAACCCCTCTATAGCGAACCCCAATGGGACTAAACCTTTGGTTTACTATAGCCATAGTTCACTGTATTATAAAGTTTTCTTCTTTCTTATCTCCACTCAATCATATTAGGGTATCAAGCTTGTAAAGCTTGAGACTTTTAATGGTGTCTGCCAGTATTATAAAGTAAAAATAGGGATTATTTCTGGTTCATTATAAGGGAAAGTTTGCAATATCCCAGGTTTATTATTCCCGGTGTCTGCTGGTATTATAAAGTAAAAATAGGGATTATTTCTGGTTCGTTATAAGGGAAAACTTGCAAGATCCCAGGTTTATTATAGCGAAGTTATACTGTAATAATAGAAAAGGAGGAGTATGAAATAAGAAGAAGACTAACCTTGTGGGAGGGATGGGAATGCTAGTAGGCCCAACAGACTCCTCAGGTCCAGTGGGACTGGGTGGAGGCTTGTAGTCCGCCACAGTGAGGTGCTGTTGCTTGGCAAACCTCTTGCGGGCCTCTCCCCCACTTATTGAACCTGAACCCAACAACCATCACACCATGTTAAGCACTTGTTGATTACATAAGTGATCTCTTACAAGTAAGAATAAACAGAGTTAAGAATAAATACACTTGGATAGAGTTGAACATTCCAAAAGTGACTGCCTAAACGAATAAGGATATGGAGGTGGGTTTAGTTCAGTAGATGTCATTTTTGATTTACTGTACAAAACTGGCATACATTTAAATGGGACTTTGCTTCTATAGGCTCACCTTTGCCTTTAAAAAATGCCCTAAAACATAGTAGAGATTGGGAAGTAGCTAGGAGTAGAAGCTCTTGCAGAAATAAAATTGAGACATTATAGAAAACAACTTAGATAGCTGATAAGGCACAATGTGGATTATAGATTATAAACACAAGGTAATAAGACCAAATCCAAAAATATAAATAGTGTGTGACATTTCGGTAACAATGCTGTTACCGAAATGTCACACACTATTTATTTATTTGGATTTGGTCTTATTACCTTGAACTTAGATAGCTAAGAATATATATATATATATAGTATATTTTAAACTGTATGACACTTTCTATTTACTACCACCCCATGTTTTGTATATAAACTCTTTGTATTTTAACCCCCTATTTGTATTTAAACTAAAAAATGGTGACGTCAAAATAGAGATCCAAAGAGTGTTCGGTCAGCTGGAGGCAGGGATAGAGGAGAGGAAAAAAGCCAATGCCCAGCCCATGTGGGGCCCCCCCCAGGGACTCTTTATAGACGACCCCTGTAAACAGGACAGGTTTTGGCGGGGGGTCAGCAGCAGATGGTTCTAGGGTGTTTTTCTTGGCAGGCCGTGACGGTCTCTCTCTCCATGTCTCGGGGATAAGCATCCAAGTTTGTGTCATGGCCTCTACCTCTGTCCCATGGGCTGTCCCCGATCACTCTCTGTGCTAACATCTAGTCCTGCCTCTGCTTCTTGTTGTCCGCGTGTGGAAAGAATATCAACACTTGCCTCACGTACACGACTGCCAGCTTATCCATACATCGACATTTGCAACAATATTACATATATATAATATTCCTGTCGGTCGGATCCTGTCGAGTTGTGTAAGATCCTGTCGACTCTTGTTGGATCCTGTCGACTTACTGTAATAACCCGTTTGAATCCTGGTGAGTCCTGGTGAATTGTTGAATCCTATGTCGGATTATGTTGAATTGGTGATTGATGGCGCAGTCTTGGTCGAATGGTGGTTTTCCACAGGGGAATAACGAGTACACCTGGATGGGATAGAAAATAGACCTTGCGAAAGGGGAGAGTGATGAGACTGGAGGAGGTACTTTGCCTTTCACATGATGGAGCGGACACTACCTTAGTTGGAGCCTATGTTGAGCACACCTTGCTTCTAGCACGGTCACCTACCTTCTTTTTTACTTCTTGTCCGAGATCATCGTCATTAACTCTCTCGGCTTCTCATTGGTGGAGATCCTTCCACGTGCTCTCTGATGATTCGCTATCAGTTGGTCATGCTTAAAGGTGATTGGTTGTTGATTTGTCATGCTTAAATGTGATTGGCTTAGTACCTCCATTGTCGCCATGATTGCAATCTTCCAGGAAGAAGAAGGTCTTTGAACTTAAGTTTTATGGGTCCTGGACAGTGACCTTTACTTCCTGGATGATGCAATCCTGTTAATTGTTATTCCCTTTTCGCGAAGCCTAACTTTTATTAAATCTTTTGACAATACATTGCATAGATTGTGGTGGGGTTACATATTGCTATATACAGATTATCACATATATATGTCGTACCTCAAGCAATCATGGGGCCAAAATGATTTCAGGAGTCTATGGGTAACACAAAGGACAAGGCAGAATGGATGGCATCTGAGAGGCCAGCAGCTAAGGACACGGCAAGGTCCAGGAGGGTGTCTGTTCTGTAAAAGAGGGAGAGATGATCTGTCGTTGTCCGGCGGTGGCCATAAAACTCACTAACTGCTTATGGAAGTTCCCTTAGAGGAAATGACATAATATTCACAAAATTGGACCTTACCTTGCCTGGGTGTGGATACCTCTCAATAAAACTTTATTATCTTATTTGTGATTACATGATGGTCAAGCTGGAATGTTGATTTCTACTACACTTTGGGGCTATTACACTATTTATAATTATGTGATACATATGAAAATTTTGTATATATATTGACAATTGTTATTACATATACAGTAAAACCTCTCTGTAAAGAACACTTAGTTTCAAAGCAAAAGTGTCCTTTTACCTGAGAGTTGTTAAATAGCAAAAATGGTAATTTTGACAATGAAAACTATCCTTTGTAGAAAGGTATCCTCTAGTCGGAGTGTCCTCTCATGAAGGTTCTACTGTATATATATATATTATGGTAATGAAATAAATGCCTTGAAAGCAGGTAGGTTATAGAAACCTAATGTCAAAAGCCAGGCGGATGGAACTGACAGGTCATTCACACAGAGAAGGAAAACTGATTCCAAACCAAGGAGAGATGGGACTTTCCATTACTTTTATAAGAAACTTATCAAAAAAAGATTGATCACCAATCTGTATTGGTTCTGATACAGTTCATCCTTTAATAAGCTTGGAAAATTATTTTCTTCAAAAAAGAAATGAAGTTTCATAATGGCCTGCAGACCTTCATATCTAAGATGGTACAATATGACCTTGAAGTGTCTCTCACTCGCATCTACAATTTCATCTGGAAATATTTTAAATTTTATAAAGCTGCGAATGATATTCAAAGTAACTTTATGAATCCTGTGGCTTCTACTGAACAACTGGGTGAATGAACTAATTAATTAAACCCTAAGTACTTTAAATTCCAACTTTAGACAACCCTCTTCACTTAATTCATCCATGTATAAAACTATAAAGATGCCTGATAATTATGTATAGAACTGTCAATTCTACTAATTATTGTTCTTTAAAGATCAAATATGCAAAATAAACTCAGAGAGAATAATTACAAAAACCATAACAAGACTCAGAACAAAAGACTACAAAGAAATGACAATACATCCAGATGGCACAAGAACCTATAGGACATGCAACAACTGTCCTGGTGTGGAACTAACACCTACCCACATATTCTCATGGACCCAGAGCAGCAACTTTTACACACCCAAGATTGTGGACATTGCTGTTGCTGTGATAGAGATGCATGGAGACATCTGAGGCTCTTCATTGGACATGACAACAACATTGTTCTTTAAGGAAAAGTACTGCTTGTATATAAGTTTACAGTAAGCCCTTCCTTTATTTTTTTCTCATTATTTAATACACTGTAAATAACATTTCTGATTACTAGTACTGTTACTGTTATTCCTGCATGTATCCTACATTCTGCTTGGAGAATAATTTGCATAAAACCAAAAGGTCTTAATAAAAGCTTTTTGTAGTTGTGATTTCATCTGGAAGTTCTACTTACTTGGAGCGACTGTGGCAGAAGGGTCGTGTGAAATGCTGCGAGCGACAGCTTCCTTACGCCGCAGCCCATCTAGCAGCTGGTCCAAGCTGACTGGAGCTTTGGTGACTGTGGGAGACGCTCCGCTGACCGTGGCTCTGCGCTGGAGGAGGTGGCGAGGTCGTGGCATTGGGCCACGTCTGCCTTTAGTGCCCGGCTCACCTTCCTTGGTGCTGCCGCTGTTAAACATCAGTTGTCTTACCTCAGAGAACATTTTGTACAACTTCAAAGATCTTTAAATAAATAATCCAAAGCAATATACACAAGCAAAATCTCTTTCTTCATCATAAGTCTACTATTTATTGAATAGGGAATTATTATTATTTTTTTGTGAGATACTTTTTCAAATAATTATATTCAATTTTTTTATTTTCCATATTAACTATAACAAGCAAAAAGGTCAGCATTTCTCAGTCTCCAATCTTATATATAGAGTTAAATCTGATATTTTTCAACATCAAATCACTGAAAACCTTTAAAAATAAAATTTTAAATTAATGTATATCAAGTATACAGTAGAACCTCCCTTTAGCGGAGACCCCGCTAGTGAACACCTCTCCAAAAAGGACAGTTTTCATTTGCAAAATTACCATTTTTACAATTTAGCAACTCTCCAGTAAGGGGATACCTCTCCCTAAAGGACACTTTGGCTATGCAATTAGGTGTTATCCTTTACAAGAAGGTTCTATGTATATAAATGGAGTGATAAGGTACAATTTTGATTATAGGTTAGAAACAAAAGCTATAACAAGACCAAATTCAAATTATTGAAAATATTCAAGGCATTTCGGTAACAGCATTGTTACAATCATCAGAGTTTTGATACACTCAGTACTTTTGTTTGATAAGGGTAACAACAATGTTACAGGGAAACATCACAAACATTTGAATTATTTGTATTTGGTCTTGTTACCTTTTGTTTATACTGCTGCATCATGATTTATATGCCCTTTTTGTTATCAAAATTATAGTATTTTTATATAATTGATTTGATTTTAATGAATTACTAACTTCAAATCTTATATTTGCTGCCTTGTTAGGGTTAAGAATTTTGCATATTTCTTCTGTTTTAGAAATAATATCCAATTTTTCTTTTTGTTTCAGATTTCCCCCTAAGGCATATTTATAACCTTTGCTAAAAAGGTCTTAAATTCTGTAAAATGCATAAAGTAATTCCTAATGCATTTCTCATTTCAAATAGAAGGAATTTTCCTAATTCTATTTCATAATTGATTTGAATTATAATAATAATTTTAATATTAATGAAAGGATGGTCTAAACCGTTGGTTTTCGACCACTACGACCCGGGTTCGATTCACGCATTGGACACTTTTTTTCTGATAAAAAAAAAAAAAAATGCTCCAATGGCCCCTGATTCTTGCAAAAGTCCAACCCCACCAGCGAGTGCAAGTAACCAAACAGTGTTCTGACACATTTGTAAGTGAAAAGTTGAACTGCTTTTCACATGTGCAGACATGTGGTGCACTTACAGTAAAAGCAGCCGCCTACTTTTACCCACCATGATTATCATGGCCTGTACCACGTGTACTAGGAATAAGCAAAAAAAAAATCAATTAACTCTCTTCATTGATTATGTATTATATTATTGCAGAGTATTTATATTCATTATTTTGTATATTTAAAACCACTGGAACTTCACATCACCTGGAAGATAGGCGTGAAGACAAAACAATTTGAGGCAAGAGCTACTAACGTGAAGACTACGAGGACGACAACAAATAAATAAACATAGCAACTTTTAAAGTAAGTATTTCATTATTATTATAATTTTTTAAATTTACCTTTAATATGGAAACCTACTCAGGAAACATGTAGAATACGAAAAAAAAAAAAAAGAGGAAACCAAGGTCAATTACCCTGCAAAGCTGCAACTTGGCTTAACAATAAATGGAAAAAAATTAGTTCATTTCTACAAAGGTAGGCAATTTGAATACATTTTTTTCTTAAAATACAATCAAATTAGAAAAACAAAATTGAATTAGAGGCTTTAAATGAGCTAGGTCTTAGAACACAAGTGTTCATTATAGAATAGAATTGGGGACTCTGGACTGAAAGAATCCTAAATCTTGGATGAACTCTGACAATTGCTAAATGGAAGATGAAACTATTAGGAAGGCCTGGCTCATCAATCCTCCCAGTAGGTTTAATCTACAGGACCTAGACTACAACTAGAGTATAGTGTTTATAATGTATTCTTCTGTGTATTAGGAAGGCCTGGCTCATCAATCCTCCCAGTAGGTTTAATCTACAAGACCTAGACTACAACTAGAGTATAGTGTTTACAATGTATTCTTCTGTGTATTAGGAAGGCCTGGCTCATCAATCCTCCCAGTAGGTTTAATCTACAGGACCTAGACTACAACTAGAGTATAGTGTTTACAATGTATTCTTCTGTGTATTTGGAGGAGTGTGTTGATTCCTGGTGTGATTGGGTTTAATGGAACTCTTTGGAAATAGGCTTTTCATCCTCAGGAGTTGAAAATTACTACAACATACACAATTCCATCTTCAACCCAGAGCTACTGAAATATTCCTCAGAATATTTATATATCTCTCTCCATTTTTCTCTCAATTAACACAGATCCAGGCACTCTTCTTCCTTTATCATATCCATAAAGAGTGGAACCTTGTTATAACAGACTCTTTTATAACTTGGTAGTACATTAGAACACCTCCGTGAAAGGATACCTCTCTACAAAGCAAGGTTGCCAAAATGACCATTTTATCAATCAGCAACTCTCCCGCAAGAGCAGATCTCTTTACAAAGGCCAGTTGTCAAAATGAGCATTTTTACCATTTGTATTCAAGTAATCACACTATCACATATAATAAAGCGTCTGTTCGTTGAAGCCGAATAGGATTGGTCCATTCTGTGTCACGTGTTCAAACTTGATTGGCTTGGCCGCCCCCCCCCCACTTAAGTGACGTGGCCGGCTGAGATGGTACTGACCACGGGATGAGATGGGACTGACCACGGGTTGAGATGGGACTGAGCACGGGATGAGATGGGACTGAGCACGGGATGAGATGGGAATGATCACAGGATGAGATGGGAATGATCACGGGATGAGATGGGACTGAGCACGGGATGAGATGGGACTGACAGCGGGATGAGATGGGACTGACCACGGGATGAGATGGGACTGAGCACGGGATGAGATGGGACTGAGCACGGGATGGGATGGGACTGACAACGGGATGAGATGGGTCTGAGCACGGGATGAGATGAAACTGACCACGGGATGAGATGGGACTGAGCACGGGATGAGATGAAACTGACCACGGGATGAGATGGGACTGAGCACGGGATGAGATGGGAATGATCACGGGATGAGATGGGACTGAACACGGGATGAGATGGGACTGAGCACGAGATGAGATGGGACTGAGCACGGGATGAGATGGGACTGACAGCGGGATCAGATGGGACTGAGCACGGGATGAGATGGGACTGAGCACGGGATGAGATGGGAATGATCACGGGATGAGATGGGAATGATCACGGGATGAGATGGGACTGACCACGGGATGAGATGGGACTGAGCACGGGATGAGATGGGACTGAGCAAGGGATGAGATGGGACTGAGCACGGGATGAGATGGGACTGACCACGGGATGAGATGGGACTGAGCACGGGATGAGATGGGACTGAGCAAGGGATGAGATGGGACTGAGCACGGGATGAGATGGGACTGACAGCGGGATGAGATGGGACTGAGCACGGGATGGGATGGGACTGAGCACGGGATGAGATGGGACTGACCACGGGATGAGATGGGACTGAGCACGGGATGAGATGGGACTGAGCGCGGGATGAGATGGGAATGATCACGTGATGAGATGGGAATGATCACGGGATGAGATGGGACTGAACACGGGATGAGATGGGACTGAGCACGGGATGAGATGGGACTGAGCACGGGATGAGATGGGACTGACAGCGGGATGAGATGGGACTAAGCACGGGATGAGATGGGACTGACAGCGGGATGAGATGGGACTGACCACGGGATGAGATGGGACTGAGCACGGGATGAGATAGGACTGAGCAAGGGATGAGATGGGACTGACCACGGGATGAGATGGGACTGAGCACGGGATGGGATGGGACTGAGCACGGGATGAGATGGGACTGAGCACGGGATGAGATGGGAATGATCACGGGATGAGATGGGAATGATCACGGGATGAGATGGGACTGAGCACGGGATGAGATGGGACTGAGCACGGGATGAGATGGGACTGAGCACGGGATGAGATGGGACTGAGCACGGGATGAGATGGGAATGACCACGGGATGAGATGGGACTGAGCACGGGATGAGATGGGACTGAACACGGGATGAGATGGGACTGAACACGGGATGAGATGGGACTGACCACGGGATGAGATGGGACTGAGCACGGGATGAGATGGGACTGACAGCGGGATGAGATGGGACTGACCACGGGATGAGATGGGACTGAGCACGGGATGAGATGGGACTGACAGCGGGATGAGATGGGACTGACCACGGGATGAGATGGGACTGAGCACGGGATGAGATAGGACTGAGCAAGGGATGAGATGGGACTGACCACGGGATGAGATGAAACTGACCACGGGATGAGATGGGACTGAGCACGGGATGAGATGGGAATGATCACGGGATGAGATGGGACTGAGCACGGGATGAGATGGGAATGATCACGGGATGAGATAGGACTGAGCACGGGATGAGATGGGACTGAGCACGGGATGAGATGGGAATGATCACGGGATGAGATGGGAATGATCACGGGATGAGATCAAACTGACCACGGGATGAGATGGGACTGAGCACGGGATGAGATGGGACTGACAGCGGGATGAGATGGGACTGAGCACGGGATGAGATGGGACTGACAGCGGGATGAGATGGGACTGACCACGGGATGAGATTGGACTTAGCACGGGATGAGATAGGACTGAGCAAGGGATGAGATGGGACTGAACACGGGATGAGATGGGACTGACCACGGGATGAGATGGGACTGAGCACGGGATGAGATGGGACTGACAGCGGGATGAGATGGGACTGACCACGGGATGAGATGGGACTGAGCACGGGATGAGATGGGAATGATCACGGGATGAGATGGGAATGATCACGGGATGAGATGGGACTGAGCACGGGATGAGATGGGACTGACAGCGGGATGAGATGGGACTGACCACGGGATGAGATGGGACTGAGCACGGGATGAGATGGGACTGAGCACGGGATGGGATGGGACTGACAACGGGATGAGATGGGTCTGAGCACGGGATGAGATGAAACTGACCACGGGATGAGATGGGACTGAGCACGGGATGAGATGAAACTGACCACGGGATGAGATGGGACTGAGCACGGGATGAGATGGGAATGATCACGGGATGAGATGGGACTGAACACGGGATGAGATGGGACTGAGCACGAGATGAGATGGGACTGAGCACGGGATGAGATGGGACTGACAGCGGGATCAGATGGGACTGAGCACGGGATGAGATGGGAATGATCACGGGATGAGATGGGAATGATCACGGGATGAGATGGGACTGACCACGGGATGAGATGGGACTGAGCACGGGATGAGATGGGACTGAGCAAGGGATGAGATGGGACTGAGCACGGGATGAGATGGGACTGACCACGGGATGAGATGGGACTGAGCACGGGATGAGATGGGACTGAGCAAGGGATGAGATGGGACTGAGCACGGGATGAGATGGGACTGACAGCGGGATGAGATGGGACTGAGCACGGGATGGGATGGGAATGATCACGGGATGAGATGGGACTGAACACGGGATGAGATGGGACTGACCACGGGATGAGATGGGACTGAGCACGGGATGAGATGGGACTGACAGCGGGATGAGATGGGACTGAGCACGGGATGAGATGGGACTGAGCAAGGGATGAGATGGGACTGACCACGGGATGAGATGGGACTGACCACGGGATGAGATGGGACTGAGCACGGGATGAGATGGGACTGAGCACGGGATGAAATGGGACTGACTACGTGATGAGATGGGACTGAGCACGGGATAATAAAGCGTCTGTTCGTTGAAGCCGAATAGGATTGGTCCATTCTGTGTGACGTGGCGTGTGACGTGACGTCGGCAATTTATTCGGTGAATATTTGAGGAACAATATTTTTTAAATAATTTTATTTTTTAATTTAGCTTGATTATTTTATTTTTATAAACAATGTCTCCTAAAAGAGCCCTTTCTATTGTTGAGGCCATCGAAGCAAAGCAACGTTGTATTGAACAGCAGCGACAAAGACGTTTAAATTCACCCGTAAGAGAACGGCATAATGGACAACAACGGCAATACCGAATGAATATGAGCGAAAATCAAAGAGCCCTTCAAAGGGAAAACAGTAGGCTGAGGATGCAAAGAATTCGACACGGAGATAATCTACCTTTGCCAACAGGGACATGTTTCGAGGAAGATCAAATTCCCCTGCACTTTTGTGGCCAACTTGATCAAGTTTGCCCAAAATGTAGAGCAAAGTATTTCGAATTGGAACAAACGACATACAGTAAAACTTTTCATAAATGCTGTTCCAAAGGAAAAGTCGAACTTGAACCGATTTAAACCTCTCAATCCACCTGCTCTAGCCGATCCCGTCCTTGGACGGGCTTTTCTACTAGTGTATTATATAAAGAAGGGGGGTTGGTGGAAGGATGGTCTAAACTGTTGGTTTTCGACCGCTACGACCCGGGTTCGATTCCCGCATTTTCACTTTTTTCTGATAAAAAAAAAAAAAATGCTCCAATGGCCCCTGATTTTTTTGCAAAAGTCCAACCCCACCAGCGAATGCAAGTAACCAAACAGGGCTCTGGCACATTTGTAAGAGCAAAGTTGAATTGCTTTTCGCATGTGCAGACATGGGGTGCACTTACAGTAAAAGCAGTTGCCTACTTCTACCCACCATGATTATCATGGCCTGTACCACGTGTACTAGGGATAAGCAAAAAAATATATATATATAAAGAGAAACAACTCATTATTTCAACCAACTCACTACATTTCCCTACTTTGTAATTAGGAATTCCCTACTGACCAATAACATTAGGAAACCTTGAGGAACCAACCTGTTGCGTTGCTGGCTGGAACTGGAGCTGGAGACAAACTCAATCTTCTTCAGTGGGACACGGTAGGGCTTGTGGAGGAGAACCTGGGGCAAGTTTGTGAGAAACCATCACAAAAGAGGGAGAGAGCTGTCTACCTCTCCACTCTCTGCATGGTGCGGTCTCTTCTTGATGGTGAGCAGGACCTGGTTGGAGCACTCATTCATGGCGTACAGGAGCTTGTTGTGTTGCCACCCCACCTGGACACATCGGGGCTAGACTGCTGACTGGTATGTATATCATCTGTAGCCGGAATATCTTCTTGAATTAGCTATATGATATAAAATAATTGAGATATATATTTCAAAAGCATTAAATATATACAGTATAACCTTGTGTTAATTCAACACAACAATTTGAAACTTCCGATAATTTGACCAAGTTTTCGTGTCCCAACCTGCAGCCTATAAAGTGGAAGGTATCTCTCAGCATTAATTGTGGCACCACAGGAAAAAAGAAAAGCTCAACAAGTCCCTTACAATCACAAAGAACACAGTGCCCAGAACCTTCAAAAAGACAAAGAGCCTTTTCATCTGTGCCTTTGCGTTTAAGAGTAGCCACTGCATGCCTGGTTAAGGGGTGGAAATTATTGTAGTTAGAGTGGACTTACCACAGTCTGATAGTTGACCTGGACTATCTCATCTCCATAGTCCAGTTTCTTGCTCCGGTGAGACGGACCCTGTGTGGACAGACCCCAAGTTTCAGTTAAATTGTGTGAAAAATATCCCTGTGTCGTAAGAAACTAAAGATAAAATGGAAGTCCAAGGTAAGAAAGAATTTCTGTAGGAAATAGAAAACTAAGAGCAGGTGAATAAATTTGGTTTGTTATAAAGAGATTTAATTTAAGCTTTCCCAGCTGTCTTGCTGATCATACAGAAGTTTGGTTTTTAAAAAATTTTCAATCTATCCATAAAATATGAAAGACTAAATCCAAAAAGGTGAACTATCTTTAACATTTGAGCATTGTTTGGAAAATTTTCTAACTTGCTATTCTTGTTACCTGTTTAACTTTCACATGTGCACTGCCATGTGGTAGATGTATTTTCAGTATAAGCTATCATATGTTAAAATTTGGATTATAGCTAAAAACACAGGGGAAAAAGACCAAATACAGTAGAACTTCTCTCTAAAGGAGTTGCAGAGCCAAAAAAAAAAGAGGTATCTTCTTGCCAGAGAGTAGCAAATTAGTAAAAATGGCAATTTTGAAGATAAAAACTGAGTTTTATTGAGAGGTGTCTTCTTACCAGAGAGTATTAAATTAATAAAAATGGTAATTCTGGGACAATGAAAATTGTCCTTTGTAGAGATATGTCCAAAGAGTGTAGCAAATTAGTAAAAATGGTAATTTTGGAGATAAAAATTGTCTTTTATGGAGAGGTGTCCTCTTACCAGAGAGTAGCAAATTAATAAAAATGGTAATTCTGGGACAATGAAAACTGTCCTTTGTAGAGATATGTCCAAAGAGTGTAGCAAATTAGTAAAAATGGTAATTTTGGAGATAAAAATTGTCTTTTATTGAGAGGTGTCAACTAGTGCGAGTGGCCTCTCATAGAGGTCTCTCTGTATATTTTATAGAAGGTTACAATAGATAGGTTCTATTTTAGATGCAACGACAACAAAGTTGTCATAGATGATAGGCAGAATTTACATTTTGGTTAGTCTAGGTTGTATGAAAGCAATTACAGCATCTAAATTTCTAAATGGTTGATGTATTTCCAAGGGCATTACTGATGCTTGTTAATTTGTTTTCTATGAAAGAGAAAGGAATTCCCATATGGGGCTTGGATTATGAAAGTGAAAATGGTAACAAAATAAGATGGGTGACCAACCTGGTACTTGAGTCCTCCAACAATGTGATTTCCGGGATACTGCGTCATCATTTGAAGTCCCTGCGCAACAACACAGGCTGTTTAGGTGCTGCACAAGATTGCGTTGACAAGAGACAACCTACCAGATCCTCATCTGACTTTTTCTTGATGGTGGTGAGGTCCAGGGAGGCTGGTTGGAGGATCAGAGAGTCCGGTGGAGATTGGATCAAGCTGTCAGCTAGATCGGCTAGATGGAGACACTGAGCCACATGGTTGTTACCTAAGCTGAGTGGTATAATTAGAAGTAGATTCATTAAGCCATTCATTCACATATCAGAAAGACACAGCTATCTTTTTGACTATCAACTACCTACTAGTAACAAACAACCTTTCACATTTTAGAAAAGCTACTTTGCTGGAATGGTCAAATCAAGAACACGGATAATACAATCATAGCCAAAACTTAGGAAGTGGAAAGTCTTTGATGTCACCGGTAGTCTATTTTTTTTTTAAAGAGACAGAGGAAATTTTGTTCACATTGATTATCTTGTATGTCTTCAATAAAGGTCACTGTAATATCTTTCAAAGTTATTGTCCAATATACATGCTAAAAGGTACAACTTCCGTAAGTTTTGTCCATGAGTGGAAATTAACATGATGAGGAACAGGGTTGATGACATTGGAGCGTGGGTAGCAGGATAAATGTCATTAGACATTCCAAAACATCTAATTACGGCAGCTTGGCTGTTAATTACCGAGAATTTCAACTTCCACCCTCCCCTCCTTTACATCTCTTTCCTTCCTTCTTGTGTGCACCTTTTATTGTTTTATAATGGACTCTACAAGTTGGCTGGCACTGCACAGCTTCTTTCAATACTTCTATGAATCAGAACAACAATAACTCTGATAATAAACAACAATAAAGTCTTGTCCTGAAAGAATATGGTACTCTCTGAGAAAAGTCCTTGCAAATTAATTTATAACCAGAAGAGCATAATTTTATATGCTAATCAGATCTTGATGTTATAGCTGGTAAATGCTTATAAAATACTATAAAGGAACACGAGAGTTTGCAGTGCTTTTTACACCTTCAATGACAAGACAAGAAATGATAATTCTGGAAAAAGAGACAAGAGCATCCAACCTAAATGTTGAGTATGTCACTGGAGGTCAATCTAGTCCTGCCTAATAAAAACAAAAATTAAAAATCCATGGACTCTGTTATAATTGTTCGAAGAAGAAAGGAAGAATGATATTTATTTATTTTGGGAATTTTAAAAAGGAAATCAGAGTGGAGAGGAAAAGTATAGAGTGGTTAAAAAATTATACTCTGCATAGTTACAAGTAACTTTTATAGTTTAAAAAATGTGATTATATAGGTGTGACATAGGTCTTGTATTCTAACTTTCTATCAATTTGGCTGTATTTGGTATCAAACTCCATAAAAATTGTGAGGTCAACCAGACATTACATTCTATTTAGAGGCTAAAAACTGACATCTACCTCTTTGACAAGATCTCCCATTGAACTGAGATACCAGTCTCTTCCGGCCATTCCAAATACCACCCCTTTGACAATATCCCCCATTGAGCTGAGATACCAGTCTCTTCCAGCCATTCCAAACACCACCTCTTTGACAAGATCTCCCATTGAGCTGAGATACCAGTCTCTTCCGGCCATTCCAAACACCACCTCTTTGACAAGATCTCCCATTGAGCTGAGATACCAGTCTCTTCCGGCCATTCCAAACACCACCCCTTTGACAATATCCCCCATTGAGCTGAGATACCAGTCTCTTCCGGCCATTCCAAACACCACCTCTTTGACAAGATCTCCTATTGAGCTGAGATACCAGTCGCTTCCGGCCATTCCAAATACCACCCCTTTGACAATATCCCCCATTGAGCTGAGATACCAGTCTCTTCCGGCCATTCCAAACACCACCTCTTTGACAAGATCTCCCATTGAGCTGAGATACCAGTCTCTTCCGGCCATTCCAAACACCACCTCTTTGACAATATCCCCCATTGAGCTGAGATACCAGTCTCTTCCGGCCATTCCAAACACCACCTCTTTGACAATATCCCCCATTGAGCTGAGATACCAGTCTCTTCCGGCCATTCCAAATACCACCCCTTTGACAATATCCCCCATTGAGCTGAGATACCAGTCTCTTCCAGCCATTCCAAACACCACCTCTTTGACAAGATCTCCCATTGAGCTGAGATACCAGTCTCTTCCGGCCATTCCAAACACCACCTCTTTGACAAGATCTCCCATTGAGCTGAGATACCAGTCTCTTCCGGCCATTCCAAACACCACCCCTTTGACAATATCCCCCATTGAGCTGAGATACCAGTCTCTTCCGGCCATTCCAAACACCACCTCTTTGACAAGATCTCCTATTGAGCTGAGATACCAGTCGCTTCCGGCCATTCCAAATACCACCCCTTTGACAAGATCTCCCATTGAGCTGAGATACCAGTCTCTTCCGGCCATTCCAAACACCACCTCTTTGACAATATCCCCCATTGAGCTGAGATACCAGTCTCTTCCGGCCATTCCAAACACCACCTCTTTGACAATATCCCCCATTGAGCTGAGATACCAGTCTCTTCCGGCCATTCCAAACACCACCTCTTTGACAAGATCTCCCATTGAGCTGAGATACCAGTCTCTACCGGCCATTCCAAACACCACCTCTTTGACAATATCCCCCATTGAGCTGAGATACCAGTCTCTTCCGGCCATTCCAAACACCACCTCTTTGACAAGATCTCCCATTGAGCTGAGATACCAGTCTCTTCCGGCCATTCCAAACACCACCTCTTTGACAATATCCCCCATTGAGCTGAGATACCAGTCTCTTCCGGCAATTCCAAACACCACCTCTTTGACAAGATCCCCCATTGAGCTGAGATACCAGTCTCTTCCGGCCATTCCAAACACCACCTCTTTGACAATATCCCCAATTGAGCTGAGATACCATCTCTTCCGGCCATTCCAAACACCACCTCTTTGACAAGATCTCCCATTGAGCTGAGATCCAAGTCTCTTTCGGCCATTCCAAACACCACCTCTTTGACAAGATCCCCCATTGAGCTGAGATACCAGTCTCTTCCGGCCATTCCAAACACCACCTCTTTGACAATATCCCCCATTGAGCTGAGATACCAGTCTCTTCTGGCCATTCCAAACACCACCTCTTTGACAAGATCTCCCATTGAGCTGAGATACCAGTCTCTACCGGCCATTCCAAACACCACCTCTTTGACAATATCCCCCATTGAGCTGAGATACCAGTCTCTTCCGGCCATTCCAAACACCACCTCTTTGACAAGATCTCCCATTGAGCTGAGATACCAGTCTCTTCCGGCCATTCCAAACACCACCTCTTTGACAATATCCCCCATTGAGCTGAGATACCAGTCGCTTCCGGCCATTCCAAATACCACCCCTTTGACAATATCCCCCATTGAGCTGAGATACCAGTCTCTTCCGGCCATTCCAAACACCACCTCTTTGACAAGATCTCCCATTGAGCTGAGATACCAGTCTCTTCCGGCCATTCCAAACACCACCTCTTTGACAATATCCCCCATTGAGCTGAGATACCAGTCTCTTCCGGCCATTCCAAACACCACCTCTTTGACAAGATCTCCCATTGAGCTGAGATACCAGTCTCTACCGGCCATTCCAAACACCACCTCTTTGACAATATCCCCCATTGAGCTGAGATACCAGTCTCTTCCGGCCATTCCAAACACCACCTCTTTGACAAGATCTCCCATTGAGCTGAGATACCAGTCTCTTCCGGCCATTCCAAACACCACCTCTTTGACAATATCCCTCATTGAGCTGAGATACCAGTCTCTTCCGGCAATTCCAAACACCACCTCTTTGACAAGATCTCCCATTGAGCTGAGATACCAGTCTCTTCTGGCCATTCCAAACACCACCTCTTTGACAATATCCCCAATTGAGCTGAGATACCAGTCTCTTCTGGCCATTCCAAACACCACCTCTTTGACAAGATCTCCCATTGAGCTGAGATACCAGTCTCTTTCGGCCATTCCAAACGTCACCTCTTTGACAATATCCCCAATTGAGCTGAGATACCAGTCTCTTCCGGCCATTCCAAACACCACCTCTTTGACAATATCCCCCATTGAGCTGAGATACCAGTCTCTTCCGGCCATTCCAAACACCACCTCTTTGACAATATCCCCATGACATTCGCTATATTCTAGGTTCATATTAACAAGGTTTTACTGTCTACAGCTTACAAATTCACATAAAATGACAATTTTTACAAAAAAGGACTAATTATTTTGTCCTACCGGTGAGTCCCAATCAATAGGTATGTGACATTTTTTGTTACTTTTTCTTTCTATCTATATATATATAAACTATATCAAACAGATTTTTAACTCATTGATAACACATTATAAATGGAGAACATGGTTTATAAATGTTGAAGCAACCTAGATTTTTCACCACCGATGAGCCATTCCCTCTCATTATAATGTTTTCTCATTGCAATGAGAGGTCTATAGAATTATTTTTTCTAAATACAGTAAAACCCCGCTAATATGAACCCTGGATATTGCGAACCTTCCCTTATAACGAATCTAAGGTGATTCCATTCCATTGAAAATACCATCGTTATAACAAACTACCCCTATAACGAACATATTTTAGGTACAAAAATAATAAAATCAATTTAAAATACTAGGCTTATAACGAACTTAAAATTGTAATTTAAATAAAATTTAAAACAATAAAATTTTGAGCATGTTTCAGCTTGCGGATCGCGATTTAAAAAAAAAAAAAAATTGCGGGATTGTTTGTTTTCACTTACATTCTATTTTTGCTGTATGTTGCATAAATATTTTTGCACATTATACTTTTTAAGAAAAAGGCATCTCCTTATCGTGCAACTGAAAGTTGCTGATGGCTGGCGCCATCTATCAGAATAAATATCAACTATTCTCGTTGATTTTTAATTATTCCAGAATTGGCCAAATACCCATTCTTGATTAATCAAGAAAAGCTAACCACGGACGCGTTTCGGGCTGTTGGCCCTCATCAGCGTGGTGCAAGCTGTACCTCAACGACAAAAAAAAAAAAAAAAAATTATACTTTTAATTAAATAGAATATCTTTGCAACCATCAAATTTGAATAGAAAAAATGCAAATGACTTCCAAAATAAAGACATTCTAAGAATAAAAGCGTTAATGCTAAAAAAAAAAAAAAAGAAGCCATTTCAAAACTTTTCAAAATGAAACAACACAGGCAAAATTCAAAACAGATTAAAATAAGAAAATATAACTTTTTTTTCTATTATAGGAGATAAAATAGAAGGCTTTTAAAATTGTTTACAAAGAAGAATCAACCTCAACTTTTGCCGCAATCGTACGTGTTGGGGCAAAAAAAAAAAAGTCCAAATAAATGGGCCCGTGATGCAACAAAATTATTTTTTATGCTATGAACTATCGTGATTTTCAAGCCAGCAATGGTTTGCAATGACAGGTTCAAAACAAAATGAAATTTAGACTTAAGAAGAATATGTGGAAACATGAAATGGAAGAAAAACACTTATTAACTTTATTTGAAAGGTGCAATGCTTGAAGAGAGCTTTGAAGCATCAAGGCATTAGAGCCATATTTTCAAGTAAACATTGTATTATATAATGTGATAAAGTTTGCTTAAAAATAATTTTATATCTTTGAATATATAATTAATAAAACTTTGCCTAGGATTTGTCTTAATTTTGAAATTAGACATAGAGGTACATGTATGCTAATGATAAGAAGAACCTATCATCAAATAATTTATTTTATTATTCAGTTTTAATATAAGGAAATTGGTCAATTAAGGGAATTAAAACAAAGTGACCACTATTAAGAGGCAGCCTCTTCCAGTGTGTATGGCTGTCCTTTAATTATACGGTCTAAAATTTTGAAAAGTAAAAAAAATCGCCAAACCATGGCTATAGTGAACTAAAAGCTCTGTCCCACTGGGGTTCACTATAGAGAGGTTTTACTGTATATGGTAAAACCTTCATGAGAGGACACTCTCTCTTTGGCTTTCCATTTAGGTGACTTTTACAAGAGAGGAGTATAAAAAAGTAACATTAAAAACTTCACAGTTTTCTTTGCTATAGGAGGCATTTGTATGATGATATTTTACTAAGTGTGTTGACTGGATGGCAAAGAAAGGGTGAAGAGGCCTACCCCAGATTTAATGACTGCCAGGGGCTGGTCGGCAAACTTGTCACGCTGCGCAGTGAGAGCCAGCTCCACGCTGATCTGCAGCACCCTCTGGCGGAATGGATCTCTGCAGCCTTCAAAAGGTGACCTGTCCATCCAGGCCACGAGGTTCTTGACTGTCTTCAGCAAGTCTACCACAGCGGACAGTGTTCGGGTGGAAACCTCCGCAGCATTGCTCATCCGGAGCTCATTGTACAGATTGCGGGCCTTGCAGGAGAGTTGGAGGAACAGGCTCTGGAGGGTCTCTGACATCAGCTCATAGTGCTGGGCAAACATCCGTGTCCGTGGATGCCACACAAAGTACATATCAAAAATAAAAATGGCATATCCTGACCAGGAGCACATGTGCTTCACAGAGGGCAGAGCGCCATCTGGTGGAACAGAAATCAACTGAACATTGATAAGTTCTCTGATAAGTACATATCGTACAGTATATAGCTACATTGATTAACAGACTAGAATTCAACGGTCTTTCACAAAACTTAACCACCATCTTTAATAATCACTAACTCTAATTCAATAGGAAGCAACTACTCCCTGGGGTATTGAATTAAAGAATTATAGAATTCAAATATTTTCCTTCTCCCAGCCAAAAATATTGCCTTCTTCAATATAACTGACTATAAGTTAATAGCAACTCTAATTCAATACTCCGTAACAAAGGCAATGTGAGAAATTTGCTGAGTAACAAAATATCAAAATTAATAACCTATGTTTATATTATCAATAAATATGCTGCTACAATATGTTGTGGAGTTAGACTAGGATATTCTGCTAGAGATTTGTCAGTAGGTAATCATGCACAAGTGTGTGTGTGTGAGTGGCTGATGTGCTTGGCTTCAAGGGAAGAAACTGCAGGAAGTCCAAGATTTCTAATTTCAAAATGGGCTGAGCTACACCAGGGATATTGCTACTATGGCAGTAGGGTGTTGGGATTAACAAAATAAAATGAGTGATGTAGGTATTCACATATTTACTTGGATTTGTTGTGAATCCAGTCCAACTTCTTCCTCACTATGAACTCTAGACAAGGAGGAAACTGTATATTTCTAGATCTAGTGGGCACCTACTGGGAAGAAACTGGGTGTTAGATGTAAAGGGGTTTTAAATAGTGCCACATCAGTAGAGCAGCTATGGTTCTGATCTCACACCGGAGGTTGGACAAGATCAGGTGGAGTCATTTTACAAGAGTGATCTTTGTTGTTGTGTTTATTATTATTATTATTTTATTATTATCTCATTGTATAATTATACAAGGTCATGGAGACTATATTCATAGATTAAATTTATAATCTTGGAATACAGGTCCTGTCTTAAGGCTCCCATACATTCCAAGAGGTGGTCTGGTGAGGCCTCTCTGGTCCTGCAGATGGAGATGCATATTTGTTGTTGTTGTTGTTTCTTATCCCCTTGTGTAAAGATTACATGAATTCCATGAGCTCATGCTCTTCGAGCTGTTTTATGATAAGCAGTGGCCTCTCCCAAAGGTCCTGTTTAGTGCATCTAATGCAAAACAAAATGTGTTCTGGAGGTGCAGGTGCCAAGCTACATTTTGGACAAGTGAGGTAGATTTTGTTGTTATTTTCTATCTTAAATGGCTTGAGATGGCTTGTTCTAAATCTTTTTAGTGTTGTTTGGTGCTGTTTATTTTTGAGGTTCAGAGCTCCTCCTGGGTCCACTCCACTGTACCAGCTTAGCTTAGGTGGGATCCTCCAGTTCTTGTTTATTTTTGTTTTGACTATTGTCTCTATTTCTTTAAAAGTAAGTTTATTTTTCCACATGGCAAGGATTCTCTAAGAGTGATATTTATCTTGTGTATGGACTCACCAGGTGGCGCAGCAGCTGGACGGCCTCCAGGATCAGCTCCTGATGCCCCACCTTGGAGATGTGGAGAGCCTCCATGTCCTCCGAGGCCAGCAGCAGGAGTCGGTACCCATCCACCCGCTGGTTGACAAAGAAGTGGACGTAGGGCAGCAGGGCGTCATCCAGTCCTGACAACATCAAGCACCTCTGGTGTTATATTAAACTGATGGGTTCCCCACATTGGGGCAGTTGTTTGACAAGAACAAAAATATATTGGTGTAAATTCTTATACAGTAATACCCCACTAAAATGAACCTGGGATATAGCAAACTTTCCCATATAACAGAAACCTGAAATAAATCCCAATTTTTATTTTATAATACAGTGAACTATGGCTATAACGAACTATGGTTTTCTATAGAGGGGTTTTACTGTACATGTATATACCGATGAATTATAGTGTTCAATTATAGTTGGTTGAATTAAAGGTAATAATTTGAAAGGGAAATAATTGGAATTTGAAAATTGAAATGGGCCAAGAGTTAAATTATGGTCTGTTAAATTAAAGAGATTATACTTTGGTTTCTTTCTTTCCTTTTTTATATATATATATCCATTAGAAACCTAGGGTACCAAGACCAAATCCAAATTAATGAAATGTTTGTGACATACTGAATGTACTTGCCCGATGATTTTAATAAACGTGTTACCGAAACGTGTGTGTCAAAAACATTTCATTAATTTGGATTTAGTCTTACTACTCTGATCAAAAAGTTTTGACACTTTGCTCATAAGTTAAAAAAAAACTTTATTATTCTACCAAATTCAAATTGTCCCTTTCAAAGTAGTCCCCGTTGGCCGCGATGCACTTCAGCCACCTTTTTTTCCAGTCGGCAAAACACCTCTGGTAGTCTGTTTTCAGGATCGCCTTCATGGCCTTCTTCGATTCCACTTTGATCTCTTCTATTCTCTGAAATTTCCGACCCTTTAACTTTTTTTTGAGCTTTCCAAAGAGGAAAAAGTCGCAGGGAGCCAAATCGGGGCTGTAGGGGGGTTGGGGGAACACAGAGGTTGAGTGGTCCTGCAGGAACTTCGAGATTTTGAGGGCTGTGTGCGCCGGCGCGTTATCGTGGTGGAGGATAAACGACTTGCTTCTCCACAGCTCCGGCCGTTTCTGCCTGATCGCTTCCCTCAATCGCCTCAAAACTCCCAGGTAGGAGTCAGAAGTTATTGTAGAGCCTTGTTGTTGAAATTCATGATGAACGATGCCCTGGTAGTCGAAGAACACAGTCAACATGACCTTGACTTTGCTGGGAGCCTTCCTTGCTTTCTTTGGTCTCGGCTCATTTTTGAAGCGCCACTCTGATGCCTGTTGGGTAGTTTCCAAATCAAAGCCGTAAATTCATGTTTCGTCTCCAGTAATGACCCTCTTCAGCAATTCGGGGTCGTCGGTTGTCGCTTCGAGATTGAGACTGGTCGTTTCTTTCCGGGCGTTCTTTTGATCAAAAGTCAAATCTTTGGGAACGAGAACGGCGTTGAGTCTTCTCACTCCCAAAGTGTCCTTCATTATCGATTGAGTCGACCCGAATGATACCCATGCTTCTTCGGCGTCCTCCCTGACAGTTATTCGTTGGTCTTCACGTACCAGTTTCAACACCTTTTCCACTTTTTCAGGCGTGGTTGATGTGGACGGTCTCCGGAACGCTCGTTGTCGGCGGTCTCTTCCCGACCCTCCTTGAAGCGCTTGTACCACTCGAAAACTCATCTTCGGCTCATGACGGCATCCCCGTAGGCTGTTTGCAACATCCAAAAAATTTCGGCACCCTTGAATCCGTTTTTCACACAGAACTTGATGCAAATTCGTTGATCCTCCATTTCGGTGACTAACGAAATCGAAGCACGGGCAAAATGGCTTCATTTCAAACAGCCGCTGCTCGCACTGTTGTGGCGCGTGATTTTTGAAAATTGGCAGGTCCCCAAGCCAAGGGCGACGCTTGCGTTTGCCACAAACCGGGAGAAAATATATTGAGTTTTCAGGATTTTAAGAGCAAAGTGTCGAAACTTTTTGATCAGAGTAGTATGTTTCTAATCAATAATCCAAATTGTACTCTATCGTTAAATATCCATTGAAAAGCAACCTCTCTATTAAGATTATCTAAAAAAAATATTGGCCACCCTGAGGCCAGAAAATCTACCACCCAACTAGACAAAAGAGACCTCCTCCGTACCATCAAAACCCAATACTATCAAGAATGGAAATCGACTGCCACACATGACTGGTACAGGGCAAAAGGGACAAGCACCAATTCTGTCCTCCCAGGGGAGCAGCAGTCCTTATTTTCCAGACTTAAGTCTGGTCATCTATGGACAATGACTTTCCAGAATGGTTGCAAGGTTTTCCCACTATGTACTAAGTGCAATTCTCGACCTGCAACCCCAAACCATATTATTGACTGTATTGACTCATCCATTGATGAGCTCTACTCATCTCCAGCAGACACCATCAAAAGTCTCAAGATCTACAGGTTTGATACCTTGACCACTTTTTTTCACAGCAACCTGTTAGAGATAACGAGCCTGTTATCTTTTACATTTCGACCCGAATACACCTTGACAGAAAATTATATAGCCTGCCGTGCTACAGCAGCAACAGCCCCTGCAACTGGCCTGACAGAACCCAAGACCCCATAGGATCAGTTCTAGTGACCGTGGCCCACCAAGATGAACAACTCCCAAAAATAAACCTGCTGAGACCTACATCCCTGTCTCATCAATATATTGCTAGAAAAATTTAAATATACAAGTATCAGAGTCATAATCAACAATCAATCAATTCTGTCACCGTTTGTTTTTGTGAATGGAATAAATACCCAAATATGGCCATTTCTTATAACCATCGGTGGTTCAGTGGTAGAATGCTCGCCTGCCACACGGGCAGCCCGGGTTCGATTCCCGGCCAATGCATTTTTTTTTTTTTACAATTTTTAAAACTCATTTATATTATTAAAATATACAAGTATCAGAGTCATCAATTCTGTCATCGTTTGCTTTTGTGAATGGAATGCTTTTACGTAATATATGTAACTAATATGACTGAAATTTTAGCAGTATGTATAGTAGAATCTGGAAACACTTATATTGAATATTTCAGGTCTCTATCCCGAATATTCTTAGAGTTATTTGCAAATTTGAGTTGCAAATTTGCTCTTTCGCTCGCAAGCAGTGCCTCTAGCGGTGAAGATGGGAGGTAATATCAGCTGACCTAATGTACATGTAAAACGTGTTTTAACAGGACATAGAAAAAAAATATGGAAGAGATATTTGTCGCATTTTTAGCCAAGAAAAATTGAAATTGACAGGTTCTGGGCAAAAATTGTTGTTTTTATTTTAGTCAGAAAATGATTGTGACAATATTGCTGTATTATATTTGATTATCAGATACAAAATTATATCCAGAAAAATTCCAAAAAGCAGAGACCACGGGTGAAGCCAGTTCATTTTTAGTATGCAGGAACAAAATTCTAACAGAAAAACATTCATTCGAGCAGAAGACACAAAGCCAGATCATCTCTTTATAAAAATATCGCTTCTCAGACACAAAGTTTGGAGCGGGACGTTTCACAAGAATGACATCCACGGCGCCAATTTATAATTGTAACGAATAGTATTTGAATAAAAGCATTTAATCGGGTAAAACCCAGGTGTTGCCCGGGTCATTCGGCTAGTTATTACATATTTTAACAATAGATAGTAATATTGAATTTATCATTTTTGTTAATATATTAAAATAGTAAAACATTTAAAAAGTTTGGCTATTTCAAGGATGGAATAGACACAGTTGAAGGTGGTCTTCCCTACCAGATCACATCTGGACTTTGTTGAATTGGCATTAGAAAGCTTTCTGACAAAGTGAATGACTTCTTCAGATTATGCCAGGTGATTGCAACTCTCCTGGCAGACCTTGAAGCTTTTTCCAAAAATCCCTTCATCTAACCATAAAGAAGACTTGCACAGATTAGCTTACAAGCAACCTAAAATGTGCCCTAAATTTTCAGGATACAGCTGACAAAACTTGGGTCTACCAGCATGGTCCTGAGTAACATCAGGAGAGCAACAGATAGAGAAAGGGGAACCAAGACAAAAAAAAAATAAAGAAAGGATATCATAAACAAAGCCTCCATTGCTGAGTTTCTTAAACTATCGAGGATTATGATTAGGCACAATTTTGATTATAGATTAGAACTACAAGGTAATAAGACCAAATAAATTGTGTAATGAGGTTTCGGCAATAGCATTGTTACCATCAACAGACAAAAGACTGAATGTGGAATTCATTTTCTTTATCTCATAGGAAGAATAACTTCTTAGGTGATTGAAGTCTATCAAAGATGATAAGGTACAATTGGATTATAGATTAGAACTACAAGGTAATAACACCAAATAAATATAAATAGTGTACGATGTTTCAATAACAACAATGCTAGCAAAATGTCATACACATTTGTCATACTGAGTTTGGTCCTATTTCCTTGTAGTTCTATAAAGGATTAATGTATTGCTAATTGGTGTGACAATCAACCAGCACTTGTATCTTGAAATTTGGAGACCTTTGTGTGAATCTACTTGCAGGAATGGCCATAAAAGTGGGCATTGGTAGATAAATTTTTGATAAAACTCCTTACAAGGAATTGTCTAACATTTTCAACCCAAAACTGAATGGTAACACTTCTCCTCCATTGATAATGAACAATTTGGATTATAAACACAAGGTAATAATACCAAATCCAAATAAATAAATAGTGTGTGACGTTTAGTAACAACGCTGTTACCGAAATGTCACACACAATTTTTTATTTGGATTTGGTCTTATTACCTTGTGTTTATAATCTATAATCCAAATTGTGCAGTTTCAGTACTTTTGTCTGAAGATGGTAACAATGCTGTTACTGAAATGTCACACACTATTTATTTATTCGGATTTGGTCTTATTACCTTGTGTTTTCTCCTCCATTATATTCACCTGATAATGGCCCCTAATTTCACCAGAAGAATGGTGCAAGATTTTGTAATACAGAAGCAAATGAGGGATAATTGCAGCATGTTTTAAGGTGCATCTCAGTGTCATTTTCTGCATTGCTTCTATAAAAATGACATCACTGCAAGATATTTATATAAAAAGTGCTAAATTTTGAAGCAATTTATTGTTTTTAATAATTAAAAAAAAAGAATTAATTATAATGACATTTTGTGATTATTTTCTCATAATTATAAATTAAACTTAAATAATATATATTTAACATGACTTTTTATGTTTTGAAGGAAAAATATAGAGATTGTGTGTGCAAATATATTTGTTTTCACTTTTTGCGAGCACGACTTCAATAAAAATTGTAAACCTTTTTCAAAAAAAAAAAAAAGTCTTTAAATTAAAAACTCTCATTAATTATATTTAATTTCCCTCTATATTCTAAAATAACCGCATAATGTCAAATATATTTTAAAAGATAGCATTATGTATTAAGCGTATTTTCAATATTTGAAAATTAAAAATGTAAACAAATAAGATAGCTTTGCATTAAATTTGAACAATAGCAAATAATTATACCTCTTAGCCATTCAGCCACATTTTCAGGACCCCATTCCTCAACATTAATATACGCCATTCCCTGTTATTGTAGGGATGGTTTATTAAAAACAATCATAACAAAAAGAAAACTGTAACATTCACAAGTCAGATGACCATCGGCAACAAAGTAGCCTTGGCACTACTGCGTTCTGGTCTCCAGCTCTTTAATTTGTCTATTTTTCTATGAATATCACAGAATATACCTCCACCTTTCGTGAGTTTTTTAAATGTTTTATAAATTTATATTATAATTATGTATTTTGTAAACATTTGAATAGAGACCAAAATTCATATTTTTCGTTTCTACGAAAACTAATTTTGTTGTGCATTGTTGTATCGTTATTGTTGTATAGTTATTATTTAATTAAACATTACTCACCAGATGAAATTATTATTACTAATTGTTTATTACACTTTATATTTATATTTTTACATTAACACGTTGTTTACATTATACATCGTATGTTATTGTTTATGATGATGATCTATTATGTTTTAAAACACAGAATACTACATTCCCTCCTTCCTTTAGATGAAAGGAATCATGTCTTTATATCTTGATGATGGCTTGACGACTCTTCCACTCCTGGTGATCACGGGTTCCTTGGTAGTCGGCAAGGGTGGAGAAACCTCTGGTGGCAACTGGTGAAGAGCCTCGGCATCAAGTCTATCTGAAACAACTGGGTTAAATGTAGACCCTGTTCTACTTGAACTTGGTCGGTTTAAAGAAGTGTCCTTGTCTTGGTTTGAGGAATTATCATCTGGTATTTGTACATCAGAAGAGTTGAGGTGTTCAATTCTTGTCGAATCTGAACTAAGATTTTCCTGGCTCTCTTCTGGAATCAAGTCAGAAATGCCTTGATTGGTCTCTTGAGTAGGAACATGTTTCAAATGTTTAGCATTTCTATGAATTATTTTCCCATTTTTAGTGTTGACTAATTTAAAAGAATTTATTGAAGTGTTTTCAAGAATGACATGATGTTCTGATCTGAAATTTGAATCAAGTTTTCCATCATTTGGATTTGCCACATAAACTAAATTTCCAATTTCAAAATTATGAGGACTAGCTTTCCGAATTATATCATTATATGTTTTCATTTTTTCTTTGTAGACCATATTGAATTCTTTGATGTTGGATTCATCTTCTTCTGCATCATTAACAAGTGAGCTTAATTTAGTTTTGATTTCTCTTGAAAATAATAGGAATGCTGGAGTCTTTCCTGTAGATCTGTTTGGAGTAGTTCGGTAAGACATTAAAATTCTGGATAAATCTTCTTTCCAATCTTTCCCTTCTTCAGAACTTGAATTGAATTGTTTCTTTAGAAATCTATGGAATCTTTCTATCTTCCCATTACTTTTTGGGTATTAGGGTGAGGCTTTGATGTGCCCGATTCCACATTCTTTTAAAAATCTTTCCATTGATGTACTTACAAACTGTAAGCCATTATCTGTTACAACTTCATGTGGATAACCATGTCTTGCAAAGATCTCCATTAATTTTTCAATAATTGTCTTGCTGGAAATGTCTTCTATTATCTTTGCTTCAGGATATGAAGAATAGTAGTCGATCACTGTTAAAACATAATGATGGCCAATTGGACCAACTATGTCAATTCCAAGTTTCATCCAAGGTTTTGATGGTAACGGAACTATTTGTAATGGTTGATCATTTATCAATGGTTGATTCCTTACACAAATTGGACAGTTTCTAATCAAATTTTCAATGTCAAAGTCCATGTTTATCCAAAAATATTTTTCTCTTAACAGTTGTTTGGTTCTTGTCATTCCTTGATGTGTTTCATGTGTTCTCAAGACTCTCTTTATTAGTTTTGAAGGTAGCAAAATTCTACTTCCTTTTAAGATAAGATTATCAAAAATTGAGAGTTCATCTTTAAACTTATAAAAACATTTGAATTCTTCATTCAAAGGATATGGCCAAACTCCCTTTTGAACCATATCTTTCAGTTTTTGAAACAAAGGATCTTGCTCTGTACAAACTTTTATCTCTTTCAAAGACAGTGCTTGAAGCTCTTCAGAAGTGATGGATAAGACTTTATGAACATAGTACTCCAGCCATTTTTCATCACTTGTGTTAGAAAGAGGTTGTCTTGAAAATATATCTGCAATATTTTGCTTTCCTTGAATGAATTCAATTTCAAAGTCATATGGTTGTAATCTCCAACTCAATCTTTGAATTCTTGGAGGCAAAACAGCTCCATTTTTAGGATTCAGCATATAGATTAGAGGTTTGTGATCTGTTTTTAACACAAATTTCCTTCCCCAAATATAGGTGTTAAAATGTTCAATTGCCCATACACATCCCAATGTCTCTTTTTCTATTTGTGAATATCTTTTTTCAGTATCAGTTAAGGATCTGCTGGCATATGCAATGGGTCTTTTAATGCCATTTTGTTGTGTTTGTATTAATACTGCTCCAAGACCAATAGGGCTTGCATCTGTGATTAATTCAGTTGGTGAGTTCAAGTTGTAATATGCCAAGCATGGCTCTTTTGTTAGTGACTCTTTAAGATCCTGAAATGCTTTATTTGTTTTCAAATCCCAATTCCACCTAACATTTTTTCTAGTCAAATTATTTAGAGGTTCTGCCAATTTAGAAAAATTAGGTATGAATTTTCTTAAAAACCCACAAGTTCCTAAGAATGACCTTAACATCTCAATATTTTTGGGTATTGGAAAATTTAAGACTGCTTCTATTTTCCTATTATCAGGTTTAATACCTTCACTACTAACAATGTGACCTAAAATATCCAATTCTTCCATTGCAAATTTGCACTTATTCCTGTTGAGCCTAATGCCTACTTTATCAAATCTTTGTAAGACTTTTCTAAGCCTTTCTTCTAGTTCTTGTCTATCTTTGGCGTAAACAATGACATCGTCCAAGTAACAAATTACACCTTTCAAATCAAGCAAAATTGAATCCATTCCTTTCTGATATGCCTCTGGAGCACTTGATAGACCAAAAGGAACTTTACAAAATCTGTAACAACCACGGTGCGTGATGAAAGTTGTAAGGGGTCTTGATTGAGGGTCTAAGTCAACCTGCCAAAACCCTTTTTTTGCATCCAGCTTTGCAAATACTTTAGCACCTTTAAGGGCATGTAACATATTGTTAATTGTAGGAATTGGATGTCTTTCTCTCAATATTGCTTTATTCACTTCCCGAAGGTCTATGCATAGTCTAATTTCCTCACTATCCCTTTTTGGAACAACTATTATGTTAGAAACACATTCAGTACCTTGATGCACTTCTTCAATGATTCCATTCTCTTGCATCTTATCAAGCTCTTGATTTACTGCTTCTACCATTGCATAAGGTATACAACGGCATCTCTGGGCAATGGGCCTATAGTTGTCTTTCAATGTCACTTTATGACTATAGCCTTTTATAGTTCCAAGTCCATGGAAAAGATGTTCATGTTCTTGAACAAGAGTTTCTATATTAGTAGACATTGATTCATTTACATGATTTACCCTTTTAATTATACCTAGTTCAAAACTAGCCTTGCCTCCCAACAAAGATTCAACTTTTTTATCAATCACATAAATTTCTTCTGAAACTGAATTTTCTTTCCAAGAAATCACAGCATTGAAATAACCATAACATGGAAGAGGTCTATCTTGACCATAGGCAAAAAAGGTTTGGGTGGTGTCATGTAATTTTGGCATAATTTTATGGCCATATAATTCAAGCATCTTATTATAGCTTATGAAAGTTCTATCACTCCCTGTATCAATTATCATATTTATTTCACTACCATCTATTTGCACTTTTTCTTTATTTTCAGCACCTGTATAGTAGGTATATTCATCTGAACTTTCACCTACTTCAGTCTTATTTTCTTCTTGTATGGTCTTAACTTTAGTTTGATTGAAACTTTTGTGGTTTCTATTATTATTTTGATTTGGGCGGTTCCTGCAAGCTCTAAAAAGATGTCCTAATTTATTGCAATATGAACAAGTCATTTTTTTAGCACCACATTCTTGTGCTGAATGTGTATCTAATCCACAGCGATAACATTTAGGCTTTGAGGCACCTGAAAATGATGGGGTACCTTGATTAGTGAATTTACCTTTGTTGAAATTATTAGCATTATAGTGCTTTTTAGGTTTATTTTGAACTCTATTTAGTGTTTGATCATTTTGAGGTTCAAGAAGTCTAATTTCTTTTCTAGAAATTTCTAACATTCTAGCAATATCAATGGTTTTTGACAGTGTCAAATTTTCTTGTTGCAACAATTTTTCTTTAAGTTTTTTGTTGTTACATTTTTCAATTATTTGGTCTCTTATCATATCAGCTTCTAAATTCCCAAATTCACAAGATTTAGAAAGCTCTCTTAAAGAAATTAGGTAGTTGTCGATCGATTCATCATCTTTCTGGACTCTTTGTCTAAATTTAAATCTCTCAGTGACCACATTTTTATGAGGTGTGAAATATTTATCTAAAGCCGTTTTAGTTTGTTCATAATTTTCCTTTTCATCTGGCAAGTTGAAAATATACGCTGTACATTTGGCCCTAAACAATGCAATTGAGTTGCTCTCTTAATTTCATCCGATTTTTTTGAAATTCCAGATGCTATTTCAAAAATGGCATAGGATTCCATCCATTGCTTATATTCCGCAAATAAATTGCTTGCATTTATATTCATGGGTAACGGTGGCGTCAGGTTGGCTGCCATACTTGTTTTTTTTTTTTAGGGCTACAGTTATATTTTCAAATTCTCGTCGCCAATTTATGTTGTATCGTTATTGTTGTATAGTTATTATTTAATTAAACATTACTCACCAGATGAAATTATTATTACTAATTGTTTATTACACTTTATATTTATATTTTTACATTAACACGTTGTTTACATTATACATCGTATGTTATTGTTTATGATGATGATCTATTATGTTTTAAAACACAGAATACTACATGCATCTTCAACCGGCTATTAATATTTTAAAGCATACTAGGTAGTTGGCGATTTGCGCTACAGGAACCAGGGAGTTACCTCTATTCCTCTATATACCTCTATATAAGAAGGATAAAACATAAATTTTCTTTTTAGGTCAAACTCAATAAAAAAAAAAGTATCCTCCTAGCAGTGTTGGGCATTAAAAAATTATTTTTCAATTAAATTGAAGTGCAATTAACAATTAATTAATTGTTAATTAGAAAAGTGCAATTAACAATTGATTAATGTTAATTGTGAAAATTACAATTAACAATTAATCAATTGTTAATCTTTAATAAATCATTTTAATTAATATTTGCCCAACACTGCCTGAGATAAAAAGTGTTTTTATTAAATACAACACACCTTTACCATCGTCAGCTGCAGTTGAACGCCTTTTTTCTTTTGCGACAATGACAAATCTGCCAAAGAGTCACAAATTGTCGGACAGCATGTTCGAGAAGAGAGTGGTACTGAAATGCAGTGTTGGGCATTAAAAAATTATTTTTCAATTAAATTGAAGTGCAATTAACAATTAATTAATTGTTAATTGTGAAAATTACAATTAACAATTAATCAATTGTTAATCTTTAATAAATCATTTTAATTAATATTTGCCCAACACTGCCTCCTAGACATCAAGCAGAAATGCTTATTTTGGATCATAAAGTTTTATTTTCCAATGTTTCGTATGGCAACTCGCCAATCTTCTTCGGGAACAAGTTCGTAGTTTATAAGACACAAACAGACACACTATTGCTGGATTATCTTGTATATATTTATTGTGGAATATTTTATTTAAAAAAAATGATTCCTAATTGCCACTTTTCATTTATTCCTCTAGAATCAATTATAGACGGTTGTGAAGCTTCTTAATAAAAATTATGATAACTGATTTATATATTAAAAAAAGAATGAAAAAGACAATTGACAATTTTGAACCACTTTACTTCAAATATAATTAATAATACATAAAAATGACAAATAAAAATACACATACAAATTAAGATAAGAATATAAATTATTAGAAATTATAATAAATTATTATAAGAAAAAAATCTATACACAATAAATATGTTAATGAAATCCTCCCAGAGGATAAAGAGCATTCTTTCGATAAACAAGTTCTACTGATACAAATACTCTCTAATGAGAGGTAGGATATGACTATAGATTAAATACTTGTGACCAACAACAAGTCACCAATGTCATGGTTTTGCAGCATAGCTGGATGAGGCAGATTGTGACAAAGCACGCCGATGAGCAGCTGTATCAGCGTCTTGCCTCGAGAAGCAGGAGATCAGAAGAGATGTTCTGATCCCCAGTGGATTCAAGCGGTGTGGGATGTGAGTCAGTGGAATGGTGTGTTAATCTTTCACCAACGAAGTCCTTTTCAGGCTAGTCACACGATAACGTTCCCGAAAATTCTCCTACACCAGGCGAGTAAAAGGCATGACAGTGTTTGCAAGGGCGCCATGCATAGACATTGGGAGGATGTGTGCAGTAAAAGTGAGGTCTTCAATGTGCCAGCCTAGCCATCGCGTGGGGCCTAGGGGCTCGGGAGTCCAAAGGAAGCGGCAGTCACCAATAGCCTGAAGATCTCGGAGGATTTCCGAAGGTAGAAGCCACTGATAGACCAGCTGGAAGATCACTGTTGAAGCTTCAAAGATGTCGAAGCCATCGCGATGGGAGCCAGACTTGAGAAGCATGGAGAAGATACAACTATATTTCATTCTTAGAAAACAAGCGAGTGAGCATTTTGACTACTATGTAGAGAAGCCTGAACCAGGCGGAAGTTCTTGCGTATATTTCATCTTTATATGATGTCACCGAGGGTCGACTAGGAGATTTCTAGTCTGTAGAATAGTTTGTTTTGTTTAATAGCTTTCTCAGACGTTTTCTGTGCCTTCCAAGCTATACTCCGGGCTATATTTTGAGGGCCGAAACAGGAAGAAACTCTCTTGATATCACAGTGAAAAAACTAACTTTAAAATTCTGGACTAGAATTCTGAAAATGGACGGCAGCAGGCTATCTTCAATTTGTTTGGCACATTTGTGGGACATTTCAATTTCTTCAAAACGGAATATCGGACTGGTAAAAAGTATAACAGAGCTACTTAATGACACCAGTTTCTCATGGCTTGTTGGATGTACAGACTTCAATATTCTACAAAGATACACCCCCCTAATTATTAGAACGGCAACCGATCAGTCCTTGCAGCTTGATTATGTAAGAATAAGAAAATCAGTACTCTACTCTCACTATAAATACTTTCATTCATCACCTACAATGGAATGCTATATGAATGACAATATCCCCCTAACCTTAAAGAGAATCATTGCACAAGTAAAAAGCCTTTTTGTAGTACAGATAATTAATCATGTTTCACTATTGAAAACTAAGACCATAAAATGCACCTTATGCAACGGTGAATTTAGTCTCGATTTTCCACACTACATGTTCTACTGTACGGCAATGGAAGAAGAAAGAGAAATTATTCGCCAAGAGACCGGCTATAATAGCAATTCGCCATATGTTTTAATGGCAAAAGTCTTAAAATCCAGACCCTTTGCATTCGCTTTTTATAAATACTGAAAATCAGCTCAATCAAAATATTTAGCACAGATACCGGATCCAACTCGATAATTGTTCGAGGTCAATACCCAATATTTGTATATAACTATGATGCTAATCTGTTATTTATTTATTTTTTCCTCCGGGAGAATCCTGTATGGCACGTGTGCCCAATAAAGGCTATTGTTGTTGTTGTCATATATACACATACTTTCTCTCTCTCTCTCTCGGCCGTGCGGCCACGCGGCGCGCGAGCTCCGCGTTTCTTTGGGTCTGAGATAGAGAATGTGGAATTAAATAACCCCTTTGAGGTATTGGCTGAAAGCCAAGAGAATGGGCTGCAAGCTCATGCCAACCTCGTCAAAATCGGCCAGGTCTCCGCCGAGGAATCAACAATTGAATCTGAAATGCCTGAAAATCATTCAGATTCAAAAAAATGACAAGCATGCAAATACTGAGCAGGCGACGGACGGCGGACATGAAAATTCTTGCAGCAATAGGGCTGATTGCCCGGAACAAAAAGACCAGCTTATCGAGAGACAAGATCTGGGCTTCACCAAAGTGGGCGGCTCCAAGAAGAGGCCGCATGACTCTGACCACGCCACAGGCAAGCCTTCGACGAGCTGGGCTGACCTCGTCGAGCAAGGCAAACAACTCCCGATGGAGGAGCAAGATGATGGCTTCATCCTCGTCAACCATGAGCGCAAGAGGCCAGCTGAAACGGCGGCAGAACGGCAGAGCAAAAGAGGCCGCGTCCAACTTGCTGCCATCAAGCCTACTGTTCCACTCCCTGCGAACAAGCCCCGAGTGCAGAGGTGCACAAAAACTCTGCACAAACAGGCGGACTTCAGAGCCAAGTCGACGGCCGGTCAGGTAGACCAATGTGTCTACCTGGAATTCTCGCCAGAATTCAGCCAGGCGCAGTACTTCATGGCGCTGGGGGCGAAGTTGGGAAAAGGCTGCGTGTACCAGCTGAGCAAGATGGAGGGGCACATCCTAGTCGGCCTCTCCAGCGTGCAGCTCGCAGATAGGCTCATCGAGGAGGACATTGAAGAGGCCACTCTGCGAGCCTTTCCTTTAAGGAAGAAGGCTGAGCGGATCGCCGTGGGCAACTTGCCGTTCTTTGTAACGGACGCCGACATCGCGGCGCTCAAGCCCTACGGCCGGGTGACCTCCATCGTCCAACAAATGATGGAGTTGGAAAATTCCTGCTGGGCTGACGCTCGTCGGGAAGCCTTCATTACTCTGCACGACGGAGTTAGACTCTCCCAGATTCCAGCCCGGCTGGATATCAAGACCAAGGGAGTCATCACGCCAGTCTACGTGAGCTACGGGATCCGCTGTTCCCTCTGCCATAGGCAAGGACACAAGCGGGCCAACTGTCCTCAAAAGACTGGCTTGACAGAAGACAAGCTGCTTTTCCCTGAGCGGCCGCCTGTTGCTCGCCCAAATGCCTGGAAGAAGCCGCTTGCCTCTTCCTCCCAAGCCTCAACAGCAGCTGTGCCAACACCAGCAGCTAATATCCCTTCCTCCACAGCCACCGCCGTCGCAGATCCTCCTCTCAGCGACTCAAATGATCAGGCGACTGTGGATCAAGACACAACAAATGAATCCCAGAAGCTTCCTCCATCACAAGAGAAGCGGAATTCAGCTCAGAGGCAAATGGACGATATTGTGAAGAACGACAAGGCTTCTGCGGCTATCGACAAAGCCTTTACCAACAACGAACTAATGGACAAGCTTTTAGCAAAATCCAACGCCCAGCAGAGACAGGCCATCGTGAACTTGGCTACGGCGCTCATGGCTCTTACAGGGAACATCAGTGACACCCTGTACAAGAAGCTGTCACGCGCCAGAAACTCTGCTCGGCAGTCGAAATGAGCTTCCGTGTTGCAACCCTGAACACGCGCGGCATCGCCGATCTTCGACGGAGAATCCAGCTTTGCTGTTTTCTCAAGGAGCATGAGATCGACATCTGCTTCCTGCAGGAGACCAATGTCAAATCCCTGGACGAAGAAAGAGACCTCTGCCACGGCTACAGCGCCGTCGTTGTGCCTTCAACGACCACCGTGGGATCAGGCCTCGCCTGCGTCTTCGCGGCCGGCGTCGTTGTTCACCGGCAGCAGATCCTGTGGCCTGGCAAGATGGCTGTCATCGACCTCACCGTTCGGGGAGTCTCCATGACGTGTGTCAACACCCACGTCTCTCATGCTCCTGAAGAGCGCTGCCGCCAGCTCCAGATCATCGCAGCTTTGGCGAATAAAGTAGATACGTGGATCCTCGGTGACCTAAACATCTCCGAGGAGTCGGCGAAGGACCTGGCACCGGTTCAGCAGAAGCCCTCGCGGAGCTTCTGGACCAAGCCGACCTCGTCGACATCGCCACCTTCTTTGATGCTGCACTGGAGCACACCAGGGTTGCTACTATCGGAAGCCGGGTTGACGCGCGTCGTCTGGACAGAATCCTACTTCCATCAGGCTTCTGCAACCGCGTCACCCACTACCAAACCATCGACTACGCCTACAGCCAAGTAGGAGACCCAGCTCCTACAAGACTTCCCTGCATTGGCAAGCTGCTACGGTCAGACCTATTTTCCGATCGAATGGCAACGTTCATCGATGAAATATCGGAAGACCTAGCAAATACTTCACCCTCGATGTCATGGGAACACTGGAACAGGATAAAAGCAGAACTAGTCGCGGAGATACGATCACTCGCGCCTACCGTCGCCGAGTCCGGCGGTGGACACATCGAGAGAGCAAGCCTCTACCTGAGGCGGGGACTGGAGGACGACACTGCCCGCTCCGACTATCCTTCCTTGCCGGACCTCGGGCGTTCCCTCCGAGCCAGACGTCGCTCTCCCTCCACCTTCACAGACGACGACGGCAACGCCATCTCCGGGGGCCATCTTAGAGGTTTCCTTTTGGAACGTTTGAGCAGTCTCTTCGCCCAGGCTCCAAGCTCCAAGCTCGGCAGAATCCATCGCCGAATTCCTCGCTGAAGTGACCCCCTTGGAGTTCGATGAGTGGGACCAGCTCTTTCTCGCCGACATCTACTGCGACCAGATAGCGGCATCCGTTCACAGCCTGCCAAACGGCCGTGCCTCTGGATGGGATGGATTACCTTGCGAGTTTGCCAAGGCCTTTGAAGATTTCTTTGCCGAAGTCCTTTGGCAAATCTTCGAGGCTTCTCGACTCCGCGAGACCCTGCCTTCATCTTAAAGGCGCAGCAAGGTCATCCTGCTGACGAAATCGCACGGTGGTCCGGGTCTATAGGCATTCCGACCAATCAGCCTACCAACGACCGACTACAGGATCCTCAGCGGCTTGCTCTTGGGCCGTCTACGACGTCATCTGCCTAACCTTGTGCCCGACTGTCAGACCTACACCGTTTCCAGGACGGTCATCCTCCTGGAACATTGCACAAGTAGTAGACAGCGTCGCCTGGGCAGCGAGACATGACACACCGCTGGCCGTCATCTCCCTAGACCTAAAGTCGGCCTTCGACACCCTGAGCAGGAGCTACCTGTTCGCCCTGCTGGAGAAACTAGGCCTACCATCTGCCTTCCTCGGGTGGATTACTGTTCTCTACGGGGAAGCAGACGCCTCCATCCGGATCGGAGATGTATACACCAGAGCCTTCCGGCTTCTTAACGGGGTGAGGCAGGGCTGCCGTCTCAGCGCCGCTCTCTTCAACTTCGGAGTAGGGCCTCTACTACGCCGCCTTGAGAGGATCTTGGGCCGTGGCTGCGTGGTCGCCTATGCGGATGACATCGTACTCTTCATCAGGAACGACGCTCAGTTTGAGCTCGTTCCCCTGATCTTCGAAGAGTTCCGCATGGCCTCTGGGGTGGCTGTAAACTTCAGCAAGAGCTGCGGGCTCTGGTGCGGTTCCTGGAGGCACCGGACGGATTCTCCACTGGGGATTTCTTGGACGTCCGAATCACTAAATATCCTGGGCTGCACGATCACCGCCGGGAACACCGTTGCCTCCCAGGCCTCCCACCTGATGGGGCTGCTGGAGCGAGCCATCGCGAGGTGGTCTCCTTTCGTTCGCGGACTGTCTCTGGTGGGTCGTGCCCGCGCGGCCAACTGCTTGGTCCTGGGTTCCATCTTTCACCACCTCCACGGCTATGTTCCAGTTCCACCTGAAACCACCATCGGCAGGTTGCAGGCGCGGCTGTCGCGCTTCGTGTGGGGTACGAGCCGAGTCTCGTGGCTCCCTGGGGGCATTCTGTCTCGCCCAGCCTCCGAGGGTGGCGTCGGCCTGCTTGACATCGCGGGCCAGCTTCGGCTTGCCTGCCTCAAGGGCGTTACAGGCTTCTCTGCGCGGCGCCGCCAACGGCTACTCTTGGCTGGTCCGTAGCCGGACGTGGATGACATCGTCGGCTCCTGATGTCTGGCGCTCACCGAGGAGAAGGAGGCTGCTGAGTCTTTGGGAATTCGTGTCCAGCATTCTTGAGCCGAACCACCGAATTCTCCATCCTGCCAGCCTGAGGTCTCTGCGTCTTCGAGGCGACAGCAGGTTCCTGCGGCCGCCAGACCTGCTGGCTCCCGACCGCTGGCTTCAGACGACTGTCGGGGACTTCTCAAATGGCTCCCCTGCTCTTGTACGCTCAACGCGGGCTGCGCTGCTGGACGCACAGCACCTCGAGATCTTCTGCCAGCGACTCCTGCAGGAAAATGCCAGCTCCAGATATCATGCGGAGTACGAGGCGGAGACCATCATTCTAAGGGGCTCAACAACGCCCATTACCCGCCTAAACAGCCAGAGCGCCCGCCGGGCACTGGACGCGGCACGGCTCCAGGCCCATCCTGCTGCAGAGCTGGCTGCGCGGTGGGATCCTACCGTAGATGTGCCCCGCTCCTCGGGGCACGACGCAGATGTCGCTCTACGATTGGCCCTCCACGCGCTGCCACATCCTGAACATCCTGCCTCGAGGCGTGCCAACTGTGCCGCCTGTGGGTCCAGCGACGGGTGGCTGACCCACAGATATTGGATTTGCCGTGCCATGCGACCCCTGCTCCGGGAGGTGCTCGCCTCCTGCGAAATGCCCCTGGATCTGCAGGCCTGGCTCTTCGGCGTCGGCCTCCATCCCGAGGGGATGAAGATCACAAGTTTGGCGAAGGCTACCATCTACAAGTACCATCTTGGTCTTGAGGTGGGCAACGCCAGCCAACACCTAGACCTGCCCACTCTGTGGGAAAGAACTCTCGCAGTCCACCGGTGGCGGAGTCTTTCCCACAGTTGGCGACACCAATAAAGACCTTGTATATATTTCTGTACATATTTATATTTGTCAATTGTTTTATGTATTTACATTTGTTTATTCATATATTTTATCATATTTATGTATTTAACCTTATATAATCATATATGAGCGATGTAATAAAGAAGTTTCAATCTCAATCTCTCTCGTGCGACGCGGACGCGCGCGCCCTCGCTTACCCCGACGGCGTGGCGTGTTCTTTAAGGTTCTTTTCTTAAGCCTAAAAAGATCGTTTTTTAAAATTCTTTTTCGAATTAAATAAATATGATGGAACATTCCAACCCATATGCGGTTTTAGCGGAGAGCCAGGACAAAGATCTACACGATGGTATGATTCCCATCGAGGTAGCTGATATGCAAGTCGATTTAACGACGATAAAAGATTCGACGAAGAATCGTTCGAATTCAGATGTGAGCGAAGCAAATTTGTTCGTGAAAAACGGCGGATATGTAAATCCGGCCGCGGCAAAAAGAGAAAAATGGAGGATCAATTTGAGGCCGCGGAAAAGGATAACGACACCGAAACTTTCCAATCTGTACATGGGGAAAAAAGGAAACGGTTTGACCCTAAAAGTCAGCGGGCCCAGATTGTGAAGCCGGACGCTAGCTATCCAAAACCATCTGGACAGCTTAAAACGACCGCGAAGGAGTCCGTGACCGTCGTCAAAACACTAGGCAACAGCAGGCTCTGAACAAAGCCAGATCATCAGCAGCAACGTTCGACCAATGCTGCTATGTCGAATAGTGCACGGACTTCCATCCCGTGCACTACATGAAGGCCTTGGAGAAGTTGCTGGGAAAAGGATCGGTCTACCAGTTGATGAAGATGTCCGGCCATGTTATAGTCGGACTGGCCAGCATTGAGAAGGCGGAGCACCTGGTGCAGAATGGACTCACCATCAACAACACCTTCCTCAGGGCATTCCTATACAGAAGGAAAGCGGAGATGATCATCCTCGGGAACCTGCCCATCGCAGTGAGGGAGGAGGACATCATCGAGGCCTATGAAGTGGTGTCCTGTAACGGCTACACCTGGACCACCGGCAACAGGGAGGCCTTCGTCCTTCTGAATGAAGGACGCAAACTCCACCAGCTCCCTGCCAAGCTGGTGATCATCTTCAAAGGGTAGTTTCGGGGGCCCTGGGGGCAGGTGGCTCACTGATGTCCCTGGCGGTGACATCTACTACTCCAAACGCCGTAGGTGACCGGTGTCAACACCTCCACCCTCCCAGCCCACCCCCTCTCACAGCTACACAGCGACTACATCGGCCGAGGAAAATTCTGGAACCATCCAGACAATCCCTGTGACACCTCCCAGTCCTGCCGCGTCTTCGCTCGGGGAAAGTTGCCCAGTTCTTCCCCAGAACACTCCAGCCACCAAACCTTCTGCTACGACGCCGAGCACCAGAGCGTTGCCATCTGTATTAGCGCCTTCCTCGACCACTACTTCACCAACAGCGCACCCTGTCAAAGATCAGGCCAAGGCTGCACTAACAATGGAATCTTCCATCCCCAAACCACAAAACATACAGCCTCCTCAGTCCACTTCACAGAAGGTTGAGGAGCTGTTTGAGGTACTAGACGCTGAATCCTTCCTGGAATCCCTATATAGGTATTATTACAGGTGCGAAATTGAATTGGCTGCTGAATCCCTAACTAAGAGGGAGGACGTTTTCGAGTTCTCTCACCCGAGCAGAGCTTTGCTATGAAGAAATTCCTTGACAAGGCAATCACATGTCGGGGGCAAAGACTCCGACCTAAGCAAGATGCTGTCCGACTTCAGGGCAGAATGCGACATTGAAGGAGACGACACCCAGTGGGATTTGTCTGATACAAATAATTTGTAATTATTTTGTTTTTATTTATTTTTTCTCTATATATAATTAACCTTATATAATATTATATGTACATTGTAATAAATCAGTTTCAATCTCAATCTCTATCTTTTCCTTCATGCAAGATATAAGATTTTAAAAGAAATATATAAATGTGTTCATTCCTGGCCCATTCAGTACACCCAGAAGTCTGAAAATTTGAATAATCTGCATTGTTCTGTGGTCTGAGCGAGTGTTAAAATTTTCATATTTCTTTGTGATATGGAAAACATATTAAATTATATTTTAAAATTTTGAAAGACAATTTAGAAATTTGTCCATTCCTTGCCTTTCTGACAACCCCGAAGCTGAAATTTTTCAACTTGCATTTTCATCAGGTTGTAACAAGTATACAAATTTTAAGATTTCTACGTGCTTTAGATGTATACTAAAGATCGATTACAATATTTGTGGATAGACAGACAGAAATGGAAGCAAGTTAAATAAAAGCTTTTAAAAAGCAACTTCTTTCTCAGCGAATTGTCTTTATTTATAAACTAGCCGAATAACCCGGGCAACCCCCTTGTTTTACCCGATTGAATGTTTTTATTCAAATACTATTTGTTACAATTATAAATTGGCGCCTTAAATAAATGCATATATTAGTTAATAACTATAGCCTATGTGCTTTATCTGTGTATGTACTTTTGGCTTCCGTAGGCGTCTCTTACTGGGAAAAAGAAAGAGAGGATTCATTTAGTTATTAACTAATATATGCATTTATTTAAGGAGCGACCCGCTCCAACACAATAGTTACAAAAACGAAAAAGCGAGTGGGGGAGGCATGATGGGGGGGGGGGGGGGGGGGGGGGGCAAAGGTGGCGTGTTCGTAGGCAACCAATAGGAGGGCGCCGTTCCAAAAAAAAAAAAGCAAACGGTGACAGAGTTGATTAGGAGATGAGGAATGACGCTCGTAACTGTATATAGAATAGGTATTTTTAATGAAATGAAGATTTTGTGATTCTAATACAGTAGAACCTCCGTGTAAAGGACAACACCTATTTTCAGAGCCAAAGTGTCCTTTAAGGAGAGGTGACCTCTTACTGGAGAGTTGCTAAATTGTAAAAATGGTTATTTTGAAATCAAAACTGTCCTTCGTGAGGAAGTGTCCGCTAGCGGCGTGTCTGGGAGGTTCTACTGTATAGCGAAAATGATATTCTAAAATTATCATCTTTTTTTTGTTGTTCTATTTTTATGTCCAAATTTTTATTGTTTTTTTTTTTTAGTTATAATGGCTGCTGCTCCATAGTCAAAGTTCTATTTATTTGTAAACAGCCTTTTTTGTTCATTTTTAAAGCCTTAATACTACAGATTAAAAATATTGTTGACATATTCTTTAAGTTAGTGGAATACTACGGTGTACGATAGAGAGAGATTCTACTGTATCTTAGATATGACCCATTAAAAAATGGTTCAAATAATCGAATTTCTTTCGCAAGTGAGCATAGTATCAGGTATATAGCTCTCGATCTCTTGATTATGTAATGGAAATTTAGCGGCGTAAAAGCATGTAATTTTTTCACATTAAACATTTTTAGGTTAGGTTTCTCTCATGATTTCTATGTGGGAGAGATTTTTTGAGAAGAGTTCTATACTCTATTTCGTTTAATATTAACTTTAACGGGGCCTAGAACAGGCTGTCGTTCTGGACCCTTTCATAGAATGGGCACGCTAGTGTTCTTATATTTACATATGTTGACTTAGATGGTTAGTAGGCTCCAGGGATCCAGGTTACATCAGAAGAGAGAATTAGATGGAGAGATATTACTATATAAACACACACAGTCGGAAAAATATGAATAAATACAATTTTTATTTAAGGCCTCGCAAAAGCAGTTATCTGCTTCATTTCTGATTCACAGAAATTTTCAAATATTAACCCAGAGAGACAATACCAGGTCGATTAGTTGACAATATCTGTATATGATTCAGGAAATCTTGCTGAATATATATTTAGAAATATATATATATCTGTCGTGATCGAATGGAAGGGTGCAACCGTTATACATGTAAACTTCAAAGAATTAGTTCCAGCCAAGTGAGCCCGCACACGCGGCGTGCCTAACGTTTGCCCGCGCGGGCTCCCACCGTTTATTTTGTACAGTATATTTATAGATGGATGAATTTGTATTTACATTTTAACATAAGCTTAACATATTCACAGTTTAACATACTTATTTTGGGGAAAGGATATTATACCTCTTGGGTATTAGGCAAATTATGATATATATATATATATATATATATATATATATGTAGTATATTTTGAATTAGATAGATCACAACCTTCTTCTGATATTTATCATAACCCCATCTCTATATAAAAATATGTATCAATCTTGTAACAATGGAAGTGACAAATAAAACAAAGAGGTAGACGACGACAAAGGCCAGACGAACAGGTGTTTATGATAATGAGTTCAATCACCCCGTCAACAGGTGGCCAGACGTGATAAACAACCCGGCGCCTGACAGGTGGCGTGATTATGGGAGCCAATCAGAACTATCCGCCATATGCGGGCAGCCAATATAAAAGAGCCCAGAAATGGGACAAAGTTAGTTGTTTAGTTGTTTTCAGAGCGACGCCGTTATACGGTCAGTGGGATCTCTCACCCTTCTATCCGCGATGTAGGCTTTGGGCATCCGTGGCACCCGTGGTTCGACTGCCTTCGTCCGTGGTCTACCTCTACCTCTTGGAGTACCATCTAGACCTGCCTCTGTCTCTTGCTGTCCTAGTGCGGGAATCCCATCACGCACCCACAACCACGACTGCCCAGCACATTCCACATCGGGATTACTACAGAACCCGTTAAAGTCGACAGGATAACTGAGGACAGCAGCATGCAGAGGATGACGGAGGTCAGAGACGACTACTTCGCGGATGCCCTCACCAACATGCAGCCCCACTACGAAGACCTAGTAGGCCGCCTGGCAGACGCCATTCGGGGACAAGCCGTGCCTCGTGCGGAGGAGGCCCCTCATCTCCTCTTTCGAAGGATCCCACGCAACAAGCAGCCTTCTTCCATACAGCCATCTCCAGAGATCAACTCTAGCCAGCATCAGCCATTTCAAGGTACTTTACACTTTGTTTCTGCCATTTTCCCCATAAATTTTATTCTTATATTTTCACTTTAAGCATTTTAAAATCAATTATAACCTTTTTTATATCATTTTTATTCAAATTTTAAAACTTTCACACTCTCATTTATCATTTTTACTTTATTTTAATCAAATTATAAATTTTAATTCATCATTTTCAATTTTATTATTTAAAATATTCAATCACGCATTTTTGCCAATTTACTAATCTTACATGCCTTTCTTAAATTCACCTAAAATGGCATTATCCAAATATGCAACTTTCAATTTTACATAAAAAAATCATATTATATTTTAATTACTCGAATCATATTTTCTAAACTTATTTGTGAGTTTTTTTAAATACCTTATTTATGGCCATAGTATTAATAATTAAATTTATTACACTCTTTATTTTACGTGACCTATTGCTATTCCAATTGATATTTCTCAATATTTAAAAGTTTTAAAAATTAGGTCCCCACCATCTCTAAAATCGATCCTGTACATGAGACCAAAGGAGACGTCATATTGGCCTCCTATAAGGACAATTAAATCCAATCTTCATCCCAACGACAGCTCAAGGACGCACGCACTGAACTCCCCCCTAGTTTTTTTTCTACTTCGTCTTTCCTTCCCTGCTTCTAAAGGGGTGGAATGACCTTTGTATCCATCATTAGCATCCATCATTAGCAGAGATATTCCTTCTTACTTCAACACTCTTACCTGTCAATCATTCAATTATAGGCCTTCTGGATACAATTTAATACGAACATACACTACATTACCGGCTCCCTTGTTAAGAATCAAAAAGGTTTTAACTTTTATGAATATTATTAAGAATTACTCAAATATTTTTTCTACTAACAAATATAAAATCCTAAAATTGAAAATTCCCCTTATCAATATTAGAACAAAACATCTTCACCAATGCCATCCATCAAGCTATCACCTTTTTTATATTTGTATGCTATATGTCTTTATTTTATTTTTCTATACCTCGACCACTCAGCCATTAGAAACAATCCAAACCAACATTATTATATAGTTATTATTATCATTGGTCATTATATCTTAGAATATTCAACCATCAGCAATCATTTGGAATACTACTATTCGACTATTTTTTTCATCTGTCAGCATATATAGATTCTAAAACGTTACAAATTCAAGCTTTTTAAACATCATTTGAGTTTTTTATATAACATTTATATATTTTTAAAATACCTTAAGATCGTCTTATTTCGGATATCATTGTTTTTTATTAGATTATTGTTATTTTCTCATATTGACGCCTCTCTCTCTCAATCCTATCTTCCCATCCTATACCACTTACTCACCTCCTTAACCCATCTCCTCTCAACCTCATAGTCTCCCATAGGTTCCTGTTGCCACCCATTTTATTTTTTTAAAATTAATTCATCTATTGGACCATCCTTCCTCGGTATACAATTCCCGATAACGAGTTCAGGAAAGCCAAAGATTATTTTTTTTTATCCATCACCCGACAACATCATTAATTACATTCAACTATGTCGGGTTGTTCAATCATCATTGGCAACAGTACCCTTTACCTTCCTTACCTTCCATATTTCCCGCAGTCAAGAGTCTCCTGCTCGCCAAACAAACTTTTATTTTTTTTATTTTGATTCAACCAGCTGGCTCTACCTTCCTCGCTGTACATTTCCCAACAGTGAGCTCAGGTGACCAGTTCGAGTTTTTCTTTTTTTTTCTCAACGCTCGGATCATCATCACAACCATCATTTTACCATTTTATTACTATTTTTTTTTTCAATTTTAATCCGAGCTCAATCATCATTGGCAACACAACTCTTGACTCCACCTTTCCCACTTCTCCACCTCCAACTTACCTACCTCCCCTGTCTGATCTAATGTTGTTTATGAAAAGTCTTGGCAGTTCGGTCAATGAAAACAATACCTCACTTACACAGGCACGTATTGCATTGCCGAACGCCATTGCAAAATTCAACTCAGACTTCCCCTCTTTTTACCACTGCGTCACTCTAAACCTTCAGATATCCATTATAAGTTTATTTGTAACATTTTACTACTTTTGATAAGTTCGTTTTCCTTTTTCTCTTTCTCACCATGTGAGACGCCTCTGAAATTATAATTAAGAAGAAAAACAAAAAACAAATATCATAATGGCATTTCAATTTATTTACCACTTTTGACTTTTCCAAACATCGTCTAATTTGCGTTTATAAGCATTGCATCACGTGGGGAACACACTAACCTAAATACTTACTATATTTTAAAATCTTATTCATTTATACTTTTACGATCCTTGATGTGTGCCATTTTATATTTTAGAATCAATCCATATATTTTAGGATATTTCTTTTACACTAAGCTATATCTTTTCCTTCCATCCCTAAACAGTTTAAAACCATTAGCCAACCTATATAAACATCACCTGAAACCTTATATTCTTTGACATCATTTGTTTTAATTTTACATGGCCTACGTCTTAGCTAATTTAACTTAAAAATATTGTTTTAACAGTGACACCTTATACCAACTGTCCCTTCTTATATCTCGATCCTTCCAACCATGCCTTCCATACTTCTCTCGTCTCTTGATCATTTTCCTTTGGCCTTCTATGCCTTCGATCTAACCACCCCTCGTCCATCGCAGAGTTCCTGTTTGCCGACTTTTTTTATTTACACCCAGGTCGCCGTCCCAGCATTCTTTATTTCATTCTTTTTTCCTCAAACCCGGGGTTCAATCAATCAATGGCAACAGTCGAGCCCTGTTTTCACAATCTACCTCCACCCTCTAACCTCTTCAACGGTTCCTGAGACTCCTGCTCGTCAACCTTTTTTAATTTTTATTTTTTAATGATTCATCGACCTGGTACACTATTCCTCCCTATGTTAACTCCACACGGAGAGCTTGGGTAACCAGCGAGATTTTTTTTCTCTAACGCTCGACCCAGGCCATCATCAGCACGATGCGCCCACTCATTCTTCGTTTAATTTTATTTTTCATCTGGTCGAGATCAATCACCGACAGCAGCGCAGCTCTTGAGCCACCATCTCTTTTTAACCTCTCTCAGAAAAAAATTCTTTCCCATATTTTCCCATTACCTACCTCTCCTTCAATCTTCACACCTTTTGCTCATCTGATCTAATGCTACTTACAGAGCATCTTGAGATTGCTGAACCCTGAAAACAATACTTCGCTTCTAAGCTCGTATTGCAGGGCAGGACTCCTGAGATGTCCTTTGCAGAAACCAATTCAGACCTTCTTCCTTTATTCCTCACTGCGTCACTACCTATCGCAAACATTTTTCTTAAGTCAATTTTCTTTTATATTTTATTTTACTTTTATTATCTCTACTTCTCCTCCTTCCTGTATTACATCCCTGAAACTATGTTGTAAATACTCATGACACCTTAAGTAACAAAAAACTGTAAATAGTATACCAACTTTACCAAATATTAACTTTCGCTATTGTGTGTGTTTACTTTAAATTTATCCTTCCTATGTACTCCTCTTATATATTTTTGTAGTTTTATAATATTATATCAGTGTGTCACCACTACTCCCCTTTATCTTTATTTTTATTCTAGTAACAAATTTGTGCCCCAAATTATTTCCCATTTAATAGGTTTGCTAGCTTTTCTCTCATTTATTTGTAAATAGACTTACAGTTTTACTAGTTTTGTGGTGTTGGACTTTGTTTTTTAACTTACAGATGTAGATAAAACATTTCAATATTAATCGATAATATCATTTTGTTTATTAACCATCAACATTAATGACATCAACTACCAATCAACCCATTATATATTATTACCTTTAATATTTTTATTTTATTATTATTTTTTTTCATCATGTTTAGACTTAGAATTTTACAACTTCAACTATTTTAGGCACCATTATAAAAAATCTACACCTAACAATATTTATAATATTTCTTAAACAGATAAAACATTTATCATTTTATTTTTCTTATAGATTTTCAAAATTTTATTTTTGACGCTTCCCTTACAACCTCTAACTCTATCCCATGAACCTTTCCTCCCAACTTTTTACATCCATCAAGAGATTATTGTTCGTCAGCCATTTTCTTTTTTTTTATTGATTAAACTAACTAGAAGACCCTTCCTCGCTATATAATTCCCAATAGTGAGCTCAGGAGACCCAGTTAGAATTTTTTTTTCTCTCATCGTCCGGCTCATCATTTTTTCATTTTTCAACTTTTCTTTTCACCACACAAGTCAGACACAATCAAAATTGACAGCAATAAATCTCTTACACCCACCTTTCCTTTTCCGCATCCTTCAAACCTCCAACTACCTTCCAAGGGATTCCAGTTCGCCGAACATTTTGTTTTTTTTTTTCATTGATTAATCCGACTGGAACAATCCTTCCTCGCTATACCCACTCCCAATAGTGAGTTCAGGATATCCAGCGCGATCTTTTTATTTTTTTTTCTCATCGCCCGACTCATCATATCAATTCACCATTTTTCAACTTATCACTTTTTTTTTCATAATTGAACCGGGCACAATCATTATGGACAACAGGGATCCCTCTTACCTCTACCTCCCCCTTTTACCTCCATCAATCTTCCCACCTCTTTTCGCTGTATGAGCTAATGATGCAGACGGAGTATCTTAGGCCTTCTGTTAATGAAAACAATGCCTCACTTAAACAAGTTCGCATTGCATTGCAGAATGTTTGGGATACTACTTTGCAGAAACATGCTCAGATACCCCCTTTCCCTTTTTCAACCTTAGCGTCACATTATACGTTCAGTCAATAAACTAACTTCATTTTTTTTCTCTCATCTTTATGCAATAAGATATTATTTTCCTTGTACGATTCATTTTACCATATTTACCATTTTGTATTATATACTTTCTCTTAATCTTGTATCATTCATTTTGTGCGTTTTTATTTTTATAACCTTAAATTTTATTTCATTGATACACCACCATTACAACATCTTTCTCTGTTTAACTTGTAACTTTATAATAATTTTACTTAATTTGTATACAAATTATTTCTTTTATTTTTTATAATAGGTTTGTTAGGTTATCAATCATTACATGTCATTCCCCCAACCAAACCTTCATCACCGAGGACACATTCTGTAGTATATTTTGAATTAGATAGATCACAACCTTCTTCTGATATTTATCATAACCCCATCTCTATATAAAAATATGTATCAATCTTGTAACAATGGAAGTGACAAATAAAACAAAGAGGTAGACGACGACAAAGGCCAGACGAACAGGTGTTTATGATAATGAGTTCAATCACCCCGTCAACAGGTGGCCAGACGTGATAAACAACCCAGCGCCTGACAGGTGGCGTGATTATGGGAGCCAATCAGAACTCTCCGCCATATGCGGGCAGCCAATATAAAAGAGCTCAGAAATGGGACAAAGTTAGTTGTTTAGTTGTTTTCAGAGTTGTTTTCAGAGCGACGCCGTTATACGGTCAGTGGGATCTCTCACCCTTCTATCCGCGATGTAGGCTTTGGGCATCCGTGGCACCCGTGGTTCGACTGCCTTCGTCCGTGGTCTACCTCTACCTCTTGGAGTACCATCTAGACCTGCCTCTGTCTCTTGCTGTCCCAGTGCGGGAATCCCATCACGCACCCACAACCACGACTGCCCAGCACATTCCACATCGGGATTACTATATATATATATATCATAATATTACCCTTCCAGGCATAATAAAGTAAATCTACAGTCGACCAGAGAGAGACGTAGGGAGGAGGATGTAAAAGACCGGTCACTTGATATACCAGTCACATTCCAAGGAGGCCATTTTCGTAGAACCTCAGGTCTATTTTTGGACAGGTCGGGGGTGGTGGCCACACAAGACGGGCGTTCCGCAGTGACAGCCCCACGCGCTACTTCTCTCTCCTCGTTTTGCTGGGTCCCATCTTCCAAATTTGTTGTTTCCTTATTTCGCTCTCCCTACATTATTATCATAATGCCACACTGAAAGTCGACAGGATCATATCACAGAAGAGTCGACAGGATAAGACCTGGCCGGGAAGCAAATCCCTCATATACCGGAGTATGAAGAAACAAGAAGCCAAGCCACGATGATCGGCCAAACCCAACTCAACTGTAACCACTCCTCTTCGAGCTCTCACCCCCTTCCTCGCCAACCTTTGAACCGTGATTCCGAAGAAGTATTCACCTACGACGGAGATGGAGCTGCCACGCACTTCTTCTAGCACTAGATCTGCCCAAGAACGACCACCGTGCCAGGGCAGGACACCTTCCTCCATCATGGACAAGACTCCGCCGTATCCCTGCCGCTACTGTGATGTACAACACTGATACGCACAGTGTCACAGACAGAACTCTCCCGAAGCTCAATGAACTTACCTGCGCCCTAAACCAACATAACTCGTGAGTGTAATTGTTTTAACTCCTACCATTCATTCTTTAAATAAGTCATTCCTTGTAAATTGTCCCAATATTTACGTAATTAGCTCCATTTATTCTCTCCACGCCTATTAACAATGATTTTATTCTCCATACTATTTACTAGATATTTGTAACTCATTTAATTAGTTACCTTACCAGTAGAATTTAACAATCGTCATTTTAATTAAATAATTTCCATATTAACGTAACTTAAAAAAAAAAGGAATTCTACCTATTAATGCTTTACGATTTTAACTATTAACAATAGATTTTTCATAATCAATTTACTTATAAAAATATGCCTCCAGCACCTAAACTTTTGTATACCTATTTGTATATGACCTCTCCTACTTGTAAGCACGGCTCACGTAAAATAATTTCTTTCCCTAAAAGACGCAAAATTCACCCTGTAAGTCAGGCGTCGAAGAATTTCAACCATCACGTGAGCCTTGCTTACAACCAACCCTTGGTGACTCTTATCTATCTTCCCCTGAATGCCTCTCTCATTCTTACAACTTTGTTAACCTTATACCAGCTCAGGACCTTTTATAGATAATTATTGATTAATCAATTATCGAACTTCTATATTGTCATTTCAAAATCCTAATCTTCGCCCTTCATTTATGATAATATATTTCGTAGTTCATCTCTAACATATCCACCGACCCACACCATCTAGCCAATGGTGTGTTCGTCACAGGATGCAGATTGACTAACTGCTAGATATTTATCAACTCCTTTTAGTTCGCACTTGAGCAATCTGCATCGAGCGACACAGTTCGCCCCTTCTTCTCGCGCCACACGTTCGCCACACGGACCCTGTCTTCAAATCTATGTTTGTCCATTGTCCAAACCAGCACGATATAGCCTACCTTCGATATTTTCCACGGAGGTACGTTAAACATCGTCGCTGATTCTGTCCGGTCCGTCATCATTTCGCGCAGTCATGGGTCTTACTTTCAACCCACCGCGAAATCATCGCCTTGCACAAGCTCCCACGAAGGTTCAAACACCTCGTGTCCGAGCAGCTTGTCACTTGTAACGGACAACGCCGTCCTCGTCCCAATTTTTGGCACTGTGCGCGCATACTTTCCGCAAATTAAATATAAGTCCATTCGACTTCCTCACCTACACACGGGACTTTCCCCTCGGACTCACTACACAAGTAACTGCATAGATAAGTTAGAGTGGCCCAGGGCAAGTTTCCCCTCGCTCTGTTCGCCAAGGTTCTAACATTGTATGTAGTCCTATATTTACCTCAGTCCTGAGCTCACACAATTGCCAACCTCAACCTCATTTCTCGTACTCTACACTTATAGCATAGAAAGCCCATGCCAAGTTTCCCCTTGCCATGTCCGCCTGAAAAATATCTTAAAGTGTAGAGTTCCCCAGTCTTAATGACCTTCAGAATTTCATCATGTGTTTGTGACTCCCCTTCTCCTTGTTCACACTTCTCAATGTCATTTACATTATAGTACATTAGATTTTGTTGTATATAGCCTTTTATAACCTTGATATTTTCAAAGATTTCCTTAAATGTCAAACTCTCCGGTGTTGTAAAATTGCTTGTAAATAATATTTACTTGTGTACTATACAATATTTTATTTACATAAAACTATGTCACCATTACCTTAATTAATTTCAACTGTAAAATTATTTTCTCTATTCCTGGCTTCTCCAGCTTTAAGTATACTCAAACCATGTTCAGCCTTCTTCAACGGGGGCCATATGTCATAATATTACCCTTCCAGGCATAATAAAGTAAATCTACAGTCGACCAGAGAGAGACGTAGGGAGGAGGATGTAAAAGACCGGTCACTTGATATATCAGTCACATTCCAAGGGGGCCATTTTCGTAGAACCTCAGGTCTATTTTTGGACAGGTCGGGGGTGGTGGCCACACAAGACGGGCGCTCCGCAGTGACAGCCCCACGCGCTAAAAAGCGAACTTACACGTCACGAACGGTCAGCCAATGAGAAAGAAGAAGAGTTTTCTTCTTAAATCGAGAACACAGAATTGTCAGTTAGGAGCTCGACACCATCGAGTTAGCACCTGGACCGCCTTGAGACCCGCTTGGAGCCAATCACATCTCCCCAAACCTCAGATAAGTCAAATACTCAATCATGCCATAGAATAGTCGCTAGTCAACTTCGCTCATTTCCTCAAACTCCTTCTTCTCCCTAGATTGCAAGCCTCTTTTCCAACCCAATCAACCCTTTGTCCTCGTTATTTTCCCCTGTATGCAAACTTTCCCACTCAAACGACTGCGCTCAAATCAATCATCAACTAATATCAAAAGTTTTCGCAACGATAGTACGATAGATAGTCGACAGGATTATATAATGGAAGGTAACAAGACCGAAGTTAAAGACAACGGCAGCCAATTGAGAGAGAGGGAGCCAGCAGGAAGTGCGACGACAACGGCGCCCCTGGCGGACGTCGTGTCACAACTGGCGGCGCTCCTGACCCGAACAAAGGTTTCTGATGGAGCGGCGGCGACACTTTCACCCTTCGATGGAACCTACAGTGCTCACCAGTTTTTCCAAGCATTCGACCGGAAAATGGAAGACGCCCACATAGACGACCCCGAAAAATTACTCCGTCTGCCGAGCTACCTGGCGCGACAACCCCTGGATCTCTTCAGGAAACTTTGGCTGGCCGACCAGAACTATTTCCAGGTGAGGCAAATCCTCTTGGATCTCTATCCTGAGTCCAGCGAAGCGTCCTTCGCGAAATATTTCGCCATGAAGCTTACTGGACAAGCAGACCTGGAGACCTACTACCGGGAGAAAACCGCCATGGGGTTACAACTAGGACTCCCGCAGGAGGTGATCCTCGAGACGCTGACAGAAGGATTGCCATTCTCCGACCAGCGCCTAGTCCGCGTAGTGCCTCCCGAGAACCTAGGAGAGTGGTTCCGACTAGCACAGTGGATCCACGGGCCCAGCGTACCGACGACGCGACACCGAGAGGAACAACCGCCCACAATGTCGGGTCCGTACCACAACACACCCCGACGCACAGGTGCATGGAATGCGCCTCCTCCGCCGTCCAACTGTAAGTTCTGCGGCGCGCGGCACTGGCACAGCGAATGCCGGCATAGACCAGTCCCAACGACACACGAAAAAGCAAGGGCAGTGCAAATGGCCCAAAATCGATACCCGAGTGCGAGGACAGTGCAAACGGTCCCAAGTCAACCCGTCCAGAGTTCCATGCAACCAACCCAAGCCAGAGACGCCCCAGCAGAGCAGAAATTTCGAGACTGAGGTAGGATCCCAACCCTTTACCTTAACCCAGCTGACGGTGAAATTATTTCTGGCCCCTAATCTACCATGCCCCTTTTTAATTGATACAGGCGCCAGTTTGAATATAGTGCCATATAATCTCTACAATATGTCAAAAATTCACCTTCCTAAGTTAAATCTTAAAAGGCATTCCCTAGATCTACAAACCCTAAATGGTTTTGCAAAAACAATAGGTAAAATGACTCTCCCTCTGACAATAGGTAAAATATCCCGAAAGGAGAATTTCCACGTGGTAGACGCACCATTGCCATTTGGAATTCTTAGCCTAAATACTCTCCACCAGTTTAAATTAGTAATAGATTTTAACAACTGCACTATATTCCAGCTTGGCGCCCCATTGTCTACCCCTACCTACCATTTTAACCATGTACCAAATGAATGCACGTACTGGCAATGTCAGGCGATGTCCCAAAGAACTTGCCCTGCACCCAACCCTTCCGCCTATGACAACCACTGCGTGCATCCATTGACCAAAACACAATTACCTACATGCCAACAGTCTAGTCACGCACCACACAACTTTTTCACTAAGGCCAATTGCCTTTTTATATGCCCTCAAATAACAAAGCCACAACGGCTTCAACTTGCAACCACCATGCACAAAACATGTCCATACAGCAGGACAGCTCGCACACCGAGCACATAAGTGACCACACACCGTCACGAAACAATCACGCAAGTGTACCTCGCAACAAACACGACATTCACAACAACAGTACACAGACAATATCCATCCAACAGGACGGCTTTCACGCTAAACACACACATGTCTCTACGTCGTCACACAACTGTCACATGACCAATCAACGCGACGAACTCGACACTCACACTAAGACACAACAAAACCCTTTTCCACATACATGCTACAACACGACAAACAATCCTCCCTATCCATCCCAGTTCACCACACTTTTACAAAGATACAATCACATTTTCACCCAAAACAAATTCAACGTACCATGCTTAAGGATTCCACAAGTAAAAATACCCACGAACTCCGACAAAATAATTACCATACGTCCATATCGTGTTCCGATATGTGACCAACAAGAAATCCGCAATCAGGTCCAACAAATGCTAGAGAATGGCATTATAGAGCAATCTTTTTCACCTTTCTCGAGCCCTGTCACACTCGTCACCAAACGCGACAAGACCAAAAGGTTTTGTATCGATTATAGAAAGGTGAACGAGCTAATCAGCTCTGATGTCCATCCCATCCCGAGGATCGAGGATATACTCGATCGCCTCGCACAGGCCAAGTATTTCTCCACGGCCGACATATCCTCCGCGTATTGGCAGGTCCCAATATACCCCGATTCTCGACCACTGTTGGCCTTTGCCACGCTCGAAGGGTTATACCAGCCCACTCGATTATCTTTCGGGTTAAAAACCAGCCCTCAGATCTACGAACGAGCCATGAGTCAGGTCCTACAGAGACACGGACTTGACTGTGTGGCACATTATTTTGATGACTTCATCATTTTCTCCAACACACTGGAGGAACATCAAAACCACCTGCGACAATTTTTCGCCTTTTGCGAGGCAGAGAAGTTACAACTTAACTTCGCGAAATGCGAATTTTTTAAGCAGTCCATAGATTTCCTAGGCTACACCGTCACAGCTGGTACAACCACACCGCTCACACGCAACACCGACATAATCCACGCCATTAAACAACCCCACAACCGAAAAACACTACAATCCTTTCTAGGCGCTGTGAACGTCTATAACAAATTCATCCCGGAATACGCTCGCTTGCGAGCACCACTCAACAACCTTCTCAAAAAGGATGTCGTGTGGATCTGGGATGAAGCTTGCCAAAAGGCGTTCATTGACCTGAAAGAGAACCTCACACAGCATCCCATTTTACACCTTTACAAAGAGGGCCTGCCATGCCAAGTGTATTGTGATGCATCCACCCCCGGTATAGCAGGCATCCTCAAACAGGTTCACCCTGACGGGAACGTATATCCAGTTCAGTTTTTCAGCCGAACTCTGCGCCCACACGAGCGAAACTATACCATCTCTGAACTTGAGTGCTTAGCAATCGTTGAGAGTGTGGAGAAGTTTCGCATCTATCTGATGGGCAGAAAGTTTACTATATTTTCTGACCATCACGCATTGCAGTGGCTGAAGACAATCAAAAACCCGTCAGGCAGATTGTTTCGATGGAGTTTACGACTGTCGAGTTACGAGTATGAGGTCCGCTACATAAAAGAAAAACAACAGTATGAGGCAGATCTTTTGTCCCGTAACCCGTTCTGTGGGTTCCTAGACGCGTCCCTTATTAAGACACACCAACCTTCTCCATCGAGAGAGTCTAGCCTGACCATTGATCGTAATGGATTGCATACCGTTTCCCGAAAAGGTGTAACAAAAATTATCATCCCAAAGAAACTCGTACAACAACTCTTACAAACAGTACACGCACAATACAACCACCCCGGTATTTCACAAATGTCACAACTCATCTCCACTCAATATTACTGGCAAGGTATGTCAAAGGACATCAAACAAAAGGTTAAGACCTGCCCCACCTGCCAGTTAACAAAACGTCCATTGGGACCCACTTACGGGGAGTTAAGTCAACCGCCGGAAGCCCAAGAACCCTTTGACCTACTATCCCTAGACACCATAGCAGGATTTGCCAAATATGGCAACACCAAAATATACCTCCATGTTGTAGTCGACCATTTTTCACGCTACGCGTGGACTTTCCCATCCAAATCCACCAGCATTAACACCTACCAACAGGTACTCAAGCGAGTATTACAGGATGGCTCTCCGAAACGCCTTCTTACGGATAGAGCCCCTGCATTCACTTCGCCAAAATTTAGTAGTTTCCTACTTAACAGAAACATCCACCCATTACTCACAACTAGCAATAATCCACAAGCCAACGGTCTATGTGAACGCCTGAACGCCACCCTCACGGGAAAACTTAGGCTATTACATTTAGAGAATCCTAAGATCGCATGGACCAAGCTGGTCAAACGAGTAACAATCATATATAACAACACACCACACTCTACCACAGGTTTTCCACCCATCTACCTAATGTTTGGCATCCTACCCCCAGAACTCTCTGACCACAGCACACCTTACCCAGATATCGACAGAGCTAGGAAGATTGCACACACACGAACACAAAATAAACACCTTCAAGACAAAAACATTTATGATCAACGACACAAACAACCACATTTCGAAATAGGTGATCTAGTGTTAGTTAAATTATATCACCACCCCAACACAGGGAAACTCGCTCCGTATTTCACAGGACCCCACACCATATTAGAGATTATCTCACCAAATGTGGTCCGTATCGATAGAACCAATCAGCCTCTCCAAAGAGATACTGATACGATCCACGTCAACAAGCTTAAACTATACACAGAAAAGATCCGCTATATATCACCGCCCGCCATTAGAATACATCATATAAGACACAAGCCCGATTACACGTTCCCGTTTAAACACTTCACACCCGAATTATTTCCAGCAGAGCCGTTGAGATTCAAACCAACAAACAGCGAACCTTTCAAGCATTTAGATCCTACCATTTAAAAAAAAAAAACGATTTACGCCATTCTCCCCCGATAATAAGAACTGCGAACCTGACAATCATTTAAATCCTACCATTTTGTCCAAAAATGATCCACGCCATTCTCCAACGATAACAAGAAGTGCGACATTGAAAAGCCACAAATAAATAGAGTTCAAACAGATATTCCAGAGCCACAGTTCATAACACCAATATGGGAGAAGATGCGTCGATACCCCATCTTTCATCTGATTTTTGTCATTTGTCTGCTAGTCCTACCCTATGGACTCGTCCCATTCTTATCCATCGTTCACATGCTAATTTATACCCTCTCTTCTCATAGAATTTTCCAACTGCAAGAGGCAGTCTTCCATATAAGAAATTCCATCTTAAATTCAGTCTTTCATATAGGAAATTCCATCTTAAATTCAGTCTTTCATATAGGCCAAGCACTTGTAAAACTCCTTAGTATTCTAGGGGACATTCTAGCGGAAAATCTAGACAGACTCAGAGGAAATAGAATCAACTAACAAGAAAACCGAGGCCGAAGAGAGAATCCTCAATTCCATTGGAACACATATAGAACCATTAGAAAAAATTCAATTAGGAAAAAACAATTAGGCGTGCACAAATTCAATTAGGAAACCAGGAAGTGAGAAGGGACACTTCCCCGCACGACAAAGACGCCGGTCAGCAGCTACGTGCAAATAGAGGGGGGATAAATTGGGAATCACCCCGGGGAGGGATCTTGTTTTCTCTAAACCCCTCCCCTCTGCTTCCGGTTTCTAATTACCGTGGGGGCCCCTCGACCAACAGCTGAATCGAGGTCAGCGCTGTGGACTTCTCTAAATGTCGTCCAGTTTCGTTTCCAATTCGAGCTACATATCGACTTTTACAAAAAACATAGTTCAAATACATTCTCACAAGAAAATTAACACGTTACACACAGACACTCCAAATGAGTTCACATTTCTATTCTTATTAATTCTTATTATTCTTTACAGACTTCCAAAATACGTCACCCACGTCCCACACAGACGTTAGTTTTAAAAACACGTAGATCTCAAGGTCAATTACGAACAAAAACACGCAAATTACCACTTAAAATATTAGGAAAAATTTAGGTAACTAAGCTTTCGAGCTTACGTTTTCTTCCAAAAGGATTAAACAACCTTTTAGAAGGATCGAGGATTCCCCTCGAATCCTGTATTCAAGGTTTTGATTTAGGTACCGACACCCAATATAATAAAGTGGATATTGGTCGAGCACATCTTAAGTGCCCTAGGGAATCGCATAAAAATCCTATGTCTCCTGTATACATAATATAAATCAGCAATTGGGACAGATCACGTTTCTACCCAAGTGTCGCACTGGAAAAGACAAAAAATCTACGGGGTATAATTAATTGATTGCGAAAACTAGATTGTGGCATGTAGATACAAAGCGAGTGCGAACCTCGCTATACATTTTCTTTATTACATATCATTCATTTACATTATTTTCTTATATTAAAATCAAAATACTTAATCCAATTTATCATTTTTCTAATTCAATTTCTTATCACTTATTGTAGCGATCATTTACCATTTTATTTACCACCTCTTTATTTTTATCATAGTTCCATTTTTATCAACGAAAACTCATTGGTTTTCGGTTAAAATTAGACATTATGTTATATTGTAATTTACAAATACCTTTTTCATATCTTTTACCATGCAACCAAGCATTTTACTTTGATTTCGTTCAACTTTTATTTTATTTTGATTTCTCAAAAGACCTAATAAAAATCCCTCGACTTCCATTCCCAATTTCGAGCAAAATTTAATTAGGCATTTCTTTTTTTTCCCATGCAACAAAGCATTTTTCTTTTTTTTCTCACCACCCAACAAAACATTTTTCTTTTTTTTTTTTTTATGCAACCAAGATTTCACTTTGATTTCGTTCAGCTTTTATATATATATTTTTTTTATTTCTCAAAAGACCTCATGAAAATCCCTGGATTTCCATTCCCAATTTCGAGCAAAATATGATTAGGCATTTCTTTTTTTTTACCATGCAACAAAGCATTTTTCTTTTTTTTCTCATCATGCAACAAAGCATTTTTCTTTTTTTTTCTCACCACGCAACAAGGCATTTTTCTTTTTTTTTTTTGCAACCAAGCCTTCACTTTGATTTCGTTCAACTTTATTTTTATTTTTATTTTGATTTCTCAAAAGACCTCATGAAATTCCATCGATTTCATTCCCAATCTCGAGCAGAATATAATTAGGCATTTCTCTTTTCCCACTATGTACCATAGTATTCCTTTTTTATGTCTTACTATTACAATTTTTGATTTCTATTAATTATACGCAAGCTATATATCATTAATACCATTCTCTTTTATCTCTTACTAGCGGACGTACCCGGCTTCGCCCGGGTTTTACCCGAGTAAAGGTTTGTCTAACGAATCTCTCGATTAAGTGAACATTTTTTCCCGGTCCCTTGAAAAATACTCGATAAGTTGAATAAAATCAATATTAATTGGTTCCCTCGGTAATTGGAAGTTAAAGGAATAGTATCTTGCCTTGGAATTGTATCATTATTCTTGTCTCAAATAAATTGCCGTGTCATCCTGAATTTTGTCTTTCCTAATTTTCTACATTACAAAATTATCGTATCATCATGATAATATTTAGAGCAGATTGTTGAATTATAACAGATAAATTATAATATTTATCTTGATTATTTTGAAGCGAAAAGTTATTTCAAAAATTTTATTTGCTAGAAACCTTCCCAGTACTATACTAAATAACTTCCTAAAGTTTCATGGCGTTCCAATGAGTGGTTTGGTCAGGCATAAAGGACAAACAGACACACACACACACACACATACATTCATTTTTATATATATAGATATCCTTACCAATGCTTGTATATAACACCTCCCTATAACCAATTAATTTTCACACAAAATTAATTTTTTTTCTTTACAGAACTCACTCAGGCTAAACCCCTTCGTAAATTCTTCACATGTAGGGGGCGCATCTGTCATAATTTGTACATACTAGATGCAAACCCGACCCAATATGTATGAAATGTATGTTTTGAAAGATTTAATAAAGAACAAGGCTTAACAATCTGGAGAGAGAAGGCCTAGAAGAGGACAATCATTAGCAGGGTTTTATTATCCCGGAACTCATAAAAGTTGAGTTCAAGAAACTAGTACTTCCTGGTCAAGTCAGAACAAGTCCAAAGGACAAAGAATTAGCAAAGACCAATCAGAGAGCAACTCATTTAGCCTCGAGCCTATAGCGAACTTACACGTCACGAACGGTCAGCCAATGAGAAAGAAGAAGAGTTTTCTTCTTAAATCAAGAACACAGAATTGCCAGTTAGGAGCTCGACACCATCGAGTTAGCACCTGGACCGCCTTGAGACCCGCTTGGAGCCAATCACATCTCCCCAAACCTCAGATAAGTCAAATACTCAATCATGCCATAGAATAGTCGCTAGTCAACTTCGCTCATTTCCTCAAACTCCTTCTTCTCCCTAAATTGCAAGCCTCTTTTCCAACCCAATCAACCCTTTGTCCTCGTTATTTTCCCCTGTATGCAGACTTTCCCACTCAAACGACTGCGCTCAAATCAATCATCAACTAATATCAAAAGATTTCGCAACGATAGTACGATATATATATATATATATAACAATAAATAGTTGTTTAGTTTTATGGTTTAGTTTTGTATTAAAATTATCTTCATTATTTTGATTATTCAAATTCAAATTATAAAATTTGTAAATTGTTATTATTTAGTAGAGAGAGAGAAAAAAAATCCTTTACTTCTAACACATCATTCAGTTAATTATATATTTAAAATTAATAACAATAAAATTTAACAATGTAACGTCTTTTGCATCGGCTTTTACACGTCATTTAGACATACTCTAATTTATATATAGAATAATAGAAGTGAGAATATATTTAATATTATAAATTTTAGTAGTTAGAGAAAAGAAAGACAGAACCATGCACTTTTAATCAAACTAATAATAAGAAAAAGAAAAGTTTTGTAAAGAAGGTAGATAAGATTGTTAGTATATATATATATATATTTATAATTTTATATTTTATCCTTTTTTTTTTAAATTATTTTTTAAATTTTTTTATTTTAAAATATGAATATAAATAGTTGTATTTAGTAATATATCTATAATATGAATTAACTTTTGTTATAAGTTTGGTTATTATGTTTTGAAACCCTAATGTGGAATCACTGTTATATTTTTGTCATATAGTTTTTACACTATATATATATATATATATAAAACGCAAAACGGTCTTTTTATTCAAACACTCCTAAATTTTACAGGGAAACGTTGTTAGGGGGGGGAGGGGATAACACTTGTTAAAAATCTACATCGAGCCATAATTTGTATATATAGAACTTTGCTTCGTTAAGGATGTCATTGATGGCGTCGTCATCATCATTCATGATAAAATTCATAGGGTCAAAGACGTAATTTCTCTTTAGAGCACAGCATTTCAAAATAGCGTCGTTTAAAATCGGCTGTATAATTGTGCAGTCAAGATATCGATGTTGTAAATCAGGCGTATATATATATATACTAGCCGAATGACCCGGGCAACGCCTGGGTTTTACCCGATTAAATGCTTTTATTCAAATACTATTCGTTACAATTATAAATTGGCGCCGTGGATGTCATTCTTGTGAAACGTCCCGCTCCAAACTTTGTGTCTGAGAAGCGATATTTTTATAAAGAGATGATCTGGCTTTGTGTCTTCTGCTCGAATGAATGTTTTTCTGTTAGAATTTTGTTCCTGCATACTAAAAATGAACTGGCTTCACCCGTGATCTCTGCTTTTTGGAATTTTTCCGGATATAATTTTGTATCTGATAATCAAATATGATACAGCAATATTGTCATAATCATTTTCTGACTAAAAAAAGCAACTATTTTTGCCCAGAACCTGTCAATTTCAATTTTTCTTGGCTAAAAATGCGACAAATATCTCTTCCATATTTTTTTCTATGTCCTGTTAAAACACGTTTTACATGTACATTAGGTCAGCTGATATTACCTCCCATCTTCACCGCTAGAGGCGCTGCTTGCGAGCGAAAGAGCAAATTTGCAAATAACTCGAAGAATATTCTGGGTAGAGACCTGAAATATTCAATATAAGTTTTTCCAGATTCTACTATACATACTGCTAAAATTTCAGTCATATTAGTTACGTTTTTTACGTAAAAGCATTCCATTCACAAAAGCAAACGATGACAAAATTGATGACTCTGATACTTGTATATTTTAATAATAATAATAATAATATAAACCATCTCCGATGGTTATGAGAAATGGCCATATTTGGATATTTATTCCATTCACAAAAGCAAACGGTGACAGAATTGATTAAGAAAGGGCAATGCCCGGGTTTTACCCGATTAAATGCTTTTATTCAAATACTATTCGTTACAATTATAAATTGGTGCTGTGGATGTCATTCTTGTGAAACGTCCCGCTCCAAACTTTGTGTCTGAGAAGCGATATTTTTATAGAGAGATGATCTGGCTTTGTGTCTTCTGCTCGAATGAATGTTTTTCTGTTAGAATTTTGTTCCTGCATACTAAAAATGAACTGGCTTCACCCGTGATCTCTGCTTTTTGGAATTTTTCCGGATATAATTTTGTATCTGATAATCAAATATGATACAGCAATATTGTCATAATAATTTTCTGACTAAAAAAAGCAACTATTTTTGCCCAGAACCTGTCAATTTCAATTTTTCTTGGCTAAAAATGCGACAAATATCTCTTCCATATTTTTTTCTATGTCCTGTTAAAACACGTTTTACATGTACATTAGGTCAGCTGATATTACCTCCCATCTTCACCGCTAGAGGCGCTGCTTGCGAGCGAAAGAGCAAATTTGCAAATAACTCGAAGAATATTCTGGGTAGAGACCTGAAATATTCAATATAAGTTTTTCCAGATTCTACTATACATACTGCTAAAATTTCAGTCATATTAGTTACGTTTTTTACGTAAAAGCATTCCATTCACAAAAGCAAACGATGACAAAATTGATGACTCTGATACTTGTATATTTTAATAATAATAATAATAATATAAACCATCTCCGATGGTTATGAGAAATGGCCATATTTGGATATTTATTCCATTCACAAAAGCAAACGGTGACAGAATTGATTAAGAAAGGGCAATGCCCGGGTTTTACCCGATTAAATGCTTTTATTCAAATACTATTCGTTACAATTATAAATTGGTGCTGTGGATGTCATTCTTGTGAAACGTCCCGCTCCAAACTTTGTGTCTGAGAAGCGATATTTTTATAGAGAGATGATCTGGCTTTGTGTCTTCTGCTCGAATGAATGTTTTTCTGTTAGAATTTTGTTCCTGCATACTAAAAATGAACTGGCTTCACCCGTGATCTCTGCTTTTTGGAATTTTTCCGGATATAATTTTGTATCTGATAATCAAATATGATACAGCAATATTGTCATAATCATTTTCTGACTAAAAAAAGCAACTATTTTTGCCCAGAACCTGTCAATTTCAATTTTTCTTGGCTAAAAATGCGACAAATATCTCTTCCATATTTTTTTCTATGTCCTGTTAAAACACGTTTTACATGTACATTAGGTCAGCTGATATTACCTCCCATCTTCACCGCTAGAGGCGCTGCTTGCGAGCGAAAGAGCAAATTTGCAAATAACTCGAAGAATATTCTGGGTAGAGACCTGAAATATTCAATATAAGTTTTTCCAGATTCTACTATACATACTGCTAAAATTTCAGTCATATTAGTTACGTTTTTTACGTAAAAGCATTCCATTCACAAAAGCAAACGATGACAAAATTGATGACTCTGATACTTGTATATTTTAATAATAATAATAATAATATAAACCATCTCCGATGGTTATGAGAAATGGCCATATTTGGATATTTATTCCATTCACAAAAGCAAACGATGACAAAATTGATGACTCTGATACTTGTATATTTTAATAATAATAATAATAATAATATAAACCATCTCCGATGGTTATGAGAAATGGCCATATTTGGATATTTATTCCATTCACAAAAGCAAACGGTGACAGAATTGATTAAGAAAGGGCAATGCCCGGGTTTTACCCGATTAAATGCTTTTATTCAAATACTATTCGTTACAATTATAAATTGGTGCTGTGGATGTCATTCTTGTGAAACGTCCCGCTCCAAACTTTGTGTCTGAGAAGCGATATTTTTATAAAGAGATGATCTGGCTTTGTGTCTTCTACTCGAATGAATGTTTTTCTGTTAGAATTTTGTTCCTGCATACTAAAAATGAACTGGCTTCACCCGTGGTCTCTGCTTTTTGGAATTTTTCCGGATATAATTATGTATCTGATAATCAAATATGATACAACAATATTGTCATCATCATTTTCTGAATAAAAAACAACTACTTTTTCCCAGACCTGTCAATTTATTTTTCTTGACTAAAAATCCGAAAAATATATTTTCTAGATTTTTCTCTATGTCCTGTTAAAACACGTTTTATATGTCCATTAGGTCAGCTGATATTACCTCCCATCTTCACCGCTAGAGGCGCTGCTTGCGAGCGAAAGGGCAAATTTGCCACGCAATTTGCAAATAACTTGTATACATACTTGTATACTTGTGTACATAGACCATAAATCTGTACATAGACAGGAAAAGCACATATATTTTAATATTATAAATGAGTTTAAAAAATTGTAAAAAAAAATGCATCGGCCGGGAATCGAACCCGGCGCGCCCGCGTGGCAGGCGAGCATTCTACCACTGAACCAAAAGCAAACGGTGACAGAATTAGAAAGAATTGTGCATGACGCTGATAACTGTATAACTGTACTAGCCGAATGACCCGGGCAACGCCCGTGTTTTACCCGATTGAATGTTTTTATTCAAATACTATTTGTTACAATTATAAATTGGCGCCTTAAATAAATGCATATCCTAATCCTAATCAATCAGTCATAGGCCGCCTCTGTCACGGATGGCCGGCGACATCCTATTGGACGGCTACGATCACGTGTCATCGTTGGCGCGTAGGTGACCTTGAGTGACGTAATGCCCTCCCCCCCTGCCGGCGGCGCGCCGCGAAAGCGGCCGATGAGGAATTGAGGAAAGACGGTCGTGACTATATATATTAATTATATTATATACTAGCGGATGTGCCCGGCTTCGCCCGGGTTTTTACCCGAGTAAAGGTTTGTCTAACGAACATTTGTTAAAACAATTCTCTATAAACTTATTTAAAAAAGAAGATATATTTTGATAATTTGAAACTTGTAAATTTGAATCTCTCGATAAAGTGAACATTTTTTCCCGGTCCCTGTGTGCCGTGTCATCCTGAATTTTGTCTTTCCTAATTTTCTACATTACAAAATCATCGTTTTATCTAGTGAACATTTTTTTTTCCGGTCCCTTGAAAAATACTCGATAAGTTGAATAAAATCAATATTAATTGGTTCCCTCGGTAATTGGAAGTTAAAGGAATAGTATCTTCGCCTTGGAATTGTATCATTATTCTTGTCTCAAATAAATTGCCGTGTCATCCTGAGATAATCTTACTTTTGATAAATAATATTTAAGATTTTATTATATATATTATATATTATATTATATATATAATATATTACACGTTATTTGTTTTCTTGGCCGACTGTTTTACATATGGTGTTATCTTAAAATTGCTTGTTTTGAATATTTTTTTAGATTGAGATTATTAGCTAGTATGTAAAAAAATTAACTCTGTTGAAATTTAATTTTGTATTTATATATAAATAAAATTAACTCTGTTGATTTTTTTTTGTATTTAATCGATAACAGCGAAGTTACGCATGTTAATGTTAGGGAAAAATATTTTGATGTTAAGCAAAACCTGCTCCATCTCGTTTTACATAAATGTTGAAAATTTGGTTGAAATTGATGCATTGTAACGAAAGTTTTTAGTGATGTACACTTATGAAATTTGCACTTTATTAATATCAACATATATAGTCACGACCGTCATGGGCCGGTTCTGTCACGGATGCGCGCGCATCATCATTATGATCATTATCATTATCTAATGATAATAATAATAATAATAATTATTATTATATTATTATTATTATCAACATATATAGTCACGACCGTCATGGGCGGCCGGTTCTGTCACGGATGCGCGCGCACAGGGAGGTCACGTGCTTAGCCGGCAGCCAACGGGCGCGCGCCGCCGGCATTACACGTCATAGATTATATGAGATTATAGTAGATTATAAACACAAAGTAATAAGACCAAATCTAATGATAAGGTACAATTTGGATTATAGATTATTCTGATATTTTGTATTTTGATTATTCAATGTATTCTTAAACGTTGTCAATCATGTTTTAAAAAAAGCTTTTATACTACAGAAATTCGGGTAACATCAATAAAGAGGGATTTGAAAAAAATTGAAACTACTATTATTATATCATTCAAATAATATTATATAGGTTTAAAAGTGATAGAGAGATTGAATATACTTTTATTGTGGAAATGGAAATATCTTTATTTACGGGGCTGCTAACCAAAATGGATGATTTTTGAGCCCCAATGTCCGCGTAAAGCGGAATATATACAAAGCACCAGGCTGGAGAGGCTAGAGACAGGATCTCCGTCAGGGAAGAGGCATCCCTATATATAGTCACGACCGTCATGGGCCGGATGCGCGCGCATCATCATTATGATCATTATCATTATCTAATGATAATAATAATAATAATTATTATTATTATTATCCATCCCTATCAACATATATAGTCACGACCGTCATGGGCCGGCCGGTTCTGTCACGGATGCGCGCGCACAGGGAGGTCACGTGCTCGCCGGCAGCCAACGGGCGCGCGCCGCCGGCATTACGTCATAGATTATAAACACAAGGTAATAAGGCCAAATAAAAAAATAGTGTGTTATAAGGCACAATTTGGATTATCTACTTATATAATTGCCTTATTCTCTCTGTGTGAAGTTCACCCTGTGAAGTTCACGGATAGATTTTGGTCAGAATGGATAAAATAAAAAAAGTGTCAAGGGATGGGAATCGAACCCACGACCTTCCGCTTACCGGTCTTACCTAGGCTACCCTGGACATATTTTTCCGTTCACACTTTATTTTTATATTTTCAAGACACACACAGTTTGGGGCGGGACGTTTCACAAGAGAGACATCCACGGCGCCAATTTATAATTGTAACGAATAGTATTTTAATTAAAACATTTTTAAAATATATACGCACTCGGGTAAAACCCGGGCGTTGCCCGGGCCATTCGTCTAGTAGATATATAGTCACGAGAGTCTTTCCTGATCAGTCAGTCATCGGCCGGCCGCCTCTGTCACGGATGCGCGCGCACAGGGAGGTCACGTGCTCGCCGGCAGCCAACGGGCGCGCGCCGCCGGCATTACGTCATAGATTATAAACACAAGGTAATAAGGCCAAATAAAAAAATAGTGTGTCATAAGGCACAATTTGGATTATATTTAATACAGTTATCAGCGTCATGCACAATTCTGTCACGTTAAGTGTCAAGTTACGGTAAGTAGAAATTTAAAAATTAAAAAAAGATGCCAAAACCCGGGATCGAACCAGGGACCTTTAGATATTCAGTCTAACGCTCTCCTAACCCAGCTATTTCGGCTTATTTTATTTATTTCTATAGAAGCTTCTATCTTTATAATTATGTATATTTACAAAAAGTCAATTCGCTCGCGCCTCTAGCGGTGAAAATGAGGGGTAATACCAGCTGACCTAATGTACATGTAAAGTTTGGATCGGGACGTTTCACAAGAGTGACATCCACGGCTCCAATTTATAATTGAAACAAATAGTATTTGAATAAAAACATTCAATCGGGTAAAACACGGGCGTTGCCCGGGTCATTCGGCTAGTAAAATATATGTATGAGTACATTTTGTGTAGAAATAGGATTAGTTGACTTTATAAGGTAAACTTATTCATACAGTTTGTATCTCTCGATAGCTCAGTTGGCAGAGCGGAGGACTGTAGATGTTACAACAGTGATCCTTAGGTTGCTGGTTCAAATCCGGCTCGAGGGAGTTTTTTTTTATATTTTTGACGTGACAACGTCTTAAATTAGGTTGCGGCTGGGAGTCACTTATGAAAAAGTGTAACGCCCGGTAACGTTACGATGAGTCACCAAACGAGAGTGCTGCACGCGCAGCTGCGCGCGCAGCGCTAGAGAATTAGGCGCATTGAATCGGCGCATGCTTGTCTCTGTCTTTGTCTTTCTCGAACGTTCTTGGCGTTGGAAAAACAAGAAAGCGTCATAATAACGTGTGGTTAAAGTATCGTCAGCTGTGTCTGTAGTGAAAATGTGGAGTGCTTAGATTCGTCATTTACAACAACTACAACAATAAAGGTAAATAATTGTACACTGATATTTCATTATCGTAAACTATGATTGATTGATTAATTGTTAGATTGACACAAAAGTTGAGAAACTGAGTTAATAGGTTATGTCATACTATTGATAAATGTTGATAGTGTTAAGTAAATTATTAGTTTAAAATTAATTAATTAAATAATTATTATTTTACAAATTTTAAATAGTTTCAAATTTATTTAGCAAAAATTTGAACCTTCGATCTGAATAAATGTTTTGATTTTCGAATTGATTCTTTAAAATTACAAATATTAAGAAAAAGTGGCAGATATAAGAAAACTTTATTTTCATTCAATTCCTTGTTCCTATTGTGCAATTTAATTATATTCATATCAATAAATATTCTACCGTTGTCACGTAAAATCTTCGCCCGTAAAACCGACTTTACAGGCAACCATTGTTTTCATTCAATTCCTTGTTCCTATTGTGCAATTTAATTATATTCATATCAATAAATATTCTACCGTTGTCACGTAAAATCTTCGCCCGTAAAACCGACTTTACAGGCAACCATTGTTTTTTTTTTAAATTTTTATTGGCTGCCGGCGAGCACGTGACCTCCCTGTGCGCACGCATCCGTGACAGAGGCGGTCGATGACGGTGGAAAGACGGTCGTGACTATATATATTGATTAAATATGATACAGCTATATTGTCATCATCATTTTCTGAATAAAACACAACTACTTTTTTCCCAGAACCTGTCAATTTATTTTCCTTGACTAAAAATCCGAAAAATATCTTTTCCAGATTTTTCTCTATGTCCTGTTAAAACACGTTTTACATGTCCATTAGGTCAGCTGATATTACCTCTCATCTTCACCGCTAGAGGCGCTGCTTGCGAGCGAAAGGGCAAATTTGCCACGCAATTTGCAAATAACTTGTATACATACTTGTATACTTGTGTACATAGACCATAAATCTGTACATAGACAGGAAAATCACATATATTTTAATAATATAAATGAGTTTTAAAAATTGCAAAAAAATTGCATCGGCCGGGAATCGAACCCGGAGCGCCCGCGTGTCAGGCGAGCATTCTACCACTGAACCAAAAGCAAACGGTGACAGAATTAAGAAAGAATTGTGCATGACGCTGATAACTGTATATATTAACAAGAAGCTCCATGGGACACCTGTCAATCATCCCTGGACTCCGGGGGGACGACCACAGATGTGAGGGGTTCTCGGAATCTTATCGGCAAATTAAGGAAAACGGGAAGGTGGCTGACCACTCTCATTATTATTATCTTTGCCTTGGGATAAGTTGTTCTCCCTATAAATACCTCTTGTATATAATTTTATTGGAGAACTAAAAGGTAAATACCCTTTATAATAAATTAATTATTCCCAAATTGCCCTTGCTTTATTTATCTCCGCGACAATATTGTACTCAATATTATAAATATTAATTATATTTATTATATACAGTAGAATCTCCATGAGAGGACACTCGCGTTATAGGATACCTTTCAACAAAGGACAGTTTTCATTGCCATAATTACCATTTTTACTATTTAGCAAATCTCCGGTAAGAGGACAATCTCTCTCTAAGGGACACTTTGACTCGACAATTAGGTGTCCTTTACAGGAAGGTTTTCTACTGTATATATAGATTTTTATTATATTAATATATATAATTAGATAATAAAAAGGCATATATTGGTTTTAATAAAAGATTTATTTTGCCAATATTTCGGCTCGATAAAGGTTGGCGTTCAGCCAGCCGAAATATTGGCAAAATAAATATTTTATTATATCCAATATATGCCTTTTTATTATCTCATGAATTAAATATGGATTGTTCTATTTTCAAAACAATATAAATATATATATATATATATATATATTGAAATAGAAATATTAAATTTATAATTGGAATAAATTATTATTTTTATTGAAAATCAATATTTTATTCTGTTTTATACATCATTTGTTCTATTTCTTTCTTTTCTTCTTGGTAACATACAAAAACAAATAAAAATATTAATATAAATTTTAAAAAATGAAGGGGACTCAAGAAATGGAAACGACTTGGGAAAACCTTCAAAAAGAAATTCAAGGTATATTCGATCAAAACAAAATAACAAACAAAACGAGTTCACATGCCAGTAGCTTGGTATATAAATTATGCAATCTTTTTCTTAAACCTGAAGAAGAAATAGTGACAAGCGAAGACCAAAATTATGGTTATAAATATACATATGAGAATTTGATAAATTTTATAGAAAATCAGCTCTTGAAAATTGTTCAATCTGAAATATCTGAAAGTGAATTCATTGACCATTACAATACTAAATGGAAAAAATTCAAAAGATCAAGTGAATGCCTTAATAAAATTTGTAATTTCTTGAATGAAAATTGGATAAAAGAAAATCATCCCAATTGTATAACAGACATATATGGACTATGCAAAGTTTTATGGATTGAGTATATCTATAAACCAAATCTTGAAAAGATAAAAACAATTATTTTTAATCTAGTTGAGAGCCAACGCAAACGTAATAGAATCGATGAAGAATTTATATTAAATTTCCAAGACATATTCAAAGAATTTGACACTGAGGATAGCTATTTTATTGAGTCTTACAAGTGCCAATTCGAAATGCAATTCCTTGATATTACAGAAGCCTTTTGTAAACAAAGTTTTGATGAAATTTTCCAGGATGGCTATTCAATTGAGAATATCAAAAAAGCAAATAAAATATTGATGGACGAACATTATCGGCTTGAACACTACCTTCACCCATCAACGTTTAAATTCGCAAAATCCATTTGTCTGAGACCCTTGATGGAAGGAAGAATTGATATTTTTAAATCTTTTTTTAATCATTTAATTACAGAAAGAAACTACGAAGGTTTAGGAATCCTAGTTGAAACAATTTTTGAACAACCACATCTTGATGAATGGTTTGGAAATCAGGTAGAAGCTGAAGGTCTTGAGGAAATGAAATATTTTGAAAATGGGAGGTGTGATCCTGATTTGTTTGTGTCCACTATGGTAAATTTGAAAAGAAAATACGCCACTATTGTTACCCTAGCTTTTAAGGATGATATCAATTTTTTTGAGGCATTGGATAATTCTTATAAGAAGGTTCTCAATTTAAATCCTCCAGAGGTAAGTGAAATTGTCCTACAATATTGTGATCGCTGTTTAAAAAAGAACTCCAAAATTGAAAAGGAGCCAAATCAGGAAGAACCGTTAGAAAATGCTCTGATGATTCTGAAATATCTTGAGGTTTCCGAAGAATTTGAGGATTCCTATAGGCAACTCTTGTCAAAAAGATTGGTTTTAAATCAATCACTGGGCGTAGAAGTTGAGAGCAATTATCTTTCGAAATTGAGTGAAGTGCTGGAGAAAAATTTCACAATTTCGAAAAGATTAATTGAAGAGTTTAATAGCAGTGTCAGCATGAATAAGGACTTTGCCCAATTTGTATTGGAATCAGACGAATCGCTAAGTTTGACTTATGAAATTAGGCTTCTTAATTTGTTGATCTGGCCTATAGAGAACACTAAAGACAATTGCTTACTGCCTGGTGACGTAGGAAAATGTGAATCGCTGTTTCAAACCTTCTTTCTTATCCATAATGAAAAGAAAATTATGACTGTGAATCACAAATTGAGTAATGTGGAGCTGGCAACAACATGTTTCAACAAGAACTATACGTTCTTAGTTTCTAATTACCAAATGGCAATATTGCTCCAATTCAATTTCATGGATTCTTGTACAGTGAGAAAGCTTCAAGAAACTACAGAAATCAGCTTGGAAACATTACTTGAAGTTCTAGAGATATTAGTAAAGCTATCAGTCCTCAAATCAGACAAGGCTAAAGATCTTGGCCTTGATTCAACAGTGGCACTCAACCTTGCCTTTACCAGTAGTAAACTGAAGATCAACCTCAATATCCCAAAGAAAAGTTTAAAAAACAAAGCTGAAAAGCTTGATGGATTCCTAGATTCCCGATGTGAAAAGAGCACAATGGATGCTGCAATTGTGAGAGTCATGAAGAAAAAAAGAGAGCTTCTACACAAGGAGCTGTTGGAGCAAGTCACAGCTGAGATCAGACCATGGCAGTTGTTTGATTTGAAAATGTTCAAAGATTCCATCTCCAACCTCATTGAAAGAGAATTCCTCGAGAGATCTGAAAACAACCAAGAACTCTATGTTTATATTCCATAAAATATTTTTATTTTGTTGTAAATTACCAATATACTTTGTTTGTAAATAAAATACATTTTCGTAGTTATTTATATATACATATTTATTTCAACATGTCTTTTTTCTTTAAATGTATTTACTACACATGCTTACTTGTATTTTCTTGCCTATTAAGCAATCAACGCAATTCACCCTATATCGAAGGCTAGTTGAAGTGTGTATATGAGATTATATACCTTTCTAATATATTCTGACATCTTCGCCTTGTTGATGAGACAAATTAGAAAGATAATAGGTTTACCTAAAAAGTATTTATGTCTTCTCTCAATTTATATACTTTTAAACGTTTCCCCCTTAATACAGGATTTTTATATTAAAACTTTATCTTACAATTATTTTAAAATATGAAACCCTCACATACTCACGATGACAATGCAATTATTTGAAGCCATTTTATTGGGACATATTGTAACTTCATTTCATAAAAAGGTTATTAGCCTCAATATTTAGATACTTGGCATATTTCTTTTTTTCTTTTCTTCTGTTCTTTGTTTTGATCAAACTGATTGATCGTTATTAATGTATTTCCTCTCTTCCTACATATTATCTTTTATATAATAGAATGACGGTCCATTCAAAAAATTGAAATTTGCATAATTACTCGATGTGGAGAGGAAGAGATTATTTTAAAGTGGAATGTCAATTTTGATAACTTTTCAAATATATATTTCTATTCGAATAATTACTACAGACTAGTCAATATATATCTGGTTAAAAACTCCAATGGGATTTGACATTAGAACCTCAAATGTATGTTCTCGGTGTAGGAAGCCTTAAACAGTTGATCTAAGTTGGAATCTATCACCATCATACAGTAATTTGAAATATTGATACAGGATTGAATGTATATAGAGTGAATACTATTTGATGTGCAGGGCATCTCAACTCTCTCGGAGTTCTTTCGTCCAGTATCACACATGTTATTTATGTAAATATACAATAACATTACCCCCATTCTTTATGAATAGATCTAGAACAAAGGCCAGTTTTATGCCTTTTATTGAAGTTTTACTACTATTAGCTAAAAATTAAAGTGTGCGCGAAACTAAACATAAAAATTATAAATTAAGCTTCCAGGGCTAAGTTTCTTTTGCAACTTTTTATTTTTCAAGCTTTCGGACTTGTCAGTCCTTCAACAAGATTTATCACGTTAAAAGTTTTAATAGTAAATACAACATTTTTATATACACATTATTATATACATAATTTAAATACTTATTATCTATTTAGAGAAAATATATTATATTATTTCAGTTTGAATTTTTTTTTAAATAATGCTGACCTAAGGTTATATATACATATATAGCTAGGGTTCTAGGTACAGTTGAAGACATGGCTAAACTCGGTATCTATGGAGGTGGTGTTTTATTACATAATATCATTTCGTGTCCTTCAAGTGAGTCTCTGATGAGGTACCATGTCCATGGGATACCAAAGACATGGTTAAACTCGAAGTCTATGGCGGTGATCTCTTATTACTTAACTAGACGAATGGCCCGGGCAACGCCCGGGTTTTACCCGAGTGCGTATATATTTTAAAAAACGTTTTAATTCAAATACTATTCGTTACAATTATAAATTGGCGCCATGGATGTCATTCTTGTGAAACGTCCCGTTCCAAACTGTGTGTTTTTAAAATGTTTTAATTAAAATACTATTCGTTACAATTATAAATTGGCGCCGTGGATGTCTCTCTTGTGAAACGTCCCGCCCCAAACTGTGTGTGTCTTGAAAATATAAAAATAAAAATGCGAATTTTCATAAAGATTTCATCATGTCGATTTTTTTTTGCATTTCACCTACTAAATCGATAGAGATAATTACATTTGCAACATGAACTTAGGTATATTGACTAAATAGAAAACTGCATAGTAATAAAGATCATTTTTAAAGGCACCATATCGTTTTTTTTTTCAATAAAATCGAAACAAAAATTAACGATAAATAACGATAATTGCCTTAAAAAGAAATTGCCTTAAAAAATAAACATTCGCGGTGATTTTGTCTTGCATTCGTTTATACAATTATTATATACGAATGACCCGGGCAACGCCCGGGTTTTACCCGATTAAATGCTTTTATTCAAATACTATTCGTTACAATTATAAATTGGCGCCGTGGATGTCATTCTTATATAATATATAAATGAGTTTTAAAAATTGTAAAAAAAATGCATCGGCCGGGAATCGAACCCGGGCCGCCCGCGTGGCAGGCGAGCATTCTACCACTGAACCACCGATGGTTATGAAAATTCCCATCCGTGAGCTTCAGACAGACAAACAGACAGAATAAGGCAAATATATAAGTAGATGTGTCGTGTCTTTCAAGGGAGTCTCTGATGAGGTACCATGTCTATGGAATACCAAGACCAAAGACATGGTTAAACTCGGAGTCTATCTCTTATTACGTAATCTCCTGTCGTGTCTTTCTAGGGAGTCTCTGATGAGGTACCACGTCTAGGGAATACCGAGTTATCCATGGCTAAACTCGGTCTCTATGGAGGTGGTATCTTATTACATAATCTCATGTCGTGTCGTGTCTTTCTAAGGAGTCTTTAATCGAGATTCTTTGGAGCATTTACCGTTTTCTTCACTTTTTCAATAGGGAAGAAAAATATACATTTTTGGTGTGATATATATAAATGCACTATATTTGTGTTTAAAATTATGAGAGAGAGAGAGAGAGAGAGAGAGAGAGAGAAATATCAAACATCTATGTTTATTTTTTGTTTAAATAAGATATTCCTCACTGCAATGGTGAAATATTGGGAGAGAACCTGGTATTATCAGGAGTATCGTGACCAATATTGAGAAAAAGAAAAAAAAGGTATTTTATAACCAAACAACAAGTAGCGATAGGTTGGTGGCAACTGGAGGAAACGAGCAACAAGAATTTCTAAATTTGCATACATGGAATTTATTACAGAACTTTTTATATACGATGATATCTTTATATTATGAGAAAATGATAGAATGAACAAAACTATTTAAAACCAGAGCAATTATCTATCTGACTACCTACCGTAGAGAAATTCCCATCAGTTTCCGTATTCTATCTGAGCTTGTATTCTTGCCCAGCCATTACAATCCAGTTCACTAATTCAACAAATTTATTCTCGGAAGCTCTGAAGAAGTGGGATCAGTTTTCTTCCGTTCAGTTCAAATTAACCGCCAAATAACCGCCGGCACGGCTTTTTTGCCTTAAATTTCAAATATGCAAATATATCCTAATAAACAAATCAATCCACCGCCGGCCATCCCTCTGATATTTTTATGCTATGCTCGCGCAGCAATGTTTCACCTTATTGGCTCTTCTAGGCACGTTATCATAAAATGGTAAAAATTTACAAATGAAATAGTTTTTACATCCAGATCAGTACCATGGCCGTCTCTCCCATCACTGCTGTAGAGAATGTCTTACTTTTAAGGACACATAACGCGTGAATAGCTTAGAATTTCTAAGTTGATTATAGTGAACTGAACACCACTGGGTTCATCACTGATGAGCTAAGCTTTTCCAAATATTTTTCATATTTAATTGTAGAAATACTCCCTTCAATTATTAAACAAAAAAAGGTTGGAGAATTTCTCTCATGCTCAATAAAGATATAATTATTTTTTATAGGAGTTGTTCTGTGTTTAAGATAATTTCTTTTACAAAGAGTTTGGTTTGGGGCTCTTCAAATTATACGATATGTTATTTGAGGCAGAAGGGTGATGTCATCAGATGCCTTACATCGTGAGTAAGCAACATCACGGTAATCTCAGCCTGGCTCTACAGACGGCTGGGCTGGGAGATTTCTTCGTTCCATCGACCTTGGAGGACTTTGTGTCTGAATGCATCTCTCAGCCCTGGTAGATAAGGTGTCGCTGAAGATCTACAGACCTCGGAACATCCACAGTAGCTTCAGATGTAGAGACCACATCGCAGTACATCGAACCTTCCACTGAAGAAAGTTCTCATCCTGAATATATCCCCGCCAGCCTCCACATCAAATAAACTACTTCGCGGCTGCCTCTCATCATGACTACTTATATGTCACCGCTCTAGCTTCAGGGTATCAGAGCTACCTAGCACATCCCTATGGATCTATTTCAAAACTCCATCCCTATCCTACAAGAATTTTCTATAGAGATCTACCTTCATATGTCTCAGGGTCATACTATAGGATCTTCCATCTCACGATGATGCTTACAGAGACCTTCCAGTCCATGAGACAGTCTTCAGAGATGTCCATTCCGCTCCATACGTTGCCCTCCAGCCAAGACAGAAATACTTCGATTGGACCGTCCTTTCCTCTTCTTCGTGATGGATTCCCTCACAGGACTGTTCAAACAATGGTTCATGTGATTGGCGCCAGATCTTCCAGGTCTAGTCGCCGGTCAACCCTCTCCCCTGAACATTATTTCTTGACATTAGCAGAGCATAGTTATATTCCATAACACGTTGTTATGTATCTGTCTTTTAATCACATACCATATAAATATGAATAAAGTAAAACCTTCCATTGGCGACCATCTTCCTTATCAACCATCTTTGCACACTTTGTAAACTCAAAATTTAATTACCTGAAATAGCATTAACTCTAATAGACCTTCTTCATGATATATAAGGAACAACCATGTGTTTTAAAACTCTCTTTCTCTTACTTTACGAATTTCTTTGTGTGCAAGCTATAATATTTTTCTTATTGTATTATTCCCCTCCGGGTATTTGCTATGAATCGTAGCACTATTTTGCTTGGTCAAGTAACTTTCAAACACTGAACTTGAAATTATTAAATTACTTTAGGAATTTTTGGATTTGTTATTTTTTCAGAAAAAAAATAATTGTTTTTTCATCAGACATCAGTCTTTTGCACAATTTCTAAAATTACATAAATTAGGCTCTGGTCTCTCATCTACCGTACCTATTGACTTCAATGAGAGCCTCTGACCCTCACAGTGATATCTCACTGAGATCATTTTAGCCATTTACGACATTTTGTAGCACCTACGGACGCATGTTTAGCCTTACTATATCATCTAATATGTATATGAGTCTCTCAAGATATGTTTATTTATTTATTTGTTCCTAATACGTTTTCTCAATATTTAACCAATCTAGCTGAAATTTAACAGAAAATAAATCTAACTAGGGAAGAGGTTCTGTCACATTTTAATCGAGTAAAATTAACTAAGTATTCGAAAAATTAACTTTTTTTTAGTCAAAAATATTTGAGGATAATATTGCTGCCTCATGTTTGATTAACAGAAAAAAATTATTTCGGAGAGTATTCACTCGAGAAGATCATGGGCGAGCAAGACCATCATTTTTAGTAAGCAGAGGAACAAGCTTCTTCCAGAAAAACATTTCACTCTCAAGCAAATAGAGACGAAACCAGAAAATCTCTGTATATAAAAGAAAGTTCAAAGACAACTTTGACTTCCCTTTTGCCCATTAAACCTACTAGTAAAAAATATAAATTCAAACAAGAGAGAGAGTATGATACATTAGCGCGCCATTTGTTATGAAAATTCGAAACTATTATAGACGCGTGTATGGTTCTTTTAAAAATTAAAAAAATATATATTTCATTGCAGTAAGGGCAGTATATAATTGTTTAATTTTTTTAAGAATCATACGCGTCTATAATAGTTTAGAATTCTCATAAGAGATAGTATAGAAGAAGATCTCCAATTTAATATATATACTATACAAAGCCTATATTCTAATATCAAATTTGAATATTTTGTGATAGAAAAAATGATGGATAGATATTAAAACTATTTAGCCCCAGTAGTTGAAAATATTCAAATATAAGACAACCTTGCTTATTTTTACTTTTTTTCTGAAAATGTGATGCTTATATTGCTGCATTATGATTGGCAACAACAATGCTTTCTTATACTAGAACATTAGTTCATTCTGTGAACAATTCTAGAATGGCAGGCAGCTCTAAGACTAATTGATGCTTTTATCTTAGTGAAGCTAAAATAGAGTAGTTGTTAGATAATGTTTTAAACTCTATTTCATGTAATAAATATTGAGAAAACGGATTATCAAGAAATGATCTTTCTATATATAAGTGTAAACATATGTATGCTTATTTATTTATTTATTTTTTTACATTTCCTCAATATTTATACTATCTGGCTGAAAGAGCCAGTACATTTAACCAAATACTGGACTAATTTGATGCATCATAGGATAGTTGGCGATTTTAGTACGCTCCAGGAATCCGGGTTAAATTGAGAGATTGAATTGAGTGAGATGCTTCATATTTGATGGGGGGGGGGGGGGGGGCTGAAAGAAAATTATTTCAGGAAATATTTACTCGGGTAGCATAATACGAATCCAGAGCATCAATTTTAGTGGACAGAACAAAATTCTTAAAGCGAAACTCGAGGAGGACACGGGCGAAGCCAGGTCATATATTATAAGGAACGTTCAAAGGCCACTAAAGGCCATTCAAACTACTAATAAATAATAATTTAACAAGTAGAAACATAGACGAAGAGCAATTTAAAATATCTCTTCTCTTAATAAAAGTAAACGTATATATGTTTGTCGGCTATGTATGTCCTCAATAGGTAACTAAACTGGCTGAAATTTTAATAGAATAGAGTAACGTTTGGAAGAGATTTTTGACATATTTTCAACAAAGCAAAATTAAAATTAACCAAGTACTGGGGTAGAAATACGCATTTTTTAAGTCAGAAAATGCTTGTGACAATATTGCTGTATCATGTTTGATTGTCAGAAGCAAAATTATTTCTGGAAATATTCACTAGAGCAGACCACGGACGAAGCCAGACAATCAATTTCAGTAGGCAGGAACAAGATTCTAAAAGCAGAACATTCACTCGAGCAGCAGTAGACGGATGATGCCATGTAATCCTTATATATGAAACAAAAGTCAACTTTCAGACAAACTTTTTAATTAAAACTACAAATAAAAAATTATAAATTTAACAAGAGTATATATTTAGATGAAGAAGCAGTTTAAAATATAGGATACACAAAGCCTATTTAAATTAAACCAATATCAAATTTACATATTTTGTGATAGAAAAATGACGGATAAATTTGAAAGGAATTTGACTCCAAAATTTGAAAATATTCAAATATCAGACTAATTTGCTTATTGTGGAGTCAGAAAATGTGATGCTAATATTTCTCCATTATAATTGGCAATAATGATTTCTTATAATAATAATAGAACATTGGACCATTCTATGAACAGGTCTAGAATGACATCCAATTCTAAGGCCTATTAGGATTTTATATTAGGCTAAAAAAAATTAGTGTGAGATTATATGTTTTTTTTTTCATTAATATATTTTTAATTCTACGTAAAATGAATTTTGCAAAATCGTTATATTAGGAAAATATGTTTCACATAAAGTTACATCCATTTTCACAATATTAGTAATGACATCCAAAACTATACCATTTTTTACACAAGTCCTTTGAAATATACAGAGAGGGTTTTATAAAGATTTCACTATTTCATCATTATTCCAATTTGCTCACACACGATATTACTATTCAATTATTTGGAATATTTTTCGGCGATCTTATATTTTAAATAAAATAGAACCAGAACCCATTTGATTAAAATATGCCTAACTAACCGAATAAACAGGGCTGGTAACGCCCAGGTTTTATCCGAGGGAATTTTCACCACATGATAAAATCCTGTTTTAATCTGAATATTATTCGTCACAATTATATATTTGACCGTGCTTTCCCCGAGTTCTCCCTGAGTGGATGTTTGCCTAATGAATAATGTTTCAACAAATATTATTTATTATGATTATATTTTTAAGATTTTAAAGTAAAATAAATTGAAAATAAAATTTTGTGTGTTGGAATGACACTCAAAATGACAATGATAGTAATAATGATATATCCATTGGAATCATCAAGACTACTGATAAGAGGTTTAATGATATCTATATCTTCTATATATATAAAAATGAATGTTTGTATGTTTGTTGGTTTGTATGTCCGGTATACAAATTCGCAGTAGTTCACTAATTCAAACCAAAATTTCCATACATAGGTAAAAAATAACGGGGATGACGATAGGCTATTTTAAAAAAATATATAAACCAATTATTAAAACTATATATTCAAATTATTCTACTTAGCAAGAGCAGCGCCCTCTAGAACGTTCAGGCGACCGGCCGACCTTTAGGTAGGAAGGTGGGGGAACTATTTAGATAGGAGAAAGGGGGGCCTATTTAAGTAGGAGGGAGGAGGGGCCTATTTAGATAGGAGGGAGGGGCCTATTTAGGTAGTAGGAAGAAGGGGCTATTTAGGTAGTAGGGAGGGGGGACTATTTAGGTAGTAGGGAGAGGGGACTATTTAGGTAGGAGGGAGGAGGGTCTATTTAGGTAGGAAGGAGGGGGGAGTATTTAGATAGGAAGGAGGGGGTTTATTTAGATAGGAGGGAGGGGGGGGGGGGACTATTTAGGTAGGAGCAAGAGGCGCCTATTAAGGTAGGAGGGAGGGGGGACTATTTAGGTAGGAAGGAGGAGGGACTTTTTAGGTAGGAGGGAGGGGGTCAATTTAGCTAGGTGGGAGGGGGGTCTATTTATATAGGAGGGAGGCGGGATTATTTAGATAGGAGGGAGGGAAGTCTATTTAGATAGGAGGGAGAGGGGACTATTCAGGTAGATGGGAGAGGGTCTATTTAGGTAGGAGGGAGGGGGGACTATTTAGATAGGAGGGAGGTGCCTATTTAGATAGGAGGGAGATGGACTATTTAGGTAGTTGGGAGAGGGTCTATTTCGTTAGGAGGGAGGGGGGCCTATTTAGGTAGGAGGGAAGGGGTCTATTTAGCTAGGAGGGAGGTGGGACAATTTAGGTAGGAGGGAGGGAAGCCTATTCAGGTAGGACGGAGGGGGGACTATTTAAGTAGGAGGGAGGGGGTCAATTTAGCTAGGTGGGAGGGGGGTCTATTTATATAGGAGGGAATGGGACTATTTAGATAGGAGGGAGAGAGGACTATTTAGGTAGGAGGGAGGGGAAATATTTAGGTAGGAGGGAAGGGGGCCTATTTAGATAGGAGGGAAAGGACCTATTTTGATAGGAGGGAGGGGGGACTATTCAGATAGGATGGAGGGGGGTCTATTTAGCTAGGATGAGCGGGGACTATTCAGGTAGAAAGAGAAGGGAGGGGAGCCAATTATGATAGGTGGGAGGAGGGCCTATTTAGGTAGGAGGGAGGGGGGCCTATTAAGATAGGAGGGAGGAGGGCCTATTTAGGTAGGAGGGAGGGGGGCCTATTTAGATAGGAGGGAGGAGGGCCTATTTAGGTAGGAGGGAGGGGGGGCCAATTATAATAGGAGGGAGGGGGACTATTCAGGTAGGAGGGATGGGGTCTATTTATATAGGAGGGAGGTGGGACAATTTAGGTAGGAGGGAGGGAAGACTATTCAGGTAGGACGGAGGGGGGACTATTTAAGTAGGAATGAGGGGGTCTATTTAGCTAGGTGGGAGGGGGGTCTATTTATATAGGAGGGAGGGGAGTCTATTTAGATAGGAGTAAGAGGGGACTATTTAGGTAGGAGGAAGGGGGGCCTATGTAGGTAGGAGGGAGGTAGGACTATTCAGGTAGGACGGAGGGGTGGCTATTTAGGTAGGAGGGAGAGGGGTCTATTTAGCTAGGTGGGAGGGAGGTCTATTTATATAGGAGGGAGGGGGGACTATTTAGATAGGAGGGAGGGGGGTCTATTCAGATAGAAGGGAGAGGGGACTATTTAGGTAGGAGGAAGGGGGGCTTATTTAGGAAGGAGGAAGGGGGGACTGTTTAGATAGGAAGGAGGGGGCTCTATTTAGGTAGGAAGGATGGGGACTATATAGGTAGGAGGGAGGGGGGGACTATTTAGGTAGGAGGGAGGGGGTATTATTTAGATAGGAAGGAGGGGGTTTATTTAGATAGGAGAGAAGGGGGGGACTATTTAGGTAGGAGCGAGGGGCGACTATTTAGGTAGGAGGGAGGAGGGACTTTTTAGGTAGGAGGGAGGTGAGAATATTTAGGTAGGAGGGAGGGAGGACTATTTAGGTAGGAGGTAGGGGGTCTATTTAGCTAGGTGGAAGGGGGGTCTATTTATATAGGAGAGAGGGGGGACTATTCAGGTAGGAGGGAGGGGGTCTTCTAGATAGGAGGGAGAGGGGACTATTTGGGTAGGAGGAAGAGGTGACTATTTAGATAGGAAGGAGGGGGTTTATTTAGATAGGAGAGAGGGGGGGACTATTTAGGTAGGAGCGAGGGGCGACTATTTAGGTAGGAGGGAGGAGGGACTTTTTAGGTAGGAGGGAGGGGGGACTATTTAGATAAGAGGGAGAAGGACTATTTAGGTAGTTGGGAGAGGGTCTATTTCGTTTGGAGGGAGGGGGGCCTATTTAGGTAGGAGGGAGGGGGTCTATTTAGCTAGGTGGGAGCGGGTCTATTTAGGTAGGAGGGAGGGGGGACTATTTAGATAGGAGGGAGGGGGGCCTATTTAGGTAGGAGGAAGGGGGGCCTATTTACCAGGTCTATTAGTATGAAACGCGAAAATTTTCAGTGAATTCAAAAGTTCACCAATTCCATACAACAAAATATTTTTTATTCAAAGTAACTGCCCTGATTAGCTATACACTCGGACCACCTTTCAGGCAATTTTCGAATTTCTTGTCTGAAAATTTCTATTCCTTTTGAGTCGAACCAGTCAACAAGTCATTTTCGGAGTATGTCTGAGTTCGTGAATTCCTGTTTTTTAGGGCGTGTCCTAAAGATGTGAAAAGGTGGTAGTTCGACGGCGCTAAGTCTGGTGAGTACGGCGGGTGGGGTTAGAGTTCTCAGCACAAGTCTTTTATGGTGTTTTTGACCACCGTAGCGTTGTGGGCTGGAGCGTGGTCATGCTGCAGTATCAGGTTGTTGTTCTTTTCACGCTATTCCGGTCTTTTTTCATTCAACGCCTTTCTCAAACTGTGCATTTGTTGTTCGTAGCGACTAGTATTGACCATTTTGCCAGGTTTCAGGAGCTCGAAATATACTACGCTGGTCTGATCCCACCATATGCAAAGCATTGCCTTTTTTCCGAAGCGATTGGGCCTAGGCGTCTGTTTTGGAAATTGGCCGGGCAGGCCCCACGACTTTTGGAGCGTAGGATTGCTGAAGTGGATCCATTTCTCATCAGAAGTTACGATTCGGTGCAAAAATGTCTTCTTTTCATGCCTGGCGAGCAGCCCTTCGCAGGTTACCAGACGCCGTTATTGCTGCCTTTCGCTCAACTCGTGGGGGACCCATCTGGAAAGCTTTTGGGTCATTCCGAGGCTGTTTAAACGTAGAGAAACAGCACCTTGAGACACCTGGAGCTGTTTTGCGAGTTTCTCCTGCATTTGGGTACTGTCCTCATCCAACAAAGCTTGCAGTTCAGCGTCCTCGAACTTTTGGGGCGGTTTTCCACGTGGTTCATTATCAAGTTCAAAATCGCCACTTTGGAATTTTTTAAACCACCTGTAACACTGCGATTTGCTTAGAGCGTGGTCGCTGTAAACTTCCTCGAGCATTCGGTAGGCTCAGTGGCACTTTTCTTCCAGTTGAAGGCGAACAACAAAACTTCCCGCAAATGGGCACTTTTTGGCTCGGAAATCGCCATTTTCCACAGGCTCCAGAAAATTTTCACGATTTGAATTTTTCTAAAACTGCACGCATGCTGATGCCACGTGAGTCAAAGAACAAAAGGCCTACAACAGCGCCACTGTCGGCTCAAATAAAGTTGCACAGCGGCCTCTGGCGCCCATTTTCGCGTTTCATACTAATAGACCTGGTAGGTAGGAGGAAGGGGGGACTATTTAGATAGGAAGGAGGGGGTTTATTAAGATAGGAAGGAGGGGGTTTATTTAGACAGGAGGGAGGGGTGACTATTTAGATAGGATGGAGGGGGGACTATTTAAGTTGGAGGGGGGTGAGGAATATTTAGGTAGGAGGGAGGGGAGACTATTTAGGTAGTAGGGATGGGGGGCTATTTAGGTAGGAGGGAGGGGGTACTATTTAGATAGAAGTGAGGGGGTTTATTTAGATAGGAGCAGTGCTGTAGTGGAGGGTATACGGGGGTATACGCCGTATACCCTATGCTTTTGAAATTTAGATAGCGTATACCTAGTGGTTTTACTTAAAAATAGCGTATACCCTATGATTTTTTTCAAATTTTTTATTGAAAATTTATTATTTTCTTTCTTTGTAATAGTAAAAAAAAAAAAGATGATAAAAAATTGTACTGAAAAATTGCAAAAAATTTTCAAATTAACAATTCACACAAAATATTTCATTCATTTAGTAAAAAATTATTGGGAAAAATATATCAACTATATTCAAATTAATAATCAAACAAGCCCCCTTTAACGAAAAACGGAAAACGAATTCTCAAGCGTATACCCTATGCTAATTTTACGACTACAGCACTGGATAGGAGGGAGGAGGGACTATTTAGGTAGGAGGGAGGGAGGACTATTTAGGTAGGAGGGACGGGGGGGCTATTCAAGTAGGAGGGTGGGGGGTCTATTTAGATAAGAGGGAGGTAGGACTATTTAGGTAGGAGGGAGGACTATTTAGGTAGGAGGGAGGGGGTCTATTTAGCTAGGTGAGAGGGATGTCTATTTATATAGGAGGGAGGGGGACTATTTAGATAGGAGGGAGGGGGATCTTTTTAGATAGGAGGGAGTGGGGACTATTTGGGTAGGAGGAAGGGGGGGCCTAATCAGGTAGGAGGAAGGGGTGACTATTTAGATAGGAAGGAGGGGGTTTATTAAGATAGGAAGGAGGGGGTTTATATAGGTAGGAAGGATGGGGTCAATTTAGGTAGTAGGGAGGGGGGACTATTTAGGTAAGAGGGAGGAGGGTCTATTTAGGTAGGAGGGAGGGGTGACTATTTAGATAGGAAGGAGGGGGTTTATTTAGATAGAAGGGAGGTGGGGGGGGGGACTATTTAGGTAGGAGCAAGGGGCGACTATTAAGGTAGGAGGGAGGGGAAATATTTAGGTAGGAGGGAAGGGGGCCTATTTAGATAGGAGGGAAAGGACCTATTTAGATAGGAGGGAGGGGGGGACTATTCAGATAGGATGAGCGGGGACTATTCAGGTAGAGAGAGAAGGGAGAGGGGCCAATTAAGATAGGAGGGAGGAGGGCCTATTTAGGTAGGAGGGGAGGGGGGCCTATTTAGATAGGAGGAAGGAGGGCCTATTTAGGTAGTAGGGAGGGGGCCAATTATAATAGGAGGGAGGGGGACTATTCAGGTAGAAGGGATGGGGGTCTATTTAGATAGGAGGGAGGTGGGAGAATTTAGTTAGGAGGGAGGGAAAACTATTCAGGTAGGACGGAGGGGGGACTATTTAGCTAGGTGGGAGGGGAGTCTATTTATATAGGAGGGAGGGGGGACTATTTAGATAGAAGGGAGGGGGGTCTATTCAGATAGGAGGGAGAGGGGACTATTTAGGTAGGAGGAAGGGGGGGCCTATTTAGGAAGGAGGAAGGGGGGACTATTTAGATAGGAAGGAGGGGCTTCTATTTAGGTAGGAGGGAGGGGGACTATTTAGGTAGGAGGGAGGGGGTCTATTCAGGTAGAAAGGAGGGGGGTCTATTTAGGTAAAAGAAATGGAGGGACTATATAGATAGGTGAGAGGAGGGTCTAATTAGGTAGGAGGGAGGGGGGACTATTTAGATAGGAGGGAGGGGGGGCCTATTTAGGTAGGAGGAAGAGGGGGCCTATTTAGGTAGTAGGGAGGGGATTATTTAGGTAGTAGGGAGGGAGGGACTATTTAGGTAGTAGAAGGGGGAGACTATTTAGGTAGGAGGGATGGGGGTCTATTCAGATAGGAGGAAGGGGCGGCATATTTAGGTAGGAGGGAAGGGGGGCTAATTAGTTAGGATGGTGGGTATATATAGATAGGTGGAGGGGGGTCTATTTAGAAAGGAGGGAGAGGGGACTATTTAAGTTGGAGGGAGGGAGGAATATTTAGGTAGGAGGGAGGGGAGCCTATTTAGGTAGCAGAGATGGGGGACTATTTAGGTAGGAGGGAGGGGGTACAATTTAGATCGGAAGGAGGGGTTTATTTAAATAGGAGGGAGGAGGGCCTATTTAAATAGGTGGGAGGGGGCCAATTATAATAGGAAGGAGGTGGACTATTCAGGTAGGAGGGTGGGGGGTCTATTTAGATAGGAGGGAGGTGGGACTATTTAGGTAGGAGGGATGGAGGACTAATTAGGTAGGAGGGAAGGGGTGACTATTTAGGTAGGTGGGAGGGGGGTCTATTTATATAGGAGGAAGGGGGGGACTATTTGGGTAGGAGGAAGGGGGGCCTATTTAGTTAGGAGGAAGGGGTGACTATTTAGATAGGAACGAGGGGGTTCATTTAGGTAGGAAGGATGGGGACTATTTCGGTAGAAGGGAAGGGGGTATATTCAGGTAGAAAGGAGGGGGGTCAATTTAGGTAGAAGGGAGGGAGGGACTATTTAGAAAGGTGTTAGGGGGACTATTTAGGTAGGAGGGAGTTGGGACTATTTAGATAGGTGGGAGGTGGTCTATTTAGGTAGGAGGGAGGGGGGACTATTTAGATAGGAGAGAGGGGTGCTCATTTAGGTAGGAGGGAGAAGGGGCCTATTTAGGTAGGAGGGAGGGGCCTATTTAGGTAGTAAGAAGGGGGGCTATTTAGGTAGTTGGGAGGGAGGACTATTTAGGTAGTAGGAAGAGGGTACTATTTAGGTAGGAGGGAGGAGGGTCTATTTAGGTAGGAGGGAGGGGGGACTATTTAGGTAGGATAGAGGAGGGACTTTTTAGGTAGGAGGGAGGGTGAATTATTCAGGTAGGAGGGAGGAGGGTCTATTTAGGTAGGAGGGAAGGGGGATTATTTAGATTGGAGGGAGGAGCCTATTTAGATAGGAGGGAGAAGGACTATTTAGGTAGTAAGGAGAGGGTCTATTTCGTTAGGAGGGAGGGGGGTGCTATTTAGTTAGGAGGAAGGGGGTCTATTTAGCTAGGTGGAAAGGTGGACAATTTAGGTAGATGGGAGAGGGTCTATTTAGCTAGGTGGGAGGGGGGACTATTCAGATAGGATAGAGGGGGGTCTATTTAGATAGGAAGGAGGTGGGACAGTTTAGGTAGGAAGGAGGGAAGCCTATTCAGGTAGGAGGGAGGGGGGACTATTTAGGTAAAAGAGATGGAGGGACTATATAGATAGGTGAGAGTAGGGACTATTTAGGTAGGAGGGAGGGGGGCTTATTTAGATAGGTGGGAGAGGGTCTATTTAGGTAGGAGGGAGGGGGGACTATTTAGATAGGAGGGAGGGGGGCCTATTTAGGTAGGAGGAAGAGGGGGCCTATTTAGGTAGTAGGGAGGGGATTATTTAGGTAGTAGGGAGGGAGGGACTATTTAGGTAGTAGAAGGGGGAGACTATTTAGGTAGGAGGGATGGGGGTCTATTCAGATAGGAGGAAGGGGCGGCATATTTAGGTAGGAGGGAAGGGGGCTAATTAGTTAGGATAGTGGGTATATTTAGATAGGTGGAGGGGGGTCTATTTAGATAGGAGGGAGAGGGGATTATTTAAGTTGGAGGGAGGGAGGAATATTTAGGTAGGAGGGAGGGGAGCCTATTTAGGTAGTAGGGATGGGGACTATTTAGGTAGGAGGGAGGGGGTACAATTTAGATAGGAAGGAGGGGTTTATTTAGATAGGAGTCAGGAGGGCCTATTTAAATAGGAGGGAGGGGGCCAATTATAATAGGAAGGAGGTGGACTATTCAGGTAAGAGGGTGGGGAGTCTATTTAGATAGGAGGGAGGTGGGACTATTTAGGTAGGAGGTAGGGAGGACTAATTAGGTAGGAGGGAAGGGGGGGACTATTTAGTTAAGAGGTAGGGGGTCTATTTAGCTAGGTGGGAGGGGGGTCTATTTATATAGGAGGAAGAGGGGGGACTATTTAGATAGGAGAGTAGGGTTCTATTTAGATAGGAGGGAGAGGGGACTATTTGGGTAGGAGGAAGGGGGGCCTATTTAGGTAGGAGGAAGGGAGGACTAATTAGGTAGGAGGGAAGGGGGGACTATTTAGTTAGGAGGTAGGGGGTCTATTTAGCTAGGTGGGAGGGGGGTCTATTTATATAGGAGGAAGGGGGGACTATTTAGATAGGAGAGTAGGGTTCTATTTAGATAGGAGGGAGAGGGGACTATTTGGTTAGGAGGAAGGGGGGCCTATTTAGGTAGGAGGAAGGGGTGACTATCTAGATAGGAAGGAGGGGGTTTATTATGATAGTAAGGAAGGGGTTAATTTAGGTAGGAAGGATGGGGACTATTTCGGTAGAAGGGAAGGGGGTATATTCAGGTAGAAAGGAGGGGGGTCAATTTAGGTAGTAGGGAGGGAGGGACTATTTAGAAAGGTGTTAGGGGGTCTATTTAGGTTGGAGGGAGGGGGGACTATTTAGATAGGAGGGAGGGGCGGCCTATTTAGATAGGAGGGAGGAGGGACTTTTTAAGTTGGAGGGACTATTTATAATAGGTGTGAGGGGGGACTATTTAGGTAGAAGGGAGGGGCCTTTTTTAGATAGGTGGGAGGGGGCTATTTAGGTAGGAGCAAGGGGGGGCCTATTTAGGTAGGATGGAGGGGGTATATTCAGTTAGTAGGGAGAGGGCCTATTTAGATAGGATGGAGAGGGTTCTATTCAGGTAGAGAAGGGAGGGGTGTAATTATGATAGGAGGGAGGAGAACCTATTTAGGTAAGAGGGAGGGGGGGCCCATTTAGATTGGAGGGAGGAGGACCTATTAAGGTAGAGGAAGGATGGGGGCCAATTATAATAGGAGGGAGAGGGACTATTCAGTTAGGAGGGATGGGGGTCTATTTAGAAAGGAGGGAGGTGGGACAATTTAGGTAGAAGGGAGGGAGGACTATTCAGGTAGGACGGAGGGGGGACTATTTAGGTAGGAGGAAGGGGGGTCTATTTAGCTAGGTGGGAGGGGGGTCTATTTATATAGGAGGGAGGGGGGACTATTTAAATAGGAGGGAGGGGGGACTATTTAGATAGGAGGAAGGTGCCTATTTAGATAGGAAGGAGAAGGACTATTTAGGTAGGAGGGAGGAGGGGCCTATTTAGGTAGGAGGGAGGGGGGCCTATTTAGATAGGAGGGAGGAGGGCCTATTTAGGTAGGAGGGAGGGCGACCAATTATAATAGGAGGGAGGGGGACTATTCAGGTAGGAGGGATGGGGGTCTATTTAGATAGGAGGGAGGTGGAACAGTTTAGGTATGAGGGAGGGAAGCCTATTCAGGTAGGACGGAGAGGGAACTATTTAGGTAGGAGGGAGGGGGGTCTATTTACCTAGGTGGGAGGGGGGCCTATATATATAGGAGGGAGGGGGGACTATTTAGATAGGAGGGAGGGGGGTCTATTTAGATAGGAGGGAGAGGGGATTATTTAGGTAGGAGGAAGGAGAGCCTATTTAGGTAGGAGGAAGGGGGGACTATTTAGATAGGAAGGAGGGTGTTTATTAAGATAGGAAGGAGGGGGTTTATTTAGATAGGAGGGAGGGGGGACTATTTAGATAGGAGGGAGGGGTTCTATTTAGGTAGGTGGGATGGGGACTATTTATGTAGGAGGGAGGGGGGACTATTCAGGTAGAAAGGAGGTGGGTCTATTTAAGTAGAAGGGAGGGAGGGACTATTTATAATAGGTGTGAGGGGAGTATTTAGGTAGAAGGGAGGGGGCTTATTTAGATAGGTGGGAGGGGGTCTATTTAGGTAGGAGGGAGGGGGGGGCTATTTAGATAGGAGGGAGGGGGGCCTATTTAGGTAGGAGGGAGGGGAGCCTATTTAGGTAGGAAGGAGGGGGTTTATTTAGATAGGAGGGAGGAGGGCCTATTTAGGTAGGAGGGAGGGGGACCAATTATAATAGGAAGGAGGTGGACTATTCAGGTAGGAGGGTAGGAGGTCTATTCAGATAGGAGGGAGGTGGGACTATTTAGGTAGGAGGGAGGGAGGACTATTTAGGTAAGAGGGAGGGGGTCTATTTAGGTATGAGGGAGGGGGGTCTATTTAGCTAGGTGTGAGAGGGGTCTATTTATATAGGAGGGAGGGGGAACTATTTAGATGGGAGGGAGGGGGGTCTATTTAGTTAGGAGGGAGAGGGGCTATTTAGGTAGGAGGAAGGGGTGACTATTTAGATAGGAAGGAGGGGGTTTTTTAAGATAGGAAGGAGAGGGTTTATTTAGATAGGAGGGAGGGGGGACTATTTAGATAGAGGGGGGGTTCTATTTAGGTAGGAGGGATGGGGGCTATTCAGGTAGGAGGGAGGGGGTATATTCAGGTAGAAAGGAGGGGGGTCTATTTAGGTAGAAGGGAGGGAGGGACTATTTAGATAGGAGGGAGAGGGGGCCTATTTAGGTAGGAGGGAGGGGGGACTATTTAGATAGGTGGGAGGGGGTCTATTTAGGTAGGAGGGAGGGGGACTATTTAGAGAGGAAAGAGGGGGGCCCATTTAGGTAGGAGGGAGGGAGGCCTATTTAGGTAGGAGGGAGGGGGGTCTATTTAGCTAGGTGGGAGGGAGGTCTATTTATATAGGAGTGAGGGGGAACTATTTAGATAGGAGGGAGGGGGGGTCTATTTAGATAGGAGGGGGCTATTTAGGTAGGAGTAAGGGGGGGGCCTATTTAGGTAGGAGGAAGGGGTGACTATTTAGATAGGAAGGAGGGGGTTTATTAAGATAGGAAGGAGGGGGTTTATTTAGGTAGAAGGGAGGGAGGGACTATTCGAATAGGTGTGAGGGGGGACTATTTAGGTAGGAGGGAGGGGAACTTATTTATATAGGTGGGAGGAGTCTATTTAGGTAGGAGGGAGGGGGGGCTATTTAGATAGGAGGGAGGAGGGCCTATTTAGGTAGGAGAGAGAGGGGGCCTATTTAGGTAGTAGGGAGGGAATTATTTAGGTTGTAGGGAGGGAGGGACTATTCAGGTAGTAGAAGGGGGGGACTATTTAGGTAGGAGGGATGGGGGACTATTTAGGTAGGAGGGAAGGGGGGCTAATTATTTAGGATGGGGGGTATATTTAAATAGGAGGGAGGGGGGTCTATTTAGGTAGTAGGGATGGGGGACTATTTAGGTAGGAGGGAGGGAGGACTATTTAGGTAAGAGGGAGGGGGGTCTATTTAGGTATGAGGGAGGGGGGTCTATTTAGCTAGGTGAGAGGGGGGTCTATTTATATAGGAGGGAGGGGGAACTATTTAGATGGGAGGGAGCGGGGTCTATTTAGTTAGGAGGGAGAGGGGGCTATTTAGGTAGGAGGGAGGGGGACTATTTAGAGAGGAAAGAGGGGGGCCCATTTAGGTAGGAGGGAGGGAGGCCTATTTAGGTAGGAGGGAGGGGGGGTCTATTTAGCTAGGTGGGAGGGAGGTCTATTTATATAGGAGGGAGGGAGAACTATTTAGATAGGAGGGAGGGGGGGGTCTATTTAGATAGGAGGGGGAGGGGGCTATTTAGGTAGGAGTAAGGGGGGGCCTATTTAGGTAGGAGGAAGGGGTGACTATTTAGATAGGAAGGAGGGGGTTTATTAAGATAGGAAGGAGGGGGTTTATTTAGGTAGAAGGGAGGGAGGGACTATTCAAATAGGTGTGAGGGGGGACTATTTAGGTAGGAGGGAGGGGAACTTATTTATATAGGTGGGAGGAGTCTATTTAGGTAGGAGGGAGGGGGGGCTATTTAGATAGGAGGGAGGAGGGCCTATTTAGGTAGGAGGGAGAGGGGGCCTATTTAGGTAGAAGGGAGGGAATTATTTAGGTTGTAGGGAGGGAGGGACTATTCAGGTAGTAGAAGGGGGGGACTATTTAGGTAGGAGGGATGGGGGACTATTTAGGTAGGAGGGAAGGGGGGCTAATTAGTTAGGATGGGGGGTATATTTAAATAGGAGGGAGGGGGTCTATTTAGGTAGTAGGGATGGGGGACTATTTAGGTAGGATGGAGGGGGTACTATTTAGATAGGAAGGAGGGGGTTTATTTAGATAGGAGGGAGGAGGGCCTATTTAGGTAGGAGGGAGGGGGGGCCAATTATACTAGGAAGGAGGTGGACTATTCAGGTAGGAGGGTGGGGGGTCTATTTAGATAGGGGGGTGGTGGGACTATTTCGGTAGGAGGGAGGGAGGACTATTTAGGTAGGAGGGAGGGGGGACTATTTAGGTAGGAGGGAGGAGGAACTTTTTAGATAGGAGGGAGGGGGGACTATTTAGATAGGAGGGAGGTGCCTATTTAGATAGGAGGGAGAAGGACTATTCAGGTAGGAGGGAGGAGGGGCCTATTTAGGTAGGAGAGAGGAGGCCAATTTAGTTAGGAGGAAGGGGGACTATTCAGGTAGAAGGTAGGGGGTCTATTTAGATAGGAGGGAGAGGAAATATTTAGGTAGGGGGGAGGGGGCCTATTTAGATAGGAGGGAAATGACCTATTTAGATTGGAGAGAAGGGGGGGATATTTAGACAGGATGGAGAGGGGACTATTTAGGTAGGAAGAAGGGGGGCCTATTTAGGTAGGAGGAAGGGGGGGGGGGGGCCTTTTCAGGCAAGAAGGAGGGGGGGCCTATTTAGGTAAGATGGAGGGGGTATATTTAGATAGTAGGGAGGTGGCCTATTTAGATAGGATGGAGGGGGCTCTGTTTAGCTAGGATGAGCGGGGGACTATTCAAGTAGAAAGGAGGGGGGGGGGGCAATTATGATAGGAGGGAGGAGGGCCTATTTAGGTAGGATTGAGGGGGCCTATTTTGATAGGAGGGAAGAGGGCCCTATTTAGGTTCTTGTTCATTCACTAGTTTAATTTATGCAATACATTTTGAAAATATAATGTTTTTTAATATTTGTGACATTGTGTATTCATATACCATTAACATATTTCAAAAAATAACTTATTTCAAACTTATCAGCCTTTTTTCTTTTTTATCTCATTCAATAAATCTCAAAATCAAACAAAATTAAACACAATTCTTCAGATTTTTTGGATGAGTTAATATAGCTGAAGAGTTAATATGGATTAAAATTAGAAAATATTTCTTTATGCATTTAAATTCATGATGTTATTCAAAATAAGTTAGTAATTTGATTCACCCATTCTTTTATTTTTTTCCAAATATATAGTATTTAGTTTTATATTTTTAATACATATATTTTTGACATGTAAGAGTATTAGGTGATGCAAAAAATAGTTAATTAATATACGAGGTGTGTTCAAAAAGTATCGCGACTTCTGTGTTTTTTCAAAAATTATTTATTTATTCATGAATACCTATTTTGTCCCTTTCAAAGTAATCCCCATGAGATATTATACACTTGTGCCAACGGTTTTTCCAATCTTCGAAGCACTTCAAAAAATAATTTTTCAAAAATCTTTTTCAGCTCCTCCTTCGATGCCGTCTTTATCTCGTCAAGCGTAGCGTAACGTCGTCCTTTCATGGGCCTCTTTAGTTTAGGGATCAAGAAAAAGTAACAGGGGGCCAGATTTGGGGAATACGGTGGCTGCGGCATCATTAGTCTGTTGGTTTTGGCCAAAAAGTCGCGCAAAAGCAACGATGTGTGAGCAGGGGCGTTATCGTGGTGCAAAAGCCAATTTTTGTTCTTCCACAAATCCGAGCGTTTCTGGCGGATTGCTTCGCGCAAATTGCGCATAACTTGCAGGTAATATTCCTTATTGACCGTTCTACCCTGTGGCAAGAACTCATGATGCACCACGCCACTGCAATCGCAGAAAACTGTCAGCAAAACTTTCACATTCAACCGAACTTGGCGCGCTTTCTTCGGTCTTGGTTCGTGCTGCAGCTTCCATTGAGATGATTGAGCTTTGGTTTCCAAGTCATAACCATATACCCACGCTTCGTCACCAGTTATGACCCTCTGGAGCAAATTTGGGTCGTCGCGGACAGAGTCCAACATCTCATTAGCAATGTTCATGCGATGCTGTTTTTGGTCGCAATTGAGCAATTTTGGTACGAATTTCGCGGCGACCCGTCTCATGCCCAAATCATTGATAAAATCGAATAGCACGAGCCAATAGATATGTTTAGGTCCTCAGCAACTTCTCTAACGGTGATTCGACGATTGACCAATATCATTTTCTCCACTTCATTAATTTTTTCGTCTGTTGTTGAAGTGCTCGGGCGTCCGGCACGCGCTTCGTCGTTCACATCTTCTCGGCATTCTGAGAACATTTTGTACCACCGATAAACGTTGCTTCGGTCCAAGGTAGCTTCTCCGTATGCCACAGTCAACATTCGGAATGCATCCGCGCACTTAATTTCGTTTTTCATGTAAAATTTGATACAGGTTCTTTGATCCATTTTTTTTAATAGGTAAAAATCGAAGACGATCCAAAACACCTGCAAGCAAAGCAGCTGTCAACAATTAAGTGAACATTCAAAATGGCCGAGCTTGTCAGCATAAGTGAGAGACATGAGTACCAACATAAAGCCACAAAAAGATCGAAATTCGAATATACGTAACCCGCGAAAATTCAAAAGTCACGATACCTTTTGAACACCCCTCGTAGGTAGAAGGTGAGAAGAGAATTTTTAGTAAGGAATGGGCACGGGAAATTTATTAGGGAGGAGTGAAGGGGATATTCAGTAAGGGGAGGAAGGGGGGTATTTAGTAGGGAGGAGTGGAATGGTTGAAACAATTTTGAGAGGGGTAGTGGGTTTTTTAAATTTCATTCGGATTCAGTGGGCTGGGTTGGAATAGGGAGGGGGTTTCGTTTTAATTATTGGCCATAAGTGGCAATATGTTCAAATATTTGTATGATTCATCATACTTGACTAACAATTAATAAGACACAAATATAAATATAGGATGTTCACAAAAAGTTCCGAAACATAATTTCTGACAAATTTAAAATAGGAGCAATGTAAATAATTTTGAAATTGTGATACATATAAAAATATTTTTGTGGGGAAGAATTGATATCGTCGACCATTTTTAAAAATCTGATTCTAAATGGAAAAGTTTACTAATATAAAGTTTGAGTTTTATTAGTTTTGTATAAACATTGTTCTATGTTTTTTTCTCTCTCTTCTCAATTTTTCAATATTTATAACAGATATCTAATGAATTTCAAATATTGACAGTGTTTCATAATTTGTGGATATTTGTTTATTCATGTATCATGTAATATATCAATATAATAGAGAAAACGCTGAATGCTCTTGCACCAGATAATTCACAGCTCACTTTTTTTAGACAGTACTTTTAAATTGTGATGCTCTTGTTTTCCTATATTTTATGAATTACTAGCCGAATGACCCGGGCAACGCCCGGGTGTTACCCTATTAAATGTACCCTATTCAAATACTATTCGTTACAATTATAAATTGGCGCCGTGGATGTCACTCGTGTGAAACGTCCCGCTCCAAACTTTGTGTCTGAGAAGCGATATTTTTATAGAAAGATGATCTGGCTTTTGTTTTCTGCTCGAATGAATGTTTTTCTGTTAGAATTTTGTTCCTGCGTACAAAATAATGAGCTGGTTTCACCCGTGGTCTCTGCTTTTTGGAATTTTTCCCGATATAATTTTGTATCTGATAATCTTACATGATACAGCAATATCGTCATCATCATTTTCTGACTAATAATATATAGTTTTAATAATTGATTTATATATTTTTTAAAATAGCCTATCGTCATCCCCGTTATTTTTTACCTATGTATGGAAATTTTGGTTTGAATTAGTGAACTACTGCGAATTTGTATACAGGTCATACAGACAGACAGACAAACAGACAAACATACAAACATTCATTTTTATATATATAGAGATATCTCTAACTCAGACCAAATATTCATTTTTCTTGTTCATTCACTAGTTTAATTTATGCAATACATTTTGAAAATATAATGTTTTTTAATATTTGTGACATTGTGTATTCATATACCATGAGAAATATTTCAAAAAATAACTTATTTCAAACTTATCAGCCTTTTTTCTTTTTATCTCATTCAATAAATCTCAAAATCAAACAAAATTAAACACAATACTTCAGATTTTTTGGATGAGTTAATATAGCTGAAGAGTTAATATGGATTAAAATTAGAAAATACTTCTTTGTGCATTTAAATTCATGATGTTATTCAAAATAAGTTAGTAATTTGATTCACCCATTCTTTTATTTTTATTTTTTTTTCCAAATATATAGTATTTAGTTTTATATTTTTAATACATATATTTTTGACATGTAAGAGTATTAGGTGATGCAAAAAATAGTTAATTAAAAACAATTCCAGAGGACATTGTCCTGTCCTGAAAGATGTGTTTAGGTCGAGAAGCAGTCCAAGATGTACTGGGAGATCTCCTTGAGGCCGGAAGTAATGAATCCAGCCATTATTCCACGTCCTGATGGAACACAGCAGCAATGTGTGTCTACTAGAGCCGATTATCCTTTACTTGATCCTACAATTGATCCACAATAATTTACTAGGAAAAATAAAGGAAAAAATCTTACAAAGAAAATATTGATGTGAACCCTGCCGTCTACTTCATCTACCCACTTAGATCTCATATATCAGGTGAATATACGGTAGACCTACTCCACATCCACCGTCTTCCAGAAATATCCAGAATTCACCGAATATATCACTGAATCTACAACTGTATCCTGTGTGATGTCATCTACTGCCAGTAATAAAATATATATAGCCAGCTGTATCTCTAACTCTACTCCTGAGTTACCTGTCGCTGCCCAAATCCAATGAAACAACAAATATCCAGCTATAGCTCTATCTTTTCTATATTCCTGAGACGTCACACATTACCGTATTTCAAAAGAGCAACAAATCCAACTTCCCACTATAATTCTCTCTGTAGTCCTGAGAAGTCAACCTCTACTGAAGACCAAGAAGGCATTAACTCTCGTAATCCAAACTTACAATCACTCAACAATATAGTCACAGCGTCTAGCGGGAACCTCGCACCAACGGTCCAGAATCTCGCCGTAACACTCTGATCCTGACCTAAATGTCTGATTCGATGTCCAAGGAATAATAAAACAGTTTATTCCTTGTTTATCTTATCTTTCATAACATCTCTGATATAATAACGACTATAACATCTTATATTATAACAAATGTTTGAGTGTCGTGTTGTAACCCTCCAAATGCTTTATATATATTATATTATATTATATTGTTTTGAAAATAGAGCAATCCATATTTAATTCATTAGATAATAAAAAGGCATATATTGGATTTAATAAAATATTTATTTTGCCAATATTTCGGCTGGCTGAACGCCAACCTTCATCGAGGCATTACATTTTTGTATACACAAACTCAGCGCCGTAATGCCTCGATAAAGGTTGGCGTTCAGCCAGCCGAAATATTGGCAAAATAAATATTTTATTAAATCCAATATATGCCTTTTTATTATCTAAATTATATTATTTATATTATATATATCTATAAAAATGAAATTGAAAATCGATGTTTGTTATCGCATAGCGCAAAATCTACTGAATCAATCATTATGAAATTTCGCATGTAGGTAGCTGAAGATTTCGTTTAACATATAGGCTATTCAAAAAACTAAAAAAGTTAATGTGCTTTTTTTTTTTAAAAATAAAAAACCAACAAGCGATAGTTTCAGCTTTTTACCGCTTGAGCGCAGCACTGGTCGCGACGATAAATGAATTTGATTGGTTAATAATTAACACGTGGTTTGTTTACACGTTGAATGTTAGTTGGTTCACACGATGAATGTTTTTAAAAGGTAAGATTATCCAATCGCCGTGAAACTTTAGGAAATTATTTAATATACTACTGAGAAGATTTCTGGTTTGAATTCGATTTGAAATAAATATTCTTTGCAATTTTATTTGCAAATTTTCTACTTTCACTCGCAAGCAGCGCCTCTCGCGCCATCTGGTCAAATTATATTTATAAATTGTAAAAATGCTAAAATGTGTTCCAAGTATAATAAATTTAATTAGAAATATGGTAATATAATATTCCAAAGACGCGTTGTAAAAAAATTGGCATTTCAATATTAATATATATTTAAAGAAAATATTGTAACGTTTTTGTGTTAAATGTTAAAATGTTGAAATGTTAAAATATATTTTTACATTGTTAATTTAATTTGCTGTTGTTTTATAATAACGAAGATGCAAATTTAATTGTTGTTTTTTTATTTATTTATTTCGTCTCAATTTACAGGTGTTACATTCGAGCACAGCTCGCGAGTCACCTTGTCCTGGCTATTTACACATGGCGAGTTGGTGGAGTAGAAGTGGTCCCCCTAGGCCTTGCAGGAGGGGAATTGTTGTTGTTTTTATCGTTTGTTTATATAAAAAAATACATTGTATGTGATGATGATAACAAAAATGAATTTTTAAATTAATATACATAATTCATTGAGAAAAAAAAAATTAATTATAAAATCCACAAACGCGTGACAATATCTTATTTAAAAATTAATAAATGTTTTAAAAAAATTATGTTTCAAAAATATATTCAAACGCATATAACAATATTTATATACGTTTATAAATCTATATATAGGTGGATTGGATGTTTTCTAGAATCGTTCGTTAGGCAAACTTTTACTCGGGTAAAAACCGTCGTTAAATACAGTTATTTACAAATATTCGTTTTGTGGCAAGATACTATTCCTTCAACTTCAAATTACTGAGTGGACCAATTAATATTCATTTATTCAACTTATCGAGTATTTTTAAAGGGACCTGGAAAAAAATTAATATTATGGAGAGTATAGACAAGTGTAGATTCAATATAGGGATTGGATGTTTGCTAGAATCGTTTTAACAAATGTTCGTTAGGCAAACCTTTACTAGGATAAAACCGGCGAAGCCGGGAGAGTTAAATCTGGAAGAGTTTTTTGTCGCGCTTTAACCAAGAAAAATTAGAAATAACCAGGTACTGAGCAACATTATTTTTTTTAGTCAGAAATGATGATGACAATATTGCTGTATCATGCTTGATTGACATAAACAAAATTCTTTAGGGGAATAGTCACTAAAACAGACAACGGGCGAAGTCAGAAAAATATTTTCAGTAGGCAGGAACAAAATTCTACCTGCGAAGCATTCACTCGAGCAGAAGACACACACGAAGCCAGGTCATCTCAATGTATAAAATATCGTTTCTCGGCCTTTTGGCTAAGATCGTGTAGTTTATCTCTAGATATTTTTTATTTATATTTATTGTTTTTAAAATATATTCAGTTAAGAGAGTAGATATGTTCGCTCGAAAAATATATTTTATATATTATATAAATATATAATGCAACGAATATTATTATCATTATTATCATAATATTCTGTGTGTTCCGGAATATTATTATCAATAATATTCGTTAGGCAAACTTTCACTCGGGTTGGATAAAACCCGGGCGAAGCCGGGTACACATCCGTTAGTAAATAAATATAAAAATATCTAATAGAACCCTGAATAATGCAATATATATATTAATTAATGACTATGTTATTTACTGATAACACGTGGCACATCACGCAATTGTGATCTCTAATAGGGATTCATTCAAAGTTTGACTGTCTTTTGTTTCCCTTGAGCATCCTTTCTCTTGAAAAGGGATATTCAATTTACTTTTTTGAGTTTATATAGAAGACAAAACGAAATAATAAATAAAATATATTATTTTTAAAAAAAGCTTTTATTTAAATGCACTAAAAAGAAAATAATAAAATATTTCATTTTCTGTCGTTGAGATATTTGTCGTATTTTATTTTTGAATACTCTGTGTGAAAGCTAGATTTGGAATAGGAACTAACCTATAAGTTTTTGTTTTGGCTTCCCGTGTTTGTTTTGTTTTCTTGTCTTGCTAAATGCAATAAATAATTATTTTGTTGCTTTAAAGAGAGTTGTAATTATTTAAAATACTACAATTTATGGTAGCAGAGCGTGGTTCAATTTAAAAATTGAGAAAAAGCGAAAATATTTTATCAGAAGTTTGATACGTTTATTCTAATCGGTAAACAAAGATCTCTTCTGCATCAAGGTATGTAAATTTTGAAATATTTTTCAATAGAATTTGAATTATATCGATAAAAGAAAGTTTTAAATATAAGGATTGAAAAAAAAAAAAACATTTTTTGAATTATAAACTACCTTTAAACTATATTGTTTAATTTTAAAAAGTTGAAAACAAGGCTAAAATGGATTGCAATTTTTCGCCAACGACAAAAATTGACCTTTAACAGGAACAAATTATCCGATTTGGGCTTTAAAAGTCGGAGCACTTTTACGTGGAAAGAAATTATTTAAATGCGTAATTTCGGATCCCGAGCCTGATATAAAAGATGAAGTCGCTTGGCAAATATGGAGTGAAAAGAATGACGAAGCCTTTGGAATTATAGTTACAACTCTATCAGATGAACAAGCAGGAATGTTTCTAGATGAAACTAAAGCAAAGAAAGTATGGGATGAATTAAAGAAAATCTACACAGGCAACCTAGAAGATAAGATCATTGATATTGGACTTGAACTTAAGAATATCAAGATGAAAAATAATAATCCATAAATGAATATATGGCTAGAGCCAAAAATATTGCCTCTCAAAGTTCTTCACTCGGACACCAAATATCCCAAAGAGAACCAGCGTTTCATGTTGTGCGAGGTATCCATCCAAGATTGGAAAAGATCGCTGATGTACTGAGAACTAGAAGAGACTTAACTCTTGATGAAATTCGGCAGTCACTTAGAGAGGAAGAGAATCGAATGAATTCTAAGATGAATGGGAGTCATTCTGATGAAAATGAACAGGCTTACAGAAGTAAAGACAGAAGAAATCACTATCAACAGAATCAACAAAAGGAGTGTTTTGTTTGCCATAAAAAAGGACATTTAGCTAAAGATTGCTGGTTCAAAAATAAGCGAACTCAAGAACAACAGGGGAAAAGAAATGCAAATTCAAATACGAACTATAACAAACAAAATTTCAGAAATAATGCGAATACCGTCTCAAGCAAGCCTGCGGAACAAACTTTCAATACCAGCACAGATCGAGTTTTTGAAAACTCCTCAAATAATTATAGTCAGATACAAACCTGGTGTCTTGACTCAGGGTGTACTACGCACTTATCTCCACACTTGGACTGTATGGAAAATGTAATGCCTTATGAAAGTGAGATAAATTTGGCAGAAGAAGGTAAAGTTACACATGCTACAGCTAAAGGTGATATCAAGGTTTCTACTTGTACCGAAAACGGAATTGAGAATGTTCAAATTAAAGGAGTTCTGCATGTACCTAACTTAAGGTCTAATCTTTTATCAATATACGAATTAACTAACAAAGGAAATACTGTAATTTTCAATAGAGATGGAGCAAAGATTTACAATGAACAGGATGATTTAATTGCAGAGGCTCAAATCCAGGATAGGATGTATGTAATGGAAACAAGGTCCAGAGATGAATACTCGGAAAAGACGGAGAATGTCATGACCACAAAAGATGATTTCTCAAATGACAATATCAGCTTGTGGCATAGAAGACTGAATCATTTGAACGAAGCGTACATGAAAGAGATAATTCAACAGAATATGGTATTGGGGTTTAATGTTAAATTTAAGAACTTGCCAGAATGTGAAGCTTGTATAATGGGGAAATTGACTCGACAACCTTACCATTCCGTTACCACCAACTGTACAACCAAACCCCTTGAATTGGTGCATATGGATTTGTGTGGTCCAATGCCATACCAATCTCTAGGTGGATCAAAATACTTTTTTGTTCTGGTTGATGACTTCAGCCGAAGAACCTTTATCTACTTTCTGAAAAACAAAGAAGGAACTTTGGGGAAGTTTGAAGAATTTAAGGCAAGAGTGGAAAATGAGCTAAACCTGAAAATAAAGGATGTGCGAACTGATAATGGCACATAGTTCACTAATCACAGATTCAAGAATCTCTTAATTAAAAATGGAATACACCACCTACTCGCCACAAAGTAACGGAGTTGCGGAAAGAGTAAACCGAACCCTAATTGAAACAGCAAGGACATTATTGTTTGATTCAGGATTACCCATGGCTTTCTGGGCGGAGGCAGTCGCTACTGCATCATATGTCAAAAATTGTACTCCACATAGGCCAATCAAGCTTGATACACCAATGGAAAAATGGAAAGGAAGAAAACTCTCCATTCGACATTTCAGAATATTCGGTTGTTTGGCGTTTTGGCCCATTACACAACAACATAGAAGTAAATTTATGCCTAAAAGTCGAAAAGGTATTTTTGTAGGCTATTCTCTGAAAAGAAAGGCTTATCGAGTGTATGACATAATCACTAAGAAAATAGAAGAAGTAAGATCAGTAAAATTTGTGGAAAATGAGAAAGGAATTGATTATGCAAAAAATCTTCAAGAAGACACAAATTACGACCATTTTTCATATAAAAAGGAAGAGGAAGATGATATTGAAATCGACCTTCGGACGCGTCCAGAAACCTCAGAACTAAATGAAGAAACGATTCCCACGCTAGACGAACCTAACGAGGAAAGAATTGTAAGATCAGGTCGCAAAAGGGGAGATACACAAAAAGTTTTAGAGCAAAAACACAGAGCAAAACTGAGAGAAGAAGAAATGAAATTGCTTGAACAAGGCGTTCGACGTTCGCAAAGAATAAAAGAAAGAAATAACGTGAATTTTATATTAGAACCAGAAGAACGTATTCCCGAAAATTATGAGGAGGCGATTAACTGCGAAAATAAATATGAATGGCTCGAAGCAATGAAAGAAGAACTTTACTCTATTGACAAGCATAAGGTATGGACTCTCGTTCAAAGAGAAAAGAATATGAAGATCATAAATTGCAAATGGATCTTTAGCATAAAGAGTACGCCTGGTGAGGGTGTTTATAGAAGAAAAGCTAGATTAGTTGCTATTGGTTGTAATCAAAAATATGGCGTAGAATATGAGGAATCTTTTTCACCAGTGATCAGAAAAGAAAGTCTTCGTGCAATTGTAGCCCTAGCAGCTCAGTTGAATTTGGTTATAACATCATATGATGTGAAGACCGCCTACCTTTACGGAGAATTGAAAGAAACTATTTTTATGAAACAGCCGGAAGGATTTGTTGAAAAAGGTGAAGAAGACAAAGTTTGCAAATTGTTAAAAAGTATATATGGACTTCCACAATCGGGACATTGTTGGAATAAAAAGATCACAACGAGATACTGATACAACTGGGAATGGAAAGATCGCAATATGATCCATGTGTGTACACTTTTAGAAAAGGAAAGGAATATGGAATAGCTGGAACGGATAAAACCTTTAATGAAAAACTAGCATCAGAGATAGGAAGATTTGTTGCTTTAAAAGAAAAAGGGGAGAATGAACCTTTCATTGGTATAGAGATAAAGAAAACAGAATACGGTTTTGATCTATCACAAGCCCATTATATCGATAAAATCTTGAAGAAATTTGCACTCGAGGAATGTAACATTGTACAAACTCCGGGAGATCGAGACCAAAGTTTTGATGAATGTCAAGACTCCAAACCAGTAGACAGGACATTGTATCAAGAGATGATCGGATCCCTGATGTATTTGGCAACCGGAACTCGTCCAGATATTTCTTTTAATGTGAGCAATTTATCCCGATTTTGCAATGATGCAAGAGAAGTACATTTAACAGGAGTTAAGAGAATATATAGATACCTGAAGGGCACCAGAGATAAAATGTTAAGATACAAGCCATCAGAAAATAGCATTCTTGTCAGCACAGATGCAAGCTGGTGTTCAACAAGTGATGCAAAGTCCTATTCCGGATACACAGTTAAACTGGGAAACAACCTGATCAGTTGGAAAAGCAAGAAACAAAGTTTGGTGGCTCTGTCTACATGCGAAGCCGAACTGATTTCGATATGCGAAGGGATGTGCGAAGTAAAATGGATTAAAGGACTTTTAGAAGAAATATGTGAGGATGCGAACTTTCCTACAACGCTTAAAACAGATAGTTAATCTGCTATCAAGTGGATTAAATCTGAAAAAATAACTTCCCGGACGAAACATATAAACCGAAAATTGTATTTTATAAAAGATGCTGTGGAAGAAGGAACAATCGACCTTGAATTTGTTAGGAGTGACGAAATGGAAGCGGACCTATTAACAAAGAGTCTTCCCAAGGAGAAACTTAAAAACTGTATAAACTCTCTCGGACTTGTTTGATAGAAGCTTCCACACAGGGGAGGGATTGTCGTATTTTATTTTTGAATACTCTGTGTGAAAGCTAGATTTGGAATAGGAACTAACCTATAAGTTTTTGTTTTGGCTTCCCGTGTTTGTTTTGTTTTCTTGTCTTGCTAAATGCAATAAATAATTATTTTGTTGCTTTAAAGAGAGTTGTAATTATTTAAAATACTACAATATTAGATGTATCTGAGTGAAAATGAAAGCGGCGGGCGACGTTCATAATGAATTTCAAACATAATGTCATTTAATATGTAGCAGCTAATTAGCTATTTTTATGAGTGTTTGCCTTTTACCTCTTCTCTAAATTTGATCGTCCTTCGCCGCTTTTACATATAATAAGGTATATCTAGTTTCTCAAAGACAGAATAAAAAATATTTCATTTTTTTCTTTTCCATGCATTCAATCAAAATATTTTAAATATATTTTTATTTGCATTGTCATCAGGTTGTGATGAGTGTATAAAATTTGAGATTTCTATGTGCTCTTGAAGTATACTAAAAATCGATTTCAATATTTGTGGAAATACAAACATGGAGGCAAGTAAAATAGAAGCTGTGAAAAAACCATATAGTGTTGATAAAAAGAACAAGAAAACCATTTTTAGAAAACCAAGAAAATTCCCAAGATGGTTTCGGGCTGTCTTTCTTAAGTACAGTGGCTGCTACACATCATTCAAAGAGAAAAATTATATATCTGTCGAATTACTCAAAATGTGTTTATATATAAACTAGTGAAGTGACAGGGTAAAATTTCTTACCCAGAATACATCATGCTGTTGATGGAGCCTTCCTTTTACTGATGATAGCCAGAGCTCGAATTCATGGCATACAGATTGTTGGTTTTGTCTGAATTTACTGAATATGAGTTCTTTTCATTTTTAATACCTACCATAACTCTTGGAGCTGAGTTGATACACAAAATGCATTTTAATGCAATTTCATAGAGAGAGGGTTCCATTTTAATGAATAAATAGAAACTATATTTTTACAATATTAATTTGATATATATTGTTGCTCCAAGTTGCAGCTTTGCAGGGTCGTCGACCTGGGTTTCTTCCTTCTTGAAGTTATACATGTTTCCCGAGCGGGTTTCCATATTCAAAGCAAATAAGTAAAAGTAAATATATTAATAAAATAAAAAAATACCTTTCAAAGTTATTTTGTTTATTTATTCGTTGTCTTCCTCGTAGGTCATGATCTGCAATCTTCGTCTAGGTCCTCCCTTGCTCCAATAAGATATATGTACAATAAAATATTACAAAAGGAATGAAACTATCAAAAGGAGTGATGATAATCTAAATAATCTAGTTTAAATAAATATTAAATATCATAAAATATTTTGAATAAATGTAGGGCGCATTAAAATTTATGCAAGACTTCCCTTCTCCAAAGGTCGTCACGTCCTCGTGAGTGATCTCATCAACTCTTAAAAATAGGGTTTGAGTCTTGAGACATGGACAATCAATGGGTCTTGGCCAGGATTATCTTCCGGCTCAATTAAGTAATTTACGTTGAACAGCTACTTTAATATTCGAAATGGGCCAAATTTTGTTCAATAGTTTTTCACACTTTCCGATTTTCCTGACTGGTGTCCAAACTGCCACTAAATGTCCTGGTTCATAGATTCTCTCATTGTGTTTTTGTCATAGTTTATTTTCATTCTTTCCTGAGTTTTCTCTGTGTTGTTAATGACTACCTGTCTCGTCCTTGCTATTTTATTTAAATAATTTCCTATATATTTGTCGTATAATAGATCATGTTATTGTAAAATGGGATATTCTCGTCGTCTAAGAGGGACATGGGTTCCCTCCCAAACAACAGGGAAAATGGAGAGTAGCCTGTGGTTTCTTGAATCGTCGTATTGTACGCGTGGGTGATAAGAGGGAGGATTTCCTTCCAGTTCTTCTGGTCTGTTTTTACATACATGCTAATCATGTTGATTATAGTTCTATTTAGCCATTCCGTTAGTCCGTTAATCTGGGGATGGTAGCTTGTCGTGAAGCAGTGTTTAACTTCGCCCATTTTCATAACCTCCTTCATCAAATTGCTTGTTAATTGTGAACCTCTATCGCTAATAAGAAGTCTTGGGGCCCCCGTGACGTAAAAATATTTGTTAGAATAAAAATGTAGAGGCTTCTTTCCTTGTTCCTTCTGATACTGCCTTTGTTTCAGCGTACTTGGTATAATAATCAAAACAGTCAATGGAGAGAAATCTGCAGCTCACATCGTGGTTATTGCAGATAACCCGCAGGCTGACCCACGGGACATCCTCAAAGCTGTCCTCACTGCCCACACTCTGCACCAAGGCGTCTGGGAGTCTCTGCGCACCAGGGGAAAACTGGTGCTACACTCCAACACTCCAGAGGCCATTCCTGCCGTCAGCTCTGCCCTGACAACAAGCTCCAAGACCTGAAAGTCCGGGAACTGAGGCAATTTCTCCTAAGAATCTGCCTCTTCAACGTGGAGGCGGAAACCGCGAATGAGGACATTGTCAAGGCCATCCTTTCCACCGATGCCCTCAGCCAGCTTCCTGGAGACAAGTCTGTCCGAGTGGCACACAGATCTCCTACCAGAAATAGCACCTACACGGCCTTCATCGAGCTGGACTTGGTTTCCTACAAGGCCATTGGAAGACGCGGCAGGATAATTGTTGACCAAGTGATCCTGATCTAAGAGGAGTCTGTCCGCGTCTGCCACCGCTGCTATAGCTACGGCCACAACGCCGATAGATGCACCAAGGCTACGGTCACCTGCTTCCACTGCCCTTCTGGTGACCATCAAGGCCACTCGTGACCTCTCGCCAACCCGCACACGGCCAAGTGCGCCAACTGCTCAGCCAAGGGTCTCTCTGCAGACCACGAGGCAAGATCAATGTCTTGCCCAACTGCCACAGCTAGAGCTGCCAAGATCTAGTTCTCCCGCCTTCTTCCTGCCTCCTGACCTCCGCGGACCCAATCAGGCCTAACCTGCCTCTTCCCTAACGGATATCCTCCCCCTAGCCTCCCCAGCCTGGTCATAGTGGTTTGTATATATTCCGCTTTACGCGGCCATTGGGGCTCAAAAATCATTTATTTTGGTTAGCAGTCCCGTAAATAAAGATATTTCCGTTGAGGTACAGCTTGCACCACGCTGATGAGGGCCAACAGCCCGAAACACGTACGTGGTTAGCTTTTCTTGATTAATCAAGAATGGGTAATTGGCCAATTCTGGAATAATTAGAAATCAACGGGGATAGTTGATATTTATTACGATAGAAGGCGCAAACCATCAGCAACTTCCATTTGCACGATAAGGTGATGCCTTTTTCATAATTTATGCACCTTATCCCAGTACAATATCATATTTGTACTATTTTTTCACACACACATATATATATGTCATAATATATATTCTTCCAGGAATAATAATGCCAACCTACAGACAACCCAGGCGGAGATGGGAGGGTAAAGTCCGGTCACTACCAGCGACATTCCAAGAGGCGACCACTGAGGTCCGTTAGTTAACACCTCGGGACTATTAAGTCAGTTGGCGATAGTGTGCGACACGAACGGCCGCCCGGCTGTGCCGGTCCCGTCTCTCTCTCCGGTTGCCTGGGTTCCTCTTCCAACTTGTGATGTGTTTCTTCCCCCACCTTTTATACCACATATATATATAAGTTATCAAAATTAAACTAAATATTGTAGCAAAGTATTTATTAACAGAGTAATATTTTTAAGTTTATCTTTTGTTTATTATTCATAGGTTGTTCTTCTTTTAAATAAATTGTTGCGTCATTCTGAAGTTTGTCTTCCCTAAATTTCCAAGTGGCATTTTGGTGGAGATTCTGCGTAAATTAGGGAAGACAAACTGTAGATCGCCGAGAAGACTTTGAGGCCAATGAGTGCTGTGATCTACATTTTCAGAGACCTGTTCCAGGATTCCACCGCCGTGTCAAAGCCAAGACATCCTTTCAAGATGACGATGTCCCTAAAGACGACGAAACGACGACTAAGCCGCTCTTCACGCCGCTAGAAAAGGATGCAAAGGTACTAGGGACTATGTTTCAAGACTTCTATGGAATCCTTTGCAGAAGCACGTCAGAACTAATATCAGTAACTAAAATAATTACAAGCTGTGGGTCACAGCTCCCATAGAGAAGGAGCTATGTAGCAAAGTGTAATATACCTTATAATATACTCTGTTTAATTAATTTATTTTTGATTGTTTGGATTTGGCAGCACTGTAATTATTGTTGTTGTTATGAATATATCAAAAGTGTATGTTTGACATTAGAAAGATATATAATTAAAATTGTTTCTTAATTTGGTAAAGCATATTTATTTATTTAATCGAAGAGAGAGAGAGAGAGAGAGAGAGAGACGGTTAAACATTCTTTATTGACTACAAGTCAATTATGGATGAAAAAATGATAAAATACAGTGAAATTATGATTGAGGAAGGCTCCACCAACTTGCCAGAGTCCTCCTCCAGACGATGAGAGGGTCTTCTTGGACGCCTCGTATCTCCAGGCCCAGGAAGTGCCTGTAGATACGGGTCTTGGCAGACGCCAGGATGGCCAGGGCGTCGTCCTCCAGGTCAAGCCCGAAGATCCATCCCTGCAGGTCAGGGGACCGCTGGATGATGGTGAAGGCCTCCAGGATGACAGGCCTGATCCGCCTACAGGACCAGTAGCGGTGGGCCAGTGATAGGTCTACGGACCCACAGGCGATGCAGGACTCCCGGGCTGAGGCCGGATGGGGAAGGGCGTGAAGGGCCAGCCGCACGGCAACGTCGGCATTGTGCCCCGAGAAGGCACCTCGCCGGAGAGAAGGCCAGCTGATGGAGATGGGGATGCTGACGTGGGGAAGCCACCGGGCTAGCAGCTGGGTGATGGGCAGTGCAGCCAGGCGTGGACGTTCTAGCATGCGGCGGGCAGTGCGGGGTGGTTAGGCGCTGGAACGCAGTGGCCGTCCCGCGCAGCACGATGCCGTCCTTGATGTTGTCAACCCGGTGGGTGTGGTTCCGGTTTTCCTCCACAATCCGGCTGCAGAAGGTGGTGAGTGCCGCGATGTCAGCGAGGGCGGCGCGGGTGGTGCGCAGAGGGAGAGATGAAGAGCTGGTGAGATCGCCAACGCGCATTCCCGCCCACCGCGATGCGACCAAAAGATCTGGAGGCCGGAGGAACCTGGAGTCCTCGATGATATGGAGCTCCTGAAGCTGATGTGGCGGCAGCACCCGGTGGTTCAGCTCCAATATCTCCGAGACGGCCTCCCAGAGCTTGAGGAGCCTGCGGCGCCGAGGTGGATGCCATGTCCCAGATGTTGGAGGGGTCAGCCACGTCCCACTCACAGCGAGCCAAGAGTAGGCGTTGAGGCCTCCGCGCAGCGCGGTCTGCACGCCCCTCAAGCACGCCAGGCGAAGCTGCGTTCTAATGTCGAGAAGTCCGAAGCCGCCCACGGAGACTGGCCTAGCAAGAACGCCGCCCGGCAACCAGGTAGTACGCCGAGGTCCCCAGACAAAGCGCACTAGTCGGGCTTGCAGCTTGGCGATGGTGGAGTCTGTGGGCAGGTAGCCGTGAAGATGGTGCACCACGGCGGACAACACCAGCGAGTTGGCGGCTCTGGCTCGACCGACTAAGGAGAGGCCGCGGGTGAAGGGGACCCACCTCGCCACAGCACTCTCGAGCAGTGCAAGGAGATGTTGTTCCTGGGCGGAGGATGACACTGCAGGTGTTAAGTTGCAGCCCAGTACCCGGATCTGCTCCGATGTCCAGGAGATGCCAAGCTGCGTGTCGGTGCGGGCCCGCCAGGCGCCGCACCATAGGCCTTTACACTTCGCAAAGTTGACGCCTATTCCCGAAGCGCGCCGGAAGTCCTCGAAGATGATTCTCACCACGTCGAAGAGCTCGTCGCGCCTGATGAGCAGCACGATGTCGTCGGCGTAGGCGAGGACGTTTCCGGGGCCGAGCGCACGCTCGAGGCGCACCAGGAGAGGGCCAGTGGCGAGGCTAAACAAAGCGGCGCTGATGGCACAGCCCTGCCTCACCCCGTTCAGCAGATGGAAGGGCTTTGTGTGGAGTCCTCCGGCCCGCACCGCCGCATCCGCCCCGGCATACAGGAGGAGGAACCACTCAACGAAGGCAGGAGGCAGCCGCAGAGAGACCATCAGGGACACTAGAAAGCAGCGGTCCAGGGTGTCGAAGGCCGACTCTAGGTCCGTTGAGATGACAGCCAGCTCCGACCCGTTCCTCGTAGCCAAGTCGATCTCGTCGGCTACTCGCGCCACGTTCCAACTGGGAGACCTTCCCGGAACAGCGTATGTCTGGCACCGAGGCACCAAGGCGGGAAGATGGGGCCGCAGACGCTGGAGGAGGATGTTGCCCAGGACGCGGTAGTCAGCTGTGGGGAGCGAAATCGGCCTGTAACCGCTGAGCCCAGGGCCGCCGTTGGACTTGGGGACGAGGCAGATGGTGCTGCGCCTGATCGATGAAGGCAGGGCCCCGCGGAGTTTGGAGGCCTCGAAGACGCGCCTGAGAGCCTCTACGAAGAAGTCTTCGTAGGTGATGAGAAACTCGCAGGGCAATTCGTCCCACCCGGGAGCCTTTCCGAGCGGTAGTCGGCGGATGGCCGCCGCGATATCTGCGCCTGTGATGTCAGGGCGGGTCAGTGGATCATCCTCTTCCAGGGTGAGGGTGGTGGTCGTCCCCCGGATGAACTCAGCGGCGGCGATGGGGTCGCCGGATTCACAGGCAAAGCGGCGCTGGTAGACGGAGTATGCCCGTCGTCGCAGCTCCCCGCCGTCGATGACGCTCCCATCTTCATCCCGGATGGTCGTGCCAGCGGGCCTTCGGACGCGAAGCGAGCGCACAAGGTCGGGCAGCGATGGGTAGTCGGCGGCTGAAGATGCTGCCTCCAGTCTGGCCTGCAGATACCGCCTGGCGCGCGAGATGTGGTCGTCATCTGCGACGCGTGGGACATGGAGGGATCTCACCTCCGCCAGGAGTTCGGCCTTGATCTTGGACCATCTAATCCAAAGAGCTTCGCTGGACATGTCCGCAATAGATCCAGATGTTCTTTCTATTGTTGCCAACAGATGTTCATCCACCAGAGCCGAACGAAGCATGGCGGCCACGCAGAGCTGGCGAGGGGAATGAGGCGAGCCCATCTGGGTGAGGATAGCTCGATGGTCAGAGAGCCTGTAGTAGATGGTCTTGTACAGTGTCACTCTCTCCAGGAATCTCGATGGCAAGAGAATTCTGTCCAGGCGAGCTGCGTCAACCCGACTCCTGCAGCTGGCCACTCTGGTTGGAAGGTGTTCGGCGTCGAAGAGGGTGGCAACATCAACGAGGGCTGTCTGGTCCATTAGCTCCGTGAGGGCCTCCACCGAGCCGGATGTTATGTCGCTCGGGCTCTGCTCGTCGATGTTGAGATCACCCACCACCCAGGCGTCCTCCTGGATCGCGGCTGCTGTTATGGACTCCAGCTGCTCAAGCCGCTCGCGAGGAATGTGTGACAAGTGACAGTTGATGACACGCACTTCCTGGCCTCGGACGTCGATGGAGACGATGGAGATGTTTCCCGGCCACAGGACGCGCTGCCGCAGGACAGCGACCCCCGGCGCGAAGAAGCAGGCGAGGCCCGAACCCCTGAGGGCTGCGGGGGGCACGGTGGCGGCGCTGTAGCCCAGGCACAGATGTTGAATGGGATCCAGCGACGAGGTGTTGGTCTCCTGAACAAAGGCGACGTCTACGCGATGTTGGCGCAGGAAGTGACAGAGCTCAATGCTCCTCTCGCGAGCGGCGAGCCCGCGGGCGTTGATGGAAGCCAGACGGAAGCTCATTGGGCGCTCCTCGTCTGGGCACGAACGTCCGATAGGCGCTTGTAGAGAGCGCAGTTGGAGTCGGGCAAGGCGTCGATCAGCTCCTGGGCAGTATTGTTGAGGGCGGTTAACTGCTCGCTCCCGATCTTGTTTATCAGGCTCTTCAGACCGGGGACTGAGGCTAGTGCGTCCAAGACTTCTTCTCTTTCAAGCCCTTCGAGCCCAGACTTGTCCAAGATGTTGCTGTGAATGCGCTCAAGGAGTTCGTTGAGCTGCGTCCGGGTCACGTTGGACTTTTTATGCGACTTCCGAGCGCCACCACGGCACTGCTTTGATGTAGGAGGGACTGGGTCCACAGAAGCCGTAGGTAGGGTCTCTGGAGCAGGTGCAGGAGCTGCAGGTGGAGCTGGTGATGTAGCTGGGGTTGGTGGTGCTGCGGGTTGTTCTGGTGTTACATGTGGGATCGGAGCAGCTGTCGATAATGGACCTGCGGCTGGCGTTGGTACTGGAGCAGGCATGACGTTCGAGGAGGAGGGCTGCCTTCCTCCGGCGCTATTTGGACCAGCGGGGGGATCCAGGTGTAGAAGCAGGTTAGCTTCTTGGACACCAGTCTTCCGGGGGCAGTTGGCACGCTTGTGCCCGTGCTTATAGCATAAGGAGCACTTGATACCATAGGTGACGTACACGTGGCTAGTCACTCCTTTGGATTTGATATCGAGACGGGCTGGGATGTGTGAGAGCTTCACACCGTCTCGGAGAGTGATGAAGGCCTCACGCCGTGCGTCAGCCCAGTATGACTCGCCCAGCTCCTTCATTTTCTGGACGATGGATGTTATCTGTCCGAAGGGCTGCAGGGCTGCCACGAGGTCCAGGTTTTCAACGAAGAACGGAACGTTCCCGAACATGATCCGTTCAGCCCGCTTCTTCAGTGGTGTAGCTCGCAGGAGGGCGTCCTCGATCTCCAGCCCATCCTCCACGAGCTTGTCGGCTTGCTGGACACCGGAGAGGCCGACCAGGAATTGCCCCTCCATCTTCGTCAGCTGGTAGACGGTGCCCTTGCCCAGCTTGGCTTCCAGCGCCAGGAAGTACTGGTCCTCGGTGAAGTCTGGGCAGAACTCCAGGTAGACACACTGGTCCGCCTGCATCGCTGCCGACCTGGCTCGGAAGGTCGCCTGCTTCTGCCTGGTGGTCTGGCATTCGCGCACCCTGCTGGCCCTTGGCGTGACTCGTGGCCTGCTGCTGTTGGGAGCGATCCTCGGTGCCTGGACGCATCCCTTTTTGGCCCCCGAGTTGACATGGTCAGGGTCATGTGGCCTTTTCTTAGAGCCTCCCACTGTGGTGAAGATTCCATCTTCGCCATCGGGAAGCTGGTCGTTCAGTTCCGGGCAATCAGCCCAATTGCGGCGAGAATTTGCATGTCCGCCGTCCGCCGCCGGCTCAGAATTTGCATCTTTACGATTGTTTGAATCAGAAAGGCTTTCAGCCATATCTGATTCATTTGCCGATATTTCGGTGGAGCCTTGAGGGTTTTCTGTGGAGTTCATATGGGCTTGCAGCCCATTCTTCTGGCTTTCAGCCAATACCCCAAAGGGGTTATTAGTCTCCATGGCCTCCATCTCAAACTCAAAAAACGCGGAGCTCGCGCGCCGCGTGGCCGCACGGCCGAGAGAGAGAGAGAGAGAGAGATTGAGATTGAACCTGATTTATTTTAACGTCCATATAAGATTATATAAGGTTAAATACAGAATAAATAAAAATATGAATAAATAAGATTATATAATGAAAAATACATGAATAAATAGATATAAATATATAAAGTAATAGATAAATATACATATATATAAAATATATACAAGGTCTTCATTGGTGGCGCCCACCGCGAGAAAGACTCCGCCACCGATGGACTGCGAGAGTTCTTTCCCACAGGGTGGGCAGGTCGATGTGTTGGCTGGCATTACCCAACTCAAGACCAAGATGGTACTTGTAGATGGTAGCCTTCGCCACACTTGTTAGCTTCACTGCCTCGGGATGGAGGCCGACGCCGAAGAGCCAGGCCTGCAGATCCAGGGGCAAGTCGCAGGAAGCGAACACCTCCCGGAGCAGGGTTCGCACGGCTCGGCAACTCCAATATCTGTGGGTCAGCGACCCGTCGCTGGACCCACAGGCGGCACAGTTGGCACGCCTCGAGGCAGAATGATTAGGATGTGGTAGGGCATGGAGGGCCAGCCGTAGGGCGACATCTGCGTCGTGACCCGAGAAGCAGTTCCGACGCAGGTCGGCCCAGGGGATGGAGCGGGGCACATCCACGGTGGGGGTCCACCGGGCAGCCAGCTCTGCAGTAGGATGGGCCTGGAGCCGTGCCGAGTCCAATGCCCGGCGCGCCCTAAATTTCCAAGTGGCATTTTGGTGGAGATTCTGCGTAAATTAGGGAAGACAAACTGTAGATCGCCGAGAAGACTTTGAGGCCAATGAGTGCTGTGATCTACATTTTCAGAGACCTGTTCCAGGATTCCACCGCCGTGTCAAAGCCAAGACATCCTTTCAAGATGACGATGTCCCTAAAGACGACGAAACGACGACTAAGCCGCTCTTCACGCCGCTAGAAAAGGATGCAAAGGTACTAGGGACTATGTTTCAAGACTTCTATGGAATCCTTTGCAGAAGCACGTCAGAACTAATATCAGTAACTAAAATAATTACAAGCTGTGGGTCACAGCTCCCATAGAGAAGGAGCTATGTAGCAAAGTGTAATATACCTTATAATATACTCTGTTTAATTAATTTATTTTTGATTGTTTGGATTTGGCAGCACTGTAATTATTGTTGTTGTTATGAATATATCAAAAGTGTATGTTTGACATTAGAAAGATATATAATTAAAATTGTTTCTTAATTTGGTAAAGCATATTTATTTATTTAATCGAAGAGAGAGAGAGAGAGAGAGAGAGAGAGAGAGAGACGGTTAAACATTCTTTATTGACTACAAGTCAATTATGGATGAAAAAATGATAAAATACAGTGAAATTATGATTGAGGAAGGCTCCACCAACTTGCCAGAGTCCTCCTCCAGACGATGAGAGGGTCTTCTTGGACGCCTCGTATCTCCAGGCCCAGGAAGTGCCTGTAGATACGGGTCTTGGCAGACGCCAGGATGGCCAGGGCGTCGTCCTCCAGGTCAAGCCCGAAGATCCATCCCTGCAGGTCAGGGGACCGCTGGATGATGGTGAAGGCCTCCAGGATGACAGGCCTGATCCGCCTACAGGACCAGTAGCGGTGGGCCAGTGATAGGTCTACGGACCCACAGGCGATGCAGGACTCCCGGGCTGAGGCCGGATGCGCTGGATGGGGAAGGGCGTGAAGGGCCAGCCGCACGGCAACGTCGGCATTGTGCCCCGAGAAGGCACCTCGCCGGAGAGAAGGCCAGCTGATGGAGATGGGGATGCTGACGTGGGGAAGCCACCGGGCTAGCAGCTGGGTGATGGGCAGTGCAGCCAGGCGTGGACGTTCTAGCATGCGGCGGGCAGTGCGGGTGGTTAGGCGCTGGAACGCAGTGGCCGTCCCGCGCAGCACGATGCCGTCCTTGATGTTGTCAACCCGGTGGGTGTGGTTCCGGTTTTCCTCCACAATCCGGCTGCAGAAGGTGGTGAGTGCCGCGATGTCAGCGAGGGCGGCGCGGGTGGTGCGCAGAGGGAGAGATGAAGAGCTGGTGAGATCGCCAACGCGCATTCCCGCCCACCGCGATGCGACCAAAAGATCTGGAGGCCGGAGGAACCTGGAGTCCCCGATGATATGGAGCTCCTGAAGCTGATGTGGCGGCAGCACCCGGTGGTTCAGCTCCAATATCTCCGAGACGGCCTCCCAGAGCTTGAGGAGCCTGCGGCGCCGAGGTGGATGCCATGTCCCAGATGTTGGAGGGGTCAGCCACGTCCCACTCACAGCGAGCCAAGAGTAGGCGTTGAGGCCTCCGCGCAGCGCGGTCTGCACGCCCCTCAAGCACGCCAGGCGAAGCTGCGTTCTAATGTCGAGAAGTCCGAAGCCGCCCACGGAGACTGGCCTAGCAAGAACGCCGCCCGGCAACCAGGTAGTACGCCGAGGTCCCCAGACAAAGCGCACTAGTCGGGCTTGCAGCTTGGCGATGGTGGAGTCTGTGGGCAGGTAGCCGTGAAGATGGTGCACCACGGCGGACAACACCAGCGAGTTGGCGGCTCTGGCTCGACCGACTAAGGAGAGGCCGCGGGTGAAGGGGACCCACCTCGCCACAGCACTCTCGAGCAGTGCAAGGAGATGTTGTTCCTGGGCGGAGGATGACACTGCAGGTGTTAAGTTGCAGCCCAGTACCCGGATCTGCTCCGATGTCCAGGAGATGCCAAGCTGCGTGTCGGTGCGGGCCCGCCAGGCGCCGCACCATAGGCCTTTACACTTCGCAAAGTTGACGCCTATTCCCGAAGCGCGCCGGAAGTCCTCGAAGATGATTCTCACCACGTCGAAGAGCTCGTCGCGCCTGATGAGCAGCACGATGTCGTCGGCGTAGGCGAGGACGTTTCCGGGGCCGAGCGCACGCTCGAGGCGCACCAGGAGAGGGCCAGTGGCGAGGCTAAACAAAGCGGCGCTGATGGCACAGCCCTGCCTCACCCCGTTCAGCAGATGGAAGGGCTTTGTGTGGAGTCCTCCGGCCCGCACCGCCGCATCCGCCCCGGCATACAGGAGGAGGAACCACTCAACGAAGGCAGGAGGCAGCCGCAGAGAGACCATCAGGGACACTAGAAAGCAGCGGTCCAGGGTGTCGAAGGCCGACTCTAGGTCCGTTGAGATGACAGCCAGCTCCGACCCGTTCCTCGTAGCCAAGTCGATCTCGTCGGCTACTCGCGCCACGTTCCAACTGGGAGACCTTCCCGGAACAGCGTATGTCTGGCACCGAGGCACCAAGGCGGGAAGATGGGGCCGCAGACGCTGGAGGAGGATGTTGCCCAGGACGCGGTAGTCAGCTGTGGGGAGCGAAATCGGCCTGTAACCGCTGAGCCCAGGGCCGCCGTTGGACTTGGGGACGAGGCAGATGGTGCTGCGCCTGATCGATGAAGGCAGGGCCCCGCGGAGTTTGGAGGCCTCGAAGACGCGCCTGAGAGCCTCTACGAAGAAGTCTTCGTAGGTGATGAGAAACTCGCAGGGCAATTCGTCCCACCCGGGAGCCTTTCCGAGCGGTAGTCGGCGGATGGCCGCCGCGATATCTGCGCCTGTGATGTCAGGGCGGGTCAGTGGATCATCCTCTTCCAGGGTGAGGGTGGTGGTCGTCCCCCGGATGAACTCAGCGGCGGCGATGGGGTCGCCGGATTCACAGGCAAAGCGGCGCTGGTAGACGGAGTATGCCCGTCGTCGCAGCTCCCCGCCGTCGATGACGCTCCCATCTTCATCCCGGATGGTCGTGCCAGCGGGCCTTCGGACGCGAAGCGAGCGCACAAGGTCGGGCAGCGATGGGTAGTCGGCGGCTGAAGATGCTGCCTCCAGTCTGGCCTGCAGATACCGCCTGGCGCGCGAGATGTGGTCGTCATCTGCGACGCGTGGGACATGGAGGGATCTCACCTCCGCCAGGAGTTCGGCCTTGATCTTGGACCATCTAATCCAAAGAGCTTCGCTGGACATGTCCGCAATAGATCCAGATGTTCTTTCTATTGTTGCCAACAGATGTTCATCCACCAGAGCCGAACGAAGCATGGCGGCCACGCAGGGCTGGCGAGGGGAATGAGGCGAGCCCATCTGGGTGAGGATAGCTCGATGGTCAGAGAGCCTGTAGTAGATGGTCTTGTACAGTGTCACTCTCTCCAGGAATCTCGATGGCAAGAGAATTCTGTCCAGGCGAGCTGCGTCAACCCGACTCCTGCAGCTGGCCACTCTGGTTGGAAGGTGTTCGGCGTCGAAGAGGGTGGCAACATCAACGAGGGCTGTCTGGTCCATTAGCTCCGTGAGGGCCTCCACCGAGCCGGATGTTATGTCGCTCGGGCTCTGCTCGTCGATGTTGAGATCACCCACCACCCAGGCGTCCTCCTGGATCGCGGCTGCTGTTATGGACTCCAGCTGCTCAAGCCGCTCGCGAGGAATGTGTGACAAGTGACAGTTGATGACACGCACTTCCTGGCCTCGGACGTCGATGGAGACGATGGAGATGTTTCCCGGCCACAGGACGCGCTGCCGCAGGACAGCGACCCCCGGCGCGAAGAAGCAGGCGAGGCCCGAACCCCTGAGGGCTGCGGGGGGCACGGTGGCGGCGCTGTAGCCCAGGCACAGATGTTGAATGGGATCCAGCGACGAGGTGTTGGTCTCCTGAACAAAGGCGACGTCTACGCGATGTTGGCGCAGGAAGTGACAGAGCTCAATGCTCCTCTCGCGAGCGGCGAGCCCGCGGGCGTTGATGGAAGCCAGACGGAAGCTCATTGGGCGCTCCTCGTCTGGGCACGAACGTCCGATAGGCGCTTGTAGAGAGCGCAGTTGGAGTCGGGCAAGGCGTCGATCAGCTCCTGGGCAGTATTGTTGAGGGCGGTTAACTGCTCGCTCCCGATCTTGTTTATCAGGCTCTTCAGACCGGGGACTGAGGCTAGTGCGTCCAAGACTTCTTCTCTTTCAAGCCCTTCGAGCCCAGACTTGTCCAAGATGTTGCTGTGAATGCGCTCAAGGAGTTCGTTGAGCTGCGTCCGGGTCACGTTGGACTTTTTATGCGACTTCCGAGCGCCACCACGGCACTGCTTTGATGTAGGAGGGACTGGGTCCACAGAAGCCGTAGGTAGGGTCTCTGGAGCAGGTGCAGGAGCTGCAGGTGGAGCTGGTGATGTAGCTGGGGTTGGTGGTGCTGCGGGTTGTTCTGGTGTTACATGTGGGATCGGAGCAGCTGTCGATAATGGACCTGCGGCTGGCGTTGGTACTGGAGCAGGCATGACGTTCGAGGAGGAGGGCTGCCTTCCTCCGGCGCTATTTGGACCAGCGGGGGGATCCAGGTGTAGAAGCAGGTTAGCTTCTTGGACACCAGTCTTCCGGGGGCAGTTGGCACGCTTGTGCCCGTGCTTATAGCATAAGGAGCACTTGATACCATAGGTGACGTACACGTGGCTAGTCACTCCTTTGGATTTGATATCGAGACGGGCTGGGATGTGTGAGAGCTTCACACCGTCTCGGAGAGTGATGAAGGCCTCACGCCGTGCGTCAGCCCAGTATGACTCGCCCAGCTCCTTCATTTTCTGGACGATGGATGTTATCTGTCCGAAGGGCTGCAGGGCTGCCACGAGGTCCAGGTTTTCAACGAAGAACGGAACGTTCCCGAACATGATCCGTTCAGCCCGCTTCTTCAGTGGTGTAGCTCGCAGGAGGGCGTCCTCGATCTCCAGCCCATCCTCCACGAGCTTGTCGGCTTGCTGGACACCGGAGAGGCCGACCAGGAATTGCCCCTCCATCTTCGTCAGCTGGTAGACGGTGCCCTTGCCCAGCTTGGTTTCCAGCGCCAGGAAGTACTGGTCCTCGGTGAAGTCTGGGCAGAACTCCAGGTAGACACACTGGTCCGCCTGCATCGCTGCCGACCTGGCTCGGAAGGTCGCCTGCTTCTGCCTGGTGGTCTGGCATTCGCGCACCCTGCTGGCCCTTGGCGTGACTCGTGGCCTGCTGCTGTTGGGAGCGATCCTCGGTGCCTGGACGCATCCCTTTTTGGCCCCCGAGTTGACATGGTCAGGGTCATGTGGCCTTTTCTTAGAGCCTCCCACTGTGGTGAAGATTCCATCTTCGCCATCGGGAAGCTGGTCGTTCAGTTCCGGGCAATCAGCCCAATTGCGGCGAGAATTTGCATGTCCGCCGTCCGCCGCCGGCTCAGAATTTGCATCTTTACGATTGTTTGAATCAGAAAGGCTTTCAGCCATATCTGAGAGAGAGAGAGAGAGAGAGACAATTTTTTTTTTTGACAATTGACATATTTTTATTGACATCCTGTCAATACATGTAAAGTGCACAGTCCGCACTAATTATAAGAAAGTGAGAAATTTATAATGAGGATGATGGTTATAATAAAAAATGATTTTAAAAATGATTAAAAAATACAACTATGTACATGGCGCCTCTGCCACCGCTGCAGAGTTTGATGGAAGATCGCCAATGGGTCCCCAGAGATACCACGCATCTCGCGATCTACGAAGAAGACGTAGATGGCATGCTTTGCCGCTGAGGAGATGGTGATGGCGTGGTTCTCGAGGTTCACCGCGAAGATCCAGGATTGCAGGTCCGGCGGCCGCCCGATGATGGAGAACACCTCTCGGATGAGAGGGCGGACGGCGCTGCAGGACCAGTAGCGATGAGCCAGCGACAGGTCGCTGGAGCCGCAGGCGATGCAGACGGGCTGGCTCGACGCCGGGTGCCCCGGATGAGGCAGGGAGAGAGAGAGAGAGAGAGAGATAGAGAGAGATAGAGAGAGATAGAGAGAGAGATAGAGAGAGAGAGAGAGATAGAGAGAGAGAGAGAGAGAGAGAGATAGAGAGATAGAGAGAGAGAGAGAGAGAGAGAGAGAGAGAGACAATTGAAACACTTTTATTGACGTCTAGTCAATTTTTACAAAATGATTATGACAAAAGTAATGAAGAAATAATGGGAATTTACAATGATTTTAGGAGCTAGGGAGGCTCCACCACCTTGATAGGGTTCTCCTCCAGACAAGGAGGGGGTCTTCTTGGACTCCCCGCATCTCCAGGCCCAGGAAGTACTTGTAGATGCGGGTCTTGGCGGACGCCATGATGGCCAGGGCGTCGTCCTCCAGGTCATGCCCGAAGATCCAGCTTTGCAGGTCAGGAGGCCGTTGGAGGATGGTGAAGGCCTCCAGGATGACAGGCCTGATCCGACTACAGGACCAGTAGCGGTGGGCCAGTGACAAGTCTCCGGACCCACAGGCGATGCAGGACTCCCGGGCTGAGGCCGGATGCGCTGGATGGGGAAGGGCGTGAAGGGCCAGCCGCACCTCGCCGGAGAGAAGGCCAGCTGATGGAGATGGGGATGCTGACGTGGGGAAGCCACCGGGCTAGCAGCTGGGTGATGGGCAGTGCAGCCAGGCGTGGACGTTCTAGCATGCGGCGGGCAGTGCGGGTGGTTAGGCGCTGGAACGCAGTGGCCGTCCCGCGCAGCACGATGCCGTCCTTGATGTTGTCAACCCGGTGGGTGTGGTTCCGGTTTTCCTCCACAATCCGGCTGCAGAAGGTGGTGAGTGCCGCGATGTCAGCGAGGGCGGCGCGGGTGGTGCGCAGAGGGAGAGATGAAGAGCTGGTGAGATCGCCAACGCGCATTCCCGCCCACCGCGATGCGACCAAAAGATCTGGAGGCCGGAGGAACCTGGAGTCCCCGATGATATGGAGCTCCTGAAGCTGATGTGGCGGCAGCACCCGGTGGTTCAGCTCCAATATCTCCGAGACGGCCTCCCAGAGCTTGAGGAGCCTGCGGCGCCGAGGTGGATGCCATGTCCCAGATGTTGGAGGGGTCAGCCACGTCCCACTCACAGCGAGCCAAGAGTAGGCGTTGAGGCCTCCGCGCAGCGCTGTCTGAACGCCCCTCAAGCACGCCAGGCGAAGCTGCGTTCTAATGTCGAGAAGTCCGAAGCCGCCCACGGAGACTGGCCTAGCAAGAACGCCGCCCGGCAACCAGGTAGTACGCCGAGGTCCCCAGACAAAGCGCACTAGTCGGGCTTGCAGCTTGGCGATGGTGGAGTCTGTGGGCAGGTAGCCGTGAAGATGGTGCACCACGGCGGACAACACCAGCGAGTTGGCGGCTCTGGCTCGACCGAGAGAGAGAGAGAGGAGGAATTAAATGCAAAATCTCTATTAATAGAAGACACTTTTAGCAAATTGATAACTACTGTAGCAGAACAACAAAAACTAGTTAATTCTTTAGTTCAAAATTTGAGTCAAAGCAGCATGAATATGCACCAAGATATGTCGAAATGAAAGCACCTGAATTCTCCGGTAATAACTTAGATCCAGCCACTTGGATAACCCTATATGAAAATGTTTGTGCAAATAATGGTTGGGTAAAAGATCAATCCAAAATATATGGTATGAGAAACTACCTAGGGGGAACTGCACAATTGTGGTTCGATAGCAGACTTGCTGATGAATGCAACTTTAGCTGGGAAACATGGAAAGAAGATTTTGTATCCTCATTTGGGGATAACCCCATAGATAAATATGATAGGGCGTTCAAGTGAGATATCGAGGCGGTTCTCTGGTCGATTACTTCCACCAAAAACAATGGAAAATGCGATTAGGGATTAGGGATTAGTGAAAAGCTATTGTTAATTGGAGTGATTCACGGGCTACCCCCAGATATGCAGAATCAGTTATCCACTGTGAAAATCGAAAACAAAGAGGCTCTTCTTCTGCTGCTGAAAAACATCCGCCCCAGTTTGGAGAAAAAACCTTTTGAACCCAAGCCCTACCAGACAACTGGTAACACAGTGGTCAAGAAGCCAGCCTATTTTGTCAAACTTGACCAAATTGAGGAGGCATCACAGAAAATGAACAATCAAAATATTTCTGTGCCTTCTCTTCAAAAAAACTAAATTTAGAGGGTTGTTCGATCCCCCGATGACAAAATCGATCCTATTTTTGTCTTGAAAAAGTCCTGATTTTATGTTGCCCGTTATTATAAATGGTGTAAAACTTGTTGCTTTCTTGGATCCAGGTTCTTCTATCAATCTAATGAGAAGAGACCTTTTGGCCAAATATAAATGGAAAAGTTATCCATCAGAGAACATAATAACAACGATTGACGAAAGTCATGTCCGAGCTACTGAAAATATTGAGGTGGAACTTCAGGTTGACGATCAACAGATAATGATGACGGCGACAATACTGAGGGAGCCCACCATGAGGGATCTCCGAATTCAATGGAACTTTGGGACTGAAGAGATTAAGTGCTTGTCTTTGCGGTCAAAAGAAGTTATTTTTACCAGTGATGACCTGATCACTATATTCCCCAAGCTTTGCAATGTCTCCAAAAAGGAATTAACATTGCACGAGATCGACTTTCTATTGAAGCCCAATAATAACATCGTGGCATGAAAACTTTACCCTATGTCGGATCACAAGAAGGCATGAACTGCTGGAAAAATCAAGGAGATGCTAGATGGGGGTATTATTACTCCTTCTACTTCTGAGTACGCATCACCTTGTATTCGAGTTTCTAAAAGGACTCGTCCTACCGACTCTGTATTGACTATCGACAGTTGAATAAAGAGACCCTTTTCCTTTTCTCCTAGAATCGACTCAATTATTAATAAATTTGGGGGTTGTCGATACTTTACAAAAATTGATTTGAAGGATGGGTTTTGGCAAGTCGGTCTAACTAAAGCCACGAGAAAGTTTTCTGCTTTTGTAACACCTGATGGACTTTATGAGTTTAGGAGACTACCATTCGGGTGGAAAAATTCACCTCCTAGATTTCAAAGGGTTATGAGCGAGATGTTGGCTGATTTATTGGAACTCAGAGTGGTTGTTTACATTGACGACATTTGTTGTGGCGCCCCAACCCTTGAAGAATGTGCTTCCCTCACTTACAAAGTTCTCAATAGACTGAATCAATATAATATGACAGTGAACTTGGGCAAGTGCCAAATTTGTGTATCTGAGGTGGAACGTTTAGGTAGAATTATCAACGGTAACTCGAAGCAAATGAAGGAGGAAGTAATCGAAAAGGCTAACTTCATGAAACGCCCATATAACCTTAAGTCACTACAATGTTTTACTGGATTTACAGGTCATTTTCGGGCCTATATACCAAACTATGCCAAGATAGTTCGACCGTTGGACAACTTGAAGAAAAAAGATTCTAGTTTTATGTGGTCCGATGAATGTGAAGAGGCCTATTTAAAACTTATTGATATCATCACGTCAGAACCAATATTGGCAATCCCGGATGAATCATTGCCTTATCAAATGTCAATAGATGCTTCATATTATGAAACAGGGGCTATTCTATACCAGAGAAACGTGAATAAAAGGAGGTTACTTCAACTCAGAGTGATTAGTTATTATTCCTATACATTATCCAAGGCTGAACAAAATTATTCCATCACTGAAAAAGAATGCCTTGTTGTGTTGAAGGTTGTCAAACACTTCAGATGGTATTTGGAAGGCAAGTATTTTGTTGTCCACACGGATCATCGCGCATTAACACAGCTACTTTCCTGTGGCCATCTCCGGGATCGACTTGCGAGGTGGCAGCTGTTTCTAAGCTCATTCGAAATGAGAGTGAACCACCGTTCTGGCAGGGAGCTCAGCGATGCAGATGCGCTGTCTAGATTGGCTGTAGAAACCCATAATTCCAGCGATCAAACCGTATTATTTGTTAAACATCAGAGTGTTACTTTAAAATTAGAAGATCACGGGTAATATTTTGTCCCTCAAGAACATCGAACTTCGATTTTATCTATGTACCATGATGATCCCTTATCAGGAGGACATTCGGGGTTTTGGAGGACATATTATAAAATGAAGCAACGCTTTGTTTGGCCTGGTATGAAGAATGACATAAGGAAATATATATCTTCTTGTCCTATCTGTCAAAGGGTCAAGTTCAAGTATAAGAGCCGTCCTTCAAAGATGAGTTTGCCCCACCAATCAAGGTGAGCAACCCTTCCAGCCACTTGGATAACCCTATATGAAAATGTTTGTGCAAATAATGGTTGGGTAAAAGATCAATCCAAAATATATGGTATGAGAAACTACCTAGGGGGAACTGCACAATTGTGGTTCGACAGCAGACTTGCTGATGAATGCAACTTTAGCTGGGAAGCATGGAAAAAATATTTTGTATCCTCATTTGGGGATAACCCCATAGATAAATATGATAGGGCGTTCAGGTGGAAGTAATCGATCAGAGAACAGCTTCGATATCTCCACTTGAACGCCCTATCATATTTTCTATGGGGTTATTCCCAAATAAATACAAAGTATTTATTATTATTTAACAGGGTAATAATTTTTTATGTTTATGTTTTACTACTCTGTGAACTTCCCTAATTGCTTGTTCATAATTTGTGCTTGCCTTAAATAAATTTCTATGTCATCCTTAAGTTTTTCTTCCCTATTTTTCCACGAGGCTATATAAATATATATATATAATACAAGAATTACTCCAAAGGTTTTTGCAATCACATATTTTTTATTGAAGCCACAACCTTAAAATTCTCAGAGCTTCTCAAAGTATCCACCTTTAGCACCTATGCAAGATTTTTCCGTGAGAACCAATTATCGAAGCACTTACACTTCGGGGATGGAATTTACGGCATTGAAAAAGGCTTGCAGTGCTTCATCCTCAGTGTCAAATTTTATACTAATTGGACACCAGAGTCAGCTAAAAAGACTAATGTTTGGGCTGAGGTGTGGGGTCTTGCATTGTCATGGTGAAGGACTCCTCTAAGTTGGGCTCTTGGTCTTCTTTGCTTGATTTTTCAAATACTGCTGGAAACATTTTGTTATATACTATTCACCTTTAACTGTGTTTTGATCTTCTAATTTCACAATATCAATAAAACAACTTTTTCTAAATAAATAAACAAGCGACCATTTGTTTTACAACACTTCGTGCTCTGCGAACTTTCTTAGGAGGAGGTCATTTGGAAGAAACCAAAGAGTAGATTGCCGTTTTGTTTCTGGATCAAAATTGTAAATCCAAGTTTCGTCACCTGTAAAATATTAAAACAGCCTTTAATTTGCCTTCATAAATTATTTTTAACATGCAATTACACCATTCAACGCGACCAAGTTTTTAGTCTTCAGTCAAGCTCTTTGGTACCCATCTACTAAAAGATTTCTGTATTTTAAATGATCATTAATGATGGTGTAGATTGCTGCCGATCCAATGCCCACATTTCTCTCTAACTGATGATACGTAATTCTTCGATATTCTCTAAGTAAAAATTTGACCAGCTTTTCTTGGGTCACTGCTGTTGGTAGTCGACCTGAACAAGGTTCATATTCAAGGTTGATTTTTCCAAATTTGAAATAATTAAACCAATTAAAAACAGTTCTCTAGTCAACTCCATTGTGTCTGATGCAATGCTTATGAATTATCGCCACAAATACGTCGTATACAAATCTACCATGTCAAATAACGAATTTCCTGATGAACGTGAAAAAACGTGATTTTCCTTATATCTAAGAAAGAAAGCAATAGCGTACTGACAAGTGATCCTCCTCAATTTGGCGCAAGTTATAAGTCACTTAGCCAATCAGTTGTCCTATATACTTCATTGTGATTTTAATAAAACAAAATTTAAATAATAATAAAATAACTATTAATTCAATATAATAATCCTTGTATCAATATTAAGAAATATCAGGCTTTCAGAGAAAAATATTCCCTAGATATTTTCATCTAAATAACTCTTGGTTGATATATATTCTGATAAATTGCCATTTCCAGTGTTTAATTGTGCAATCACTAGATCCCATTTTTATTATCAAAAAATAAAAAGAAATTTGAATGAACTTATGTGTGGGATTTGATGGGAAGCTGCTGATAAGGGTTTTGTCGGGAATCTTTTAGGGTTCAGATGATGAAACAACAAATAACAAGTGACATCATGGTTTTAAAGAATTAGCCGATTTAAGAAAGTATTTTAAATTTATTATTTTCAAAGACAGAGTGAAAAGTATATTTAACAATTTACATTACAATTACTAAGTTTGTAAACAAAACATACACTCCTTTGTTCTCGGTTTTATATTACAGGGTTGTCATTCTAAAAGTATTTTAAGATCATTGATTTATTATTCTTCTTTTTCTCCAACAGGTTTATGAATTAAAAATACTAAAAGAAATATAAACAGTTAAACTTTAATACGTATAACGCAACATGGTATTAAGCATTATATATATATTTTTCCAGATACAGATCTTATATTGTCTTGTTTTACGTTTTCTTTCATTCAGACTCCATTATTCGTTCAGGTTTTGTCCAATGATGATAACAGCGCTATTACTGAAACGTCACGCACTATATTTTTGGGTTTGGTCTCATTATTATGGTTTTCTATTCTATAATCCAAATTGTCTTTTATAATTTCTATAGTATGTAAATAAAAAAGAGTTCATCTCAACTATAGCTTGTTTATTTATTTAATTCAACACACAAACGCAATATCCCGGCTAGGGATAATTGCGTCGATTTACATTTTTTAAACAGAAACAGTTATAAAATTTTTACAAAAAAAAAATAATCGAAATAAAAAGAGAAAAAAAATATATATATTAGGAACCTGAACCTTTCAGGTTTGAAAGAAAATCATGAATATATTTACAAAAATAATTAAACTTATGATAATTCTCTCTGCTATTTACAAATTGATGTAGATCTACAACATTATTTATTGTCTGTTGTCTAGCGGTGAAGAAGAGTGGACATTCCAACATAGCATGTTGCTGGTGACAGCTCCAGAATCTTAGAGGTTATAAATTGAAAATTATGATGATGTAAAGAGAAGCGCTCCACAAAGTACCACATACAATGATATTCATGAGAAAGGTTACAGGATAATCTAATTCACTTATCCATAAAGTGGGTCTTCTTCCTCCCATGGCCGTTGAAGTATTCTTGGGTGCGCTATTGAATTAATGCAGTTGAAGGCTCTTTATTAAATTCAGGCAAAAAGATGTTCTCCTTAATAATTTCAAAGAGAGAGAGATTCATGGCCATTCTGAACATGGCTATTTTAGACATTGCTATTCTAGGTATGGTTGTTCTAAACATGGCTATACCTAATTATGTTCTTTTGGAATCTCTTCTTCTACATAAGACAGACAGAAGAGTCTCTTTTCTCGTAGTCACAAGGGAAATTCAAAGAAATAATGACACGAAATGATAAAATTAAAATAAAATTTCAAAATGTATGTGGTGACCAGGAAGACATATGTTGACAGTTGTGTGGTGAACAGAGTGACACCTGTTGGAATTTGTGTATTGTGACCAATAGGTGAAACCTATTCACAGTAGACTGAGGCCAATAGAATGACCTATATTGACACTTGTGTGGTGTCCAGGGTGACACCTGTTGAGAGTTGTGTGTGGTGAAAAGAGGTGAGACATATTTACAGTAGACTGTGGACACTAGGGTGGCCTATATTGACACTTGGGTGGTGACCAAAGTGACACCTGTTAAGAGTTGTGTGTGGTTACCAAGAAGTGAAACATATTTACAGTAGACTGTGGCCACTAGGGTGACCTATATTGACATTTGTGTGGTGGCCAGGGAGAAATGTTGAGAGTTGTGTATGGTTACCAAGGGGTGAGACATATTTACAGTAGACTGTGGCCACTAAGGTGACCTATATTGACACTTGTGTGGTGAACATGGTGACACATATTGAGAGTTGTGTGTGGTTACAAATAGGTGAAACATATTTACAGTAGACTGTGGCCACTAGGGTGACCTATATTGACACTTGTGTGATGACCAGGGTGACACCTGTTGAGAGTTGTGTGTGGTTACCAAGGGGTGAAACATATTTACAGTAGATTTTGGCCATTAGGGTGACCTATATTGACACTTGTGTGGTGACCTGGGTGACACCTGATGAGAGTTGTGGGTGATTACCAAGGGGTGAAACATATTTACAGTAGACTGTGGCCATTAGGGTGACCTATATTGACACTTGTGTGGTGACCTGGGTGACACGTGTTGAGAGTTGTGTATTATTACCAAGAGGTGAAACATATTTACAGTAGACTGTGGCCACCAGGGTGACCTATATTGACACTTGTGTGGTGACCAGGGTGACACCTGTTGAGAGTTGTGTGTGGTTACCAAGAAGTGAAACATATTTACAGTAGACTGTGGCCACTAGGGTGACCTATATTGACACTTGTGTGGTGACCAGGGTGACACCTGTTGAGAGTTGTGTGTGGTGAAAAGAGGTGAGACATATTTACAGTAGACTGTGGCCACTAGTGTGACCTATATTGGCACTTGTGTGGTGTCCAGGGTGACACCTGTTGAGAGTTGTGTGTGGTGAAAAGAGGTGAGACATATTTACAGTAGACTGTGGCCACTAGGGTGACCTATATTGACACTTGTGTGGTGACCAGGGTGACACATGTTGAGAGTTGTGTGTGGTGAAAAGAGGTAGGACATATTTACAGTAGACTGTAGCCACTAGGGTGACCTATATTAAAACTTGTGTGGTGACCAGGGTGACACCTGTTGAGAGTTGTGTGTGGTTACCAAGGAGAGAATCATATTTACAGTAGACTGTGGCCACTAGGGTGACCTATATTGACCCTTGTGGGGTGACCAGGGTGACACCTGTTGAGAGTTGTGTGTGGTTACCAAGAAGTGAAACATATTTACAGTAGACTGTGGCCACTAGGGTGACCTATATTGACACTTGTGTGGTGACCTGGGTGACACCTGATGAGAGTTGTGAGTTTTACCAAGGGGTGAAACATATTTACAGTAAACTGTGGCCACTAGGGTGACTAATATTGACACTTGGTGATGACAAGAGTGACACCTGTTTAGAGTTGTGTGTGGTGAAAAATGGTGAGACATATTTACAGTAGACTGTGGACACTAGGGTGTCCTATATTGACACTTGTGTGGTGACCTGGGTAACACCTGATGAGAGTTGTGAGTTTTACCAAGGGGTGAAACATATTCACAGTAGACTGTGTCCACTAGAGTTACCTATATTTACACTTGTGTGGTGACAAGAGTGACACCTGTTGAGAGTTGTGTATTATGACCAATGGGTGAAAGCTATTCACAGTAGACTGTGGCCAATAGGGTGAACTATATTGACTCTTCTGTGGTGACCAGGGTGACACCTGTTGAGAGTTGTGTGTGGGCCCAAAGGGTGAAACATATTTACAGTAGACTGTGGCCACTAGGGTGACCTATATTGACATTTGTGTGATGACCAGGGTGACACTTGTTGAGAGTTTTATGTTATTACCAAGGGGTGAAGCACATTTACAGTTGACTGTGGCCACTAGGGTGACCTATATTGACACTTGTGTGGTGACCAGGGTGACACTTGTTGAGAGTTTTATGTTATTACCAAGGGGTGAAGCACATTTACAGTTGACTGTGGCCTCTAGGGTGACCTATATTAACACTTGTGTGCTGAACAGGATGACACCTGTTGAGAGTTGTGAGTGGTGTAAAGGGATTAGACATATTCACAGTAGACTGTGTCCACTAGAGTGACCTATATTGACACTTGTGTGGTGACCAGGATGACACCTGTTGAAGGTTGTGAGTGGTCACAAGGGGTAAAACATATTTACAGTAGACTGTGGCCACTAGGGTGACCTATATTGACACTTATGTGGTCACCAGGGTGACAACTGTTGAGAGTTGTGTGAGGTGAAAAGGGGTGAGACATGTTTACAGTAGACTTTGGCCACTAGGGTGACCTATATTAAAACTTGTGTGGTGACCAGGGTTACACCTGTTGAAGGTTGTGGGTGGTTACAAGGAGTAAAACATATTTACAGTAGACTGTGGCCACTAGGGTGACCTATATTGACACTTGTGTGGTGACCAGGGTGACACCTGTTGAGAGTTATGTGTGGTTACCAAGAGGTGAATCATATTTACAGTAGACTGTGACCAGTAGACCACTAGGGTGACCTATATTAACACTTGTGTGGTGACCAGGGTGACACCTGTTGAGAGTTGTTTGTGGCGAAAAGGGGTGAAACATATTCACAGTAGACTGTGTCCACTAGAGTGACCTATATTTACACTTGTGTGATGACAAGAGTGATACTTGTTGAGAGTTGTGGGTGGTTACCAAAAGAAGAAACATATTTAAAATAGACTGTGGCCTCTAGGGTGACCTATATTGACACTTGTGTGGTGACCAGGGTGACACCTGTTGAGAGTTGTGTGTGGTTACCAAGGGGTGAAATATATTTACAGTAGACTGTGGCCACTAGGGTGACCTATATTGACACTTATGTGGTGACCAGGGTGAAATTTGTTGAGAGTTGTGTGTGGTTACCAAGGGGTGAAACATATTTAGAGTAGACTGTGGCCACTAGGGTGACCTATATTGACACTTGTGTGGTGACCAGGGTGACACTTGTTGAGAGTTGTGTGTGATTACCAAGGGGAGAAAAATATTTACAGTTGACTGTGGCCACTAGGGTGACCTATATTGACCCTTGTGGGGTGATCAGGGTGACACTTGTTGAGAGTTGTGTGTTATTACAAAGAGGCGAAACATATTTACAGTAGACTGTGGCCTCTAGGGTGACCTATATTAACACTTGTGTGGTGAACAGGATGACACCTGTTGAGAGTTGTGTGTGGTGTAAAGGGATTAGACATATTCACAGTAGACTGTGGCAGGATTCTGCAGACTAAAGGCATAATGCCAATTCTCCCCATCTTCAGGGAAGCCATACTTAATGGAACACCGGAAGCCAAGGAGCAGGCATCTCAAGGTCTAGGGGAAGTCATCAAGCTAACAAGCTCTGAAACCCTCAAGCCCTGTGTAGTCAACATCACAAGACCCCTCATCCGTATCCCAGGATTTACCTGGAATGTAAAGGTGGCAGTTCTGGACACCCGGCCCAACTTCTGCACAAAGTGGGGCCCCAACTCAAGCCTTTCCTTTTCCAACTGCAGGCCACCTTCCTCAAATCCCTGCAGGACCCTAACCGCTCAGTCCGCTTGAAGGCAGCTTCCGCATTCAGCCATCTCATCAGCATCCATTCAAAGAGTGAGACCCTCTTCATCGAGCTGCATTCTCCCTTCAAGGCCAGTGAAGATGCCCAGGTAAAAGAAACCAGCATCTATGCCCTGCGGTGCGTGATCAAGGAGGCTGGGGACAAGCTGGGAGAGGCCACCAGGAGCAGTATCCTCTCCACCCTGATGTCACTGCTGACCCTGCCGGATGACAGCCTGCGGCAGGTGATTGCCAGCTGCCTGGGCTCTATCTGCTGCTGCCTCTCCCAGGGTGAGCTCCAGACAATGGCCAACTACATCCTGGATGAGGACCCAGCCACAGAATGGCTGCTTCGCCATGGCAAGAGCATCACTCTCATGGTCGTCCTCAAGGAAGTTCCAGAGAGACTAATGGTCCCAGAGCTGCAGGAGAAGGTCAACCGATGCCTGCTCAGCTACATGAGTGCTGACCGCCTACCCATCGCACTCATGGGCATCAAGGGCTGCAGCCTATCTCTTCACACACCTCATCTCCACAGAGCAGTCCCTGCCCCCCAACCTGCTTCAAACCTACTCTAAGTGCATGAACCACAGCTGCAATGAAGTCAAGCAGGTCATGGCCCAGGGCATCAACTTCCTGGCTAGGGCATGTCCCCACAGGCCTCTTCCCACACCCCTGCTGAAGGCAGTAGTGCCCCAATTGGTGAACGGGACAAAGGAGAAGAACACAATGGTCCGAGCCAACAGTGAGATGGCCCTGGTGTCACTTCTAGACCTGCGCACCACTGGAGGGAAGGCCCCCTGTCTGGCCATCCTGGAGCCAGGTGCCCGCGACGCCCTCTCAGATGTCATCCAGAAGGCCCTGCGCAAGGCTGCCTCTCTGCCTCAGCCAAAGGAAGATGACTTTGACTGCACCCTACTCACCTGATCACATTAAGTTGTTGTTTTCCTCTCTCCTCATTATTTTTAATCAAATAAAAATGTTCCTAGGTGTTTCTTTTTTAAATCTTCCTTTTGCTTATCTCTAATATAAAAGAAAAAAATCTTTTAAAATTTTGCCCCATTTTTTAACAAACTTGAATTTTTGCACAAATTAAAAAGTTTTTTAAAATTGAACATTTTTATTTATATAATTTTTTTAAAATATGAAAAATGTACATTTAGGGAAAGAATAAAAAGATTTTGCTATGTATGTGCAAATGTTTGACTCTAACCACAGAGATTGCAGAATGAATTGTGGGTACTAGAACCTACTAATTTTTAATTAATTCTCTGCATCAAATACACACTCATGGACAAAGGAAGGGGAAAGTGATAAGGCACAATTTGGATTATAAACACAAGGTAATAAGACCAAATCCAAATAAATAAATAGTGTGTGACGTTTCGGTAACAGTGTTGTTACCATCTTTAGACAAAAGTGCTGAATGAGAAATTTTACCACAGCATGTTTTAAATAGTTTCTGTTATCATGTTTCTCATATCATGTTCATCTGTTATATTGTTTACACACTTGATAACAGTAACTATTTAAAACATGCTGTGGTAAAATTTCTCATTCAGTACTTCTGTCTGAAGATGGTAACAACGCTGTTACCTAAACGTCATACACTATTTATTTATTTGGATTTGGTCTTATTAACTTGTGAAGTGGAAAGTCTTCAATTATGCTGGTCGTTCATTTTTTTGAAGGAGACAATTTTGTTCACACTTGGTTGTCTTGTGTGTCTTCAATAAAAGCCTCTGTTTATCAAATATCTTTCAGAGTTATTGTTTGAATCCCGATGTTAAAAGGTACAGGTTTGTCCGTGAGTGTATCCAACAGTGCTGGCAGCAATCCTGGGACATGTTGGACTGCTCTTGGGCTGCTGGATATGTGCCACTAGAAGAATGACCCGGCTTCGCCCGAGAAATCCCCCAAGTGAAGTATCCTTCATACTGAAAGTACATCAATAATAAATAGTAGAAGTGCCATAGAATAGCAATACAGAAGTAACACATAAACTACAGGAAAAAAGTGGCACTAATTACAATATACACTGCGTGACATTGAAAATGAAATACCAAGAAAGAGGGGGCAGAAAGTTGATGAAACTTGGCAAACAGAGAGAGGCAGGAACGAACAATAAATGATCTTTATTTCAAAATGGTAGTCATAATACAGAGCGAGAACAACGTCGGTTCAGTAGCAAGTAGGACTACTGCGGACGGCGATGCACACAGCAACTTGTCTAGGTAGAGAGTCAATCAGACTACGGATGGCGTCCTGAGGGATGGCTCTCCATTCTTTTTCAGCCATTTGCGACAGTTCGTCTTCTGAACGCGGCTGAGGCAAGGCATCAAGAGCCCGGACACCAACCTGGCTAAGTAACTCTCGAAGACGCCTGTGGGTGCCTGGTCGACTCCACTGAGCTAGACCATTAAGGCGGGCGTGAGGGACTATTCAGATGGCCGCTCGGTGCATGGAGAATGATCATTCCTTCGGCTGGGCGACAGAGGAGGTAACCGGGATGCAAGGACCACAGGAGTCTATATCATCCCTGGCTCTGCTCCTGCGGGCCGAATCTCTTTTCTGCTTTGCTTGGTAGCCAAATTATTCAGGTCTGAGTGGGCTCTTCAAGGGATTTTCTATATTTCCTTAATACTATTCTTTCAAATAATTTTGAAAGTAGCAGTGAGAAGGGCCTGGTTGGCTCATGTAAGGATTTCCCATTTTTAAGTATAGGACAGATAATGGACGTTTTACATCTGTCAGGGAAGGGGGCAGGCTTCAGTGAGGCATTAAAGATGTTGGTTTTTGATGCCAATTTGTAATTTGAGAGCGGTTTAAGAGATTATTTAGGTAATTCTTCAATTCTGGGAGCTTTTTTAATTGGTAATATTTCGGTAGTCGCTTTTATTTCACCAATATTTGTTGGTTCTAGTCTTTTTTCTTTATTATTTTTCACGTATGTGTTCATATATTTACAGTATGAACGAGTAGGTTTGGAATGGGATGAATAGGGATTAGGGCTGAACTGTTTTTCATAGTTATTGGCAAATGATTCAGCTGCCTCTTCTCTGGTTGGTGTCTGCACATTGTTTGTCTTCAGTATTATTTCTTGTTTTTCAGAATTAGATGAGTTTTTTTTTTCGATGGCTTTCCATATGGTTTTATCTGTGACTTTAGAGTTTTCGATAAAGTAGTCCCAGCTAGTGTTGTCGTGTTCTCTTGTTAGTTTCTGAGATTCTCTCCGGGCAGTCATGTAGGCTGATTTATCTCGGGATCACAGGTTTTTCTTTTTTTCTCTTATTTTAATGGTTAATTGTATTTTTTCTTTAATATGAGGGAGGTATCTTCGTTCTAATTCTGGGCCCTTGTATTTTGTTGGTTCTCTCAGGTTTTGCGCCATTTGTTCTCCGATGTATGTTATGGCCTCATCTATTTTCGAAAATGTGTTTAGCATAAGTTCGGGAGTTTCAGATCTTTTCCTTTTGTACTTGAAAAGAGCCCAATCTGTTATTTTGATTTTTTTATTTGAGTAGGAGATTTTGAGAAATCCTGTAGCAAAAGTAGTACTGCGAGATGATCAGAGGTTAGTTTATGCAATACCTTTGAGTATGTGCTTTGAGAGATGTTTTTGTGTATGGCGATATCAATGATGCCTGGAGGTGAGTCATGAGTGGGTTCGCCGGAGTAGTTGACATCTAGGTCCATGACATCGATTGTATTTTGGAGCTTTCTCCCGCTTGGGTTAGTGGTGGTGGAACCCCAGGCTGGGGGTTTGCAATTTAGATTTCCTTCTATAAGGGTCGAAGTGTCTGTTCAGAAAAAGTTATAAATACCAGTTTTATTTAGATAGATGTTTAGGGATTTGTAGGACGAATACAGGTTCATACTTGATTTGTTTTTATTTTAAATAGAAATTCCTGTTATTTCCAGACTTGAGGTGGTGGCATGAACAGGCGCATAGCTATATTGCTTGTGGATAAATATGGCCTTTTCACCACCTTATCCGGCGGAGTCTCTCATTTCGGAGGGAGATGTAGTTTGGAATCTTCATTTTTTTGGTATGACTTAAGCCAGGTTTCTGAGACTAGCATGGTGACGATGTAATGGTCGTTCAAGAATTCTGAGAATTGCTGTTTTTTGTTTCGGTTATTGCACGCGTTCCAGTGAACGATTGGATGAATAATTTTATGATTTTTAGAAAGTTCATTTACATCTAATGGTGTCTATAACGTTCTTCATCATGCTGGCTATTATTGCGGGGTCACTGAGAGCCTTTTTGATTGCGCTCTCTAGTTAATTAAATTTAGTGCCTGTAGGAGGTTTGGGACGTTCTTTTATTGATATCAGAAATTGGAGCTTTAGGATTAGATTGTTCTTTTGTGCGTTGGGGGTTGGTCTCTTATAATTTGGGGTGTGGGGCAGTCTATTTATCTTTCTGTATAGTAGGCAACAGCGCCTGCCCTATGCTATCCCTGGCAATTTGTACATTTAGGTGGGACTTATTTTTACTTAATACATTTGGATGTAAATTTATTCTCTACGCATTTTACACATTTGAGATTTTCCTTACATTCCAACTGGGAGTGTCCAAAGTCTAGGCACTTTGGGACCTTTGGGAGCCCTGTAGGCTTCAACTTTGCATTTTATGTCACAGGGGATGTGATGTAGATTTATTTGTTCATTGCAGTCTTAGAAAGGTTACCTGGATTAGTGGGAGCTCCTTCTTTGTTCCTGATTTAGGTAGTCTTGCAAGTTTGTACCTCTCGAATCCTTTGTTTTCCAGGTCCTATTGTATTTCGGGGATAGTGATGCAATGGTCGAGACCTCTGACGACGTCGCCTGAGATCTTAAAGTATAAGGTGTAGTGTCGATCTTCCAATCAATTGGTTGTTGTGCTGTAGTCTGATATGGTGCAAGTCTGAAAGTTGATGTGTCGCCCTGATGTATAGAATTCTGGCTTTTGTTTTGTACAATTAACAATACCATCTCTAAGCCCTGACCATTCCATTACCTCGCTTATTTTAATTGGTGGTATTCTGATCTTAGGCTTAGGGGTGGGGTTGTTGGGTCCATTATTCAATTTTTCATTAAGTTCCTTTGATGGGCTCGAAATTTAATGGTTTCGATCATGTTTTGGAATTTTATTTGGTGTGATTACGATTTACATTTCGACAATTTCTTCTTGTTGAAGTTTTCAGTCTCTTTCTATTGTAGTGCTGGTTCAGGATTGCCTTGTGATCCATGTTTAGATCACCAGGTTGTTTTTTAATAGTCGTTTCTTTTCTGGCTACTGGTTATTTTTATTTTGGGCGCTTTAAAGAAGTTTTGTAGTATTATGATCTTCTAGGTAGTTTAGCGCACGTCGCGCAGTTCTCTTTCATAAAAGTAAATAAAATTTATTAGTTCAGTAAAGGTGGTTTCCACCGGGACAAATAATTTTTCAAGGCTTGGAAATCTTTATTTCTTGATTTTGAGGACATTCTGGCAATATTCAAAGAGAATATTGACGGGTACCTACCTGGTATTTTGGGTTGGTGACGTTAGAGTTGGGGACTTCTAGTGCAAATGGGAGGTCTTTCATGATTATGAATTGGTTATGTTTTAGTTAATTACAGGTACTTTAATAACTCAATTAGAATGGAGCATTAGGTATTCAGATAAGAGGTACATTAATTAAATGTATAATAGAACACGTTAATAAATTAGGTTAAGGTGAGTTTTCAGAAAGATGAAACAAATAAATAAAAAGCTCACACCTGGTTTCTTTGACTCTTCATGATGACTTCACGAAAAGGTCTTGATTCGGGTTTTACTCTTCTTGTGATCTTCAATTATTGTCGGTTCCTAAACGACGCGTAGAGTCTCTTTTCCCTAGCCTTATAGAAATTGATATATATGCAGTTTCCAAAAAATAAATTTGAACAAAACGGTTTTTAATATTTATAAAAAAATATTTAGATAATAAAAAGGCATATATTGGATTGCTGCTCCTCCAAAGGTGAAATTTCGGGTTGAGGAATGGGTCTCAGGGCTTCTGAAAAAGTTCTGGTGATGCTTGCCTTGATCTCTGGGTCAAAAGTCAAAAGGGCATTGGACTTCACGTGTCTATGTCGTCTGCACCCTGTGTTCAGATGACATCTTCTCCAATAAAGATCTTAAAGGTTCTACCCATATAGTCGATGGATAGGACGGCAGGCATGGTTGTATGCTCTCGTGGCTTGAAGACAATCTCTCTCCTCAAAGAGGAGAGGTGTTTTAGTAGCGGGTTGTCCGTTGTAAAGGGGAGGGGTCTGATACTCACTATTTGGCCATAAGCCTCGAGGGCCTTTGCGATCTCCTGATCTAGGATGAAGGACAAGAAAAGGAAAAGACAAGACAAGGTCCCAATAAATAAAATATTCACTATATTTCGGTTCAACAGTTTGCATTAACAATTTAAATAGCGGAAAAAATTGATCGTAGAGAGAGAAAGTATCTTTATTTAATCCCCCGGGATAAAAGCTTTACACAAAGGATGGGAGTAATGGGAGGCTCAAGATGACAGATGAGATGGTGGCGAGGGCCTTTAGCTTGAACAACCTCTGCAGCCACAATGCACACATTCAACAATTCTTCCTTCTTCTAGCTTTTCTTTTTGGAACTCTGCATATGCAATTTGCATTAAAATTAGTATCTCGTGTTTGAATACAACGGAGACAGCATAGGTTTTTATATCCTTGTTTCTTCCATTTGGCAATTAAGTTGGGGTCAGCAATTTTTTTCTTTATACAGAAGTCATAAAGTTCCTTAGATATTAATTTCCTTTTATAATATAAATCGTATACGTATCGTGATCTTTGATGATGAATGCGGAAAAAGGCCAAAGTGATTCAACTTTTCGTTTGCCTTCGTGAGGTTCAGTTTCTGCTTCCCTCATTTTCTGATCGGGGTTCGACTGTTGCCATTGATTGATTGAACCTGGGTTTGAGGAAAAAAGAATGAAATAAAGAATTCTGGTGACCTGGGTGTGAATAAAAAAAAAAATAAAAATAAGCCATGGATTTTCTTGAACACACCATCAGGATGGGATGGCGAGGAAGGAGTAGTCCACTGGGGCAAATCAATAACAAAAAAAGTCGGCTAACAGGAACTCTGCGATGGACGAGGGGTGGTTAGAACGAAGACATAGAAGGCCTAAGGAAAAGGATCAAGAGACGAGAGAAGTATGGAAGGCAGAGTTGGAAGGATCAAGATATGAGAAGAGACAGTTGGTAGAATGGCGTCACTGTTAAAACAAAATTTTTAAAGTTAAATTATCTTAGACGTAGGCTATGGAAAATTAAAACAAATGATGTCAAAGAATATAAGGTTTCAGATGATGTTTATATAGGTTGGCTAATGGTTTTAGCTTGTCAGGGATGGAAGGAAAAAAAAGTATCATAATGTAAAAGAAATATCCAAAAATATATGGATTGATTCTACAATATAAAATGGCACACAACAAGGATCGTAAAAATATAAATGAAAAAGATTTAAAAATATAGTAAGTATTTAGTTTAGTGTGTTCCCCACGTGATGCAATGTTTATAAACGCAAATTAGACGATGTTTGGAAAAGTCAAAAGTGGTAAATATATTGAAATTCCATTATGGTTTGTTTTTTATATTTTCATAATTATAATTTCAGACAAGTCTCACATGGTGAGAGAGAGAAAAAGGAGAACGAACTTATCAAAAGTAGTAAAATGTTACAAGTAAACTTATAATGGATATTTGAAGGTTTAGAGTGACGCAGTGGTAAAAAAGAGAAGTCTGGGTTGATTTTTGCAATGGCGTTCGGCAATGCATACGCGCCTGTGAAAGTGAGGTATTGTTTTCATTGACCGAACTCCAAAGACGTTCCATAATCAACATTTGATCAGACAGGGGAGGTAGGTAAGTTGAAAGTGGAGGAATGGGAAAGGTGGAGTCAAGAGTTGCTCTGTTGCCAATGATGATTGAGCTCGGATGAAAATGAAAAAAAAAAAAAGTAATAAAATGGTAAAAATTATGGTTGTAATGATGATCTGAGCGTTAAGAAAAAAAAAAACTCGAACTGGTCGCCTGAGCTCACTTTTGGGAAATGTACAGCGAGGAAGGTTGAGCCAGCTGGTTGAATAAAAAAAATAAAAGTTTGGTTGGCAAGCAGGAGACTCTTGACCGCGGAAGATATGAAAGGTGAGGATTGTGGAAGGTAAAGGGTACTGTTGCCATTGATGATTGAATAACCCGACATGGTTGAATGTAATGAATGATGTTGTCGGGTGATGGATAAAAAAAAAAGAATCTATGGATTTCCTGATCTCGTTATCGAGAATTGTATACCGAGGAAGGATGGACCAATAGATGAATAAATGAAAAGAATAAATAAAATGGGAGGCAAAAGGAACCCTATGGGAGACTATGAGGTTGGGAGGAAATTGGTTGAGGTGTGAGTAAGTGATATAGGATGGGAAGATAAGATAAGAGAGAGAGATAGAGAGAGGCGTCAATATGAAATAAAAATAATAATCTAATAAAAACAATGATATCAGAAATAAGACTATCTTAAGGTATTTAAAAATATATATAAATGCTATAAAAAAAACTCAAATGGTGTTTAAAAAGCTTGAATTTGTAAAGTTTTAGAATCTATTTATGATGACAGTTTAAAAAATAGCCAAATAGGAATATTCCAAATGATTGCTGATGGTTGAATATTCTAAGATATAATGACCAATGACAATAATATCTATATAATAAGGTTGGCTTGGATGGTTTATATTAGCTGCGTGTGTTGGGGTATAGGAAAATGAAATAAAGACATATAGTATACAAATATAGAGGGTGAATATAAAAAAGGTGATAGCTTGATGGATGGCATTGACGAAGATGTTTTGTTTTGGTAATAGTGTTGGGAGGCCGAGTTGAGCTCAAGAGCGAAAGGAGCTCGTGGAGCCTCGCAGAAATGTACCCGATGTCGTCCCGCACGGCTTTCAGTTGCCGGAAAAAGTTTTCCGCCAGATAGGCGCCATAGGGGGGCATAGGCACGTGGAGCCGTCACTTCTTGGAGGGCCTCGGTCAGTCAGTCTATCAAGGTGTCCACGCTGGGCCGGAAGAAAGTGGCGGGCAACTCAGAAGCGTCCACGTAGTGGACTGGGATCCAGGGCATTGGAGTTCACGTGCCTGTGTTCAGATGACATCTTCTCCAATAAATATCTTAAAAGTTCTACCCATATAGTCCATGGATAGGACGGCAGGCATGGTTGTATGCTCTCGTGGCTTGAAGACAATCTCTCTCCTCAAAGAGGAGAGTTGTTTTAGTAGCGGGTTGTCCGTTGGAAAGGGGAGGGGTCTGAAACTCACTATTTGGCCATAAGCCTTTGCGATCTCCTGATCTGGGATGAAGGACAAGACTCCGGAAAGGATGTATTTCTTTGCAATTTTAAAGAGTGGTGAGGGGTAGATTACTTTGCCCTTCACCTTGGAACCAATGTTTTATCAGCATTTCTTCTAATTGCTGTTTGCCACAGAGACGATGGCATGTCCATTGATCTTGCCAACGGAGTGTATACTATCATATCCGATAATTTCGGCTATGCCAATTGGGTGATCCTCCGCAGTGGCATCGGGGAGAGATTCAAATTGTAGATTTTATTTGGGTGCCCCTTTTCTCGTATGTGGATTTTCTTTTTTCTTCGAATTTTCTTCTTTCTTCAGATGTAAATAAAACCTTTTGTTTTTTTCATAATTGTTTTTCAATTTTATTTGGCAGTTGATATGGTAATTTTTCCTTAGCGATGCACGAATTTGAATGAATGAAAGTCGATGAATGAGCGACCAAAGGAGATGAGGACGATGATGTAATGACCGGCTTGGCTGTTGCCATGGTGATCATGAAAGTGTCAACTTGAAACTAGTGATTTTGTAAAAATCGTTTACTATGAAATTTCTAAACGAATCAACTTTGATGATAAAAATTTTCGATTTCGAACAAACAAATATCATTAAAAATGCGGTAGGTAAAAATCTTGAGTCAATGGTATTGTTTGTTAATTTCGTATTCTCGATATGTAGATGCGCGAAAATGACGCTGTGGTCGGATAGTTGGTAAGGTAAAATTTTACATTTGTTCAGATTTAGGAGTTAGTCATGCAAAAAAAAATTGATTCTGGTTTTGAAACGTCTGTTTATAAAGGTGTCTTGGGTAAAGCAGTCGAGTCCCAGATTGATGTGTTTAAAATATCAATAAAATTGTTATTTTTCTTAAAATCAGATAAAGAGTTGTATTTTCATCGCGATTCTGTCTTTCCAGGCCTGTCGCGGATATCTCTAATAAAATCGCTGCGGTATCTCTCGGGTAGTCGCTCAAAAGGTTCTGAATACGTAGTAAATTGCTAGAAGCTTCATGGAAGAGGTGTACATTGATTAAAATATCCATTTTTCTATTTAGTATGAATTTTATGGTGCATAATTTTCCATTTTTGATAGTTTTAAAATTAGTACAGAGAAACGATCGATGTATGATAAAAAGTTGTCCGTGAGAAATAGGTTCATTTACAGAAATTTCGTATTCTTCTAAATCATGTCGCATTTTCAATGTTTCTATGTTTGATTATTGGATGGTGTATATATCGACTTCATTTTCTTCATCCGTTCTTGTAAAAAAAAAATGTGTTTCTTTCTTAGTTCGCTATTCCACGGGCGTTGAGGGTGATTATTTTTGAATTATCAGTTTTTTAAAACGTCGCAGGATGGCTCGCAAGAGTCCAACATCCAATATTGTATAGAATAAAACAATTTAAGAAGATAAAAAGTAAGAGAGAGAGTGAAATATAAACATGGGCTAGTTTTAAAAAGTGTGTGTTTAAAAAAAACGATAGTGAGAAGATAAAGGGTAAAAAAAAGCGATAAAAAAAGAGAGATATTTGTAAAACGAAGTTTCATTCCTCTCATCGTTTTTAGAACAATTAAAACAATGTACAAAACACTTTCATTTAATTTTTTCGATCTTCACTTTTGATAGTTTTGATGGTCTTTTTTTTTTTTTTTTTTTTGTTCTAAATGGTCTTCGAGGTGGCGGGCGATGTCGAGCTGAAGGTTGGGGTACTTTTCAACTTGTTCTTGAATCTTTTAGTTTTCTGGAGAATCCAGTTTTTTTTTTTTAAATCGCTGTGATTGCTTTTTCGAGGTGTGGGTTAGTTCTTTGTTCACACTCCAGTAATTCCTTTTTGTGCTGGGAGGAGGTCATCGAACAGTCAGATTGGCTGGTCTACATATCATCATCGTTTTCGTTTGTTTCTTTATTCGCGTGTTTTTCTGCTCCTGGCAACTCCGCCAGGAAGCGTTCCATGTTGAGGATCTTGTCTTCCTTCTGTATCCCTGCCTGGTTGGTATCCTCTTCTCTTTCCGAGTCTCGGCACAGGAAGGGCGCAATTTCACCTGTCTTCACTCTTTTCCCCAGGTTGTTTATTTCTTTCTTGCTACATTCGCCATCTAAGGAGGGCTCATTTTTGCAGGAGTTTTACTTATGTCTTGGGCCGGCTCTTCTTCCTCCATTGACAATTATTCTGTCATTTCTGACAGTGGTATGGTGCTGAGGGCCTCGGCAAAAGTCTGATTTTTGCCCTAATTTTCTGGTCAAATGGGCATTTATTTCTGGTGTGCTTATGTCTCCTGCACGCAGCACAAACCACGACTTCCCCAATGGAAGACTTTAAATGGTCTCTCCATATGGGTAATGGTGATTATAGCGCGCATTTGCGTTTTTTCCTCATTTTTAAACACTATCTCTCTTCTTAGCAAAGAGAGATGTTTTAAGAGCAGGTGTTACTTTGGGAAGGGAATGTTCGGATGCTGACAATTTGTCCATAGAGCGCCAGGGATTTTACGATGTCTTTATCTTGGATAAAACCCAGGACTTCTGAGAGGATGTATTTCTTTTATTGTTGTGCAGTGATTTATATTTACCTTTTTGAATAAAATCTTCAATAAAATCAATAAACATTTTTTTTTATAATAATAATAAGTCTTATGACTTCTTATTATCCTAAAAAATGTTTATTGCACATAGCTTCCACACTCATTTACACTTAACAAGCAACTCAAAGAAACATCTATTTTCCACATACTATTTTTAGATATACAAAACATCTATTAAAAAAAAACTTTTTACAAAAAGAAATTTGTATACACAACTTCTAAATCAAACAGCTAGAACAATTTACATATTTTCTCTTAGGAATTTCTAAGATGATCTCCTATAACAGAATAATCGGTTCATTTGCATATATTTCATATTATTTTAAATCATTTCGCATTTTCAATGTGTCTTATGTTTGATTCTTGGATCGCGTAGATTCCGGCATTGTTTTTTCATCCAAACTTGTAAAAATGCGTTTCTCTCTTTGTTAGCAATTCCGCAGGCGTTGAGCGTGATTATTTTTAAAATATCAGTTTTTGTATCATTGCAGGATGGCTCGCAAGAGTCCAACATTCATTTCTGTAAAATTAAGAATTTAAAAGGATAAAAGATAAAAAAGAGAGTGATATAAAAATTTGGTTAGTTTTAAAAGATGTATATTTACAAAATAAACGATAGCGAGAAGATAAAAGTAGAGAAAATAAAAAGGTAGAGGGTAAAAGGATAGCGATAAAATGAAGAGGTAATCTGTAGAAGGACGTTTCAGTCCTCTCTCATCATTTTTAAGATCAAATTCCTTTGCTGATTTCTCCATTCAATAATTTCCTATCCTCACTTCTCTCCTCACTTGTAATTCCAAGGAGGTTTTAAATATTTTTTGTCCTTTTTAATTCGGCTCCAAAAACCTCTGACGTACTGGCCTTAATGACCATATTCACTTTTTTTTCCACCTGTAATTCCAATTCTTTTTCTGCCTTTCTTTCTTATCTCAACTTAATCATATTAAGGGATCAAGCTTTTACAAGCCGGGGAAGACTAGAGCTCATCAATGGATGACAATACAGTCAATAATGTGTTTTGGGGTTACAGGTTGAGAATTGCACTTAGTACATAGTGGGAAAACCTGCAACCCTTCTGGAAAGTCATTGTTCGTAGATGACTAGACTGTTGTTCTCTTGGGAGGACAGAACCGGTGCTTGTCCCTCCTGCTCTGCACCAGTCATATATGTGCAGCATCAGATTTCCATTCCTGCAGGCATTGGGTTTTGATGGTACGGAGGAGGTCTCTTTCATCTAGTTGGGTGGTAGATTCTCTGCCTTCAGGTAGGCCAAGAGCTCCAGCCTTTGCCAGAGAGTCTGCCAGCTCATTACCAGGAATTCCAATGTGAGCTGGAAGCCATTGCACTGTAACAGAGCTGTTGGCTGGGAGTCGGTTTACAGACTTAGCAATGCTCTTGAGGAGAGGTTCTTGACTGGAGAAGCAGCTTTGAAGGGATAAATGGCTGCTCTTGAGTCTAGTAGATTATTATTTTGCTTGGCGAGTTAATGTTGATGTCTTTTAGAGCAGTTTCTATTGCAGAGAGTTCAGAATATATAAATGAAAGGTGTCTAGGGTGTGATAAGGAGATTTTTTCCAGGATATTATCCTTGTAGATAGCAATTCCACTGCCAAACAGTCCAGTTTCAAGTTGGCTACTGTCAGTGTAAATTTTGATGTTGAAGAGCTAACTATTTTCCTCAATGATTTGGAGGCCAAGAGTTTTAAGTAATTCTGGCTGAGTTTAATGTTTGTGGGGATTGGCTGGTAGATGAGGGAAACAGATGAGTTTGTTGTGAGTTCTGTAGGGGGATAGGAAGTTCTGTGTTTGGGATTAAATGGGATGTCTAAAAGATTAGAGTTATGAGCCAGGTTGAGAGGAGTGGGGCGTTTTAGTCTTTGGTTTGGGACCCAATTTCTAATACATTTTCCTGTAAGATGTTCTTTTGGAGAGTTAATCTTTTTTGTTATAAATTTTGAAAATCATATTTTTCTCCTTAGGTGCAGGTGATGAAGATTGGTTTCGAGTTCAGCAGTGCGATTTGGGCAGGATCTTCGAAGACCGCTGATGATTTTACCTGCGCTTGCTTGGATTCTGTCTATTTCGGATAGGTTAGTTTTACTTTCATTGATCCAGGCTGGTGTAGCATATTCCAAAAAATGTCTTATGAGTGCAAGGTACGTTGTGAGTATGATATTGGCATTCGCACCCCAGTTTAAGCCTGATATTTATTTCAGGATTTTGAGCCTATTTTTGGCTTTTCTTATCATGGTGTCAATATGTTTTTTAAAAGTGAGCATAGTGTCGAGTGTGACACCAAGATATCTTGGGGAATCTGAATATTGGAGTTTTGAGTTATTTAAAGGAAATATTTGGGGTCCAGTGGCGAAGGAGGTTGTTGATGGTGAAGAGGCCGCTTTCAGATTTGATGTTAATGGATAATTTCAGTTTCTGAATTACCTTTTGCAGATTTTTCATGGCTTTATTCAGAGTGTTCTGCATTGGAGAGCTTATTTTTGGAGACCGAGATGATTATGTCATCTGCGTAATGGGCAGTTTTAGCTGGTGGTTTGATAAAAGGGTGTACATCATTTAGGTAAATATTGAAGAGAATAGGGCTTAGGATTGACACTTGGTGTAGACCTTGGTAAATACGAGTGGTTTTTGATTTGATGTTGATTACTATTAAGCAACTCTCTGGTAAGAGGACACCTCTCTTTAATGGACATTTTGGCTCTGTAATTAGGTGTCCTTTATATACAGGGAGGTTCTACTGTATTAAATAAAATTAAAAAGAACAAAATACACAAAATTGACTATAATAACATTGCAAAATACTGTTAGAAAGTGACAAAAACCTTTTTCAATTAATTTATATAAAGGGCGACATACCTGTGGATCTGTAAAAAAAAAAGCACAGTTGTGCAAAAATTAATAAAGAGGAAAATATCTCTCAAAATATTTTGAGAAAAAAAATTTTTTTTTCATGTGTTATGTATATTAATTCGAAGAATTTTTCTCTAGGTAAATAAATTATATAGATAAATGAATAAATATAAATTGATGATGATAACATATGATGATTAAAATTTGGCAACTGAGTTAGTGCCTTTTTTCATTGTTTTTTGTATTTTTTTTCTTAATTCTTAAATTTTACTTTTGTAGTTTCTATGCATAAAGATAACATTAAAAATATATTTAAGTAACATTTTCTTTCTTTTTTTTTTCCCACAAAAACACCAATATCATGGACCCATGTACGCCCCTTATAACTTTTAACTGGTCGAAGTGTCTGTTTTAGAAATATGAATGCCGGCCAAGCAACCTCTATCTTCAATACCCTATTTGTAGTTATAAGAATTTTCAATATATTCTAGAATTCTGTAATCTATTAAAATCAATGGCAAATAGCAGAAGAAAAGGTAAATTAATTTAAAATCAATTTATTTTAATGATTTAAAATATTTGATGAATATATACAATTAATAAAAAATGAGTAAGAATTTTAAAAATATAAATATTATTTACATATTTGTTGGTGGCGAGGGCCTTTAGCCTGAACAACCTCTGCAGCCACAATGCACACATTCAACAATTCTTCCTTCTTCTAACTTTTCTTTAGGAACTCTGCATATGCAATTTGCATGAAAATTAGTATCTCGTGTTTGAATACAACGGAGACAGCATAGGTTTTCATATCCTTGTTTCTTCCATTTGGCAATTAGGTTGGGGTCAGCAATTTTTTTCTTTATACAGAAGTCATAAAGTTCCTTAGATATTAATTTCCTTTTATAATATAAATCGTATACGTATCGTGATCTTTGATGATGAATGAGGAAAATAGGCCAAAGTGATTCAACTTTTCGTTTGCCTTCGTGAGGTTCAGTTTCTGCTTCCCTCATTTTCTGATCCAATTCTTCTAAAGTTGGTTCAATTAATTCCCACCCATCTGGAGTTCGACCACGAGTACGTAGAATTTTAGGCATTTTAATTAAGTGATTTGAGTATATATTTAATTATCTGGACGTTATAAAGGAAAACAATAACAAGAGTTGAAAGAAATTCACTATTTTTCTAGAAACTCTTGAGAAATCAATCGCAGATTAATCAACACATGAATTAAAAATAAATATTTATAAAATAAAAATACTTTTTTTTAAAAGTATTTTTATTTTATTTTATTTATTTAAATGTACTAAAAAGGAAAAATGAATATTTTATTTTCTTCCATTTAGCAATTAAATTTATACGGATGTAAATAAAAGCGGCGAAGGGCGATCATAATGAATTTCGAATATGAAGCAACTGTTTAGCGAATTTTATATGTGTTGATTCAATTTTTACATTTTCTCTCAATATGATCGTCCCCGTCGCTTTTATTTTCACCCATGTAAATCTAATTGCTAAATGGCGGAGGATAAAAATATTTTATTTTTATTTTTTAATGCATTCAAGTAGAATATTTTTAAAAGCATTTTAAAATATTCATAATTATATAGTTAGTTTTAGCCATGAATTTACAAAACTTAGAATCGAAAGTTAAAATATATATATATGAAATTTTATTAAATATTTGAATATGCACTTCAATATTATAAACCCAGCATTATTATCTACTTGTAAAAATATTCACACTCTATGATATTGGAATATATATGTAAAAATTCCAGGTTCCTTAGGTCTTCAAAATGTCTCCTTAACCACTCGTGTTGTTAGTCAGAGACTTAGTTTTTTTTTTTTTTTTTTTGCAATGACTGTGAAAGTCTAAGATATTAATAGTGTCAAGCAAATTTATTTCTAGGGATATTTTTTTTTCATTTATGCCAGGTTGAGATTTATAATTCATAGGAGAATAGCCATTTGATTTCATTGTTATCAGAAAGCTGAGTAGATGAAGAGATGACCAACCGTTTGGATTTCATTCTACCAGTTGGGGTAAATCAATCCTCTTTCAAAATTTTGCATATGTACTTGCAATTGTACTTGTGCGTGGCCTTGGCCAGTTAGGATGGTTGTTAAAGTGCACTCATGTTGGATTCTTGGAAGTATGGAGAGCAAAATTCTTGGTGTAAATATTTTGAGATTGCTGGGTTAATAATGTATAGACCTCTCTATCGACAGATTCTGTGTGATCTGAGTTCTTTTATTGTGGGCAACGCTTTATGAAAAGATTTGTAAGACAATGTATAAGTTTGAAGGTGCCGCGGGCTTAGCTCTTTGGTCTGATAGTTCATTTCCCAGGATACCGCTGTGACCTTTGACACAGCAGAGTTGAAGATTGGGAATATAATGGAGTGGATTGCATATGACAGAAAGAGTCAATTGGCAGCTGAGGAAATTCGGATGTTCACAAGCGGGAAAATCTGGCTAGCTTTAGTCGCCTAAAGAACCAGGGTTTCTTCTTGCAATGTTGAATATTCGTGGTATTAGCTACTCATTACGCTATAGAAACTGCTGCGCCTATTTTATTCATTTTAAAGGGAAAATAAAAATTATATTCTATGTCTTATACCTGGCCACCATAGTCAGATAGAAGTTTGATATTTAATACTTTTGCCCTGATATTTGGCCAACACAATTTCTTGATAAAAACAAGAAAAACAGCGAACAGGCTAAATCAGGGGTGGCGAACCTTTTTATATTAAAAGGCCAATTTTCATTTTACCATTTTTGAGAAGGCCGCATCCATATATATATGTATATTGTAATGTATATTAAACTTTTAGTTTGGCAACGCCAACTATTTATCATCATCACTGAATAGCATTCAGAATTTGCATGTAACTTAAGAAATAAACAATAAGTTTTGTTTACCGCGTCTTATTAAATTTACATAGACTATAAAGAATATTGAAGTGTAAACGAACGACATAACATGGTGGCAGCGGTAAGTCTATCGTTTTAAAATATAAAAATATAGGTATAATAACTATTTTAATTTTTTTTATATATTTTGCTTTCTCATAAATTATAAAAGATAATTATGAATAATTTACCACCGCCTTCTGCGTTTACAATAGATCAAAATGATCCTAATAAATGGCCAAAATGGCGTAAAAAATTCGAAAATTACATCATAGCAAGTGATCTTGATTCAAAAACTATACAACAACAAAGGGCTATTCTATTACACAATATTGGCGATTCAGCGCTTGAAATATATAATACATTTGGTTTTGAAGAGAATGCGCAAAGCCCTACTATCAAAGATATTCTAGATAAATATTATCAATATTTTAGACCATTTAAAAACACCACATATAAAAGATACATTTTCTTTACTTGTGAACAAAAGCTAAATCAAACTTTTGACGATTTTGTCACAGAAATTAAAAGTAAGGCTGAAGACTGTGAATTCGAAAATATTAAAGATTCTCTTATTAGAGACAGAATTGTTCTGGGTTGTAGGGATACAACACTTAGAGAAAAATATTTACAGAACCCCGATTTGACACTGTCATTGGCTATTAATCAAGGTCAGGCGGCTGAGGCATCGCAAAAACAATTAAGAAACATTGAAAAAGATTCAATTGATGCTATAAGGAAAAACTTTAATGAAAAATATAAACCTACCACCTCTTTGAAGAATAGCTACACAAGTAACCCAGTTAGAGCCAATTTTAATAAATCGATCAGGTGCTCAAAATGTAACATGGCTCATGACTTTGGAAAGTGCCCTGCATATGGAAAAGAATGTTACAAGTGCAGACGGCCAAACCACTTTTCAAATTGCTGCAAAAATAGAGCAGTTAGGTGTATACAAGAAATTGAGGAAGAAAAAGATAACCTACTGATTATAGACTCAATCATGGTCGGCCAAGTGTTAAGGAAACCGTGGAAGGAACTAATTTACATACAAGGACATCCTGTTGATGTTAAACTTGATACAGGAGCAGATGTAAATATTCTGCCTGAAAGGCTAATTAAAGAATGGCCTAATATGCCATTGCTGGAAACAGCAGATTGCAAAATATATACTTATACAGGGCAACAAATCCCAGTAGTAGGAAAATGCCAGCTAGATTGTAAGACGAAATACGCTTGCAGAAAAGTTACATTTTTAATTGTTAACAACTCAGCAGTTCCTATACTAGGTCTGGATGAGTGTGAGAAATTAAATTTAGTAAAAAGAGTGGAAACAATAAGTGATATCAGCGTTACTCTTACAGGACTCTTGGATGAATATAAAGATGTTTTCAAAGGAAATGGCCATTTGAGTTATATGTATGACATTAAATTATCGGACAAGGCGGAGCCTAAAATAAGTCCAGCCAGAAGACTACCCAGAGCATTGCTTCAACCAGTAAAGGAAGAACTGTTTAAAATGGAAGAAGACGGGATTATCGAAAAAAATAGAAGAACCGACGGTATGGGCGCACCCAATGGTAGTGGTAAAGAAACCATCGGGCAAATATCGGATATGCATTGACCCAAGGGAACTGAATAAATGGGTCTTGAGGGAGCATTACACCTTACCTGCACCTGAAAACATTTTGGCAGAAATACCTAAGGCTAAATTTTATTCTGTATTAGATGCGAAATCTGCATTTTGGCAAGTGCCGCTAAGTGAAAATACATCTAAATATTTGGTGATGAGTACACCATTTGGGCGTTATCGATTCTTGAGGCTACCATTTGGAATTTCCAGTGCACCTGAAATTTTTCAAAAAATTATGCACAAGATTTTTTGTGATATCCCTAATGTGGTCTGCTATATAGATGATCTTCTAATATGGGGTAATTCAATTGTGAAGATCATAACTCTACTCTAAAAAAGGTTTTGGATTTGGTCAGAGAAAGTAGACTGAAGCTTACACTAAATAAACTTCAAATGGCCACAGGGGTAGTAAAATTTTTAGGTCATACCATCTCACAGGAAGGAATTTTACCTGATCAAGATAAAGTTAGAGCCATTCAAAATATGCAAATACCTAAAAATAAGCAAGAATTGCAAAGGATACTTGGGACCGTAACTTATCTAGCCAAATTCATACCGGACTTATCATCAAATACTTCTAATATGAGAAACCTGCTTAAAAAGGATATAATCTGGAATTGGAATATTGCAGCAGATCAAGAGCTGAATTTTATCAAAACTCTCCTAACTAGTCCACCAGTATTGAGACACTTTGATCCTAATGAACCACTAGAACTTTTTGCTGATGCAAGCAAAGATGGGTTGGGTGCTATACTAATGCAAAAAGAAAAACCTTTATCTTATGCATCTGCATCTCTCACTTCTCCGCAAAAACATTACTCCCAAATTGAAAAAGAATTATTGGCTCTATATTTTGGATGTAAAAGGTTCCATTATTTCCTTTATGGTAGAAAATTTACTGCATATACAGATCATAAACCCTTGGTTTCTTTATTGAAGAAAAACTTTGATCAAATGTCACCTAGACTCCAAAGGTTGTCATTGTATTTATTAAATTATAAATTTGAATTGAAGTTCATCCCAGGAAAGAGTATGATACCTGCTGATACCCTTTCCAGACATTTCTTGCCCCAGGAACAAATGGAAGATAAAGAATTAGACTTATGTACTCAAACGTTTGTTTTAAATGTTGAGATCAAAGACCAGAGATTAACGAGACTACAGGAGGATACTTTAAATGATGAAGAATGTTGTTTGCTGAAGCAATATATTTTAACAGGTTGGCCCTTACACAAAAAGAACTTGCCTTCCAACCTCAAACCTTATTGGGAATTCAAAGAATAACTTCATGAATGGCAAAACTTGATCTGCAGAGGTAATAAACTTCTAATACCAAAAACCCAAAGAAGCGATATTTTAAAGATACTCCATGCTTCACATCAAGGTATAAACAATACAATTGCATTAGCCAAAAGATCCATTTACTGGCCTGGAATGAATAAAGAAATTGAAGAATTAATCAATAACTGTTCAATTTGTCAACAAACATCAAGAGCAAATCTTAAAGAACCTATGCTTCCACACCAAGTACCTGATTATCCATGGCAAAAGGTAGGGATAGACATTTTTCAAATAGAAAGCTCAAAATATCTCTTAATAGTGGACTACTTCAGCAAATACCCAGAAATATATCAACTCCAAGATATGACAACAGACACCATAATAAGGAGATTAAAGAGAACTTTCTCGAACTTTGGAATTCCTGAAACTTTGGTGAGTGATAATGGGCTTCCATTCTTTTCAAAGGAGTTCCAGAACTTTACTAGAACTTGGAATATAGTCCATGTAACATCTAGTCCTTACCATGCACAGAGTAACGGGATGGTAGAACGAACAGTTCAAACTTTAAAGAAATTGATAAAGAGATGTGGGGAAGAAAGTACAGACCCCTACTTAGCTCTTCTCAACTTACGAAACACACCACACAATAATTTGCCATCACCTGCACAAATTCTGATGTCAAGGAATTTAAGGTCGATAATACCCTCGAAGACATCCCAGTTCGTGCCCTCCATGATTAACAATGAGGCGATCCAGAAACAGCTAGTTGATAATCAAGTTAAAATGAAAAACTATTACGATAGACACACTAGACCGGCAGACCCATTATCTATCAAGGATAGAGTTTGGTTTCGAAAAGATAAAAGATGGATCCCAGGCCAGCTGGAAAACCAAGCCAATGAACCCCGATCCTTCTACGTGAAAGATCAAGAAGGAAATGAATATAGAAGAAATAGTATTCACATCCGCGAGGATAAACGGAGTGAAACAACCCACACAGATTGGGAGAAACCAGAACAAGCTGATTTGCAGGACCTGGAGGAATCCCCATCACAGCCTACATCTTCTGGACAACTCTCTTCTCCTGGATCCCCGGAGAACGTGACCACCACAGGACCCCCAGAGAGCTGTACCAATGGTTCCCCAGGGAACCTGATCACCACCAGATCTGGTAGGGTGGTTCGACCCCCACGCAGATTGAACCTTTGATGGTTAAAGAGGGGACATGTAATGTATATTAAACTTTTAGTTTGGCAACGCCAACTATTTATCATCATCACTGAATAGCATTCAGAATTTGCATGTAACTTAAGAAATAAACAATAAGTTTTGTTTACCGCGTCTTATTAAATTTACATAGACTATAAAGAATAATGAAGTGTAAACGAACGACATAACATATATATATGTCATAATTTGTATAATTCCCAATAGATATAATTTCTTTTCACCATATTTATTATGTAAATGTAAATACAAATTCTTCCATCTATAAATCTGTACAGAATAAACGTGGGAGCCAGCGCGCGCGGGCGAATGTCACGCCGCCACCGCGCGCGCGTGTGCTCACGAGTGTCGAACAAGTTCTTTTTGACGCATACATGCACAACGCTTGCCCCCTTCCATTCGACCACGACGCATACGGCAGTTAAGAGTCGACAGATATAAGAACCTCGAGAATGATCAAGGCAAAGCGACAAGAAGGCCAGAAAGAGGCCGAGTTAGCTCAAGAGAATAAGTCGGTGATAGACGCAATAACGGCGATGGTGAGAAGCCTAGGGCGGGAAACGCCCACCGCCGCAGCCAGGTTTGGATGGATCAAGTTCCGCGGCGTCGTCCTTAAACGAGCTGGAGAGGTCCCCGGAATTCCAAAGCAGCAGCTGTGATTAACAAGGCCGCATGTTAGTGGCAGCGCTAGAAGGAGAGCCCCAAAGAACACTCCAATCCATGGACTACCTCCATAAACCCTACTGGAGGATCAAACAGGTTCTTAAGGATCTGTACCCCCCACCCGATACACCGACCCACCAAGAGTTCTATCAACTACGTTGCGGGCTTCAAGGCTTACACGCATACTATATACAGAAGGTACGCATGGGTACGCAGCTCGACATCGACCGTAAGGAAATAGTCAATGCCCTCACTCAAGGAATGCCCTCCTATAGTCGCAATCTCCTACTGATTGCAACACCCAGCAGCCTGTCCGAATGGTTCTCTCTGGCCAGAAGAATCTATGGGATCGGCGGAGACCCGTGTTGTCCCGGCATTTCCTCTCCCACAGAACGCCCATCTATATATTCATATATATGTCGTAAACCCGGGTAAGCCAACAAGTGAGTTGGAAGCAGTCGGGGTTGAGTGGCAAGGCGTGCAGAGTGGGAAGTCCGCACGGGACAGTAAGGCAAAGTTTGGGATCAAAAGACACTCTCCTAGTACGTCCCACGTGGCACCAGGACCAGGGGAAAGTTGAGGATTAACCGAGGAAAGCTCGGCGTCCTGCATGAAGCCGCGGAGGCAGAGAGGAACTAAAACGGCAGCCACGAGGGCCGCCGTGAGATGGCAACAAACCTAGACTCAGCGGGCCTGTCGTGAGATAATAATGGCCTAGAACTGAGCGGAGTTGTCCGAAAATATCTACTGTAACCTAATTAACTATCAACACATGGACCAACGCCATTTTTGTCCCTTACTGGATCCCCCAGGTGTCCGGTCGCAATTTGGTGTCACTTTGAGACGACTAGAAAAGACGTCATACTTTATTACTTACATATTACATTGTTTAAATTACGATAGAATGTGCCCCCGGTGAGAAAGGTTTGATTAGGGGAGTGAAATAAAATGGAGCGAAACGCTAGCAAACCTAAAAAGGAAATAATTTGGGGGACAAATTAGTTACTAGAATAAAAATAAAGATAAAAGGGAGTAGTGGTGATACACTGATATAATATTATAAACATACAAAAAATATATATAAGGAGTACATAGGAAGGATAAATTTAAAGTAAACACACACAATAGCGAGGATAAATATTTGGGAAAGTTGATTATACTATTTACCGTTTTTTGTTACTTAAGGTGCCATGAGTATTTACAACATAGTTTCAGGGATGTAATACAGGAACGAGGAGAAGTAGAGATAATAAAAGTAATATCTTATATATATAAAAATGAATGTTTGTATGTTTGTTGGTCTGTTGGTATGTCCGGTATACAAATTCGCAGTAGTTCACTAATTCAAACCAAAATTTCCATACATAGGTAAAAAATAACGGGGGTGACGATAGGCTATTTTAAAAAATATATAAATCAATTATTAAAACTATATATACAAATTATTCAACTTAGCTCACGAGCAGCGCCCTCTATCAATACTAAAAGGTTATAAATACGTTTGAACCAATCGTGATGAAACTTTGGGAAGATGTTTAGTATACTACCGGGATGGTTTCTGGCTAATTACTCTTTAGAAATAACCTTTCGTTGCATTTTTATTTACAATAAAACGTAAATTCACTCGCAATCAGCGCCCCCTCGCGGTAGACGTATGGCCTTAAATAGCCTCGCATGAGCTTATTTGTAACGTCAAGCTTAGCCTATAGGTTAAGTACACAGCTTCGTACCCCCGCAACCTAGGTTCGAGGCTCAGGGTGGGTGTTTTTTTTTTCATTTCTTTTATATTATTGTAGCAAATTATTAAAAATATTATTTTATTTAAAATGTACGTTTTATATATATAAAAAAATATATAAAAAATATATATAAAAAATATATAAAAAATATATATGTTATAAATTAGAAATTTTTTGTGTGTTTGATTGTTGAAAAGAGGTGCAGTCGTGGAAAAATAAAAATTATTATTTACCTTTCAAGCAGATTTTTATTTTGAATCTCTTGAAGTAAAAATTACATATAAAATTATTTATATCACAGTAATATAAAATTTAGAAAATGAATTCTATATTCGTGATTTTCATTAGAAAAGGTAGGGTTCACTTTACATATTTACAACAACAATAATTAAAGTGCTATTTGTTTGAATATATGGTCAAAAATGTATAACAGTCAATGAATGAAAAATAAAATATGTTTTTAAAATAAAATAAAATATTTGCATTTTTAGATTATATAATATATATAAAAAAAATATATTAAAAAAAATATATAAAAATGAATGTTTGTATGTTTGTTTGTTGGTCTGTTGGTATGTCCGGTATACAAATTCGCAGTAGTTCACTAATTCAAACAAAAATTTCCATACATAGGTAAAAAATAACGGGGGTGACGATAGGCTATTTTAAAAAAATATATAAATCAATTATTAAAACTATATATTCAAATTATTTAACTTAGCTCACGAGCAGCGCCCTCTATCAATACTAAAAGGTTATAAATACGTTTAAAATCTAAATCTTCTCAATATTTTATTAATAATAGTTCGCTTAATAACACATATAATATAAATATTTATATAATAACTACTCTAATTTGAAATATTTGGTAGGTTTTATTTATTTATATATTTTCATTTTTAGATATAACTAATCTAATTCGCCGTTTAAAATATCTAATAATAGTTCGCTTAATAACTAACTGATCTAATTCGCCGTTTAAAATAGTTCGCTTAATAACACATATAATATAAATATTTATATAATAACTGCTCTAATTTGAAATATTTGGTAGGTTTTATTTATTTATAAATTTTCAATTTTAGATATAACTGATCTAATTCGCCGTTTAAAATAACTGCTCTTGAAATATTTGGTATGTTTTATTTATTTATATATTTTCATTTTTAGATATAACTGATCTAATTCGCCGTTTAAAATAACTGCTCTAATTCGAAATATTTGGTATGTTTTATTTGTGTTCACTATATTTCTATTTATTTGAGGTATTATAATTTCCATGTTTCAAAAACCTATTTCAAAACGGTCGTTAGAAATATGTAAGGCCTGAAATAGCTTTACATGCGAATATTTATGATGCCAAGCGTGGCTTAATGGTTAGGTGTATGGCTTCGTATTTCCACAACCTTGGTTCCAAACTTAGCCTGGGTGCTTTTTTTAAAAATATTATTGAAGCAAAGTTTTTTTTTTTTTACAGTACCAAAATTTCCATATATAGGTAAACAAATACGAGGAAAACGATAGGCTATTTTAAATTATATATAAATTAAATATTAAAACTATATATTCAAATTATTCTACTTAGCTCACGAACAGCGCCCTCTATCAAGGTTATAAATACGTTTAAAATCGATATCTTCTCAAAATTTTATTAATAATAGTTCGCTTAATAATTAGAATACTTGATCTAAATCGAGATATTTATAGACGCTCGCTCGATTTGAAGATTTACACATGTGTATATCGTAACTAATCTAACTGTAAAGTTTGGAGCGGGACGTTTCACAAAAGTGACGTCCACGGTGCCAATTTATAATTGTAACGAATAGTATTTGAATAAAAACATTTAATCGGGTAAAACCCGGGCGTTGCCCGGGTCATTCGTCTAGTAAAATATAAAAGAAAATTGACTTAAGCAAAAGGTTTGGGATAGGCAGTGACGCAGTGAAGAATAAAGGAAGAGGGTCTGAATTGCTTTCTGCAAAGGACATCTCAGGAGCCCTACCCTGCAATACGAGCTTAGAAGCTAAGTATTGTTTGCAGGGATCAGAAATATCAAGATGCCCCGTAAGGAGCATCAGATCAGATGGGCAAAAGGCGTATAATAATATTAATATACTTATAGGACACCTAGAAATATGAAATTTGGTACACATGTTCAAACCTGATGACAATGCTAGCTGACCAATTTTCAGACTTCTGGGTTGTCAGGTTGGCCAAGAACGGACAAATTTCCTTTCAAATTTTGTATATTTAATTTTAATATATGCTTCCAGACCATATAGAATAATGAAACTCACAATACTCGCTCAGTCCAATTAATAATTGACAGATAGACAGATATACATTCATTTTTTATATATAGAGATTAGCAGTAATTAAACGTAACAGTAAGAGAAAATGTTGATTTTAATATATGTAAATAGAGTCTCTTAAGAAAGACCACCTAAAAACATGACTCAACTTGTTTCTCCTGTAGGTGGTCTCTCATTGGAGATTCTAATTGATATTAAAGAATCTCTAATAGACCTTCAATAAGAGACTGCCTCTTGGAGAGACAGGTTAAGCTACGATTTTATGCATCCTCTCAATGGAAGCTCTACTGTATCTACTTTTTCACACTGTTTGGCTTAATAAATGCCATTTTAACCATTTTGAATGTGTATCAATCCAGTCTATTTTTTGATATTTTATAGGCAAAATCACTTCATTTCAATTCATAGGGAATTTTCAACATTTTTTTTTTTTGTCTTCATTCAGCTTACTTTCTATTATATTTTAAGCCATTGTGTGTGTGTGTGTGTGTGTGTGTGAGTGTGTTTCATTATACATATTTAATACCGTATACACTGTTTTACTTTCAAAAATGTCATTAATGATTTGAATACAGACACATTGAAAACCTTAATAATGATGATAATTTTTAATAAAAATTTAATGGAATTTGGGAAATAAAACGAAACGAAAAAAGGAAATCTGACAAAAAAAAAAAGCTTTATAACGTTTCCCAAAGTTCTAAATGGTCAAATAGCAAGTGGCTATATAAATAAAGTTATACACAAAGATAAAATATAGATTTTAAAATAAATTTTTTTACTTAATTTTAATGCATTGTAAATTCTTCATCTTCAGGGTCTTTGGTAGTTATGTGGAAAATTTGGTGACATTTGGTTAAGTAGTTTCTGAGTTTATCGATAAACAGAGAGACAAATTTTGATTTTTATATATATAAAGACTAGACGAATGACCCGGGCAACGCCCGTGTTTTACCCGATTGAATGTTTTTATTCAAATACTATTTGTTACAATTGTAAATTGGAGCCGTGGATGTCACTCTTGTGAAACGGCCCGCTCCAAACTTTACATGTACATTAGGTCAGCTGGTATTACCCCTCATTTTCACCGCTAGAGGCGCGAGCGAATTGACTTTTTGTAAATATACATAATTATAAAGATAGAAGCTTCTCTAGAAGATAATGATCATAATGATGATGCGCGCGCATCCATGACAGCGATGAGGAATTGAGGAAAGACGGTCGTGACTATATATTAATGACGAATGACCCGGGCAACGCCCGGGTTTTACCGGATTAAATGTTTTTATTCAAATACTATTCGTTACAATTATAAATTGGCGCCGTGGATGTCACACTTGTGAAACGTCCCGCTGCAAACTTTGTGTCTGAGAAGCGATATTTTAATAGAAAGATGATCTGGCTTTTGTTTTCTGCTCGAATGAATGTTTTTCTGTTAGAATTTTGTTCCTGCGTTCAAAATGATAAACTGGTTTCACCCGTGGTCTCTGCTTTTTGGAATTTTTCCCGATATAATTTTGTATCTGATAATCAAACATGATACAGCAATATCGTCATCATCATTTTCTGACTAAAAATATATAGTTTTAATAATTGATTTATATATATTTTTAAATAGCCTATCGTCTTCCCCGTATTTTTTACCTATGTATGGAAATTTTGGTTTGAATTAGTGAACTACTGCGAATTTGTCTACCGGGCATACAAACAAACATACAAACAGACAAACATTCATTTTTATATATATAGAGATTTACTCTTCATTGTTGGCTTTTTATATTATATTTACTCTTCATTGTTGGGTTTTTATCTTACATTCACTCTGTTGGCTTTTTATATTACATTTACTCTTCATTGTTGGCTTTTTATCTTACATTCACTCTTCATTGTTGGCTTTTTATATTATATTTACTCATCATTGTTGGCTTTTTATCTTACATTCATTCTTCAAGGTTGGCTTTTTATATTACATTCACTCTTCATTGTTGGCTTTTTATCTTACATTCACTCTTCATTGTTGGCTTTTTATATTATATTTACTCTTCATTGTTGGCTTTTTATCTTACATTCATTCTTCATTGTTGGCTTTTTATATTACATTTACTATTCATTGTTGGCTTTTTATCTTACATTCACTCTTCATTGTTGGCTTTATATCTTACATTCATTCTTCATTGTTGGCTTTTTATCTTACATTCATTCTTCATTGTTGGCTTTTTATATTACATTCACTCTTCATTGTTGGCTTTTTATCTTACATTCACTCTTCATTGTTGGCTTTTTATATTACATTTACTCTTCATTGTTGGCTTTTTATCTTACATTCACTCTTCATTGTTGGCTTTTTATATTATATTTACTCTTCATTGTTGGCTTTTTATCTTACATTCATTTTTCATTGTTGGCTTTTTATATTATATTTACTCTTCATTGTTGGCTTTTTATCTTACATTCATTCTTCATTTTTGGCTTTTTATATTACATTTACTATTCATTGTTGGCTTTTTATCTTACATTTATTCTTCATTGTTGGCTTTTTATATTATACTAGACGAATGACCCGGGCAACGCCCGTGTTTTACCCGATTGAATGTTTTTATTCAAATACTATTTGTTACAATTATAAGTTGGAGCAGTGGATGTCACTCTTGTGAAACGTCCCGCTCCAAACTTTACATGTACATTAGGTCAGCTGGTATTACCCCTCATTTTCACCGCTAGAGGCGCGAGCAAATTGACTTTTTGTAAATATACATAATTATAAAGATAGAAGCTTCTATAGAAGATAATGATCATAATGATGATGCGCGCGCATCCGTGACAGCGATGAGGAATTAAAGTAAAGACGGTCGTGACTATATATGTTGATGAAACGTCCCGCTGCAAACTTTGTGTCTGAGAAGCGATATTTTTATAGAAAGATGATTTGGCTTTTGTTTTCTGCTCGAATGAATGTTTTCTGTTAGAATTTTGTTCCTGCGTACAAAATAAGGAACTGGTTTCACCCGTGGTCTCTGCTTTTTGGAATTTTTCCCGATATGATTTTGTATCTGATAATCAAACATGATACAGCAATATCGTCATCATCATTTTCTGACTAAAAATATATAGTTTTATTTATTGATTTATATATATTTTTAAATAGCCTATCGTCTTCCCCGTATTTTTTACCTATGTATGGAAATTTTGGTTTGAATTAGTGAACTACTGCGAATTTGTATACCGGACATACAAACAAACATACAAACAGACAAACATTCATTTTTATATATATAGAGATTTACTCTTCATTGTTGGCTTTTTATATTATATTTACTCTTCATTGTTGGCGTTTTATCTTACATTCACTCTGTTGGCTTTTTATATTACATTTACTCTTCATTGTTGGCTTTTTATCTTACATTCACTCTTCATTGTTGGCTTTTTATATTATATTTACTCTTCATTGTTGGCTTTTTATCTTACATTCATTCTTCAAGGTTGGCTTTTTATATTACATTCACTCTTCATTGTTGGCTTTTTATCTTACATTCACTCTGTTGGCTTTTTATATTACATTTACTCTTCATTGTTGATTTTTATCTTACATTCACTCTTCATTGTTGGCTTTTTATATTATATTTACTCTTCATTGTTGGCTTTTTATCTTACATTCATTCTTCATTTTTGGCTTTTTATATTACATTTACTATTCATTGTTGGCTTTTTATCTTACATTCACTCTTCATTGTTGGCTTTATATCTTACATTCATTCTTCATTGTTGGCTTTTTATATTACATTCACTCTTCATTGTTGGCTTTTTATCTTACATTCATTCTTCATTGTTGGCTTTTTATATTACATTTACTCTTCATTGTTGGCTTTTTATCTTACATTCACTCTTCATTGTTGGCTTTTTATATTATATTTACTCTTCATTGTTGGCTTTTTATCTTACATTTATTCTTCATTGTTGGCTTTATATCTTACATTCATTCTTCATTGTTTTCTTTTTATATTACATTCACTCTTCATTGTTGGCTTTTTATCTTACATTCATTCTTCATTGTTGGCTTTTTATATTACATTTACTCTTCATTGTTGGCTTTTTATCTTACATTCACTCTTCATTGTTGGCTTTTTATATTATACTAGCGGACCCGCCCGGCTTCGCCCGGGTTTTACCCGAGTAAAAGTTTGTCTAACGAATCTCTCGATAAAGTGAACATTTTTTTCCCGGTCCCTTGAAAATACTCGTTAAGTTGAATAAAATCAATATTAATTAATTCCCTCGGTAATTGGAAGTTAAAGGAATAGTATCTTGCCTTGGAATTGTATCATTATTCTTGTATGGATGTACCCGGCTTCGCCCGGGTTTTACCCGAGTAAAGGTTTGTTTAACGAATATCTCGATAAAGTAAACATTTTTTCCCTGTCCCTTGAAAAATACTCGATAATTTGAATAAAATCAATATTAATTGGTTCCCTCGGTAATTGGAAGTTAAAGGAATAGTATCTTGCCTTGGAATTGTATCATTATTCTTGTATGGATGTACCCGGCTTCGCCCGGGTTTTACCCGAGTAAAGGTTTGTTTAACGAATATCTCGATAAAGTGAACATTTTTTCCCGGTCCCTTGAAAAATACTCGATAAGTTGAATAAAATCAATATTAATTGGTTCCCTCGGTAATTGGAAGTTAAAGGAATAGTATCTTGCCTTGGAATTGTATCATTATTCTTGTATGGATTATTCTTGTATGGATGTACCCGGCTTCGCCCGGGTTTTACCCGAGTAAAGGTTTGTTTAACGAATATCTCGATAAAGTGAACATTTATTCCCGGTCTCTTGAAAAATACTCGATAAGTTGAATAAAATCAATATTAATTGGTTCCCTCGGTAATTGGAAGTTAAAGGAATAGTATCTTGCCTTGGAATTGTATCATTATTCTTGTATGGATTATTCTTGTATGGATGTACCCGGCTTCGACCGGGTTTTACCCGAGTAAAGGTTTGTTTAACGAATCTCTCGATAAAGTGAACATTTTTTCCCGGTCCCTTGAAAAAATACTCGATAAGTAGAATAAAATCAATATTAATTGGTTCCCTCGGTAATTGGAAGTTAAAGGAATAGTATCTTGCCTTTGAATTGTATCATTATTCTTGTCTCAAATAAATTGCCATGTCATCCTGAATTTTGTCTTTCCTAATTTTCTACATTACAAAATCATCGTATCATCATGATAATATTTAGAGCAGATTGTTGAATTATAATAGATAAATTAGAATAATTATCTTGATTATTTCTAGGCGAAAAGTTATTTCAAAAATTTTATTTGCTAGAAACCTTCCCAGTACTATACTAAATAACTTCCCAAAGTTTCATGGCGATCCAATGAGTGGTTTGGTCAGGCATAAAGGACAAACAAACAGACATACATTCATTTTTATATATATATATTAACAGTAATTAAACGTAACAGTAAGAAAATGTTGATTTTAAAATATTTTAATTTTAAAATATTTTAATTTTTTCATATTTTAAATATGTAAATAGAGTCTCTTAAGAAAGACCACCTAAAAACATGAATCAACTTGTTTCTCCTGTTGGTGGTCTCTCATTGAAGATTCTAATTGCTATTAAAGAATCTCTAATAGACCTTTAATAAGAGACTGCCTCTTGGAGAGACGGTGTAGCTACGAAATGGATATTCCCGGCTTCGCCCGGATTTTACCCGAGTAAAGGTTTGTCTAACGAATCTCTCGATAAAGTGAACATTTTTTCCGGTCCCTTGAAAAATACTCGATAAGTTGAATAAAATCATTATTAATTGGTTCCCTCCGTAATTGGAAGTTAAAGGAATAGTATCTTGCCTTGAAATTGTATCATTATTCTTGTCTCAAATAAATTGCCATGTCATCCTGAATTTTGTCTTTCCTAATTTTCTACATTACAAAATCATCGTATCATCATGATAATATTTAGAGCAGATTGTTGAATTATAACAGATAAATTAGAATATTTATCTTGATTATATCTAGGCGAAAAGTTATTTCAAAAATTTTATTTGCTAGAAACCTTCCCAGTACTATACTAAATAACTTCCCAAAGTTTCATGGCGATCCAATGAGTGGTTTGGTCAGGCATAAAGGACAAACAGACATACATTCATTTTTATATATATAGATTACCCGAGTAAAGGTTTGTTTAACGAATATCTCGATAAAGTGAACATTTTTTCCCTGTCCCTTGAAAAATACTCGATAATTTGAATAAAATCAATATTAATTGGTTCCCTCGGTAATTGGAAGTTAAAGGAATAGTATCTTGCCTTGGAATTGTATCATTATTCTTGTATGGATGTATCCGGCTTCGCCCGGGTTTTACTCGAGTAAAGGTTTGTTTAACGAATCTCTCGATAAAGTGAACATTTTTTCCCGGTCCCTTGAAAAAATACTCGATAAGTTGAATAAAATCAATATTAATTGGTTCCCTCGGTAATTGGAAGTTAAAGGAATAGTATCTTGCCTTTGAATTGTATCATTATTCTTGTCTCAAATAAATTGCCGTGTCATCCTGAATTTTGTCTTTCCTAATTTTCTACATTACAAAATCATCGTATCATCATGATAATATTTAGAGCAGATTGTTGAATTATAACAGATAAATTAGAATATTTATCTTTATTATTTCTAGGCGAAAAGTTATTTCAAAAATTTTATTTGCTAGAAACCTTCCCAGTACTATACTAAATAACTTCCCAAAGTTTCATGGCGATCCAATGAGTGGTTTGGTCAGGCATAAAGGACAAACAAACAGACATACATTCATTTTTATATATATATAGATTTACTCTTCATTGTTGGCTTTTTATCTTACATTTATTCTTCATTGTTGGCTTTTTATATTACATTTACTCTTCATTGTTGGCTTTTTATCTTACATTCATTCTTCATTGTTGGCTTTTTATATCATATTTACTCTTCATTGTTGGCTTTTTATCTTACATTTATTCCTCATTGTTGGCTTTTTATATTATATTTACTCTTCATTGTTGGCTTTTTATCTTACATTTATTCTTCATTGTTGGCTTTTTATATTACATTTACTCTTTATTGTTGGCTTTTTATTTTACATTCATTCTTCATTGTTGGCTTTTTATATCATATTTACTCTTCATTGTTGGCTTTTTATCCTACATTCATTCTTCATTGTTGGCTTTTTATATTATACTAATGATAATGCGCGCGCATCCGTGACATGAGGAAATGAGGAATTGATGACATGACGGTGGAAAGACGGTCGTGACTATATATGTTGATTTACTCTTCATTGTTGGCTTTTTATCTTACATTTATTCTTCATTGTTGGCTTTTTATATTACATTTACTCTTTATTGTTGGCTTTTTATCTTACATTCATTCTTCATTGTTGGCTTTTTATATCATATTTACTCTTCATTGTTGGCTTTTTATCTTACATTCATTCTTCATTTAAAATAAAAGGATTTAAAATCGCGAATGTTTCTTTTATACATAAAACGAACTTCTACTGTCCTTACTGCGATGAAAAAATATATTGGGAGGGCTTGGCTCATCAGTGGTGAACCCTCCCAGCGGTTTCGCCAATTTAATCCACCAGACCGCTTCTCAGAGCTCTAATACTGTATTGGATCATTCTGCTTTTATATGCTACACTGAAGGATGGAATCTTAGAAATGGTTTTCAAGTAAACTATGGACATAAGCTTATAGGACAGTAGAATTACATTCAAATATTTGCTTCGAGCAATGCTCTTCAGCAAACTATAAAGACAAGGCCATTAGGAATAAATTAACACTAAGCAATAACGCGCCATCTATACATATAAAATAAAAGGATTTGAAAGCGCGAATGTTTCTTTTATACATAAAACGAACTTCTACTGTCCTTACTGCGATGAAAAAATATATTGGGAGGGCTTGGCTCATCAGTGGTGAACCCTTCCAGCGGTTTCGCCAATTTAATCCACCAGACCGCTTCTCAGAGCTCTAATACTGTATTGGATCATTCTGCTTTTATATGCTACACTGAAGGATGGAATCTTAGAAATGGTTTTCAAGTAAACTATGGACATAAGCTTATAGGACAGTAGAATTACATTCAAATATTTGCTTCGAGCAATGCTCTTCAGCAAACTATAAAGACAAGGCCATTAGGAATAAATTAACACTAAGCAATAACGCGCCATCTATACATATAAAATAAAAGGATTTGAAAGCGCGAATGTTTCTTTTATACATAAAACGAACTTCTACTGTCCTTACTGCGATGAAATAATATATTGGGAGGGCTTGGCTCATCAGTGGTGAACCCTTCCAGCGGTTTCGCCAATTTAATCCACCAGACCGCTTCTCAGAGCTCTAATACTGTATTGGATCATTCTGCTTTTATATGCTACACTGAAGGATGGAATCTTAGAAATGGTTTTCAAGTAAACTATGGACATAAGCTTATAGGACAGTAGAATTACATTCAAATATTTGCTTCGAGCAATGCTCTTCAGCAAACTATAAAGACAAGGCCATTAGGAATAAATTAACACTAAGCAATAACGCGCCATCTATAGATAGATAAGATTCCATCCTTCAGTGTAGCATATAAAAGCAGAATGATCCAATACAGTATTAGAGCTCTGAGAAGCGGTCTGGTGGATTAAATTGGCGAAACCGCTGGGAGGGTTCATCACTGATGAGCCAAGCCCTCCCAATATATTTTTTCATCGCAGTAAGGACAGTAGAAGTTCGTTTTATGTATAAAAGAAACATTCGCGCTTTTAAATCCTTTTATTTTATATGTATAGATGGCGCGTTATTGCTTAGTGTTAATTTATTCCTAATGGCCTTGTCTTTATAGTTTGCTGAAGAGCATTGCTCGAAGCAAATATTTGAATGTAATTCTACTGTCCTATAAGCTTATGTCCATAGTTTACTTGAAAACCATTTCTAAGATTCCATCCTTCAGTGTAGCATATAAAAGCAGAATGATCCAATACAGTATTAGAGCTCTGAGAAGCGGTCTGGTGGATTAAATTGGCGAAACTGCTGGGAGGGTTCACCACTGATGAGCCAAGCCCTTCCAATATATTTTTTCATCGCAGAAAGAACAGTAGAAGTTCGTTTTATGTATAAAAGAAACATTCGCGCTTTTAAATCCTTTTATTTTATATTGTCGCGAAATTTGTTTAGAGTTAAATCAAAGTAACTGTTTAATTATTAAATATATGTAAATATTTTAATAGTTCGATGTTATGTAAATTTTGTAACTGTATATATTGCTTTTCTTTTTCTTTAGATGAGAGAGTGAGAAAGATATCACTCAACTTGCGAGTCTTAATTTAATAAAATCTTCTGAAATAGCTTTGTGTACCTCTGTTCTTTAATTGCGACAATATGTATAGATGGCGCGTTATTGCTTAGTGTTCATTCTTCATTGTTGGCATTTTATATCATATTCACTCTTCATTGTTGGCTTTATATCTTACATTCATTCTTCATTGTTGGCTTTTTATATTACATTCACTCTTTATTGTTGGCTTTTTATCTTACATTCATTCTTCATTGTTGGCTTTTTATATTACATTTACTCCTCATTGTTAGTTTTTATCTTACATTCACTCCTCATTGTTGGCTTTTTATATTATATTTACTCTTCATTGTTGGCTTTTTATCTTACATTTATTCTTCATTGTTGGCTTTTTATATTACATTTACTCTTCATTGTTGGCTTTTTATCTTACATTCATTCTTCATTGTTGGCTTTTTATATCATATTTACTCTTCATTGTTGGCTTTTTATCTTACATTCATTCTTCATTGTTGGCTTTTTATATTATATTTACTCTTCATTGTTGGCTTTTTATCTTACATTTATTCTTCATTGTTGGCTTTTTATATTATATTTACTCTTCATTGTTGGCTTTTTATCTTACATTTATTTTTCATTGTTGGCTTTTTATATTACATTTACTCTTTATTGTTGGCTTTTTATCTTACATTCATTCTTCATTGTTGGCTTTTCATATCATATTTACTCTTCATTGTTGGCTTTTTATCTTACATTCAATCTTCATTGTTGGCTTTTTATATTATACTAATGATGATGCGCGCGCATCCGTGACATGAGGAATTGAGGAATTTACGGTGGAAAGACGGTCGTGACTATATATGTTGATAATACAGAGATAATAAATCAGAGTGCTGAAAATATAACAGATTAATTAATATTTACCCTTGGTTTTTCAAAAAAGAAAATTGATTTTAAACTAATAATTAGATAGAAACCTTTCTGGTAGTATATTAAACAATTTCTCAAAGTTAAATTGCGATGAAATGAGTAGTTTGGTCCGGCATAAAGAAGAGGCATATAATCATTTTTTTCTATATGCATGATAATATTTAGAACAGATTGTGTGTGTGTGTGTGACAATTTTGACAATTGAAAAATATTTATTGTCATCTAGACAATTTTACAATTCAGCGAGAGAGAATAAGAGAAATATATACAGGAATGAAAAATATAATACATAATTCTACAAAGTGATGATGAAGGATGAAGGAAGGCATCCCCTGCGCACGAGGGTTCTTGTCCAGGCGATGAGCGGGTCCTCCACTCCACCGAGCCCAACCTGGACAAAGTGGCGATAGACGCGCAGCTTTGCCGACGCCAGGATGGTCAGGGCGTCGTCCTCAAGGCCGGACCCGCCGAAGATCCAGGCCTGCAGGTCAGGGGGCCGCCCGATGATGATGAAGGCCTCCTTGTCTTTAACTACTGTACCTCTGTCAATAAAACATTCGTTTCTCCCTGTCTTTAACTATTGTACCTCTGTTATAAAATATCTGTACCTCCCCTGTCTTTAACTACTGTACCTCTGTCAATAAAATATTGGGCCTCCCTGTCTTCAACTACTGTATGTCTGTTATAAAATATCTGTACCTCCCTGCCTCTAATATTGTAACTCTGTTATAAATTCTCTGTGCCTCCCTGTCTTTAACTATTCTTCTTCTGTTATAAAATATCTGTACCTCTCTGTCTTTAACTACTGTACCTCTGTTATAAAATATCTGTACCACCCTGTATTTATCTACTGTACCTCTGTCAAAGAAATATCTGTGCCTCCCTGTCTTTAACTACTGTACCTCTGTTATAAAATATCTGTATTTCCTGTCTTTAACTACTATACCTCTGTTATAAAATAACTGTAACTCCCTGTCTTTAACTACTGTACCTCTGTAATAAAATATCTGTACCTCCCTGTCTCTAAAATTGTTCTTCTGTTATGAAATCTGTGTACCTCCCTGTCTTTAACTACTGTACCTCTATTATAAAATATATGTACCACTCTGTCTTTAGATACTGTACCTCTGTCAATAAAATATCTGGGCCTCCCTGTCTTCAACTACTGTACCTCTTTCAATAAAATATCTGTACCTCTCTGTCTTTAACTACTGTTACCTCTCTTATAATATATCTGTAACTCCCTGTCTTTAACTACTGTACCTCTGTTATAAATATCTGTACCTCCCTTGTCTCTAACATTTTACCTCTGTTATAAAATCTCTGTGCCTCCCTGTCTTTAACTACTCTTCTTCTGTTATAAAATATCTATACCTCTCTGTCTTTAACTACTGTACTCTGTTATAAAATATCTGTACCTCTCTTTCTTTAACTACTGTACCTTTGTTATAAAATATCTGTACCTCCCTGTCCTTATCTACTGTACCTCTGTCAAAAAAATATATATGCCTCTCTGTCTTTAACTACTGTACCTCTGTTATAAAATATCTGTACCTCCCTGTCTTTAACTACTGTACCTCTGTTATAAAATATCAGTACCTCCTTGT
>CP092883.1:58225579-58245341 GCA_030710605.1 Cordylochernes scorpioides | reverse complement strand
GTTTTAGAGTATTTTTTACAAGAGAGGTAACTTTTATTTTTTATTGATGATTGGTATGGATTGTTTTCGTTGCAGCCTGGAGGTGGATGTGTTCTATCAATTCCTAAGGTACTTGGTAGATTTTGCGAATGCAAATTGTTCTGCATTGACGGCTTGTCTAATGAGATACAGACACGAGTTACACTTCCAGACAATATATCTGATTGTTTGACATGGCTTTCTTTAGTTAGATGATGGCCATAGATTCTTTTCCTATTATATTATTAAGTCCTTGTTCTCATCTCTTCTCAGCTTTTTGGCTAAGATCATAGTGTATATTAGTCCTAGTTCTACTTTGTGGATTCTACATTGAATTTCAAGTTATTAAACACATTTCTGCATAGCGTCCGAACCTACCAACAATCTTGAACAAAGCTACTTAGAAAAATTCCATTCATTTATCAATACGGCTTATTCTTTCTTCAATCAACAGTAAACCGCTATGTCATTAACCCACAATCTCCTCAATGTCTTGAACCTCCAAACTTTTGATGTATATAATTGTTTATTTGTTTTCCATAATATTTCATTTATAAATTAATCTCATAATTTAGTCTGTGGAAATAAAAATATTTGACTGGTGACCAAACAAACTGTAAACAGATGCCTTAATGTTATATAGTTAAGATATATAATTAATTGTGATGGTTATGTAATTTTGATCTTCATTGAATAAAATATATAAAGTTTAAATGTGTTTTAAACTTTAACAACAAGCACAAAACACCCTTCAAAATATTGCCAACCATCTTTTTTATATTGTTTTTCTTTATCGTTTTATTTACTAGTATTTTAATTCATTTTCTATTTTCCTCCTTCATATCGTTTTTGAAAAATCATTTTGATATTTTTACTTTCTTCCTTTCACTATCCTTATTCATTCAATCTAGTAAATACCGAATCTATAATAGTTTCGAATTATCATAACAGATGGCGCGCTAATGTATCACTCTATTATATATAAAGATAATCCAAGTTTCTGGATAGTAGATAGCTATCTACCAAGGGGAAAAGATGATTTATTTATAATCTAACCCATACCCCCAACGTGTTAAACTTGAATCCAATGATTCGAAAAGAGCAATGGTCAATTTAATCCTAACACCTTAGAAGCCTAGGTTCGTTACTTAACAAACCAGATTTTTTCCCGTGTAGTTGACGTTCCTCATGCAAAGAACTCTAGTTATTTCTCTTGTTGCATCAATTTTGATTCCCCCTACATTTATTCAGAATATTCTATGAAATTTAATATTTATTTAAAACAGATTATTTAGATGATCATCATTCCTTTTCATAGTTTCATTTCTTTTGTAATATTGTTATTGTACATATATCTTGATTGGTTATTGGAGCGAGAGAGGACCAAGACTGCGATCGCGACCTACGAGGAAGACAACGAATAAATAAACGCAATAACTTTAAAAGATAATTATTTTTATTTACTTTTATTTGTTTGCTTTGAGTATGGAAAACCCGTTCGGGAAACGTGTATAGTACCAAGAAGGAAGAAACCAAGGCCGACGACCTTGCAAAGCTGCAACTTGGTGCAACAATATGTCTTATATATAGAGGAGGAGGTGTATTTGGTTACAGTCTTTGTTCCCTCAGAAACTTAGCGAGATCTCCAGGTAGAAGAAGCAGATTGGATCTCCCTGCTGGTGATGGTGTGGCGCTTGTTGTAGTAGCGACTCGCCAGCAATGCACTCAAAGATATCGTTCACGAAAGAGTTCATGATGGACATGGCCTTGCTAGAGATTCCAGTGTCGGAGTGGACAATCACCTTGTAGATGTAGATAGAGAAGCTTTGCTTTCCCTTCTTCATTCGCTTCTTCTTGTCGATGAAGCCTTATGTGCCAGCCTTCTTGATAGCTTTTCCAGATGCAGCGAACGGCATGTTGAATGTCAGTTAGAATGAATTAACTTGTATGTCACACACACAAAAGCCTTTATTAGGGACTTGCCCATACATATTCTCCCAATTGGGTAAGGTAATAATCATCTTGTGTTACTTACATAAAAATTGAACTGGCTTTACTCTTCGTCTCAAAGTCATTCACTTGTTGACTGGTTCTTACATAATGATGATCTAAAAATTTATAGTAAGCTATTGCTTTAGATTTATTTGCTGATATTTTTGAAAGCAATATGTAGGGTGAAGTGTTGGTACATTTAATTTGTTGATATAGGGCCTTCCTCTCTGCATCAAGGGCTGTACAATTAAGCAGGTAATGGGGGAGTTCTTCAGTAATTTCCTTGTCACACAGTGTGCACATTGAGTTTTTGGCCTCAAACGTCAGAACGTGTTTTTTTTTTAAGACTGTAAATAGTATTCTCGATATTAACTTTTATGTCTTATATATATAGTTTTGCTATATAATATCTTATATTTATTTATCAATGAATCTTGTTTGATAAATTGATTAATCAATGTGTTTGGTTAAAAATGTATGTTTTATTCTTATTTGTTATTAATTGTTAATTATTGTAGAAATTGTTGTTAAATATTATTCATTGATGTTATTCTATTTTTTATTGTTAATTTATATAATTCATTGTTTTACATAATTAATTCTTTATTGTTTCATTTTAATCTGTATATATTTTTATTGGTTAATCGCTGCAAAAGTGAGAAGAAAACTTTTATTTAACTGAAATTAATTAAAGATACTTCGGCCAGTAAATATTTTTATTAACTTGACGTTTCAACAGAAATATTTTGTGTTTGTCAGGACAAAGCTTTGCCAAATATTTTAATTTTTGTTCGCTCCTAACAAGGTCAAAAGATTTTTGTCGAAACGTCGAGATAATAAAAAGATTTACTGGCTGAAGTATCTTTATAAGAACTCTGAATGCCTGCCAGGCAGCCTCTATCTTTGTGAAAAATTATTATTTTATTTAAAATATTTCAGCTTGAAAAAGGTCAAAACGAATATATTCTGAATAAAGTTAAAGCGCTTCAGTTTTCATAAAAAAAAAATTATCATCCACTAGCGCGCCATCTGTTATGAAAATTCGAAACTATTTTAGACGCGTAAGATTCTTTTTAAAATTGAACAATTTCTACTGCCCTTAGTACAATCGAAAAAATTAATGGGAGGGCCTGGCTCATCAGTGGTGAACCCTCCCAGTTAAAACTGGCGAAACCGCTGGGAGGGTTCACCACTGATGAGCCAGGCCCTCCCATTAATTTTTCCATTGCAGTAAGGACAGTTGAAATTATTTAATTTCGAAAAGAATCTTACGCGTCTGAAATAGTTTCGAATATTCATGAATTTTCTTTAATAGATAATTAATGTATCTTGCGCATTTCAATTTTTAATTAATTTATATTTCTTATTATATTTTTTAAAAATCACATCTCTTGTTAAATAACTACCGTTTACCTCGAGGTTGTTGTAGGCTTGTGCCATAAGCCAACCCCCCACACCGATAAAACGGTGTTTACCTTACAACTCTGAACACTCAGATTTTCCTGGAAAATCTCTTAAAGATTTATTGAAAAAAGCCATGATCCACCTGTGCTGTGTGACCAGAAGAGCTTAAATTGACTTGATCCATTATATGTATGTTCCATATGTGAATACCTATTCTCTTTCTTCCTTTCGCTCTCCACTTCTCCCATCCATATTTCCAAAAAAAAATTGTTTTCTTATATTCAATAGGATTGTTCAAATAATAATCTGTATATATTTACCATGTGTATATAATCTTTCTTCATTTTTACCCCTTTGCATATTTCCCACTATCATGGGTTTCTCCGTCTTGTAACCCCAAGGAGAATCCTCTGTAAAACCTGTGTGTCTTAGTAAAGGCTTTTGTGTGTGTATGTGTGTGTGTGTATGTGTGTAGGCTTGCGCCATCTATCTGAAAAAATTGCAATTAAAATTGTAGAGTTTTGAAAATATTTATTCATATCAATAGTAAGTAATTCCATAATAAGTAAGTTGTTAACTTTCTTTTATTATAAAGAAGGTTGTGGTGTATTTAGGTTGATTTAAAAGTAGAAATATATTTTTGGCTTTATTTATTTAAATGTTTTTTATTATATTACACCGGAGTAGATGCAAGCTTAAGAAATTACAAGTTAACAATAGAATTATATGATGATAAATTATATGTTATGATATGATGCACTAACGCGCCATCTGTTATCAAAATTCGAAGCTATTTTAAAGACGTAAGATTCTTTTTGAAATTAAACAATTTCTACTGCCCTTACTGTCCTACGGCCCTCCCTTTAATTTTTCCATTGCAGTAAGGGCAGTAGAAATTGTTTAATTTCGAAAATAATATTACGCCTTTAAAATAGTTTGGATTTTGATAAGTTATATATAAAGGTATATACAATATATCACAGAATAATAATCGGTGGATTTAAAATTATTAGAATACTAGCGATGTGTACCCGGCTTCGCCCGGGTTTAATCCGAGTGAAAGTTTGCCTAACGAATATTATATATTATGAAGTATAATGAACAATGTTAAAGATTAGTTTTAATTATTAATCGAGATTGTGTGTGAATATGTGAGAAAGATGTAATATCGTTGTTGTTTTCTTGGCCGACTGTTTTACATATGGTGTTATCTTAAAATTGCTTGTTTTGAATATTTTTTTAGATTGAGTTGAATGAATTGCTGAATTTTTTTTTTTTATTTATATATAAATAAAATTAACTCTGTTGATTTTTTTTTGTATTTAATCGATAACAGCGAAGTTTCGCATGTTAAAGTTAGGAAAAATATTTTGATGTTAAGCAAAACCTGCTCCATCTCGTTTTACATAAATGTTGAAAATTTGGTCGAAATTGATGCATTGTAACGAAGTTTTTAGCGAACACCACTTATGAAATTTGCATTTTATTAATATAGATATATATACGACAAAGGTTTTTTTTACGAATATTCTAAAATAAAAATTTTAAATCCTCAATTGGTTTATAATTATTCCTATAGATGGCGCAGTCCATAAGCAATTATACGTCTCACGATCATGAAATGTTCTTTTTTTTATTAGTTTGAATACCTGATTACGTGTTTTTTTGTTATATTTTTACATAGATCTAGATATTTGCCTTTAATTCTCTTAAATATGCATTGTGTAGGCTCGATAATTATGATGAATAGAGATCTATGATTGCTTATACCGATAATTATTTTTTTCTGTTATTTAATTTGTCTTGTACATTAAATGATGTTATTAAACAAGAATCACTTCGACTTTACTAAGAGAAAGTCACATTAAAATAATTAAAAAGGAAGATGTAATTTTTAAATTCTGAAAAACTGACAGCATAGAAGAAATGACCCACTACATCTCTGAATGCACTATTGTTAACGAGGAACGGAATAAGATCTTAAAGAACATTATCCAAGTCTACGTGAACCTCAGTTCAGCTAATCAGAATAATGTCCGAGAAAAAAATATATAGCGATAGAATTGTTTAACTTTCATAAAGCGTTAGAGAACAAGGTAATCTCTAAGAACTAAAATTTAGAACAATTTTCTTCCATAGTTAATTTGTATAGTTATGTTAAATACTTTGATTTCATTTTCATTTTCCCTTCTCCCCTTTGTTTTTTTTTTTTTTTTTTTTTTTCTCCATGAAAATGATGTATAGCGAGTTCTTACAGGACGGAAATGTTCTAATAAAGCGCTGTTGTTGTACATGATGTTATTCACTTGTAGGTTTGAACATATGCAATAATTAAAGTTACTGAAGTATTTCACACAACTCATTTCAAACTGTCTTAAACATGATCTCAATCCCAAGTTCTAATTGTGGCAGATTACATTTTAAAATTTGAAAAATTCTCAACAATTTGTTTAAAAATCAAAGGATATAAGGTTATCAATATGTGTCTTTATTGAAAAGGAAAAGCTCTTAGACATTTGTTGTCCATCAACAGTCGTTTCAGTTAAAATCCATTATTAAACATAATTATTTTTCCATTTAGTTGCTTCACAAAAAGTAAAATTCATTATTAGAGACCTCGTTGATTTTTAGTTATAAATCGAATAATTTAATGCTTATGCGTATATGTGAAAGTAAAATTTCTATTTTTAATACATATTTAATAAAAGTGTTTCCTTAAAAAGTTTTATATTCCCATTTTTATATAGTTTTCTTTTGATATTTATTAACCGACTGTGAAGACGCTGATAACTATTTCAGAAAAGAAAAATATAGCAATAGAATTCTATAATTTCTACAGATCAATTGTAAATGGATTCATACACAAAAGAGGTAGTGAGGAAAGTTTTAGAACAGATGTGTAAATAAAATTATTTTCAAACAAAGGCTCACGTGTATATGGGGAAAGGGAGAAAAAAATTGCTGTGTTTTTTTGTTGTTGTATGGCGAATCCATACAGGGCAATGGGCCCTAATAAAAGCCTTTTTGTTGTTAGATAATTATTATACGGATATCTTATCCAAATAAAAAGCTAATGGATGAATTTTCAGCATTTTGATTACTTTTTTACGCTCTCACTCTCGAAATATATGAAGATGCTATCATTTATCATTCTAGCGGTTGGTTATCTCGTCTTCAATAAAGGTCACTGTAATATCTTTCAGAGTTATTGTCTGAATCCCGATATATATGATAAAAGGTACAACTTTCTTAAGTTTTGTCCATGAGTGTATCTTTCAGAGTTATTGTCACAATCCCGATCTACATGCTAAAAGGTACAACCTCCTTAAGTTTTGTCCATGAGTGTATTTATTGTTCATTCTCATTACGCTGAAAATATAAACTTACCACTACACCCGCTGCCTTTTTGCCTTTTCGCAATGGAAACTTCTTCGAGTCTTTGAAATTAGTATTGGAATGTTGCATCTGACAAAGTGTGATGCCTAAAATGATAGAGAAAAAAGAATAAAGATATACGTCAAGTTTTTTAATTATTATTTTTATTATGGACCATGTACAATAAAATTTGTACAGCACAAGAGTTCCCGAGTCCAGGAAGATAAACCAGTTTAGTGGATGCCACCAAGTCCCAGGCCCACAGGTCCGATGCCTCCGAGTCCAAGACCGATGCCCTTGCCGAGGCCAATTCCTCCAAGACCGAGGCCGACTCCTCCAAGACCGATGCCGCCGATGGGTCCGGACACAACTCCACCAACAAGAGGAGCGGAAGCCACACGGCCGATGCCGACTCCCTTCAGGCCGATTCCTCCGATGCCACCAAGACCAATTCTTCCGATGCCACCAAGGCCAATGCCACCAAGACCAACGCCGCCCAGGCCAATGCCACCGATGGGACCGGAGACAACTCCGCCGACAAGAGGAGCACCAATGCCGACTCCCTTCAGACCGATTCCTCCGATGCCGCCAAGACCAACGCCGCCCAGACCAATTCCACCTCCCAGACCAACCGGTCCCCAGAGAGGAGCCTTCTGGTTGTCCAGGTTGACGGTGACAGAGGCGTCCCTGGTGACACCGAGGCCGAGGCCGACGGCAAGAGACCCGGTGGCCAGGCCGAGAAGAAGAAGGGCAACGAGCTGCATCTGGACAAACAACCACAGCAATTAGATATTATAAAATGCACTAAAGAATGACACTCACATTCTTAAGTAAGGAATATTCAATAACAATATGAGGGGTAAATTAAACATTATATTAACTTTGTAACCATCTATATAGGCGTATATTCATCTATATCTCATCTCGCAGAATATATAATTAATGTTATATATATTGTTGCATCATAATGGTTAATGCGCCTATTTTAAAAATTATTTATAATAATATTTTCCATATATTTAAAATTTAAAATTTATATTTATCTATTCATATAAACAGAATATTATTATGAAATATTATGTACTATAAAATAATTTGTATTTTGATACACTAAAATACACCACCTGCTTTAAACTTTGATGTGATAAATAAAGAGAGATTCTAGGTGTTATACCTAAAAGTATGATTGTCTTATTATTGACTGGTTTAACCTAGTAGAATGGTTGAGACACGTTCTGGAAAGATGCAAGACGCGTCTGAGGAGAGAATCAAGACTGAAGAATCTGCCAAACCGCAGCCTGGTGCAACAATATGCAAATCTTTTTGATTATCTAGGTAATATATTGTAGAAGGAAAAGGAGCACAATAAAACTATAAAATTCTAAATATCAATCAGATTTATCTGTTATGCGTCTACTATATATACTTCTTAGTGTTAACATTTATATAGGGTGTCCGGATTATTTTCCAGCTGATTCAATCTCTTAATTTTTTAAACATCGTCTTCAAAGCATACGTCGTTCGTTTAGATTACATCATAGTTTTTACGGCGTCTATGTCGTACAAATACGCTGACACACGGTAAGGTACAGCTTCGGCTTCCAAATGGTCGGTGGTACGCATGCGCGATCTCACTAGCTAAGTGTAGCGTGAATTCATAAAGTGTTTTCAAACAAAATTTGCGCCGTGTTTTAAAGTTAAAATAAATATTATATATTAGGCTCTCCCAATATATTTTTAATCGCAGTAAGGACAGTTGAAGTTCGTTTTATGTATAAAAGAAACATTCGCGCTTTTAAGTCCTTTTATTTTATATGTATATTAGGTGTGTTTTCCTGGAAATAGAGGTTGTCTGGCCGGCATTCATATTTCTATGAAAATATACACTTCGGCCAGTGGTAATCAAATTAACATATTGTTACAATTACAAACAATCAATTATTATTAAAAGCTCTAATTCATATATATATTGAAACTATTTTGGCAGTAAAAAAGTTTTATTATATAAAAAATGAATTATATGGTACAATTTGGATTATAAATTGGTGGTGGTGCCTTGTCCATGGAGCAGATCAGATCGGTCCATACACCCTGATCACAATACCGGCCAACTGAGGTGGTGGTGGTGTCTTGTCCATGAAGCAGATCAGATCAGTCCATGCACCCTGATCACAATACCGGCCAACTGAGGTGTCTTGTCCGTATGGATGTCCTCTTCTGGATTGATGTCTGCCATATAGAGGGCCGCAAGGATGACCGGGTATATATAGTCCGGAGTAAGTTGGGTGTTGTAACAGTTATTACAGTTCCTGTAGGATCTAGTCATATCAGGGTTTATCTTCATTCCTTTGAAATGTCCTGTTCTGATTCTTGATACTGTTGCCGTTAATTCTCTGGGATTATAAATTAAAAACAAGACAAAATCTAAATAACATAACATTTCGGTAACAACACTTAGCAAAACTATTAAAAAGGCATCTCCTTATCGTGCAACTGAAAGTTGCTGATGGCTTGCGCCATCTATCGGAATAAATATCAACTATTCTCGTTGATTTTTTAATTATTCCAGAATTGGACAAATACCCTGTTTTAATGCTTGGATTTAGTATTTAAAACTCATTTACAATTTATATATTTTATTCAATTTAAAATAAAAATTACACAAGCATCACATTTAAATATCTCCTAATCAACGAATTCTCTATTCTAACTAACTAACATTAAAACGATCTATTTACAGTTTGTTTGGTCACTGGTCCAATATTTTTATTTTCTTAGACTAAATTATATGATAAATTCAAAGATGAAAAATATGCAAAATAAATGAACAACTATATACATCATTTTATATTTATCTAAAACAAATGAACAATATATATACATCATTTTATATTTATCTAAAACAAATGAACAATATATATACATCAATTCCCCCTTCTTAGGCTTAGCCCCCCTTATTTATCTATTTACTCTCCATATCTCTGCGGACATCTGCGCTCCCTCTGAGGATACCTGGGGGTTGTAATACTTTTCTCCTCCGAGATTGGAGTTGGCACACTTTCAGCATCATTCATATTAGGGGAATGTGATTTACCAGGCAACATTTTTCTAATGTAGTTTTGATGAACCTTTTTTATACTGTCACCTAGTTTTATTAAATAAACATTCCTTCCTAATATTTTAATTATCTTTCCTGTATACCAAGAGGGATGCCCATTAGTAATCCACCTAAACTTCACAGTCTCATCCACTTTAAATTTACCGCTAACATATTGACTATTGAATTTGGAGGCTTTTACATCAAGATGGCATTTGATACCTTTAATAGGGTCAGATTTGCATTCAAAAATGGACCCGTAATCATTTAAAAGTGAATCTATACTAAAAGAGTCCAATTTATGCAAATAATTGAATGAGATATTGAAAAGATTAAGGAAATCTCTTCCTAAGAGAAATTTAGTACAATTTAAATTAGTTATTAGTATTTCAATGGTTCTAGAAACATTTCTTAATTTTATATCAAATTTAGCCTTGCCTAAAATAGGTATTTTAGAGCCACGATAGCCGGTCAAGACTGTATTACATTTATTTAATTTAACATTTTTGAAATATTTAAAGTACAAATATTTAGTTAATGTAGTTATGGCTGCTCCAGTATCAATTTCAGCCAACAATTTTATATTATTTACATATACTGTTTCAGTCAAAGGAGGATGTAAATTTATATTATTCAATGATAAATTATTTTGAGATCCCGAAGGATTATTATCATTAGCGTGCTTTTTAAATTTATTAAAAGTATTTCTAGGATTTCTGGGCAATTTACGGGAAGAACTATCTTTTTTATAACATATAGTAGAAATATGCCCTACTCTACCACAAACTCTACAATTAGCTGATTTAAAAAAACAATTATAGTGTAGATGGTTGGTCTTACCACAGTGTTTGCAGGGATTATTGATGGCATGAAGATGCTGTGGGGACCGATGGGCATCTTCGGATCTCTTGAGGTTGTGTAGGTCATTATCTGCAGACTCCGCAGACAGCGCGATGTCTAACGCTCCCTCAAAAGTCAATCCTTCTTCCTGTAGTAGCTTCTTTTGGGTTGGTGTATCAATGATGCCCGCCACAAATCTGTCTCGCAGGGATTCTTGCAGAACATCTCCAAAGTTACACCTTTGAGCCTGTTCCTTAAGGCGTATTATGTATTTAGATATTGTTTCGCCTGATTTCTGATCCATTTTCTGGAATACAAATCTTTCATATATTATATTGATCTTAGGATTGAAATGTTTTAATAAGATCCTGCACAATTTGTCAAAGGGAACTTGATCAACTTCTTCTGGAAAAACTAAGTTTCGCAAGATCCCGAAGTATTTAGGCCCGATGCATGATATCAGAAATGGCGTCTTAAAGTCTTCTTTTGTTTTAGAAATTAGCATGAATTGCTTCAATCGATAAATATAATTCTCAACATTCTCTAGATTTTCGTCAAATCTTTCAAACATACCTGAAGACATTTTTTTAAGTATAATTTCTTTTCACTATTTAAATTCTTTTTTCTTTCTAAAATTCGCTTTTACTCGTCGCCAGTTGTTTTAATGCTTGGATTTAGTATTTAAAACTCATTTACAATTTATATATTTTATTCAATTTAAAATAAAAATTACACAAGCATCACATTTAAATATCTCCTAATCAACGAATTCTCTATTCTAACTAACTAACATTAAAACGATCTATTTACAGTTTGTTTGGTCACTGGTCCAATATTTTTATTTTCTTAGACTAAATTATATGATAAATTCAAAGATGAAAAATATGCAAAATAAATGAACAACTATATACATCATTTTATATTTATCTAAAACAAATGAACAATATATATACATCATTTTATATTTATCTAAAACAAATGAACAATATATATACATCATACCCATTCTTTATTAATCAAGAAAATCTAACCACGTCATACACTTTATTTGGATTTGGTTAGGTCATCTTATATGTTACAAAATAATAGAATTCACTAGAATCTCCTTTCTGCGATGGAAAAATTATTAGGCAGTGAAAAAGTTTTATTTTATAAAATAATAAATTATAAGGTACAACTCGAATTATAAATTAGAAACAAGACCAAATCCAAATAAAGTGTATATCATTTCGGTAACAACACTGTTACCAAAACTTCATACACTTTATTTGGTTTTGTTACCTTATGTTACAAAATAATAGAATTCACTAGAGTCTTCTTTCTGCGATGGAAAAATTAATATTGAGATAGCTTGTACCATCAATTCTACATCCTTAAGCGATTTTTCCCGCCTAATTCATGTTTTAACATACAATATAAAGATCTATTATAAAATAAATGAAGCTTCCAGGGTAAAGTTTCTTATGCAACTTTTTATTTTCAAGCTTTCGGACTTGTCAGTCCTTCAACACGATTAACACATTAACAACTTTATAATAAATATTATTTTTATATACACATTAATATATAATATGATGCACTAGCGCGCCATCTGTTTTCAAAATTCGAAATTATTTTAAACGCATAAGATTCTTTTTGAAATTAAACAATTTCTACTGCTCTTACTGCAATGGAAAAATTAATGGGAGGGCCTGGCTCATCAGTGGTGAACCCAGTTTTGAAATTGTTTAATTTCAAAAAGAATCTTACGCGTTTAAAATAGTTTCGAATTTTGATAACGTTATTATATGCGTATATTAAATACACGCTTGTTTGGCGGTACATATACTAAAATTGGAACGATACAGAGAAGATTAGCATGGCCCCTGCGCAAGGATGACACGCAAAATCGTGAAGCGTTCCATATTTTAAATACTTATTATATATTGAGAGAAAAATACATTACATTATTTCTGTTTGAAAATACAAAATTTTGAATTTATTCGTGCATGGTGGATGATACGTGCTTGGTTGAACGATATCTCGAGACTTCAAATAAAATTTAATTGTTTTATAGGCTAAAGAGTTATGATATTCGTGACACTTACCTTGTAGTAGGACGGTGAGAACTGTGTTTGTCCCTACCACACCGACGGCTCTATATACCGGTAAGTCACCGGCAGGATGGTGGTGGCAAAAACCTGATACCGCCAAGGTTTTGTCCCTAACCATGATGCAATCCAATTATAATATTGATCGTCTGGTAATCAAATTTGCATAATGTTACTATGTACCTGCCTCTCTTGGTATATTTAGAATGATTGTCCTCTTCTCTTTTTGTTTATTGTGAATTCTGTTATCAAAAAACTAACGCATCTGGTAATTTTATGGAACTTTTGAAAATAAAACTATCATGAAAATAGAAAAGAAATATACACTCATGGACAATATTTGAGGAATTGGAAAGTCTTTGATGTCATCAGTTGACCGTTTTTTTTTTTTTTTTAGGAGACGGAGGCTATTTTATGCACACTCCGTTATCTCGTGTGACTTCAATAAAGGTCACTTTAATATCTTTCGGAGTTATTGTCCAAATCCCGATATACATGCTAAAAGGTACAACTTCCTTAAGTTTTGTCCATGAGTGTATATTGGTTATCTCGTGTGTCTTCAATAAAGGCCACTTTAATATCTTTCGGAGTTATTTTCCAAATCCCGATATACATGTTAAAAGGTTCAACTTCCTTAAGTTTTGTCCATGAGTGTATATTGGTTATCTCGTTTGTCTTCAATAAAGGTCACTGTAATATCTTTCGGAGTTATTGTCCAAATCCCGATATACATGCTAAAAGGTACAACTTCCTTAAGTTTTGTCCATGAGTGTATATTGGTTATCTCGTGTGTCTTCAAAAAAGGTCACTGTAATATCTTTCAGAGTTATTGTGTAAATCCCGATATACGAGGTGTGTTCAAAAAGTATCGCGACTTTTGTGTGTTTTTTCAAAATTATTTATTTATTCATGAATACCTATTTTGTCCCCTTCAAAATAATCCCCATGAGATATTATACACTTGTGCCAACGGTTTTTCCAATCTTCGAAGCACTTCAAAAAATCATTTTTTTTTAAATGTTTTTCAGCTCCTCCTTCGATGCCGTCTTTATCTCGTCAAGCGTAGCGTAACGTCGTCCTTTCATGGGCCTCTTCAGTTTAGGGAACAAGAAAAAGTCACAGGGGGCCAGATCTGGGGAATACGGTGGCTGCGGCATCATTATTGTGTTGTTTTTGGCCAAAAAGTCGCGCACAAGCAACGATGTGTGAGCAGGGGCGTTATCGTGGTGCAAAAGCCAATTTTTGTTCTTCCACAAATCCGGGCGTTTCTGGCGGATTGCTTCGCGCAAATTGCGCATAACTTGCAGGTAATATTCCTTATTGACCGTTCTACCCTGTGGCAAGAACTCATGATGCACCACGCCCCTGCATTCGAAGAAAACTGTCAGCAAAACTTTCACATTCGATCGAACTTGGCGCGCTTTTTTTCGGTCTTGGTTCGTGCGGCAGCTTCCATTGAGATGATTGAGCTTTGGTTTCCACGTCATAACCATAAACCCACGCTTCGTCACAAGTTATGACCCTCTGGAGCAAATTTGGGTCGTCGCGGACAGAGTCCAACATCTCATTAGCAATGTTCATGCGATGCTGTTTTTGGTCGAAATTGAGCAATTTTGGTACGAATTTCGCGGCGACCCGTCTCATGCCCAAATCATTGATAAAAATCGAATGGCACGAGCCAATCGATATGTTTAGGTCCTCAGCAACTTCTCTAACGGTGATTCGACGATTGGCCAATATAATTTTCTCCACTTCATTAATTTTTTTGTCTGTTGTTGAAGTGCTCGGGCGTCCGGCACGCTCTTCGTCGTTCACATCTTCTCGGCCTTCTGAGAACATTTTGTACCACCGATAAACGTTGCTTCGGTCCAAGGTAGCTTCTCCGTATTCCACAGTCAACCTTCGGAATGCATCCGCGCACTTAATTTCGTTTTTCACACAAAATTTGATACAACAACAACAACAACAACAACAAAAGCCTTTATTTAGGGCATTCCGCCCCATACAGGATTCGCCGTATTTACACGTCAACAAGAGGAGAGGGAAGAGGAAACATTTACAACAAAAATAAGGTTTGTTACCTATTTACAGATGGATCATCCTCCAGTATCCTTTGCCCTGCATTCTTTCTCATGCGCCCAGCTTCTGTACAGAACTTAAAGTATTTATCAATCAGTAATTTATCATTCAGATCTGAAGAGAGAAGTTGACATATGCTATGGTATCTAAATTGACCAGAGGTAGGGCTTGGGAAAGTTTCAGTACGTTTTTCTGTTAAGAGAGGGCATTGGAAGAAATAGTGAACCAAATTATCATCCATGAGATCCTTACAAAGTAAACAGTTCCGGCCATTTTCTTTCCAGAAGTCTTTTCTTTCTTCCCTGAAAAATTGCCATAAAACTCTATGTTGTGCAACTAGTCTTTTGTTGGGAAGCGAGATATTTAATCGTAGGTACTCCTCTGTCATGAATGATTCACTCAAAAATTTGTAGTGAGCAAAGTGGGTTGAATCAGTGATTTTCATCTGATCGTTTTGAATTAGTTGGTCTGTGGTAGTTCTAATTATGCCTGGCAATTCTTTCTGTATGGCTAAGTAGTCTTCGCAGCCCCTCAGAAAGGAATATCCCTTGGAGTCTAGAATTTTTATTAAATTTTGAGTAAAGCTGTTTTCTATTTCCTTTTTCGCGGTGACTTTCCAGAGATAATTTAAGCAAGCATGTGGTAATCTGCTCGTCTCCATTTTTAAAATCCTGACCCAAAACTTTAATGTGAGTTTTACAGCATTAAGTTCAGTTGATATTCTTCCACATTCTCTTCTGAGGGCATATCCTGGTGTGAAGTTTGGTAAGTCTAAGAGACGACGAAGAAATGTATCTTGGGTATTATTGACTGTCTTCAGCTGGTTGATTGCCCACATTGGTGCCGCATATAGTAAAGTAGGAAGAACAATAGTGTCAAGAAGTTTCATCACTGAGGTAAAGGACTTTATTCGCGCCTTTGTAAGGATTCTCCAAAGTGCATTAATTGCATTCAGTGCTTTGTTTCTAAAGTATTGGGAAGCATATTGGGTCGAGATTTTTGTAGTCAGAGGGTAACCCAGATATGTATACTTAGCTACTATTGTCAGGGGTTGCTGACCCCAAAACCATGTCTCGGAACGAGCTGTTCTTCCACCGTTTCTAAACACCATTATTTTAGATTTATTTTGGTTTAACGTTAGGCAGTTCTCTTATAAGTACTTTTTAAGTAAGTTAATCTTCAATTGCAAATTTATTTTCGATTCTCCTAAGATCACTATGTCGTCTGCATACAGTAAAAGGTGTATAGTTCCATAATTCTCAAGATTTATGCCTGGCAATTCTGATTCATCGAACAGGTGTACCAGATCGTTTAGGAAGAGAATGAATAAATAAGGTGACAACGGCTCCCCCTGCAATACTCCCGCTTGTATTTTGATAGCCTCCGTGAAGGAACCCCGCCATCTGACTGTTGCCGTCATTTGGGTATAATAGTTCTTAATTAGTTTAATAAATCGGCAACTCAGACCATTTAATGTTAATTTTTTCCAAAGTAGATGGTGCGGCACGGTATCAAAGGCCTTCCTTAGGTCAATGAAGAAGGCATATAACTTTCCCCTTCTACGGCTAAGGGTCATTTGAATTAATGATACGAGCGTGAAAATGTGGTCCTGACAAGAGTAGCCTTTTCTAAAACCAGCCTGATTTTCTGCCAAAATTGACTTTCTCTCCATCCAATCATTCCATCTTGTCTTCAAGATAGATGTAAATAATTTCGATAGGTTAGAAATCAGGGATATTCCTCTGTAATTTGACGGGTTGTCCGGATCTCCATTTTTAAATATTGGGTGGATTATCGTTTTTGTCCATTGTTGAGGAACTTGGGATGTCCCTAAGATTTTATTAAATAAGTTCCTGAGATAAATTGTATGTTCTTCTAACAAATATTTAATCGCTTCGTTAGGAATTTCATCAAGTCCTGTAGCCTTATTTTTACCCAATTTGGAAATTTCCTTGGTGACCTCAGTTAGAGATATTTCACAATCTAATTCGGGGTCAATGTCCAATATCTCAAGTGGTAACTGTACAACTTTTGTTAAATTTGAACCAAGTAACTCCCGATAGAAGACCTGCCAGTCTGCAGTAGAAATTTCACCTTGTAGGTTATTCCTATATTTAAGTGAATTAATAGTCTTCCAAAATTGGGAAGGATCTTTTACATTACTGAGGATAACTTGAATTTTGTCAGTATATTCCCTTTTTTTGAGCTTTAGGATAGCTGAATATTTCTTCTTACTCGACAAGTATGCAATTTTATCGGCCGAGATATTATGTTTTACGTATAATTTTAGATTTTGTTTCATTTCCTTTTTAGCCAAATAACAGTCTTTGTCGAACCATGGCTTAGATTTTATATTTTTTGTTTTTGCCTCCATCCGCGTCCCCGAGCGTAACATTGCTGTTTGAATTAAACCAGTAAAATCCTCAGCCTGAGTATCAATTGTGGAGTCCGCTGGATGTTCGGGAGTTAATTCTTTTAAAGTTTCTATATATGTTGGGATTTTATCTACTGACCAGGAAAATTTAATTTTGGCCTTAGGCTCCATGTAACAATTTTCAGTTTTATTATTAGGGCCGATAAACTTTAAAATTATTGGTAAGTGATCCGAATATGGCATACAACCAATTTCAAAATCTGCTATGTGTTCAAGCACCGCAGGTGAGACAATCGCCAGATCTAACACAGAAGAGCCTCTTCCGGAGATGAATGTAAATTTACCACTTTTACAAAATTTGATACAGGTTCTTTGATCCATTTTTTTTAATAGGTAAAAATCGAAGACGATCCAAAACACCTGCAAGCAAAGCAGCTGTTAACAATTAAGTGAACATTCAAAATGGCCTAGCTTGTCGGCATAAGTGAGAGACATGAGTACCAACATAAAGCCACAAAAAGATCGAAATTCGAATATACGTAACCCGCGAAAATTCAAAATTCGCGATACTTTTTTTTAACACACCTCGTACATGGTAAAAGGTACAACTTCCTTAAGTTTTGTCCATGAGTGTATATTGGTTATCTCGTGTGTCTTCAATAAAGGTCACTGTAATATCTTTCAGAGTTATTGTCCAAATCCCGATATACATGGTAAAAGGTACAACTTCTTTTAGTTTGATCTATGGAAGTATAATCTACATATAAGAAAATAAACTAAGATAACGCTATTTTTTGCCAAAAAATAAATGTCATTTAAAATTTTGGAAGGGCCTCGTTAGATCTGTTGCTTTCCCCGGATCTCATGCTGCTGTAGAAAAGGACTCTACACAATTAGAGTGAGACGTAAATAAATGTGAATATATAAACATAATTTATCTCTATATTGACATAATAATAAACATAAAATTGTTTGTAGATAGAGTTTTATATTATAAAATAATTAGAATATTTTATTATCCTAGAATTTTTTATCTCTCTACCAAAGCAATCGATTAATTAATAATATACATCTAAAAATCACAACATTTCACAAAAATCACAAAATTTACGTTTAATTTTATTTTTACCAACATTAAATAGATGAGACAAAATGCGATCTCCATTGAACATAATTATTTAATTGATCCAGGTACGCACCTTTTTTTATATATATAAATAGAAAATTCGAATATTATAAATATCTCAGAAGGTCATCTCATCTTTCTAATATTATAAAAAGTTCAATTTTGATTGATAGATGGCGCCAAGGGCATTATATAATATTTGTGTGTTTTGTTATTGCTACGAAAAAAAAATTTTTTTTTAAACAAAGTATTTATGTTAAGAAAAAAAGGCATTTCTTGATCGTGCAACTGAAAGTTGTTGATGGCTTGCGCTATCTATCGGAATAAATATCAACTATTTCTTTAAAATAAAGATACTTCCGCTAGTAAATATTTTTATTACCTCGACATTTCGACACAAAGCTTTTGTCCTCGTCAGGAACAAACAAAAAATATTTATTTATATATTAATAAAAAGATTTACTGGCCGAAGTATCTTTAATTTGAAGAAATATGAATGCCGGCCAGGCAGCCTCTATCTTTACGATAAGTATCAACTAATCGTTAATTTTTAATTATTCCAGAATTGGCCAAATACCGCTTCTTGATTATTCAAAAACCAAACCACGTACGCGTTTCGGGCCGTTGGCCCTCGTCAGCATGGTGCAAGCTGTACCTCAACGACCAAAAAGGCTGGTCTTTGGGGCATCCTTAAAAACAAGAAACAGGTATTTAGGCCGGAAGGGTGTAAAAACGCCCTAAGTATTTGTGTGATATAGGAAACCCCATTATATATGTTAACCTTTTTTTTTGCTCATCCCTAGTACACGTGGTACAGGCCATGATAATCATGGTGGGTAGAAGTAGGCAACTGCTTTTGCTGTAAGTGCACCACATGTCTACACATGTGAAAATCAGTTCGACTTTACACTTACAAATGTGTCAGATCGCCGTTTGGTTACTTGCACTCGCCGGGTCTTGTATTTTACCAGAGATGTTTCAACCATCCTACAAATTTATATAAGGAAATAATGAGATAACTTTAAGTAGCTTCCAGAATTATTTATTTATTTCTCACATCAAAGAGAGCAGTGAAGTCACACAGTGTACTATAATACACAATACATAAATCTGTTTATAATACATATATTTCGTTTAATAAAATAAATAAATATAATATATAAATTTGAATTTAAAATATGTGAAAAATAATCTACTTATATATTTGCCTTATTCTGTCTGTTTGTTTGTCTGTTTGTCTGTTTGTCTGAAGCTCACGGATAGAATGCGCGCTCATTGGCTGCCAGGGAACACGTGTCCTCCCTGCCCCCCTCTAGACAACCCTGTTATTCAAAAACCATACATCCAATCGCCATGAAATTCTGGGA
>CP092883.1:58195847-58225479 GCA_030710605.1 Cordylochernes scorpioides | reverse complement strand
TATTTATACACGGAACTGTGAGACACGAAGTGTATTGAACGTGTATATCAAAGTATATTTATACACGGCACTGTGAGACACGAAGAATATTGAACTTGTATACCAAAGTATATTTATACACGGTACTGTGAGACACGAAGAATATTGAACGTGTATATCAAAGGATATTAATACACGGCACTGTGAGACACGAAGATTATTGAACGTGTATATCAAAGGATATATATACACGGCACTGTAAGACACGATGTGTATTGAACGTGTATACCAAAGTATATTTATACACGGTACTGTGAGACACGAAGAATATTGAACGTGTATATCAAAGTATATTTATACACGGTACTGTGGGACACGAAGAATATTGAACGTGTATATCAAAGGATATTTATACACGGCACTGTGAGACACGAAGAATATTGAACGTGTATATCAAAGGATATATATACACGGCACTGTGAGACACGAAGTGTATTGAACGTGTATATCAAAGGATATTTATACACGGTACTGTGAGACACGAAGTGTATTGAACGTGTATATCAAAGGATATTTATACACGGTACTGTGAGACACGAAGTGTATTGAACGTGTATATCAAAGGATATTTATACACGGTACTGTGAGACACGAAGTGTATTGAACGTGTATATCAAAGGATATTTATACACGGTACTGTGAGACACGAAGAATATTGAACGTGTATATCAAAGGATATTTATACACGGTACTGTGAGACACGAAGTGTATTGAACGTGTATATCAAAGTATATTTATACACGGTACTGTGAGACACGAAGAATATTGAACGTGTATATCAAAGGATATTTATACACGGTACTGTGAGACACGAAGAATATTGAACGTGTATATCAAAGTATATTTATACACGGCACTGTGAGACACGAAGAATATTGAACATGTATACCAAAGTATATTTATACATCGTACTGTGAGACACGAAGAGTATTGGACGTGTATACCAAAGGATATTTATACACGGTACTGTGAGACACGAAGTGTATTGAACGTGTATATCAAAGGATATTTATACACGGCACTGTGAGACACGAAGAATATTGAACGTGTATACCAAAGTATATTTATACACGGTACTGTGAGACACGAAGTGTATTGAACGTGTATATCAAAGGATATTTATACACGGCACTGTGAGACACGAAGAATATTGAACGTGTATACCAAAGTATATTTATACACGGTACTGTGAGACAGGAAGTGTATTTAACGTGTATACCAAAGGATATTTATACACGGTACTGTGAGACACGAAGTGTATTGAACGTGTATATCAAAGGATATTTATACACGGCACTGTGAGACACGAAGAATATTGAACGTGTATACCAAAGTATATTTATACACGGCACTGTGAGACATGAAGTTTATTGAAAATGTATACCAAAGGATATTTATACACGGCACTGTGAGACACGAAGAGTATTGGACGTGTATACCAAAGGATATTTATACACGTTACTGTGAGACACGAAGTTTATTGAACGTGTATATCAAAGCATATTATACACGGCACTGTGAGACACGAAGTGTATTGAACGTGTATACCAAAGTATATTTATACACGGTACTGTGAGACACGAAATGTATTGAACGTGTATACCAAAGGATATTTATACACGGTACTGTGAGACACGAAGTGTATTGAACGTGTATACCAAAGGATATTTATACACGGTACTGTGAGACAGGAAGTGTATTGAACGTGTATACCAAAGGATATTTATACACGGTACTGTGAGACACGAAGTGTATTGAACGTGTATACCAAAGGATATTTATACACGGTACTGTGAGACACGAAGTGTCTTGAACGTGTATATCAATGTATATTTATACACGGTACTGTGAGACACGAAGAATATTGAACGTGTATATCAAAGGATATTTATACACGGTACTGTGAGACACGAAGAGTATTGAACGTGTATATCAAAGTATATTTATACACGTTACTGTGAGACACGAAGAGTATTGAACGTGTATACCAAAGGATATTTATACACGGAACTGTGAGACACGAAGTGTATTGAACGTGTATACCAAAGGATATTTATACACGGAACTGTGAGACACGAAGAATATTGAACATGTATACCAAAGTATATTTATACACGGTACTGTGAGACACGAAGAATATTGAACGTGTATACCAAAGTATATTTATACACGGTACTGTGAGACACGAAGAATATTGAACGTGTATATCAAAGTATATTTATACACGGTACTGTGAGACACGAATAATATTGAACGTGTATATCAATGTATATTTATACACGGTACTGTGAGACACGAAGTGTATTGAACGTGTATATCAAAGGATATATATACACGGCACTGTAAGACACGAAGTGTATTGAACGTGTATACCAAAGTATATTTATACACGGTACTGTGAGACACGAAGAATATTGAACATGTATATCAAAGTATATTTATACACGGTACTGTGGGACACGAAGAATATTGAACGTGTATATCAAAGGATATTTATACACGGCACTGTGAGACACGAAGAATATTGAACGTGTATATCGAAGGATATATATACACGGCACTGTGAGACACGAAGTGTATTGAACGTGTATATCAAAGGATATTTATACACGGTACTGTGAGACACGAAGCATATTGAACATGTATATCAAAGGATATTTATACACGGTACTGTGAGACACGAAGTGTATTGAACGTGTATATCAAAGTATATTTATACACGGTACTGTGAGACACGAATAATATTGAACGTGTATATCAAAGGATATTTATACACGGTACTGTGAGACACGAAGAATATTGAACGTGTATATCAAAGTATATTTATACACGGCACTGTGAGACACGAAGAATATTGAACATGTATACCAAAGTATATTTATACATGGTACTGTGAGACACGAAAAGTATTGGACGTGTATACCAAAGGATATTTTTACACGGTACTGTGAGACACGAAGTGTATTGAACGTGTATATCAAAGGATATTTATACACGGCACTGTGAGACACGAAGAATATTGAACGTGTATACCAAAGGATATTTATACACGCCACTGTGAGACATGAAGTTTATTGAAAATGTATACCAAAGGATATTTATACACGGCACTGTGAGACACGAAGAGTATTGGACGTGTATGCCAAAGGATATTTATACACGTTACTGTGAGACACGAAGTTTATTGAACGGTTATACCAAAGGATATTTATACACGGCACTGTGAGACACGAAGTATATTGAACGTGTATTTCAAAGGATATTTATACACGGCACTGTGAGACACGAAGAATATTGAACGTGTATACCAAAGTATATTTATACACGGTACTGTGAGACACGAAGAATATTGAACATGTATACCAAAGTATATTTATACACGGTACTGTGAGACACGAAGAATATTGACCGTGTATATCAAAGGATATTTATACACGGTACTGTGAGACACGAAGAATATTGAACGTGTATATCAAAGGATATATATACATGGCACTGTGAGACACGAAGAATATTGAACGTGTATACCAAGGATATTTATATACGGCACTGTGAGACACGAAGAATATTGAACGTGTATACCAAAGGATATTTATACACGGCACTGTGAGACATGAATTTTATTGAAAATGTATACCAAAGGATATTTATACACGGCACTGTGAGACACGAAGAGTATTGGACGTGTATGCCAAAGGATATTTATACACGGTACTGTGAGACACGAAGTTTATTGAACGTTTATACCAAAGGATATTTATACACGGCACTGTGAGACACGAAGTATATTGAACGTGTATATCAAAGGATATTTATACACGGCACTGTGAGACACGAAGAATATTGAACGTGTATATCAAAGGATATTTATATACGGCACTGTGAGACACGAAGAATATTGAACGTGTATTTCAAAGGATATTTATACACGGTACTGTGAGACACGAAGTGTATTGAACGTGTATATCAAAGGATATTTATACACGGTACTGTGAGACACGAAGTGTATTGAACCTGTATACCAAAGTATATTTATACACGGTACTGTGAGACACGAAGTGTATTGAACGTGTATACTGTTATATCATGGCTAATGCACCTATTTTATTTCAATATGTAATATTATTCTTCACATATTTTAAATTCAAATTTATATTTTATATTTATTTATTTTATTAAACAAAATATATGTATTATAAACAGATTTATGTATTGTGTATTATGGTACACTGTGTGACTTCACTGCTCTCTTTGATGTGAGAAATAAATAAATGATTCTGGAGGCTACTTAAAGTTATCTCATTATTTCCTTATATAAATTTGTAGGATGATTGAAACACGCTCTGGTAAGATTCAAGACCCGGCGAGTGCAAGTAACCAAACGGCGATCTGACACATTTGTAAGTGTAAAGTCGAACTGCTTTTCACATGTGTAGACATGTGGTGCACTTACAGTAAAAGCAGTTGCCTACTTCTACCCACCATGATTATCATGGCCTGTACCACGTGTACTAGGGATGAGCAAAAAAAAAGGTTAACATATATAATGGGGTTTCCTATATCACACAAATACTTAGGGCGTTTTTACACCCTTCCGGCCTAAATACCTGTTTCTTGTTTTTAAGGATGTACCAAAGACCAGCCTTTTTGGTCGTTGAGGTACAGCTTGCACCATGCTGACGAGGGCCAACAGCCCGAAACGCGTACGTGGTTTGGTTTTTGAATAATCAAGAAGCGGTATTTGGCCAATTCTGGAATATTTAAAAATTAACGATTAGTTGATACCTATCGTAAAGATAAAGGCTGCCTGGCCGGCATTTATATTTCTTGAAAATAAATATATTTCGGCCAATAAATCTTTTTATTAATATATAAATAAATCTTTTTTGTTTGTTCCTGACGAGGACAAAAGCTTTTTGTCGAAATATCGAGGTAATAAAAATATTTACTAGCGGAAGTATCTTTATTTTAAAGAAATAGTTGATATTTATTCCGATAGATAGCGCAAGCAATCAACAACTTTCAGTTGCACGATCAAGAAATGCCTTTTTTTTCTTAACATAAATACTTTGTTTAAAAAAAAAAATTTTTTTCGTAGCAATAACAAAACACACAAATATTATATAATGCCCTTGGCGCCATCTATCAATCAAAAATTGAACTTTTTATAATATTAGAAAGATGAGATGACCTTCTGAGATATTTATAATATTCGAATTTTCTATTTATATATATAAAAAAAGGTGCGTACCTGGATCAATTAAATAATTATGTTCAATGGAGATCGCATTTTGTCTCATCTATTTAATGTTGGTAAAAATAAAATTAAACGTAAATTTTGTGATTTTTGTGAAATGTTGTGATTTTTAGATGTATATTATTAAATAATCAATTGCTTTGGTAGAGAGATAAAAAATTCTAGGATAATAAAATATTCTAATTATTTTATAATATAAAACTCTATCTACAAACAATTTTATGTTTATTATTATGTCAATATAGAAGTAAATTATGTTTATATATTCACATTTATTTACGTCTCACTCTAATTGTGTAGAGTCCTTTTCTACAGCAGCATGAGATCCGGGGAAAGCAACAGATCTAACGAGGCCCTTCCAAAATTTTAAATGACATTTATTTTTTGGCAAAAAATAGCGTTATCTTAGTTTATTTTCTTATATGTAGATTATACTTCCATAGATCAAACTAAAAGAAGTTGTACCTTTTACCATGTATATCGGGATTTGGACAATAACTCTGAAAGATATTATAGTGACCTTTATTGAAGACACACGAGATAACCAATATACACTCATGGACAAAACTTAAGGAAGTTGTACCTTTTACCATGTACGAGGTGTGTTAAAAAAAAGTATCGCGAATTTTGAATTTTCGCGGGTTACGTATATTCGAATTTCGATCTTTTTGTGGCTTTATGTTGGTACTCATGTCTCTCACTTATGCCGACAAGCTAGGCCATTTTGAATGTTCACTTAATTGTTAACAGCTGCTTTGCTTGCAGGTGTTTTGGATCGTCTTCGATTTTTACCTATTAAAAAAAATGGATCAAAGAAAACCTGTATCAAATTTTGTAAAAGTGGTAAATTTACATTCATCTCCGGAAGAGGCTCTTCTGTGTTAGATCTGGCGATTGTCTCACCTGCGGTGCTTGAACACATAGCAGATTTTGAAATTGGTTGTATGCCATATTCGGATCCCTTACCAATAATTTTAAAGTTTATCGGCCCTAATAATAAAACTGAAAATTGTTACATGGAGCCTAAGGCCAAAGTTAAATTTTCCTGGTCAGTAGATAAAATCCCAACATATATAGAAACTTTAAAAGAATTAACTCCCGAACATCCAGCGGACTCCACAATTGATACTCAGGCTGAGGATTTTACTGGTTTAATTCAAACAGCAATGTTACGCTCGGGGACGCGGATGGAGGACGCGGATGGAGGCAAAAACAAAAAATATAAAATCTAAGCCATGGTTCGACAAAGACTGTTATTTGGCTAAAAAGGAAATGAAACAAAATCTAAAATTATACGTAAAACATAATATCTCGGCCGATAAAATTGCATACTTGTCGAGTAAGAAGAAATATTCAGCTATCCTAAAGCTCAAAAAAAGGGAATATACTGACAAAATTCAAGTTATCCTCAGTAATGTAAAAGATCCTTCCCAATTTTGGAAGACTATTAATTCACTTAAATATAGGAATAACCTACAAGGTGAAATTTCTACTGCAGACTGGCAGGTCTTCTATCGGGAGTTACTTGGTTCAAATTTAACAAAAGTTGTACAGTTACCACTTGAGATATTGGACATTGACCCCGAATTAGATTGTGAAATATCTCTAACTGAGGTCACCAAGGAAATTTCCAAATTGGGTAAAAATAAGGCTACAGGACTTGATGAAATTCCTAACGAAGCGATTAAATATTTGTTAGAAGAACATACAATTTATCTCAGGAACTTATTTAATAAAATATTAGGGACATCCCAAGTTCCTCAACAATGGACAAAAACGATAATCCACCCCAATATTTAAAAATGTAGATCCGGACAACCCGTCAAATTACAGAGGAATATCCCTGATTTCTAACCTATCGAAATTATTTACATCTATCTTGAAGACAAGATTGAATGATTGGATGGAGAGAAAGTCAATTTTGGCAGAAAATCAGGCTGGTTTTAGAAAAGGCTACTCTTGTCAGGACCACATTTTCACGCTCGTATCATTAATTCAAATGACCCTTAGCCGTAGAAGGGGAAAGTTATATGCCTTCTTCATTGACCTAAGGAAGGCCTTTGATACCGTGCCGCACCATCTACTTTGGAAAAAATTAACATTAAATGGTCTGAGTTGCCGATTTATTAAACTAATTAAGAACTATTATACCCAAATGACGGCAACAGTCAGATGGCGGGGTTCCTTCACGGAGGCTATCAAAATACAAGCGGGAGTATTGCAGGGGGAGCCGTTGTCACCTTATTTATTCATTCTCTTCCTAAACGATCTGGTACACCTGTTCGATGAATCAGAATTGCCAGGCATAAATCTTGAGAATTATGGAACTATACACCTTTTACTGTATGCAGACGACAAAGTGATCTTAGGAGAATCGAAAATAAATTTGCAATTGAAGATTAACTTACTTAAAAAGTACTTAGAAGAGAACTGCCTAACGTTAAACCAAAATAAATCTAAAATAATGGTGTTTAGAAACGGTGGAAGAACAGCTCGTTCCGAGACATGGTTTTGGGGTCAGCAACCCCTGACAATAGTAGCTAAGTATACATATCTGGGTTACCCTCTGACTACAAAAATCTCGACCCAATATGCTTCCCAATACTTTAGAAACAAAGCACTGAATGCAATTAATGCACTTTGGAGAATCCTTACAAAGGCGCGAATAAAGTCCTTTACCTCAGTGATGAAACTTCTTGACACTATTGTTCTTCCTACTTTACTATATGCGGCACCAATGTGGGCAATCAACCAGCTGAAGACAGTCAATAATACCCAAGATACATTTCTTCGTCGTCTCTTAGACTTACCAAACTTCACACCAGGATATGTCCTCAGAAGAGAATGTGGAAGAATATCAACTGAACTTAATGCTGTAAAACTCACATTAAAGTTTTGGGTCAGGATTTTAAAAATGGAGACGAGCAGATTACCACATGCTTGCTTAAATTATCTCTGGAAAGTCATCGCGAAAAAGGAAATAGAAAACAGCTTTACTCAAAATTTAATAAAAATTCTAGACTCCAAGGGATATTCCTTTCTGAGGGGCTGCGAAGACTACTTAGCCATACAGAAAGAATTGCCAGGCATAATTAGAACTACCACAGACCAACTAATTCAAAACGATCAGATGAAAATCACTGATTCAACCCACTTTGCTCACTACAAATTTTTGAGTGAATCATTCATGACAGAGGAGTACCTACGATTAAATATCTCGCTTCCCAACAAAAGACTAGTTGCACAACATAGAGTTTTATGGCAATTATTCAGGGAAGAAAGAAAAGACTTCTGGAAAGAAAATGGCCGGAACTGTTTACTTTGTAAGGATCTCATGGATGATAATTTGGTTCACTATTTCTTCCAATGCCCTCTCTTAACAGAAAAACGTACTGAAACTTTCCCAAGCCCTACCTCTGGTCAATTTAGATACCATAGCATATGTCAACTTCTCTCTTCAGATCTGAATGATAAATTACTGATTGATAAATACTTTAAGTTCTGTACAGAAGCTGGGCGCATGAGAAAGAATGCAGGGCAAAGGATACTGGAGGATGATCCATCTGTAAATAGGTAACAAACCTTATTTTTGTTGTAAATGTTTCCTCTTCCCTCTCCTCTTGTTGACGTGTAAATACGGCGAATCCTGTATGGGGCGGAATGCCCTAAATAAAGGCTTTTGTTGTTGTTGTTGTTGTATCAAATTTTGTGTGAAAAACGAAATTAAGTGCGCGGATGCATTCCGAAGGTTGATTGTGGAATACGGAGAAGCTACCTTGGACCGAAGCAACGTTTATCGGTGGTACAAAATGTTCTCAGAAGGCCGAGAAGATGTGAACGACGAAGAGCGTGCCGGACGCCCGAGCACTTCAACAACAGACGAAAAAATTAATGAAGTGGAGAAAATTATATTGGCCAATCGTCGAATCACCGTTAGAGAAGTTGCTGAGGACCTAAACATATCGATTGGCTCGTGCCATTCGATTTTTATCAATGATTTGGGCATGAGACGGGTCGCCGCGAAATTCGTACCAAAATTGCTCAATTTCGACCAAAAACAGCATCGCATGAACATTGCTAATGAGATGTTGGACTCTGTCCGCGACGACCCAAATTTGCTCCAGAGGGTCATAACTTGTGACGAAGCGTGGGTTTATGGTTATGACGTGGAAACCAAAGCTCAATCATCTCAATGGAAGCTGCCGCACGAACCAAGATCGAAAAAAAGCGCGCCAAGTTCGATCGAATGTGAAAGTTTTGCTGACAGTTTTCTTCGAATGCAGGGGCGTGGTGCATCATGAGTTCTTGCCACAGGGTAGAACGGTCAATAAGGAATATTACCTGCAAGTTATGCGCAATTTGCGCGAAGCAATCCGCCAGAAACGCCCGGATTTGTGGAAGAACAAAAATTGGCTTTTGCACCACGATAACGCCCCTGCTCACACATCGTTGCTTGTGCGCGACTTTTTGGCCAAAAACAACACAATAATGATGCCGCAGCCACCGTATTCCCCAGATCTGGCCCCCTGTGACTTTTTCTTGTTCCCTAAACTGAAGAGGCCCATGAAAGGACGACGTTACGCTACGCTTGACGAGATAAAGACGGCATCGAAGGAGGAGCTGAAAAACATTTAAAAAAAAATGATTTTTTGAAGTGCTTCGAAGATTGGAAAAACCGTTGGCACAAGTGTATAATATCTCATGGGGATTATTTTTAAGGGGACAAAATAGGTATTCATGAATAAATAAATAATTTTTGAAAAAACACACAAAAGTCGCGATACTTTTTGAACACACCTCGTATATCGGGATTTACACAATAACTCTGAAAGATATTACAGTGACCTTTTTTGAAGACACACGAGATAACCAATATACACTCATGGACAAAACTTAAGGAAGTTGTACCTTTTAGCATGTATATCGGGATTTGGACAATAACTCCGAAATATATTACAGTGACCTTTATTGAAGACACACGAGATAACCAATATACACTCATGGACAAAACTTAAGGAAGTTGAACCTTTTAACATGTATATCGGGATTTGGAAAATAACTCCGAAAGATATTACAGTGACCTTTATTGAAGTCACACGAGATAACGGAGTGTGCATAAAATTGCCTCCGTCTCCTAAAAAAAAAAAAAAAAACAGTCGACTGATGACATCAAAGACTTTCCAATTCCTCAAATATTGTCCATGAGTGTATATTTCTTTTCTATTTTCATGATAGTTTTATTTTCAAAAGTTCCATAAAAATTACCAGATGCGTTAGTTTATTGATAACAGAATTCACAATAAACAAAAAGAGAAGAGGACAATCATTCTAAATATACCAAGAGAGGCAGGTACATAGTAACATTATGCAAATTTGATTACCAGACGATCAATATTATAATTGGATTGCATCATGGTTAGGGACAAAACCTTGGCGGTATCAGGTTTTTGCCAACACCATCCTGCCGGTGACTTACCGGTATATAGAGCCGTCGGTGTGGTAGGGACAAAACAGTTCTCACCGTCCTTTCTACAAGGTAAGTGTCACGAATATCATAACTCTTTAGCCTATAAAACAATTAAATTTAATTTGAAGTCTCGAGATATCGTTCAACCAGCACGTATCATCCACCATGCACGAATAAATTCAAAATTTTGTATTTTCAAACAGAAATAATGTAATGTATTTTTCTCTCAATATATAATAAGTATTTAAAATATGGAACGCTTCACGATTTTGCGTGTCATCCTTGCGCAGGGGCCATGCTAATCTTCTCTGTATCGTTCCAATTTTAGTATATGTACCGCCAAACAAGCGTGTATTTAATATACGCATATAATAACGTTATCAAAATTCGAAACTATTTTAAACGCGTAAGATTCTTTTTGAAATTAAACAATTTCAAAACTGGGTTCACCACTGATGAGCCAGGCCCTCCCATTAATTTTTCCATTGCAGTAAGAGCAGTAGAAATTGTTTAATTTCAAAAAGAATCTTATGCGTCTAAAATAATTTCGAATTTTGAAAACAGATGGCGCGCTAGTGCATCATATTATATATTAATGTGTATATAAAAATAATATTTATTATAAAGTTGTTAATGTGTTAATCGTGTTGAAGGACTGACAAGTCCGAAAGCTTGAAAATAAAAAGTTGCATACGAAACTTTACCCTGGAAGCTTCATTTATTTTATAATAGATCTTTATATTGTATGTTAAAACATGAATTAGGCGGGAAAAATCGCTTAAGGATGTAGAATTGATGGTACAAGCTATCTCAATATTAATTTTTCCATCGCAGAAAGAAGACTCTAGTGAATTCTATTATTTTGTAACATAAGGTAACAAAACCAAATAAAGTGTATGAAGTTTTGGTAACAGTGTTGTTACCGAAATGATATACACTTTATTTGGATTTGGTCTTGTTTCTAATTTATAATTCGAGTTGTACCTTATAATTTATTATTTTATAAAATAAAACTTTTTCACTGCCTAATAATTTTTCCATCGCAGAAAGGAGATTCTAGTGAATTCTATTATTTTGTAACATATAAGATGACCTAACCAAATCCAAATAAAGTGTATGACGTGGTTAGATTTTCTTGATTAATAAAGAATGGGTATTTGTCCAATTCTGGAATAATTAAAAAATCAACGAGAATAGTTGATATTTATTCCGATAGATGGCGCAAGCCATCAGCAACTTTCAGTTGCACGATAAGGAGATGCCTTTTTAATAGTTTTGCTAAGTGTTGTTACCGAAATGTTATGTTATTTAGATTTTGTCTTGTTTTTAATTTATAATCCCAGAGAATTAACGGCAACAGTATCAAGAATCAGAACAGGACATTTCAAAGGAATGAAGATAAACCCTGATATGACTAGATCCTACAGGAACTGTAATAACTGTTACAACACCCAACTTACTCCGGACCATATATACCCGGTCATCCTTGCAGCCCTCTATATGGCAGACATCAATCCAGAAGAGGACATCCATACGGACAAGACACCTCAGTTGGCCGGTATTGTGATCAGGGTGCATGGACTGATCTGATCTGCTTCATGGACAAGACACCACCACCACCTCAGTTGGCCGGTATTGTGATCAGGGTGTATGGACCGATCTGATCTGCTCCATGGACAAGGCACCACCACCAATTTATAATCCAAATTGTACCATATAATTCATTTTTTATATAATAAAACTTTTTTACTGCCAAAATAGTTTCAATATATATATGAATTAGAGCTTTTAATAATAATTGATTGTTTGTAATTGTAACAATATGTTAATTTGATTACCACTGGCCGAAGTGTATATTTTTCATAGAAATATGAATGCCGGCCAGACAACCTCTATTTCCAGGAAAACACACCTAATATACATATAAAATAAAAGGACTTAAAAGCGCGAATGTTTCTTTTATACATAAAACGAACTTCTACTGTCCTTACTGCGATTAAAAATATATTGGGAGAGCCTAATATATAATATTTATTTTAACTTTAAAACACGGCGCAAATTTTGTTTGAAAACACTTTATGAATTCACGCTACACTTAGCTAGTGAGATCGCGCATGCGTACCACCGACCATTTGGAAGCCGAAGCTGTACCTTACCGTGTGTCAGCGTATTTGTACGACATAGACGCCGTAAAAACTATGATGTAATCTAAACGAACGACGTATGCTTTGAAGACGATGTTTAAAAAATTAAGAGATTGAATCAGCTGGAAAATAATCCGGACACCCTATATAAATGTTAACACTAAGAAGTATATATAGTAGACGCATAACAGATAAATCTGATTGATATTTAGAATTTTATAGTTTTATTGTGCTCCTTTTCCTTCTACAATATATTACCTAGATAATCAAAAAGATTTGCATATTGTTGCACCAGGCTGCGGTTTGGCAGATTCTTCAGTCTTGATTCTCTCCTCAGACGCGTCTTGCATCTTTCCAGAACGTGTCTCAACCATTCTACTAGGTTAAACCAGTCAATAATAAGACAATCATACTTTTAGGTATAACACCTAGAATCTCTCTTTATTTATCACATCAAAGTTTAAAGCAGGTGGTGTATTTTAGTGTATCAAAATACAAATTATTTTATAGTACATAATATTTCATAATAATATTCTGTTTATATGAATAGATAAATATAAATTTTAAATTTTAAATATATGGAAAATATTATTATAAATAATTTTTAAAATAGGCGCATTAACCATTATGATGCAACAATATATATAACATTAATTATATATTCTGCGAGATGAGATATAGATGAATATACGCCTATATAGATGGTTACAAAGTTAATATAATGTTTAATTTACCCCTCATATTGTTATTGAATATTTCTTACTTAAGAATGTGAGTGTCATTCTTTAGTGCATTTTATAATATCTAATTGCTGTGGTTGTTTGTCCAGATGCAGCTCGTTGCCCTTCTTCTTCTCGGCCTGGCCACCGGGTCTCTTGCCGTCGGCCTCGGCCTCGGTGTCACCAGGGACGCCTCTGTCACCGTCAACCTGGACAACCAGAAGGCTCCTCTCTGGGGACCGGTTGGTCTGGGAGGTGGAATTGGTCTGGGCGGCGTTGGTCTTGGCGGCATCGGAGGAATCGGTCTGAAGGGAGTCGGCATTGGTGCTCCTCTTGTCGGCGGAGTTGTCTCCGGTCCCATCGGTGGCATTGGCCTGGGCGGCGTTGGTCTTGGTGGCATTGGCCTTGGTGGCATCGGAAGAATTGGTCTTGGTGGCATCGGAGGAATCGGCCTGAAGGGAGTCGGCATCGGCCGTGTGGCTTCCGCTCCTCTTGTTGGTGGAGTTGTGTCCGGACCCATCGGCGGCATCGGTCTTGGAGGAGTCGGCCTCGGTCTTGGAGGAATTGGCCTCGGCAAGGGCATCGGTCTTGGACTCGGAGGCATCGGACCTGTGGGCCTGGGACTTGGTGGCATCCACTAAACTGGTTTATCTTCCTGGACTCGGGAACTCTTGTGCTGTACAAATTTTATTGTACATGGTCCATAATAAAAATAATAATTAAAAAACTTGACGTATATCTTTATTCTTTTTTCTCTATCATTTTAGGCATCACACTTTGTCAGATGCAACATTCCAATACTAATTTCAAAGACTCGAAGAAGTTTCCATTGCGAAAAGGCAAAAAGGCAGCGGGTGTAGTGGTAAGTTTATATTTTCAGCGTAATGAGAATGAACAATAAATACACTCATGGACAAAACTTAAGGAGGTTGTACCTTTTAGCATGTAGATCGGGATTGTGACAATAACTCTGAAAGATACACTCATGGACAAAACTTAAGAAAGTTGTACCTTTTATCATATATATCGGGATTCAGACAATAACTCTGAAAGATATTACAGTGACCTTTATTGAAGACGAGATAACCAACCGCTAGAATGATAAATGATAGCATCTTCATATATTTCGAGAGTGAGAGCGTAAAAAAGTAATCAAAATGCTGAAAATTCATCCATTAGCTTTTTATTTGGATAAGATATCCGTATAATAATTATCTAACAACAAAAAGGCTTTTATTAGGGCCCATTGCCCTGTATGGATTCGCCATACAACAACAAAAAAACACAGCAATTTTTTTCTCCCTTTCCCCATATACACGTGAGCCTTTGTTTGAAAATAATTTTATTTACACATCTGTTCTAAAACTTTCCTCACTACCTCTTTTGTGTATGAATCCATTTACAATTGATCTGTAGAAATTATAGAATTCTATTGCTATATTTTTCTTTTCTGAAATAGTTCTCAGCGTCTTCACAGTCGGTTAATAAATATCAAAAGAAAACTATATAAAAATGGGAATATAAAACTTTTTAAGGAAACACTTTTATTAAATATGTATTAAAAATAGAAATTTTACTTTCACATATACGCATAAGCATTAAATTATTCGATTTATAACTAAAAATCAACGAGGTCTCTAATAATGAATTTTACTTTTTGTGAAGCAACTAAATGGAAAAATAATTATGTTTAATAATGGATTTTAACTGAAACGACTGTTGATGGACAACAAATGTCTAAGAGCTTTTCCTTTTCAATAAAGACACATATTGATAACCTTATATCCTTTATTTTTAAACTAATTGTTGAGAATTTTTCAAATTTTAAAATGTAATCTGCAACAATTAGAACTTGGGATTGAGATCATGTTTAAGACAGTTTGAAATGAGTTGTGTGAAATACTTCAGTAACTTTAATTATTGCATATGTTCAAACCTACAAGTGAATAACATCATGTACAACAACAGCGCTTTATTAGAACATTTCCGTCCTGTAAGAACTCGCTATACATCATTTTCATGGAGAAAAAAAAAAAAAAAAAAAAAACAAAGGGGAGAAGGGAAAATGAAAATGAAATCAAAGTATTCAACATAACTATACAAATTAACTATGGAAGGAAATTGTTCTAAAATTTTAGTTCTTAGAGATTACCTTGTTCTCTAACGCTTTATGAAAGTTAAACAATTCTATCGCTATATATTTTTTTCTCGGACATTATTCTGATTAGCTGAACTGAGGTTCACGTAGACTTGGATAATGTTCTTTAAGATCTTATTCCGTTCCTCGTTAACAATAGTGCATTCACAGATGTAGTGGGTCATTTCTTCTATGCTGTCAGTTTTTCAGAATTTAAAAATTACATCTTCCTTTTTAATTATTTTAATGTGACTTTCTCTTAGTAAAGTCGAAGTGATTCTTGTTTAATAACATCATTTAATGTAAAAGACAAATTAAATAGCAGAAAAAAATAATCCCCGGTATAAGCAATCATAGATCTCTATTCATCATAATTATCGAGCCTACACAATGCATATTTAAGAGAATTAAAGGCAAATATCTAGATCTATGTAAAAAATATAACAAAAAAACACGTAATCAGGTATTCAAACTAATAAAAAAAAGAACATTTCATGATCGTGAGACGTATAATTGCTTATGGACTGCGCCATCTATAGGAATAATTATAAACCAATTGAGGATTTAAAATTTTTATTTTAGAATATTCGTAAAAAAAACCTTTGTCGTATATATATCTATATTAATAAAATGCAAATTTCATAAGTGGTGTTCGCTAAAAACTTTCGTTACAATGCATCAATTTCGACCAAATTTTCAACATTTATGTAAAACGAGATGGAGCAGGTTTTGCTTAACATCAAAATATTTTTCCTAACTTTAACATGCGAAACTTCGCTGTTATCGATTAAATACAAAAAAAAATCAACAGAGTTAATTTTATTTATATATAAATATAAAAAAAAAAAATTCAGCAATTCATTCAACTCAATCTAAAAAAATATTCAAAACAAGCAATTTTAAGATAACACCATATGTAAAACAGTCGGCCAAGAAAACAACAACGATATTACATCTTTCTCACATATTCACACACAATCTCGATTAATAATTAAAACTAATCTTTAACATTGTTCATTATACTTCATAATATATAATATTCGTTAGGCAAACTTTCACTCGGATTAAACCCGGGCGAAGCCGGGTACACATCGCTAGTATTCTAATAATTTTAAATCCACCGATTATTATTCTGTGATATATTGTATATACCTTTATATATAACTTATCAAAATCCAAACTATTTTAAAGGCGTAATATTATTTTCGAAATTAAACAATTTCTACTGCCCTTACTGCAATGGAAAAATTAAAGGGAGGGCCGTAGGACAGTAAGGGCAGTAGAAATTGTTTAATTTCAAAAAGAATCTTACGCCTTTAAAATAGCTTCGAATTTTGATAACAGATGGCGCGTTAGTGCATCATATCATAACATATAATTTATCATCATATAATTCTATTGTTAACTTGTAATTTCTTAAGCTTGCATCTACTCCGGTGTAATATAATAAAAAACATTTAAATAAATAAAGCCAAAAATATATTTCTACTTTTAAATCAACCTAAATACACCACAACCTTCTTTATAATAAAAGAAAGTTAACAACTTACTTATTATGGAATTACTTACTATTGATATGAATAAATATTTTCAAAAACTCTACAATTTTAATTGCAATTTTTTCAGATAGATGGCGCAAGCCTACACACATACACACACACACATACACACACAAAAGCCTTTACTAAGACACACAGGTTTTACAGAGGATTCTCCTTGGGGTTACAAGACGGAGAAACCCATGATAGTGGGAAATATGCAAAGGGGTAAAAATGAAGAAAGATTATATACACATGGTAAATATATACAGATTATTATTTGAACAATCCTATTGAATATAAGAAAACAATTTTTTTTTGGAAATATGGATGGGAGAAGTGGAGAGCGAAAGGAAGAAAGAGAATAGGTATTCACATATGGAACATACATATAATGGAACAAGTCAATTTAAGCTCTTCTGGTCACACAGCACAGGTGGATCATGGCTTTTTTCAATAAATCTTTAAGAGATTTTCCAGGAAAATCTGAGTGTTCAGAGTTGTAAGGTAAACACCGTTTTATCGGTGTGGGGGGTTGGCTTATGGCACAAGCCTACAACAACCTCGAGGTAAACGGTAGTTATTTAACAAGAGATGTGATTTTTAAAAAATATAATAAGAAATATAAATTAATTAAAAATTGAAGTGCGCAAGATACATTAATTATCTATTAAAGAAAATTCATGAAAATTCGAAACTATTTCAGACGCGTAAGATTCTTTTCGAAATTAAATAATTTCAACTGTCCTTACTGCAATGGAAAAATTAATGGGAGGGCCTGGCTCATCAGTGGTGAACCCTCCCAGCGGTTTCGCCAGTTTTAACTGGGAGGGTTCACCACTGATGAGCCAGGCCCTCCCATTAATTTTTTCGATCGTACTAAGGGCAGTAGAAATTGTTCAATTTTAAAAAGAATCTTACGCGTCTAAAATAGTTTCGAATTTTCATAACAGATGGCGCGCTAGTGGATGATAATTTTTTTTTTTATGAAAACTGAAGCGCTTTAACTTTATTCAGAATATATTCGTTTTGACCTTTTTCAAGCTGAAATATTTTAAATAAAATAATAATTTTTCACAAAGATAGAGGCTGCCTGGCAGGCATTCAGAGTTCTTATAAAGATACTTCAGCCAGTAAATCTTTTTATTATCTCGACGTTTCGACAAAAATCTTTTGACCTTGTTAGGAGCGAACAAAAATAAAAATATTTGGCAAAGCTTTGTCCTGACAAACACAAAATATTTCTGTTGAAACGTCAAGTTAATAAAAATATTTACTGGCCGAAGTATCTTTAATTAATTTCAGTTAAATAAAAGTTTTCTTCTCACTTTTGCAACGATTAACCAATAAAAATATATACAGATTAAAATGAAACAATAAAGAATTAATTATGTAAAACAATGAATTATATAAATTAACAATAAAAAATAGAATAACATCAATGAATAATATTTAACAACAATTTCTACAATAATTAACAATTAATATCAAATAAGAATAAAACATACATTTTTAACCAAACACATTGATTAATCAATTTATCAAACAAGATTCATTGATAAATAAATATAAGATATTATATAGCAAAACTATATATATAAGACATAAAAGTTAATATCGAGAATACTATTTACAGTCTTAAAAAAAAAAACACGTTCTGATGTTTGAGGCCAAAAACTCAATGTGCACACTGTGTGACAAGGAAATTACTGAAGAACTCCCCCATTACCTGCTTAATTGTACAGCCCTTGATGCAGAGAGGAAGGCCCTATATCAACAAATTAAATATACCAACACTTCACCCTACGTATTGCTTTCAAAAATATCAGCAAATAAATCTAAAGCAATAGCTTACTATAAATTTTTAGATCATCATTATGTAAGAACCAGTCAACAAGTGAATGACTTTGAGATGAAGAGTAAAGCCAGTTCAATTTTTATGTAAGTAACACAAGATGATTATTACCTTACCCAATTGGGAGAATATGTATGGGCAAGTCCCTAATAAAGGCTTGTGTGTGTGTGACATACAAGTTAATTCATTCTAACTGACATTCAACATGCCGTTCGCTGCATCTGGAAAAGCCATCAAGAAGGCTGGCACATAAGGCTTCATCGACAAGAAGAAGCGAAGGAAGAAGGGAAAGCAAAGCTTCTCTATCTACATCTACAAGGTGATTGTCCATTCCGACACTGGAATCTCCAGCAAGGCCATGTCCATCATGAATTCTTTCGTGAACGATATCTTTGAGCGTATTGCTGGCGAGTCGCCTGGCCCAGTACAACAAGCGCCACACCATTACCAGCAGGGAGATCCAATCTGCCTTCTTCTACATGGAGATCTCGCTAAGCATGCCGTTTCTGAGGGAACAAAGACTGTAACCAAATACACCTCCTCCTCTATATATAAGACATATTGTTGCACCAAGTTGCAGCTTTGCAAGGTCGTCGACCTTGGTTTCTTCCTTCTTGGTGCTATACACGTTTCCCGAACGTGTTTCCATACTCAAAGCAAACAAATAAAAGTAAATAAAGATAAATTACCTTTTAAAGTTATTGCGTTTATTTATTCGTTATCTTCCTCGTAGGTCGCGATCCGCAGTCTTGGTCCAGGTCCTCTCTCGCTTCAATAACCAATCAAGATATATGTACAATAACAATATTACAAAAGAAATGAAACTATGAAAAGGAATGATGATCATCTAAATAATCTGTTTTAAATAAATATTAAATTTCATAGAATATTCTGAATAAATGTAGGGGGAATTAAAATTGATGCAACAAGAGAAATAACTAGAGTTCTTTGCATGAGGAACGTCAACTACACGGGAAAAAATCTGGTTTGTTAAGTAACGAACCTAGGCTTCTAAGGTGTTAGGATTAAATTGACCATTGCTCTTTTCGAATCATTGGATTCAAGTTTAACACGTTGGGGGTATGGGTTAGATTATAAATAAATCATCTTTTCCCCTTGGTAGATAGCTATCTACTATCCAGAAACTTGGATTATCTTTTATATATAATAGAGTGATACATTAGCGCGCCATCTGTTATGATAATTCGAAACTATTATAGATTCGGTATTTACTAGATTGAATGAATAAGGATAGTGAAAGGAAGAAAGTAAAAATATCAAAATGATTTTTCAAAAACGATATGAAGGAGGAAAATAGAAAATGAATTAAAATACTAGTAAATAAAACGATAAAGAAAAACAATATAAAAAAGATGGTTGGCAATATTTTGAAGGGTGTTTTGTGCTTGTTGTTAAAGTTTAAAACACATTTAAACTTTATATATTTTATTCAATGAAGATCAAAATTACATAACCATCACAATTAATTATATATCTTAACTATATAACATTAAGGCATCTGTTTACAGTTTGTTTGGTCACCAGTCAAATATTTTTATTTCCACAGACTAAATTATGAGATTAATTTATAAATGAAATATTATGGAAAACAAATAAACAATTATATACATCAAAAGGTTTGGAGGTTCAAGACATTGAGGAGATTGTGGGTTAATGACATAGCGGTTACTGTTGATTGAAGAAAGAATAAGCCGTATTGATAAATGAATGGAATTTTTCTAAGTAGCTTTGTTCAAGATTGTTGGTAGGTTCGGACGCTATGCAGAAATGTGTTTAATAACTTGAAATTCAATGTAGAATCCACAAAGTAGAACTAGGACTAATATACACTATGATCTTAGCCAAAAAGCTGAGAAGAGATGAGAACAAGGACTTAATAATATAATAGGAAAGAATCTAATGGCCATCATCTAACTAAAGAAAGCCATGTCAAACAATCAGATATATTGTCTGGAAGTGTAACTCGTGTCTGTATCTCATTAGACAAGCCGTCAATGCAGAACAATTTGCATTCGCAAAATCTACCAAGTACCTTAGGAATTGATAGAACACATCCACCTCCAGGCTGCAACGAAAACAATCCATACCAATCATCAATAAAAATAAAAGTTACCTCTCTTGTAAAAAATACTCTAAAACCATACACCATCAATTTCCCGTCTCTGCAATCTAGGAGAATCAGGTCTTTAACAAAGCCTCAACACCAGCTTTGAAGAAGTGATTTTTCCATTTATTGATCAATATCCTCTCCAATTTCTCTCTTTGGAGCTCCTGTTGAATGAGGTGGTGAGAAACAGAGCTGGAGCGTTTGCGTTGTTCAAATTTTAGAAGACGGCTGAAGAGAAAGGGAAGCTATATACATAATCTAATTGATGTAAATAATTATATGTAAATAATCCTCGTCAGGATTAGAATGACGAATCATGTATGGGACTTTGATTCCAGTAAAAGGCTTGTTGCTGCTGTTGTATATAGTCACAGTGTAGAAAATACTATACTATACCTACTACTTATAGGTTTCTCTCTGTATTCTTAGTTCTCTTCTCTTCAATCACTCTGCAAACTGGCGAATCCTTTATAGGACGAGAGGTCCTCAATAAAGGCTTTTGTTGTATATCCTCTCCAATTTCTATTCATACCAATCAATATTAAGATACAGGAATCTGGATTGACTCATGCAGAGCCACACTCCGATGATACTACAGAAGGTTGTGAAATTCCCTAAATCTCTCTTCACAAAAGATTTTAAGAGTCGAATACACAATCCTATAGCCCCATTGAACTAATGAAAGCAATGTCAATCAATCCGAGACTGCACAGATGTGAAATAAGGGTTGATTCAAACGTCAACCCGAAAAATAATGGTAAATTCTTAAAATGTCTCAAGGAATTAAATAATCAATAATATACAGTTCTTCATTGCCTCTAGCTAACTAAAGAAAGTACTGAAAATCAATCAGAGACTGTCTAGGTGTGAAATTAAAGGTAGCTTCTGATGTTAGACTGAAAATAACCTTAAAAACAATGAATAATCCGTTAAATGGACCATGGACTTAAATATTCAATAATATACAGTTCTTTATTGCCTCTAGCTAACTAAATAAAGTACTGAAAATCAACCAAAGACTGTCTGGGTGTAGAAATAAAGGTAGCTTCTGATGTTACACTGAAAATAAACTTAAAAACGGTGAGGAATACACTAATAGAAACCATAATGCACAATTCTATAGCTTACAGATTTAACTTAGCCAACCCATGTCAATAAAAATAAATAAAATTGGAAATGAAAAGGCCAAGATGGATTAGCACATACTAGACAACCTGCTTCAGTTAATCCGAAAACAATGAGGAATTTTACAAAGTGGATCACGGACTTATAGAATCAATAACACCCAATCCTATGGCCTCTAGCTAACTAAGGAATGCATTGAAAATCAACCAAATTACTATCTGGATGTGGAATTAAAGGTAGGTTCTGATGTTAGACTGAAAATAACCTTAAAAACGGTGAGGAATCCGCTAAGTGGAACAAGGACTTAAAGAATCCACAAGACACAATTCTATAGCCTTCAGATTCAACTTAACCAGCCCATATCAATAAAAATAAATAAAATGTAAAATGAAAAGGCCAATATGGGTGGCTGGCACATACTAGACAACCTGCTTCAGATAACTAAAAAACAATGAGGAATTTTACAAAGTGGATTAAGGACCTAAAAAATTAAAAATACACAATCCTATGGCCTCCATGGGATAACTAAGGAATGCATTGAAAATCAACCAAATACTGTCTGGGTGTGGAAATAATGATAGGTTCTGATGTTACACTGAAAATAAACTTTTAAAAAAGTGATGAATCAGCTAAGTGGAACAAGGACCTATATAATCCATAATGAACAATCCTATGGCCTCTAGCTAACTGAGGAATGCATTGAAAAGCATCCAAAGACTGTCTGGATGTGGAAATAAAGGTAGGTTCTGATGTTAGACTGAAAATAACCTTAAAAAACAATGACGAATCAGCTAAGTGGAACAAGGACTTAAAGAATCCACAAGACACAATTCTATAGCCTTCAGATTTAACTTAACCAATCCATGTCAATAAAGAAAATAAATAGTCAGAAAGGAGGTGGGCGTTCATACTAGACAACCTGCCTCAGATAACCCAAAAACAATAAGGAATTTTACAAAGTGGATCAAGGACCTAAAGAATCAATAAGCCACACACAATCCTATGGCCTCCATGTACTAACTAAAGAATGCCATGTCAATCAATCAGAGACTGTCCAGAAGAGGAAGTCTGGGTGTGACTAGACCAAGGTAACCAAGGATGCCATTGACCTCGCTACCACCCGTATTACCAGTGAGGGCGGGTCTTCCATTAACGGAGAATGATCGGCTGATCTATTTTAAAACTGCCTTAAATAACGAGACAAGAATATTCAGCGTCGCCAGTATTCCTAGCTGTGAGCGGTTAACCCTTAGTAACACATTCGAATTTTGATAACAGATGACTCGCTAATGCATCATAATATAATTGCTATAATAAAAGACACAATTTGATATTTGCAGAAGAGCGATTACTCGAAGCATTTTATATATTTATAAATGTATGTAATTCTGCTGTCCTCAAAGATTAAGTCCATAGTTCATCTTAAAATATCCATTCCAAGAGTCTAGCATCAGTACCACTATAAAAGGAAGTTCGAAAAATGCAATATAACAGCGGTATGGTAGATTAAACTGGCGAAACCGCTGGGAGGGTTCACCACTGATGAGCCAGGCCCTCCCATTAATTTTTTCATTGCAGTAGAAACAGAATAAATTGTTTATTTTTAAAAGAATCACACACGTCTATAATAGTTTCGAATTTTGATAACAGATGGCGTGCTAATGTTTCATAACATTTATCAACGTTGTTTGAATGAAATTATTCTCATTAAACTAACCATCGTATTCTTAGGTAGTAATTTGTCTTTATAGAAATCGTATTTGCAAAAACATTTCTCTGAAAAATAGACACTTCGGCTAGTTAGAGTTTTTCATTTTTTTTTATTTCCTCAACGTTTCAACAAAAATCTTTTGTCTTCGTCAGGAGAAACAAATAAAAATAAAGCATCTAGATGTTGTACTAAATTCGAAAAATCGAGTGAGAACGACCCTTGCAACCTCAGAACAAATTTCAACGTCTTGCCAAATGCTTTATTTGTTTCTCCTGACGAAGACAAAAGATTTTTGTTGAAACATTGAGAAAATAAAACTTTAACTGGCCGAAGTGTCTTTTTTTCACAGAAATATGAATGCCGGCAACCTCTATCTTCATGATACAAGAACATTGTTAAATACTATTAAAAAGGACCAATTAAAGAAATTCACTGGTTTAATGGTTGCCAAGATGGTATATCGAGCTCAAGACAGAAATGGCTGGCGTCGCATCGTGTTTGGGATGTAATACATACAATGGGCCACAATGTTGGATCGTGAATAAAATTATATTACTGCTATTAAAAAATAGAGTGAAAAATGTTTCTTATTTCAATTTATAGAAAAAAAGGATAGAGAAAAAAATCTTTTTTTTTTTTTCCAAATAAATATACAAGAAATATTTTTCGTGGTGATTTCCAATAGTATTTTTTCTTTAGTAGTTCTTTGAGAGATGAGTTAATCTATTTCTTGTGTGTGTATATATGATATTATTAATTCTTGGTATTCTCTCCTTATTGTCCAAACGTTAAACTTTCCATGTCTAATAGAAGCTATCGACCGTTCTGCTTATACTAGGAGTCGGCCAACTTTTGAGTAAGAAGAGTAAAAAATTATAATTTACAAATTTTCAAAGTTTATAAAGAACCACAAAATATTTTCTTGCCAACAATTAACAGTACTCCCATAAATAATATTTGCATATGGAACTATATAAATATACGCAGCTTCACATCCAAAGAACTGCATGTGGCTTCGCGAGCCGTAGTTTGCTGACCCTTGACTTATATAGAAGGCAATTTTTAGGAATTCGGGGAAAAATATTTTGATAGAAATTCGACATATATAAGCTTTTATCAGCCTCAATAATATTTAAAGACATTTTTTACAACAACTAAACAGAAAATGGTAAATATTGAAAGAGAATGGTTTATCTGTGACGAACCTCTTCCTTAAAGTTTTGGTAGTTGATTTATTAGACAGGTTATAGCCCTAATATTGATTTGTCTGTTTAACATATAAATACTATTTTTGTTGCAATACTTTTACTTTTAAATTCCTCCTCTACGTGGCGGGCGGGAGAAGCAGCACAAGGAAGGGAGTGTCCTGTAGTACGGTGTCGTGAGCCGCTACGGTAACCGTGAACAGGGAACTCTGAAATGTGGCTGACTAACGGGGCAATGGCACCCCCTCCTCTACGTGGTGGGCGGGAGAAGCAGCACAAGTAAGGGACTGCCCTGTAGTACGGTGTCGTGAGCCGCTACGGTAACCGTGAACAGGGAACTCTGAAATGTGGCTGACTAACGGGGCAATGGCACCCCTCCTCTACGTGGTGGGCGGGAGAAGCAGCACAAGTAAGGGACTGCCCTGTAGTACGGTGTCGTGAGCCGCTACGGTAACCGTGAACAGGGAATTCTGAAATGTGGCTGACTAACGGGGCAATGGCACCCGTCCTTTCCATGGAGCAACAAAATCAGAAATTGACGGTCTATACTACTGCGTCCGAGGGAGGCGACGCGCTTGGGCCTAAAGTCCGGGGAACCAGTGGGAAATATGCTACGAGGATCCTGAATTTGACAAGACTACACCACCATCACTTTTAAATTCATCGTACAATTTCTAGAAAATATTTTACTAATATTACAACATGGTGATTATTAATGTGGTTATCTTACGATTTTGAAACGCTGTAGCTCACGAAAGAAGTGTGTGATTCGAGTGATGTTTTATTTATTCGAAAAAGAGAGAGAACAAGCCTTGATTCATATATCATGAAAAAAGATTTTTGGATATTCGAAATTCCTAAAATATAAGTGATTTTGTAAAACTTTACGTTTTCAAACTTTCCGTGAAAAATAATACTCGTTTACTTGAATTATTAAAATTATAAAAGAATATTGCTATTACTAAGTGCACTACTTAGTTGAATAATAGAGGATAACAAAAATTCTAATACCTATGAAATTGAGTACAAAATTTCCTCTGAAAAAAGAGATGCCTGAAGAGACCTTCAACTTAAACCGAAAATAAAGAAAATGGTTATCAGAGAGAATTCACCTTCTCACAAGAACATTTCTACAATAACCAACGTACCACTTTCTACCGTTAACGGTATTACCAGGAAAAAGAATCGGCCTAAAAATACGTAAAAAGGCGAAATTTATGTTATCAAGCCGTACCATATTGAGGAACGAAAAACCTGCAGCAGGGCCATTTATGAAAAGTACCTGGCAGGTGAAAAATGGAAGAATGTTGTTACACTGGACGAAGCATGGGTTTATCTCAATGATAGCAACCAACCCTGTGTCATTTACTACGTTAGCTCTCAAATAAGCACATTTCAGAACTGGGTCAAGCAATGCAAGGAAAGTTTCTCAAAGGGCTTCATGATCGTTGCAGGTTTCTGCTACAACGGGAAGCTTCCAATAAAGAAGGTGGATCCAAATGTTAATATATATATGAAAATCTACCAAAGACTTGTCTTAGACCCATTATTCGACCGCGAGGTTCCGTTTTTGTATCCAAGTGACTCAAGATCCGTGTGGCTGCACCAGGATAAAGCCATGAGTCATACCTCGAGTTCAACACGTCAATACCTGGACGAAAAGATGGATGAAACCGGCATTTCGTATATCTCTCTATATATAAAAATGAATGTTTGTATGTCTGTCTGTATGTCCGGTATACAAATTCGCAGTAGTTCACTAATTCAAACCAAAATTTCCATACATAGGTAAAAAATACGGGGAAGACGATAGGCTATTTTAAAAAATATATAAATCAATTATTAAAACTATATATTTTTAGTCAGAAAATGATGATGACGATATTGCTGTATCATGTTTGATTATCAGATACAAAATTATATCGGGAAAAATTCCAAAAAGCAGAGACCACGGGTGAAACCAGTTCATTATTTTGTACGCAGGAACAAAATTCTAACAGAAAAACATTCATTCGAGCAGAAAACAAAAGCTAGATCATCCTTCTATAAAAATATCGCTTCTCAGACACAAAGTTTGGAGCGGGACGTTTCACAAGAGTGACATCCACGGCGCCAATTTATAATTGTAACGAATAGTATTTGAATAAAAACATTTAATCTGGTAAAACCCGGGCGTTGCCCGGGTCATTCGGCTAGTGTCTTATAAGCACATCCCTGCTAAATCCCCAGACTTTAGTCCGAATGGATTATTATTATTGTTTTTTTTTTTTTTTTTTTGCTTGCTGAAAATTTATTTTAGATCTAGAAAACTGAAGACGTTAGGTGGTTTATGGAGATTCGTAAAGGAATGTTAGAATTTCCTAGAAACATCGATGTATGGCTGTTGCTAAACGTTAAGGCTTACACATAGTATATAATAAGTTTTACAGAAACATTTGTTAAATATTTTTAATAAAGCAACTAAAATCTTTCTTTAAAAAAAATGGAACAATCTCTCTTTTATATCAGAATAATACACGTCATTAGTAATACTCATCCATTTCTTTCTTCTTTCCCCGTATTTGATACTTTGTAAATAACATTAATGAATACTGCTGTTATTACTGTTATTCCTGTATATACCTTCTTCTACTCAGAGAAGCTGTATTAGACCAAAAGGTCTTAATAAAGCTTTTTTTGTAAGTTATGTTTCACTTTCATAAATAGTTATTCTTTTAAAGCGTCGGGTAATTGTTACCATTATAAATTTGCTATAGCTGAACTAAAAAAAGATAATTATACTCGGATAATCTGTATAAGACCAAAAGGTCTTAATAGAGCTTTTTATTGTCAATTATTTTTCTCTTTCTTACATCTTAATTATTTTAGAGCGTCGGGGATTGTCACAATTATAAAGCTGCTATAACTGAGCTAAAAAAAAGATAATTATATATATATATATATATATAAATAAATAGTTGTATAGTTTTATAGTTAAGTATTCTATTAAAATTATCTTAATTATTTTGATTATTTAAATTCAAATTATAAAATTAGTAAATTGTTATTATTTAGTATAGATAGAGAGAGAGAAAAAAAAAATTCTTTACTTCTAAAACATCATCTAGTTAATTATATATTTATAATTAATAACAATAAAATTTAACAACGTAACGTCTTTTGCATCGGCTTTTACACGTCATTTAGACATACTCTAATCCTATATATAGAATAATCGAAGTAAGAATATATATAATAGTTAGAAAAAAGAGAGAAAGACATTCTTACTTCGATTATTCTATATATAGGATTAGAGTATGTCTAAATGACGTGTAAAAGCCGATGCAAAAGACGTTACGTTGTTAAATTTTATTGTTATTAATTATAAATATATAATTAACTAGATGATGTTTTAGAAGTAAAGAATTTTTTTTTTCTCTCTCTATCTATACTAAATAATAACAATTTACTAATTTTATAATTTGAATTTAAATAATCAAAATAATTAAGATAATTTTAATAGAATACTTAACTATAAAACTATACAACTATTTATTTTTATAATTAATTTAGATTTAGCTTGCTAATCTAACCAAATCTACTTGATATGATTTATCATTCTTATCAGTTTGCTCCTTAAGTTTTAAATGTAGAATCACTGTTATATTTTTATTATATAGTTTTTACACTATATATATATATTTATTACAGTATTATCTATATAGATATATTAAAAATAAAGAAGGCATCTCCTGACCACAAGCACATGTGCTTTTTAGATGGCAGAACGCCATCTAGTGGAGTAAAAATAAACTAAACGTTTATTTAGCTTACTCCGAGATATTTGGCCAACCCATTACTGTTTACCCATTACATTAATGATTTATCAAGAAATTGGGTTGGCCAAATATCTCGGAGTAAGCTAAATAAACGTTTAGTTTATTTTTACTCCACTAGATGGCGTTCTGCCATCTAAAAAGCACATGTGCTTGTGGTCAGGAGATGCCTTCTTTATTTTTAATATCAACACCTGTCCCACTTATCTTTTATTTTTTTCTATTATTTTTTCATATATATATATTTGTTTTGAAAATAGAGCAATCCATACTTAATTCATTAGTGCCTCGATAAAGGTTGGCGTTCAGCCAGCCGAAATATTGGCAAAATAAATATTTTATTAAATCTAATATATATATATATATATATATATATGCATCATACTATGTACAATGAACATGGTGCCTCTGCCAGCGCTGCAGAGTTTGGTGGAGAATCGCCAGCGGATCTCCAGCAACACCACGTATTTCGCGATCTACGAAGAATACGTA
>CP092883.1:58174960-58195747 GCA_030710605.1 Cordylochernes scorpioides | reverse complement strand
GAAAGTGGTGGTGGTGTCTTGTCAAATTCAGGATCCTCGTAGCATATTTCCCACTGGTTCCCCGGACTTCAGGCCCCAGCGCGTCGCCTCCCTCGGACGCAGTAGTATAGACCGTCAATTTCTGATTTTGTTGCTCCATGGAAAGGACGGGTGCCATTGCCCCGTTAGTCAGCCACATTTCAGAGTTCCCTGTTCACGGTTACATTAGCGGCTCGGGGCTCACGACGCCGTACTACAGGGCTGTCCCTTACTTGTGTTGCTCCATGGAAAGGACGGGTGTCATTGCCCCATTAGTCAGCCACATTTCAGAGTTCCCTGTTCACGGTTACCGTAGCGGCTCGGGGCTCACGACACCGTACTACAGGACACTCCCTTCCTTGTGCTGCTTCTCCCGCCCGCCACGTAGAGGAGGAATTTAAAAGTAAAAGTATTGCAACAAAAAAGAGTATTTATATGTTAAATAGGCAAATCAATATTAGAGCAATAACCTGTCTAATAAATCAATTACCAAAACTTTAAGGAAGAGGTTCGTCACAGAAAAACCATTCTCTTTTAATATTTACCATTTTCTGTTTAGTTGTTGTAAAAAATGTCTTTAAATATTATTGAGGCTGATAAAAGCTTACGTGTCTAATCTCTATCAACATCTTTCCCTCAAATTCCTAAAAATTGTCTTCTATATAAGTCAAGGGTCAGCAAATTGCGGCTCGCGAAGCCACATGCGGTTCTTTGAATGTGAAGCTGCGGATCTTTATATAGTTCCATATGTAAATATTATTTATCCGAGTATTAATTATTGTTGGCAATAAAATATTTTGTGGCTCTTTAAAAACTTTGAAATTTTGTAAATTGTAAATTTTGACTATTCCGACTCAAAGGTTTGCCGACTCCTGATATAAGCAGAACGGTCGATAGCTTCTATAAGACATGGAAAGTTTAACGTTTGGACAATAAGGAATACAGACCAAGAATTAACAGGACTAATGATATCACACACAATAAATAGATGAACTTACCTCTAAAAGAACTACCAGATCGTGAAATGCGTGGTGTCGCTGGAGACCCACTGGCGATTCTCCACCAAACTCTGCAGCGCTGGCAGAGGCGCCATATTCATTGTACATAGTTAATATAATCCATATTATCTTTTTTAAAATAGTACAGACTGTGCACTTTACATGTATTGACGAGTTGTCAATAAAATATTTCTAATTGTCGAAGAACTACTGAAGACCAAATACACTTGAAAAGCAACATGGAAAAAATTATTGTATTTATTTAGAAAAAAAAAAGATTTTTTTTTCTCTATCCTTTTTTTTTCTATAAATTGAAACAAGAAGCATTTTTCATTCTATTTTTTAATAGTAGTGATATCATTTTATTCATGATCCAACATTGTGGCCCACTGTACACATTACATCCCAAACACGATGCCAGCCATCTCTGTCTTGAGCTCGATGTACCATCTAGGTGACCGTCAAGCCACTGAACTTCTTTAATTGATCCTTTTTAATAGTATTCAAACATGTTATTGTATCCTGAATTTAGAGGTTGCCTGGCCGGCATCCATATTTCTGTGAAAAATAGACATTTCGGCCAGTTAGAGTTTTTTCTATTTTCTCAACGTTTCGATAAAAATCTTTTGTCTTCGTCAGGAGAAACAAATAAAGCATTTGGCAAGACGTTGAAATTTGTTCTGAGTTTGCAAGGGCGTTTTCACTCGATTTTTCGAATTTAGTACAACATCTAGATTATTTATTTTTATTTGTTTCTCCTGACGAAAACAAAAGATTTTTGTCGAAACGTTGAGAAAATAAAAAATAAAAACTCTAACTAGCCGAAGTGTCTTTTTTTCAGAGAAATGTTTTTGTAAATACGATTTATATAAAGACAAATTACTACCTAAGAAGATGTTGGTTAGTTTAATTAGAATAATTTCATTTAAACAACGTTGATAAATGTTATAATGCATTAGCACGCCATCTGTTATCAAAATTCGAAACTATTATAGACGTGTATGATTCTTTTAAAAATAAACAATTTCTACTGTCCTTACTGCAATGGAAAAATTAATGGGAGGGCCTGGCTTATCAGTGGTGAACCCTCCCAGCGGTTTCACCAGTTTAATCTACCATACCGCTGTTATATTGCATTTTTCGAACTTCCTTTTATAGTGATACTATTGCTAGACTCTTTGAATGTGGGTATTTTTAGATAAACTATGGACATAAGCTTTGAGGACAGTAGAAATACATACAATTACAAATATATAATATGCTTCGAGGAATCGCTCTTCCGCAAATATCAAATTGTGTCTTTTATTATAGCAATTATATTAGCATTAGCGCGTCATCTGTTATCAAAATTCGAATGTGTTACTAAGGGTTAACCGCTCACAGCTAGCAGGAATACCGACGACGCTGAATATTCTTGTCTCGTTATTTAAGGCAATTTTAAAATAGAATCGCCGATCATTCTCCGTTAATGGAAGACCCGCCCTCACTGGTAATACGGGTGTTAGCGAGGTCAATGGCATCCTTGGTTACCTTGGTCTAGTCACACCCAGACTTCCTCTTCTGGACAGTCTCTGATTGATTGACATGGCATTCTTTAGTTAGTACATGGAGGCCATAGGATTGTGTGTGGCTTATTGATTCTTTAGGTCCTTGATCCACTTTGTAAAATTCCTCATTGTTTTTGGGTTATCTGAGGCAGGTTGTCTAGTTTGAGCGCCCACCTCCTTTCTGACTATTTATTTTCTTTATTGACATGGATTGGTTAAGTTGAATCTGAAGGCTATAGAATTGTGTCTTGTGGATTCTTAAGTCCTTGTTCCATTTAGCTGATTCCTCATTGTTTTTCAAGGTTATTTTCAGTCTAATGTCAGAACCTACCTTTAATTCCACATTAAGACAGTCTTTAGTTGATTTTCAGTGCATTCCTTAGTTATCTAGAGGCCATAGGATTGTGTATTATGGATTCTATAAGTCCTTGTTCCACTTAGATGATTCCTGTTGGTTTTTTAAGGTCATTTTCAGTCTATCATCAGAACCTACCTTTAATTCCACACCTAGACAGTCTCTGATTGATTTTCAGTACTTTATTTAGTTAGCTAGAGGCCATAAAGAACTGTGTATTATTAATTATTTAATTCCTTGAGACATTTTGAGAATCCCCCATTGTTTTTAGGGTTATCAGTATAGCGTTAGCCCTTATTTCCACATCTGTACAGTCTCGGATTGATTGGCATTGCTTTATTTAGTTAAATCGAGGCCATAGGATTGTATGTGGCTTATTGATTCCTTAGGTCCTCGATCCACTTTATAAAATTCCTCATTGTTTTTTAGTTATCTGAAGCAGGTTGTCTAGTATGTGCCAACCCATATTGGCCTTTTCATTTTATTTATTTTTATTGACATGGGCTAGTTAAGTTGAATCTGAAAGCTATAGAATTGTGTCTTGTGGATTCTTTAAGTCTTTGTTCCACTTAGCGGATTCGTCACTTTTTTTTAAAGGTTATTTTCAGTGTAGCATCAGAACCTACCTTTGATTCCACACCTAGACAGTCTCTGATTGATTTTCAGTGCATTCCTTAGTTAGCTAGAGGCCATAGGATTGAGTGTTATTGATTCTATAAGTCCTTTATCCACTTTGTAAAATTCCTCATTGTTTTCGGATTATCTGAAGCAGATTGTCTATTATGTGCTAATCCATCTTGGCCTTTTCATTTCCAATTTTATTTATTTTTATTGACATGGGTTGGTTAAGTTGAATCTGAAGGCTATAGAATTGTGCATTATGGTTTCTATTAGTGTATTCCTCACCGTTTTTAAGTTTATTTTCAGTGTAACATCAGAACCTACCTTTATTTCTACACCCAGACAGTCTTTGGTTGATTTTCAGTACTTTCTTTAGTTAGCTAGAGGCAATAAAGAACTGTATATTATTGAATATTTAAGTCCATGGTCCATTTAACGGATTATTCATTGTTTTTAAGGTTATTTTCAGTCTAACATCAGAATCTACCTTTAATTTCACACCTAGACAGTCTCTGATTGATTTTCAGTACTTTCTTTAGTTAGCTAGAGGCAATGAAGAACTGTATATTATTGATTATTTAATTCCTTGAGACATTTTAAGAATTTACCATTATTTTTCGGGTTGACGTTTGAATCAACCCTTATTTTCACATCTGTGCAGTCTCGGATTGATTGGCATTGCTTTCATTAGTTCAATGGGGCTATAGGATTGTGTATTCGACTCTTAAAATCCTTTGTGAAGAGAGAGTTTGGGAATTTCACAACCTTCTGTAGTATCATCGGAGTGTGGCTCTGCATGAGTCAATCCAGATTCCTGTATCTTAATATTGATTGGTATGAATATAAATTGGAGAGGATATACAACAAAAGCCTTTATTGAGGACCTCTCGTCCTATAAAGGATTCGCCAGTTTACAGAGTGATTGAAGAGAAGAGAACTAAGAATACAGAGAGAAACCTATAAGTAGTAGGTATAGTATAGTATTTTCTACACTGTGACTATATACAACAGCAGCAACAAGCCTTTTACTGGAATCAAAGTCCCATACAGGATTCGTCATTCTAATCCTGACAAAGATTATTTACATATAATTATTTACATCAATTAGATTATGTATATAGCTTCCCTTTCTCTTCAGCCGTCTTCTAAAATTTGAACAACGCAAACGCTCCAGCTCTGTTTCTCACCACCTCATTCAACAGGAGCTCCAAAGAGAGAAATTGGAGAGGATATTGATCAATAAATGGAAAAATCACTTCTTCAAAGCTGGTGTTGAGGCTTTGTTAAAGACCTGATTCTCCTAGATTGCAGAGACGGGAAATTGATGGTGTATGGTTTTAGAGTATTTTTTACAAGAGAGGTAACTTTTCTTTTAATTGATGATTGGTATGGATTGTTTTCGCTGCAGCATGGAGGTGGATGTGTTCTATCAATTCCTAAGGTACTTGGTAGATTTTGCGAATGCAAATTGTTCTGCATTGGCGGCTTGTCTAATGAGATACAGACTCGAGTTACACTTCCAGACAATATATTTGATTGTTTTACATGGCTTTCTTCAGTTAGATGATGGCCATTAGATTCTTTCCTATTATATTATTAAGTCCTTGTGTTCTCATCTCTTCTCAGCTTTTTGGCTAAGATCATAGTGTATATTAATCCTAGTTCTACTTTGTGGATTCTACATACAAGTTATTAAACACATTTCTGCATAGCGTCCGAACCTACCAACAATCTTGAACAAAGCTACTTTGAAAAATTCCATTCATTTATCAATACGGCTTATTCTTTTTTCAATCAACAGTAACCGCTATGTCATTAACCCACAATCTCCTCAATGTCTTGAACCTCCAAACCCTTTGATGTATATAATTGTTTATTTGTTTTCCATAATATTTCATTTATAAATTAATCCCATAATTTAGTCTGTGGAAATAAAAATATTTGACTGGTGACCAAACAAACTGTAAACAGATGCCTTAATGTTATATAGTTAAGATATATAATTAATTGTGATGGTTATGTAATTTTCATCTTCATTGAATAAAATATATAAAGTTTAAATGTGTTTTAAACTTTAATAACAAGCACAAAACACCCTTCAAAATATTGCCAACCATCTTTTTTATATTGTTTTTCTTTATCGCTTTATTTACTAGTATTTTAATTCATTTTCTATTTTCCTCCTTCATATCGTTTTTGAAAAATCATTTTGATATTTTTACTTTCTTCCTTTCACTATCCTTATTCATTCAATCTACGTAAATACCGAATCTATAATAGTTTCGAATTATCATAACAGATGGCACGCTAATGTATCACTCTATTATATATAAAAGATAATCCAAGTTTCTGGATAGTAGATAGCTATCTACCAAGGGGAAAGGATGATTTATTTATAATCTAACCCATACCCCCAACGTGTTAAACTTGAATCCAATGATTCGAAAAGAGCAATGGTCAATTTAATCCTAACACCTTAGAAGCCTAGGTTCGTTACTTAACAAACCAGATTTTTTCCCGTGTAGTTGACGTTCCTCATACAAAGAACTCGAGTTATTTCTATTGTTGCATCAATTTTAATTCCCCCTACATTTATTCAGAATATTCTATGAAATTTAATATTTATTTAAAACAGATTATTTAGATGATCATCATTCCTTTTCATAGTTTCATTTCTTTTGTAATATTGTTATTGTACATATATCTTGATTGGTTATTGAAGCGAGAGAAGACCTAGACCAAGACTCTCTCAAAACTCCAAAAAAATAAAAGACTTAGAAGACCAGCTTGAATACTTGGATGCAAAGAGCAGAGAAAGGAACCTTATTTTTTACGGAATAGAACAAGACATTAACGAGGACTGCCGAGAACGGATACGGAGGGTTATCGAAGAAAATATGCGGACAACGGAGAAGATAAACATCACGCGATGCCACCGAGTATCCAGAAAACCTGGTGCACCGATCCTGGTTGAAGTCCCAGAACAAAACGATAGAACAACTCTATTCAAAGCTGCTTTCAATCTAAGGGGAACTAAGATTTCACTATCGAAGGACTATAGTATGAAGATGAGAGAACAACGACGCGTTCTGAATGTCAAAAGAAGAGAACTCGTCGAAAAAGGTACTCTAGCTAAGCTAAGGGACAATAAGTTAATAATTAATGGCATAGCATATAAGGTCTGTGATGGACAAATTGTAGATGCCAATGGACATTCATTGTAGCAGGCAGATAGGAAACAATCACTTGTAAATAGTCAACCCATTGATAAACAGATCTCTAATACAATGTCCATACAGCCACTTTATGATAAAACACTCACGGCTAAAACTTCTAAAATTAAAAACTCAAAGGTTATGGAAAATATATCAGATAGAAATACAACTAAAATTAGGTATACACATACGAAAAACTGTGAATCGGCAATAAAAGACAAACAAGTAACTCAGGCCAAACATATAGATACTAAAATTAAAATATTACAATGGAATATAAATGGATTCAATAGAATAACATCAATATTTCCACTCGTTGAATACCTAAAAAATACGAACTTTTTGCACTAAATGAAACATGGATCACTGGTGTTATTGAATTGTTAACTGATAAATATTACATAATTCAAAGCCCAGCAATGAAGACAGAACTAAAGGGAAGGGGCTCGGGGGGAATTCTGATTGGAATAAAAAAAAACTTCCAACATACGGTTAGAAAAATCGAAACAAACCCTTACTGGATATCTGTCTTGACACACAAATTTCTAGACAAAACCACCGAGAGTATATGTTTGCTGTTTGCTTATTTACCTCCTAATGCATTACAAGAACAAAATTTAACAAATTTACTTAGGCATATTGATTATCACATGAGTGAAGGTAACGAAGTGCTAATAGCTGGTGACATCAATATTAGAATAGGCAATGCTGGAGGCTTCCATAACCCACTGAAACTAAATTCACCCCTCAACAAATATAGGAAATCTAAAGACCTAATATCTTCGAAACTATCTGAAAAACTAATTTCCTTCACTGACTCAAATTCTATAACAATAGCTAATGGAAGAACTAGGGGTGACACGCACGGCTCATTCACTTTTATTTCAGAAAGAGGTTCATCGGTTTTGGATTATTTCATGTACACACACGGTTTAACACAGATCATATCGGATATGTGGATAGAAGAACTTTCATATTCAGACCACTTACCAATTGTTTTACAAATTAATACTGGGTATGAAGCTATTAAATCCTCGTACAAAAATGAAATACTAACACGAAAATTCATTTGGACGAAAGAAAATGTGGAGATGCTAAAACATAATTTAAGTGATATTGAAGTTGGAAATGAAACCGATATTAACACAGAAACAGCAAATTTTACTAAACAGATCTACACGGCAATGGAATCGGCAAATATAATTAAATTTGCTAAACGACGACACCAACTTTCAAAACCTTGGTATGACAAAGATTGCTATATTATGAAAAAAACGACCAAAGTAAGTTTACAAAGATGTAGGAACTCAAATAACATACATGACCGCCAAAAATATATTGAGGCTAGGAGGGAATATTTTAAGCTCCTGCAAAGAAAAAGAGATGAATTCAATAAGGACAAGAATGAAAGGATAAAGAACGCCAAAGATCCCAAATCCTTCTGGAATGCCATTGCATCCTTCAGAAAAAAAACCAATTATACAAGGTGAGATTGATATAAAAGAATGGTTTTTATTTTATAAAAATTTACTGAACAAAGAAAATAAAGAAGCTACTTTTACGGTAAACCAGATGATCGGTTGGAAAGATCCAGATTTAGACGCGGAAATAACCCTTGAAGAGATCCATGATGTAGTAAAAAAACTAGCGAACGGCAAAGCAGTGGGACTCGATGGTATACCAAATGAGTTGCTAAAGAATTTACCAATACCGACTTTAAATAAATTGAAAAACCTATTCAACAAAATAATGTCCACAGAAAAATACCCGCAACTCTGGACGAACTCAATAGTACACCCTATATATAAAAGCGGTGATAAGAATAACCCAACAAATTACAGAGGGATTGCCCTCTGCAGTAATATATCTAATTATTTACTACAATACTAAGAAACAGATTAAACAACTGGATAGAAAAAAGAGTGATTATTTTAGAAAACCAAGCAGGTTTCCGTAAGAACCGATCATGCACTGACCACATAATACTACTGAATTCACTCATCCAATTATCTCTGAGAAGAAAACGAGGCAAGCTATATGTCTTCTTCGTCGATTTGACTAAAGCTTTCGACACAGTCCCACATGATTTACTTTGGCAAAAATTGCATAAAATGGGCATTAGCAATAAATTTGTAATGCTGATAAAAAACTTTTACCAAGAAGCTAAGATCACTATCCGATGGAAAGGACAATATTCAAATAATGTGAAAATTAATTCTGGAGTGTTGCAGGGAGAATCACTTTCCCCACTTTTATTTATACTATATATGGCCGACCTAATAGAACTTTATAATAACTCAGCACTTACAGGATTTCATCTCCCTGATTTTGGCGTTTTACACCTACTTATGTATGCGGATGACATAGCCATAATTGGAGAATCGAAAATTAATCTTCAAATTAAAATCAATTTACTAAAGTCTTACCTGGATAAGAACAAATTAGTTTTAAATGAAAATAAGTCCAAAATAATAGTATTCAGAAATGGAGGAAGACCGGCAAGACACGAAAACTGGTACTGGGGTGACACCCCACTGACTGTTGCGTCCAATATTACATATCTGGGATATCCATTCACTTCCACTATTAATAGTAAAAAGGTAGCCCTCTTTTATAAAGCCAAAGCAAATACGGCAATAAATGCAACTATTAGACTGATAAAAAAAGAAAAAATTAACTCATTAAAAGTTGCTCTGAATCTATTTGACTCAGTTATTAAATCAATACTGCTCTATGCGGCCCCTGTGTGGGCTTGGGACAATACGGATATTATAGACCAATTACAGAATACGTTTATCAAAAATTTTCTGAATCTACCAAGATATATACCAGGGTACATTGTAAGGCTGGAAACAGGCAGAATATCTTTGACTTTTACAACGATCAAATTAATTTTGAAATATTTCATTAGATTACAAAAAATGGAAGACAATAGACTACCTAAGCTATGCTGGAATAGATTGAAGGAAATTTCCTTAATGACAAAAAAACCTATAGGATTCTGTAAGAATATTATGGATATCATCAATCATTGTGGACTCACATGGCTAAACTATAGGTTAAATTATGATGACATACAGATCGAACTTCCGAATATACTAAAAATAAAAATTGAACAGCTATTGCAGCAAGATCTGGCAAAATTATCTCTTACGAAAACATACTCAAACTATAGGTTACTTTATGATTCATTTATTCCAGAAAATTACTTTTCATGCAATCTGTCTTCAGCTTTAGTGAGTTTTATTGCACAGATCAGATTAATGTCAACAATGATCAAAGAAAATCATATTTACGCAATTAAGATAGAAGATTTGTACTGTGGGTTATGTGGAAGTCAGATAACTGATGAAATATACCATTTTATTGCTGAATGCGGGGATCTGGAAGGAGAGAGAAAAAAGATCCTGAAAAGTCTTCCTAGACCGCATTTGAACTCAATAAAGCTAATAAAAACTGTTTCAGATAAGAAAAGTTGGGCAATTGAACTGTTCAACTTTCAAAAAGCGGTTGGGAATAAAATTGCACTCATGGAAGAGAGAAGAACAGGGGCACAATAAAAAGTCACCCTGTTTGACATACCTTGACTGTAAATACTATATTTTCACCTGTTCTCTTATGGTTAATATTGTCTGTAACTCCACGGAGAATCCGTACAGGGCAAGATGCCCTAATAAAGCTGTTTTGTTTGTTGTTGTTTGTTGACCAAGACTGCGGATCACGACCTACGAGGAAGACAACGAATAAATAAACGCATTAACTTTAAAAGTTAATTTATTTTTATTTACTTTTATTTGTTTGCTTTGAGTATGGAAACCCGTTCGGAAAACGTGTATAGCACAAAGAAGGAAGAAACCAAGGTCGACGACCTTGCAAAGCTGCAACTTGGTGCAACAATATGTCTTATATATAGTGGAGGAGGTGTATTGGTTACAGTCTTTGTTCCCTCAGAAACGGCATGCTTAGCGAGATCTCCAGGTAGAAGAAGGTAGATTGGATCTCCCTGCTGGTGATGGTGTGGCGCTTGTTGTAGTAGCGACTCGCCAGCAATACGCTCAAAGATATCGTTCACGAAAGAGTTCATGATGGACATGGCCTTTTTGGAGATTCCAGTTTCGGAGTGGACCATCACCTTGTAGATGTAGATAGAGAAGCTTTGCTTTCCCTTCTTCCTTTGCTTCTTCTTGTCGATGAAGCCTTATGTGCCAGCCTTCTTGATGGCTTTTCCAGATGCAGCGAACGGCATGTTGAATGTCAGTTAGAATGAATTAACTTGCATGTCACACACACACGCACACAAAAGCCTTTATTAGGGACTTGTCCCATACATATTCTCCCAATTGGGTAAGGTAATAATCATCTTGTGTTACTTACATAAAAATTGAACTGGCTTTACTCTTCATCTCAAAGTCATTCACTTGTTGACTGGTCCTTACATAATGATGATCTAAAAATTTATAGTAAGCTATTGCCTTAGATTTATTTGCTGATATTTTGGAAAGCAATACGTAGGGTGAAGTGTTGGTACATTTAATTTGTTGATATAGGGCCTTCCTCTCTGCATCGAGGGTTGTACAATTTAAGCAGGTAATGGGGGAGTTCTTCAGTAATTTCCTCGTCACACAGTGTGCACATTGAGTTTTTGGCCTCAAACGTCAGAACGTGTTTTTTTTTTTTAAGACTGTAAATAGTATTCTCGATATTAACTTTTATGTCTTATATATAGAGTTTTGCTATATAATATCTTATATTTATTTGTCAATGAATCTTGTTTGATAAATTGATTAATCAATGTGTTTTGGTTAAAAATGTATGTTTTATTCTTATTTGTTATTAATTGTTAATTATTGTATAAATTGTTAGATATTATTCATTGATGTTATTCTATTTTTTATTGTTAATTTATGTAATTGATTGTTTTACATAATTAATTCTTTATTGTTTTATTTTAATCTGTATATATTTTTATTGATTAATTTGTATTGATTCGGCAACAGTGTGTTGTTTATATTTTGTGTTTTGTTTAGTTTACTCGCTAGTCTAGTTAAATCGAGCCATCAATTCATGTTGGGCTAATCAAAATAACTCATGTAGTTTTTTTTTAATTCTAGAATCATTAAATTCGAAATTCCATGTTCAATTACGTAGAGTTCCCTTATTCAAGTTTACAGAACTCATTCAAGTGGATCATCGCTATACCGTAACTCATATCATTTGATCTAGGTAGCTAACGCGAACTTACACAATGGTTTATCTTATTTAGAACTACTACTTATCCTTACCACACTGTGTGACACTATTTAGAGTTCTATTGAATAGAACAATTTGCTATGTGTGTGTGATTTGAGCACATCGAAAAAACACTAAGAGCAATGCGTTGCAAACGATCTTTTTCAAAATGACGAAAAATAGTCTCCTAATCGCTGCAAAAGCGAAAAGAAAACTTTTATTTAACTGAAAATTAATTAAAGATACTTCGGCCAGTAAATATTTTGTCTTTGTCAGGACAAAGCTTTGCCAAATGTTTTAATTTTTGTTCGATACTAACGAAGACAAAATATTTTTGTCGAAACCTCGAGATAATAAAAAGAATTACTGGCTGAAGTATCTTTATAAGAACTCTGAATGCCTGCCATTCAGCCTCTATCTTTAAGGAAAATTATTATTTTATTTATAAATATTTCAGGTTGAAAAAGGTCAAAACGAATATATTCTGAATGAAGTTAAAGCGTTTCAGTTTTGATAAATTTTCTTTATCATCCACTAGCGCGCCATCTGTTATGAAAATTCGAAACTATTTTAGACGCGTAAGATTCTTTTTAAAATTGAACAATTTCTACTGCCCTTAGTACAATCGAAAAAATTAATGGGAGGGCCTGGCTCATCAGTGGTGAACCCTCCCAGTTAAAACTGGCGAAACCGCTGGGAGGGTTCACCACTGATGAGCCAGGCCCTCCCATTAATTTTTCCATTGCAGTAAGGACAGTTGAAATTATTTAATTTCGAAAAGAATCTTACGCGTCTGAAATAGTTTCGAATATTCATGAATTTTCTTTAATAGATAATTAATGTATCTTGCGCACTTCAATTTTTAATTAATTTATATTTCTTATTATATTTTTTAAAAATCACATCTCTTGTTAAATAACTACCGTTTACCTCGAGGTTGTTGTAGGCTTGTGCCATAAGCCAACCCCCCACACCGATAAAACGGTGTTTACCTTACAACTCTGAACACTCAGATTTTCCTGGAAAATCTCTTAAAGATTTATTGAAAAAAGCCATGATCCACCTGTGCTGTGTGACCAGAAGAGCTTAAATTGACTTGATCCATTATATGTATGTTCCATATGTGAATACCTATTCTCTTTCTTCCTTTCGCTCTCCACTTCTCCCATCCATATTTCCAAAAAAAAATTGTTTTCTTATATTCAATAGGATTGTTCAAATAATAATCTGTATATATTTACCATGTGTATATAATCTTTCTTCATTTTTACCCCTTTGCATATTTCCCACTATCATGGGTTTCTCCGTCTTGTAACCCCAAGGAGAATCCTCTGTAAAACCTGTGTGTCTTAGTAAAGGCTTTTGTGTGTGTATGTGTGTGTGTGTATGTGTGTAGGCTTGGCGCCATCTATCTGAAAAAATTGCAATTAAAATTGTAGAGTTTTTGAAAATATTTATTCATATCAATAGTAAGTAATTCCATAATAAGTAAGTTGTTAACTTTCTTTTATTATAAAGAAGGTTGTGGTGTATTTAGGTTGATTTAAAAGTAGAAATATATTTTTGGCTTTATTTATTTAAATGTTTTTTATTATATTACACCGGAGTAGATGCAAGCTTAAGAAATTACAAGTTAACAATAGAATTATATGATGATAAATTATATGTTATGATATGATGCACTAACGCGCCATCTGTTATCAAAATTCGAAGCTATTTTAAAGACGTAAGATTCTTTTTGAAATTAAACAATTTTCTACTGCCCTTACTGTCCTACGGCCCTCCCTTTAATTTTTTCCATTGCAGTAAGGGCAGTAGAAATTGTTTAATTTCGAAAATAATATTACGCCTTTAAAATAGTTTGGATTTTGATAAGTTATATATAAAGGTATATACAATATATCACAGAATAATAATCGGTGGATTTAAAATTATTAGAATACTAGCGATGTGTACCCGGCTTCGCCCGGGTTTAATCCGAGTGAAAGTTTGCCTAACGAATATTATATATTATGAAGTATAATGAACAATGTTAAAGATTAGTTTTAATTATTAATCGAGATTGTGTGTGAATATGTGAGAAAGATGTAATATCGTTGTTGTTTTCTTGGCCGACTGTTTTACATATGGTGTTATCTTAAAATTGCTTGTTTTGAATATTTTTTTAGATTGAGTTGAATGAATTGCTGAATTTTTTTTTTTTTATTTATATATAAATAAAATTAACTCTGTTGATTTTTTTTTTGTATTTAATCGATAACAGCGAAGTTTCGCATGTTAAAGTTAGGAAAAATATTTTGATGTTAAGCAAAACCTGCTCCATCTCGTTTTACATAAATGTTGAAAATTTGGTCGAAATTGATGCATTGTAACGAAAGTTTTTAGCGAACACCACTTATGAAATTTGCATTTTATTAATATAGAATATATATACGACAAAGGTTTTTTTACGAATATTCTAAAATAAAAATTTTAAATCCTCAATTGGTTTATAATTATTCCTATAGATGGCGCAGTCCATAAGCAATTATACGTCTCACGATCATGAAATGTTCTTTTTTTTATTAGTTTGAATACCTGATTACGTGTTTTTTTTTGTTATATTTTTACATAGATCTAGATATTTGCCTTTAATTCTCTTAAATATGCATTGTGTAGGCTCGATAATTATGATGAATAGAGATCTATGATTGCTTATACCGATAATTATTTTTTTCTGTTATTTAATTTGTCTTGTACATTAAATGATGTTATTAAACAAGAATCACTTCGACTTTACTAAGAGAAAGTCACATTAAAATAATTAAAAAGGAAGATGTAATTTTTAAATTCTGAAAAACTGACAGCATAGAAGAAATGACCCACTACATCTCTGAATGCACTATTGTTAACGAGGAACGGAATAAGATCTTAAAGAACATTATCCAAGTCTACGTGAACCTCAGTTCAGCTAATCAGAATAATGTCCGAGAAAAAAATATATAGCGATAGAATTGTTTAACTTTCATAAAGCGTTAGAGAACAAGGTAATCTCTAAGAACTAAAATTTTAGAACAATTTTCTTCCATAGTTAATTTGTATAGTTTATGTTAAATACTTTGATTTCATTTTCATTTTCCCTTCTCCCCTTTGTTTTTTTTTTTTTTTTTTTTTTTTTTCTCCATGAAAATGATGTATAGCGAGTTCTTACAGGACGGAAATGTTCTAATAAAGCGCTGTTGTTGTACATGATGTTATTCACTTGTAGGTTTGAACATATGCAATAATTAAAGTTACTGAAGTATTTCACACAACTCATTTCAAACTGTCTTAAACATGATCTCAATCCCAAGTTCTAATTGTGGCAGATTACATTTTAAAATTTGAAAAATTCTCAACAATTTGTTTAAAAATCAAAGGATATAAGGTTATCAATATGTGTCTTTATTGAAAAGGAAAAGCTCTTAGACATTTGTTGTCCATCAACAGTCGTTTCAGTTAAAATCCATTATTAAACATAATTATTTTTCCATTTAGTTGCTTCACAAAAAGTAAAATTCATTATTAGAGACCTCGTTGATTTTTAGTTATAAATCGAATAATTTAATGCTTATGCGTATATGTGAAAGTAAAATTTCTATTTTTAATACATATTTAATAAAAGTGTTTCCTTAAAAAGTTTTATATTCCCATTTTTATATAGTTTTCTTTTGATATTTATTAACCGACTGTGAAGACGCTGATAACTATTTCAGAAAAGAAAAATATAGCAATAGAATTCTATAATTTCTACAGATCAATTGTAAATGGATTCATACACAAAAGAGGTAGTGAGGAAAGTTTTAGAACAGATGTGTAAATAAAATTATTTTCAAACAAAGGCTCACGTGTATATGGGGAAAGGGAGAAAAAAATTGCTGTGTTTTTTTGTTGTTGTATGGCGAATCCATACAGGGCAATGGGCCCTAATAAAAGCCTTTTTGTTGTTAGATAATTATTATACGGATATCTTATCCAAAATAAAAAGCTAATGGATGAATTTTCAGCATTTTGATTACTTTTTTACGCTCTCACTCTCGAAATATATGAAGATGCTATCATTTATCATTCTAGCGGTTGGTTATCTCGTCTTCAATAAAGGTCACTGTAATATCTTTCAGAGTTATTGTCTGAATCCCGATATATATGATAAAAGGTACAACTTTCTTAAGTTTTGTCCATGAGTGTATCTTTCAGAGTTATTGTCACAATCCCGATCTACATGCTAAAAGGTACAACCTCCTTAAGTTTTGTCCATGAGTGTATTTATTGTTCATTCTCATTACGCTGAAAATATAAACTTACCACTACACCCGCTGCCTTTTTGCCTTTTCGCAATGGAAACTTCTTCGAGTCTTTGAAATTAGTATTGGAATGTTGCATCTGACAAAGTGTGATGCCTAAAATGATAGAGAAAAAAAGAATAAAGATATACGTCAAGTTTTTTAATTATTATTTTTATTATGGACCATGTACAATAAAATTTGTACAGCACAAGAGTTCCCGAGTCCAGGAAGATAAACCAGTTTAGTGGATGCCACCAAGTCCCAGGCCCACAGGTCCGATGCCTCCGAGTCCAAGACCGATGCCCTTGCCGAGGCCAATTCCTCCAAGACCGAGGCCGACTCCTCCAAGACCGATGCCGCCGATGGGTCCGGACACAACTCCACCAACAAGAGGAGCGGAAGCCACACGGCCGATGCCGACTCCCTTCAGGCCGATTCCTCCGATGCCACCAAGACCAATTCTTCCGATGCCACCAAGGCCAATGCCACCAAGACCAACGCCGCCCAGGCCAATGCCACCGATGGGACCGGAGACAACTCCGCCGACAAGAGGAGCACCAATGCCGACTCCCTTCAGACCGATTCCTCCGATGCCGCCAAGACCAACGCCGCCCAGACCAATTCCACCTCCCAGACCAACCGGTCCCCAGAGAGGAGCCTTCTGGTTGTCCAGGTTGACGGTGACAGAGGCGTCCCTGGTGACACCGAGGCCGAGGCCGACGGCAAGAGACCCGGTGGCCAGGCCGAGAAGAAGAAGGGCAACGAGCTGCATCTGGACAAACAACCACAGCAATTAGATATTATAAAATGCACTAAAGAATGACACTCACATTCTTAAGTAAGAAATATTCAATAACAATATGAGGGGTAAATTAAACATTATATTAACTTTGTAACCATCTATATAGGCGTATATTCATCTATATCTCATCTCGCAGAATATATAATTAATGTTATATATATTGTTGCATCATAATGGTTAATGCGCCTATTTTAAAAATTATTTATAATAATAATTTCCATATATTTAAAATTTAAAATTTATATTTATCTATTCATATAAACAGAATATTATTATGAAATATTATGTACTATAAAATAATTTGTATTTTGATACACTAAAATACACCACCTGCTTTAAACTTTGATGTGATAAATAAAGAGAGATTCTAGGTGTTATACCTAAAAGTATGATTGTCTTATTATTGACTGGTTTAACCTAGTAGAATGGTTGAGACACGTTCTGGAAAGATGCAAGACGCGTCTGAGGAGAGAATCAAGACTGAAGAATCTGCCAAACCGCAGCCTGGTGCAACAATATGCAAATCTTTTTGATTATCTAGGTAATATATTGTAGAAGGAAAAGGAGCACAATAAAACTATAAAATTCTAAATATCAATCAGATTTATCTGTTATGCGTCTACTATATATACTTCTTAGTGTTAACATTTATATAGGGTGTCCGGATTATTTCCAGCTGATTCAATCTCTTAATTTTTTAAACATCGTCTTCAAAGCATACGTCGTTCGTTTAGATTACATCATAGTTTTTACGGCGTCTATGTCGTACAAATACGCTGACACACGGTAAGGTACAGCTTCGGCTTCCAAATGGTCGGTGGTACGCATGCGCGATCTCACTAGCTAAGTGTAGCGTGAATTCATAAAGTGTTTTTCAAACAAAATTTGCGCCGTGTTTTAAAGTTAAAATAAATATTATATATTAGGCTCTCCCAATATATTTTTAATCGCAGTAAGGACAGTTGAAGTTCGTTTTATGTATAAAAGAAACATTCGCGCTTTTAAGTCCTTTATTTTATATGTATATTAGGTGTGTTTTCCTGGAAATAGAGGTTGTCTGGCCGGCATTCATATTTCTATGAAAAATATACACTTCGGCCAGTGGTAATCAAATTAACATATTGTTACAATTACAAACAATCAATTATTATTAAAAGCTCTAATTCATATATATATTGAAACTATTTTGGCAGTAAAAAAGTTTTATTATATAAAAAATGAATTATATGGTACAATTTGGATTATAAATTGGTGGTGGTGCCTTGTCCATGGAGCAGATCAGATCGGTCCATACACCCTGATCACAATACCGGCCAACTGAGGTGGTGGTGGTGTCTTGTCCATGAAGCAGATCAGATCAGTCCATGCACCCTGATCACAATACCGGCCAACTGAGGTGTCTTGTCCGTATGGATGTCCTCTTCTGGATTGATGTCTGCCATATAGAGGGCCGCAAGGATGACCGGGTATATATAGTCCGGAGTAAGTTGGGTGTTGTAACAGTTATTACAGTTCCTGTAGGATCTAGTCATATCAGGGTTTATCTTCATTCCTTTGAAATGTCCTGTTCTGATTCTTGATACTGTTGCCGTTAATTCTCTGGGATTATAAATTAAAAACAAGACAAAATCTAAATAACATAACATTTCGGTAACAACACTTAGCAAAACTATTAAAAGGCATCTCCTTATCGTGCAACTGAAAGTTGCTGATGGCTTGCGCCATCTATCGGAATAAATATCAACTATTCTCGTTGATTTTTTAATTATTCCAGAATTGGACAAATACCCTGTTTTAATGCTTGGATTTAGTATTTAAAACTCATTACAATTTATATATTTTATCAATTTAAATAAAAAATTACACAAGCATCACATTTAAATATCTCCTAATCAACGAATTCTCTATTCTAACTAACTAACATTAAAACGATCTATTTACAGTTTGTTTGGTCACTGGTCCAATATTTTTATTTTCTTAGACTAAATTATATGATAAATTCAAAGATGAAAAATATGCAAAATAAATGAACAACTATATACATCATTTTATATTTATCTAAAACAAATGAACAATATATATACATCATTTATATTTATCTAAAACAAATGAACAATATATATACATCAATTCCCCTTCTTAGGCTTAGCCCCCCTTATTTATCTATTTACTCTCCATATCTCTGCGGACATCTGCGCTCCCTCTGAGGATACCTGGGGGTTGTAATACTTTTCTCCTCCGAGATTGGAGTTGGCACACTTTCAGCATCATTCATATTAGTGGAATGTGATTTACCAGGCAACATTTTTCTAATGTAGTTTTGATGAACCTTTTTTATACTGTCACCTAGTTTTATTAAATAAACATTCCTTCCTAATATTTTAATTATCTTTCCTGTATACCAAGAGGGATGCCCATTAGTAATCCACCTAAACTTCACAGTCTCATCCACTTTAAATTTACCGCTAACATATTGACTATGAATTTGGAGGCTTTTACATCAAGATGGCATTTGATACCTTTAATAGGGTCAGATTTGCATTCAAAAATGGACCCGTAATCATTTAAAAGTGAATCTATACTAAAAGAGTCCAATTTATGCAAATAATTGAATGAGATATGAAAAGATTAAGGAAATCTCTTCCTAAGAGAAATTAGTACAATTTAAAATAGTTATTAGTATTTCAATGGTTCTAGAACATTTCTTATTTTATATCAAATTTAGCCTTGCCTAAAATAGGTATTTTAGAGCCACGATAGCCGGTCAAGACTGTATTACATTTATTTAATTTAACATTTTTGAAATATTTAAAGTACAAATATTTAGTTAATGTAGTTATGGCTGCTCCAGTATCAATTTCAGCCAGACAATTTTATATTATTTACATATACTGTTTCAGTCAAAGGAGGATGTAAATTTATATTATTCAATGATAAATTATTTTGAGATCCCGAAGGATGATTATCATTAGCGTGCTTTTTAAATTTATTAAAAGTATTTCTAGGATTTCTGGGCAATTTACGGGAAGAACTATCTTTTTTATAACATATAGTAGAAATATGCCCTACTCTACCACAAACTCTACAATTAGCTGATTTAAAAAAACAATTATAGTGTAGATGGTTGGTCTTACCACAGTGTTGCAGGGATTATTGATGGCATGAAGATGCTGTGGGGACCGATGGGCATCTTCGGATCTCTTGAGGTTGTGTAGGTCATTATCTGCAGACCTCCGCAGACAGCGCTAGGTCTAAACGCTCCCTCAAAAGTCAATCCTTCTTCCTGTAGTAGCTTCTTTTGGGTTGGTGTATCAATGATGCCGCCACAAATCTGTCTCGCAGGGATTCTTGCAGAACATCTCCAAAGTTACACCTTTGAGCCTGTTCCTTAAGGCGTATATGTATTTAGATATTGTTTCGCCTGATTTCTGATCCATTTTCTGGAATACAAATCTTTCATATATTATATTGATCTTAGGATTGAAATGTTTTAATAAGATCCTGCACAATTTGTCAAAGGGAACTTGATCAACTTCTTCTGGGAAAAACTAAGTTTCGCAAGATCCCGAAGTATTTAGGCCCGATGCATGATATCAGAAATGGCGTCTTAAAGTCTTCTTTTGTTTTAGAAATTTAGCATGAATTGCTTCAATCGATAAATATAATTCTCAACATTCTCTAGATTTTCGTCAAATCTT
>CP092883.1:58078764-58166560 GCA_030710605.1 Cordylochernes scorpioides | reverse complement strand
AATCGCGTACTTCGCCGCTGAGGAGACGGTGATGGCGTGGTCCTCGAGACCAACTAGAAGCTACAAGGAGGACAAATATGTCCATATAGTTGTCACCCAGCCAATCCGTCCATTGAAGCAAACAGTGTGATCTCCACATAACCTTGGGCCCGCCCTGGTGCTCTATGGTCTGATGCAAGTGTGGATCACCTTGGCACCTGTTTATAGAGCTGCGGGGAGTTGGGACCGGCCTCTTCTGCCGCCACTTCCGCGGTGAGTCGGACTGGACTATGCCGCACCTTCTTTTTTTTTGCTTTGAAGGTTTTTTTAAAATATAATTATCTCCCTCCCCTCGGATCTTAAACGTGATAAGATTCCAATTTTCAATTTACTAATTATTCCAAAATGATATTTGGTATCGCATAAACTTAGTATAGAATACGGAATGGTTATATCTCTACTCTATCTTAACTCAAGACTCAACTATACAATAGAGCTTTGTCAAGTAGACAATTTGTACTATAAATTCTGATCATTAAGCTTCAGTCTCGACTGCTGTTGTTGCTTATCTCTCAAGTCGTTTAAACGAACTCCATTAGGTTCCATTGTCTCAGCTTTTATATTATAGTCCTGGGGTTTTCCAGAGTTCTTTTTTGGAGGATTTGATACAATTCAATAGATGTTCAGGATTGGCTGGTTGGGAATCGCATTTGGGGCATTTCGAGAATGTTTTTATTATTTACATTAAACTTGAGCACACATTCTAAGAAGTCCTTTTCCTAATATTGAAATCGCCGTTTGTTCTTCCCTATTGAGGGTGTGGAAAGAAGATTCGATAATAAGTATCGACTATGTAGAGGAGATTTGTCAAAATATCTCGCAATCAGCCAGTTTGATCTATTCTGATAAACTTCAGTGTAGACTATACAATAGAGCTTTGTCAAAATATCTCGCAATTAGCCAGTTTGATCTATTCTGATAAACTTCAGTGTAGACTATACAATAGAGCTTTGTCAAAATATCTCGCAATCAGCCAGTTTGATCTATTCTGATAAACTTCAGTGTAGACTATACAATAGAGCTTTGTCAAAATATCTCGCAATTAGCCAGTTTGATCTATTCTGATAAACTTCAGTGTAGACTATACAATAGAGCTTTGTCAAAATATCTCGCAATTAGCCAGTTTGATCTATTCTGATAAACTTCAGTGTACACTATACAATAGAGCTTTGTCAAAATATCTCACAATTAGACAGTTTGATCTATTCTGATAAACTTCAGTGTGGACTATACAATAGAGCTTTGTCAAAATATCTTACAATTAGACAGTTTGTACTATAAATCCTTATCAATAAACATCCGTAGAAGGTTTCACAAACAAAATCACTTTACATCAAACAGAAAATACATAGCGAACGAATCTTCAGGAAATATTTTTACATATAGAAAAATATCATTCAATAGATTGTATGTTAAATTCAATACATAAAGTCTTCAGCTATATAACGGGAAGTGTTGTATATATTAATCGATTTAGATTATAGGTTAATTTTATAGAAATAAATTGAATTTATAAATATACAAAAACTCCCATGAGCGACCCATTTGGCAGGATCGACTGCTTTTGTAGAATAAAAAAGAATGTGTTTGTGAGGAACAGACTTCTATTCAGCTGCTGCTAAATTGCCCCGTTTTCCAAGAGTATAGAATAAAAAATGGTCTAAATGTATCAAACCCGTTTGATATAATTTCAACAAAAGACAAATATATAAAATTCAACTCATTTTGTAGATTTATTTTGAATTTTATAAAAAAAATACTAAATTCCTTTGGAATGCTTTTATTTAGAAATTAAATCTGTTTAGCATAGTTTTTTTTGAATAATTATCTAATATCTTGTCATATTTTCCTTCTCTGAAATATTCCTTAAAACTTTCATCAATCTGTAAATTGTTCTTTTTTCGAATACACACAATACTTTACAATTTTATATCATTTAACTAAATTTGTATACCAACCCTTTTTACATATTTCAATTGTTTTGATATTTTTCCTCTTTTCATATAACTTGCATACTAATTCTTGTACATATTTCAAATATCTTTCTTTCTTTCCTTTCAATGTTTAGTTTACCTTTGTAGTGTAAGTGTCACTAGGGGGACATAGCGCTCTAAATCGAAATAAAATAAAATAAAAAGAACGTGACACGTGTGTCATGAATACAATTTCCAGGAGAGTCCTGGCCTATCTATATAATTACGACGCTTTCCAGCGGTTGTTGTTTGTGAACAAAGTTTCTATAAAATATACAGCTTCGTTCGATATACTTTATCACAAGATTTTTAAGGGTATTAATTTTTCTTTGCTTATCCCTAGTACACGTGGTACAGACCATGATAATCATGGTGGGTAGAAGTAGGCGACTGCTTTTACTGTAAGCGCTCCACATATCTACACATGTGAAAAGCTGTTCGACTTTGCACTTACAAATGTGTCAGGACACCGTTTTGTTACGTGCAGTCGCTGGTGGGGTTGGACAAGAATCGGGGCCATTGGAGCATTTGTGTTTTAAATCAGAAAAAAAGTGCCCAATGCGGGAATCGATCTCGGTTCGTAGCGGTCGAAAACCAACGGTTTAGGCCATCCTTCCACCGACCCCCGAGGCTATTAATATCTATATACAGTAGATAGACTTGCTTCCATTGTCCGTCACCAGAAGGATCCCCCTTGTCTTCCTTGGCATCGTCTTCCTGTACCTTATCCATGTTTATAGGCCATATTCATATTTACAGGCTTTATCCATGTTTCTAGAGCGTATCCATGTTTATAGTTATATTAATGATTTCAGCTAGATTCCCATGCTATGTTATTTCTTATGTCTCCAACTATGTCTTGTGTTGGCAGAAGTTTGCGGTTGTGGCGGCGATGAAGGCCGTACCTTCTTCGGCATTGGAAATGCTGGCTCCCATAAGCCTATGGGAGAATGCTGCTTTGGCTATGAGCCTGGACAATCAGTGTTCACCGCTTGGCTTTGTCTCCATGGGACGTGGCTATCGAGACCTAGGGATTGCTGGTACCATAGGACTGGTCCCTATTGCTGCTCATGAGGGCCTCACAGCCCCTTTTGAGAGAGCAGCTCCCCTTGTAATTAAGGGGATAGGCCTGGGAGCTTTTACTCTCGGCCGTAACAATGGTCTTCTTTAAGTAAGTAAATGTTGAATTCTTAACAAATTTGAATCCTTTGACGTGTTCGATGTATGTTCTTGATTTCACTTTTACATTTTAATCAAGATGAATCGTTTATCAAACAAGTACCAGAGGTTTCTGGAAATGAGTTTCTTCATCGTTATTAAACATATTCTCAAGCTTTCGGACATCTCTGGCCTTCTACAGGAGTACATCTATATCTATATATATATATAAATCAATGTTTGTATGTATGTTTGTTTGTTTGTATGTCCGGTATACAAATTCGCAGTAGTTCACTAATTCAAACCATAATTTCCATACATAGGTAAATAAATACGGGGAAGACGATAGGCTATTTAAAAATATATATATATATGTGGTATTCTACTATGTTGGGAAACCTTACTCTTGGTGTTGAAGGTTGTTGAAGTGGTGACGCAGTCGTGGTGAATGATGCAGTCGTGGTGGATGATGCAGTCGTGGTGGCTGAGTGAAAGGATTACACACAGGGGAAATAAGCCGGGACACTTGATGGTTGAAAATATAAGGCAACTGGTTGGAGGAAAGAAAGCTTTTGAGAAAGGCAGAGCGGTTTTTGATGATTAATTAGTTGATCACATGGCGATGATTGGATTTAGATGAAATGAGCGGAGAGAGAGGTCTCTAGTGAGCAGACATTACCTTGGTGGGGTCGAGTCGATGACTGGGTCTGAACTCGGCGAGAACGAGTGAACAACTGACCATTCTTGCTTTTCGATTTAACACCAAGACTCAGTTTCTTTTTGATTGGTCGAGAGATGTCACATGATCTTTTCCTATTGGTTGACCTACTTAGTGGGTACTTTCTAATTGGACCGGCGGCTGCTTTGATGGAAGATACCGCCGATCTTGTCATGGAGTGTCGGGTGTTATTTCGACCCTATTTACTTCCGCGTTATCAAATACGTCCGGTCTTGGGTCGGAAGTATGGGGTGTCTCTCTACTTTTATAACTTCTGGTCACCAGATACGTCCTGCTTTGCCGGAAATATTGGGCGTTAGCTTAACATTTATAACTTCTGCGGTCACTAGATACGTCCGGTCTTTGCCCCTGCAATATTGACGGGGGTGCCAAGAATAGTCGTGCCAGCTTTAGGCCTACTTCCTATGTCTTATTGCTACTTGCTTTCCTCCAGTTACCTTATTCTTTATTAAATCTTTGAAAATCATACATGGTACATACATAGTGGGTCGGGGGTGCATTTAATTATATACAAATTATGACAGATGCGCCCCCTACATGTGAAGAATTCAAGAAGGGGTTAGCCTGAGAGAATTCTGTAAAGTGAAAAATAATTTTGTGGGAAAATTAGTTGTGGGTATTGAGAGGTTATATACAAGTATTGGTGGTGATATAAGTGGTAAAATAGAGTGGTGTTGATGATATAGGTTGAGTATAATTAATAGAAATCAAAAATTTTTAATTGTAAGAAATCAATGAATGCTATGGTACATAGTGGGCTAAAAAGAAAGGAAAATGCGCCTAAACGAATTCTACTCGAGATAGGAAATGAAATCGAGGGAGTTCTATTAAGGCTTTTGAAATCAAAATAAAAATAATATAAAAAGAGTTGAATGAAATCAAAATTGAATGTGTTTGGTTGAAAAAGAAAAATATTTTGTTGCATGGTGACAAAGACAAACGCTTAGTTACTTTTTTGCTCGAATTTTGAGAAAAGAAATCGAGGAAATTTCATAAGGCGCTTTGAAATCAAAACAAAATAAAATAAGAATAGTTGAATGAAATCAAAATTGAATGTGTTTGGTTGAAAAAGAAAAATTGTTTTGTTGCATGGTGATAAGGGAAAATGCCTAGTTACTTTTTTGCTCGAATTTTGGAAAAGAATTCGAGGAAATTTCATAGGTCTTTTGAAATCAAAATAAAATTAAAATAAAATAAAAAGTTGGAAGAAATCAAAGTGAATGCTTGATGCATGGTGAGAAAAAAAAAAGGAAAAATGCCTAACCATATTCTAGCTCGAAATTGGGAATGGAAACCGAGGGAATTTTATTAGGGCTTTTGAGAAATCAAAATAAAAATAAAAATAAAATTTCATAAGGTATTTTGAAATCAAATAAAAATAAAAAGTGGTTGAGCGAAATCAAAGTTGAGTGCTTGGTTGAATGAAAAAAAAAAGGAAAAATGAAAAATAAAAAGGTTTCAAAAATAGGATGATTTAATGTTTTTAGTGTAACCGAAAACCAATGAGTTTTCGTTGATAATGAAGTTATACTAATATAAGTTAAGTGATAAATAGAATGATAATTGATAGTTAAATATGATAATAATTTGAATAAATTGTTAATTTGGTTAAATATTTTGAATTTAATTGAAAAATAGTAAAATTGGTTAATGTATAAATAAAAAAAATGTATTGAATTGAGTTCTTTTGTATCTACATGCCCTATAAATTTTTTAATTGCTCAATTATGCCCTATAAATTTTTTGTCTCATCTGTAGTGACACTTAGGTGAAAACGTGATTCTACCCCTCAAGTGCGTTTATGCTAGGTGTACAGGAGACATGGAAATCTATATAACCTTTATGTGTAATTTTTTGTCTTTGTGTGTGTTGTGAAAAAATGTTAGAAGTCTGTAAAGTAATTGATTTGTTTATAATAGGGATGGGAACTCATTTAGATGTGTGTCGTCTTGTGGGTGTGGAATTGGGTTGTAAAAAATCGATATGTAGTTCGAATTGGGATCCAAGATCGGTGGCATAGCGAGGTTCCCAGTTGACCTCAATAGGGGACCTTCTCATTGTAATTAGAGATACGGAAGTGGGGTGTGTCGGGCAAAAGAGAGGGAATGAAATTGGAGATCGGACGAGGCGCTCCGCTTTGTTTGCATAGGCCGAATTTATCGCCGCGGACTACACTTCCTGTCGCGGTGTCTCAAAATTCTCACTTCCTGCCGCTTATTTATTTTGGGGTGCGGCTCGGGTCTTGTTTTTGGAGTATGACTTCTCCGACATTGGTTGGTCATCCTTCAATTACTTCTATCTCTTCGGAGTCTATTTAGATTTTCTGCAAAGATGTTTCCTAATGTTTGTCCAAAATTAAAAACTGCCTCTTGTAGTTCGAAGATTTTATGAGCGGGCATGGTATAGATAAACAAGCAATTAATGAATAAAATTGGGATACATTTGTATGGTAGAACTAACATACAAAGGATGAAAATCAGATGAAAAATAGGGTATTGCCCCATGTTCCTCCAGATTTTTGTAAATGGGGATTTTGAAATATTTGCTTGATCCTTATTAATTGTAGAATTTAAATGATTGGTAGGTTCGTAGTCCTCTTGTTTGATCGTCAATGGTTTTATTAGCGATATGTCGGCGGTAATTGATTTAGGTTGAGCTGTGTGACCGTTTCTCTGACGTGGGTGGTGTAATTTTGGCATTGTTTGTGTTGTGTGTACGCTGTGCTTTATGTACGAATTCTGTTTTGCTTTGGGGCCTGTGTCGGTATTTTTACGTGAAGGTTGGTTGTATTCATCGATTCTTCTAGCGAATCGGCAGGTGGGGCAGGTTTTTACCTGTTTTGCGATGTCTTGTGTCATGTTCTGCCAATAATATTGTGATGAGATGAGCCTCGTCATCTTGGAGATGTTTGGATGGTGGTGTTGAGTGTGTACGGACTTAAGAAGTCTGGTTGTAAGTGAACTTGGGACTATAGTTTTAAGTACTCCTTTTCGGGAGACGGTGCGCAGTTTATTGTGATCCATAGTCACGCGAGATTTTCCCGGTGGAGAAGACTGTTGGCTCTGTATGAGTGGCGCATCTAGAAAGCCACAAAATGGGATACGAGTTCCAACGCCCGTTTCATATTGTTGTACTCCATTTATGCTACGGACCTCATATTCGTATCTTGACAATCTTAACCTCCATCGAAACAATCTGCCTGACGGAGCTTTGATCTCTTTCAACCACTGCAATGCGGGATGGTCAGAAAATATTGTAAACTTTCTGCCCATTAGACAGGCGCGGAAGTTATCCACACTTTCCACAATGGCTAGGCATTGTAGTTCCAAGTCTGAATAATTTCGCTCGTGACTACGCAGAGATCGGCTGAAATGTTGAACGGTGTATGTCTTCCCATCAGGGTAGACTTGTTTAAGAACGCCTGTAATGCTGAATGTTGAGGTGTTACAGTACACCTGGCATGGCAGACCTTCCTGGTAAAGGTGTAATGTGGGGTGTGTGGTAAGGTTTTCTTTCAGGTTTGTGAACGCTTTCTGGCATTCGTCATCCCAGACCCACATGACATCCTTTTTTAGAAGGTTGACAAGTGGCGTCCGCAAGCGGGCGTGGTCTGGAATGAACTCTTTATAGGCGTTCACAGCTTTTAGGAAAGATCGTAATGTTTTTCGATTGTGTGGTTGTTTGGTGGCGTGAATTTTTTCTATGTTTTGTGTAGACGGGATGATTGTGTTATTCTTAACGATTGTGCATGCGCTTACTGGTTGTTGTTGTCTTTTGGCGCGCGTGTTGCGTTTGTTGTGCGGATTGTGCGTGTTTGTTGTGTGGTGACGTATGGGTGCGTGTATGGATTTTGTGTGGTAAGTGTGTGAGCTGTACTGACACGTTTTTTTGGGCATGATTGGAATTGTAGGTTGAAGCCGTTGTGGCTTTATGTGTTGTGGGCATAAAGTATTGGCAATTGGGTTGAGTGAAAAGTTGCGTGGTGTGAGATTAGAATGGTGGCATGTAAATATTTGGGGTTTGGGCAATGAGTGCAGGCAAGGTTTTCCATGTGTGAAAGCTTTGGGTGCTGTGCGAGTCCTTTGGGACAGGTTTTGGCCTAGCCCGTGCTTGCATTCATTTGATACATGTTTAAAGTGGTAGATAGTATTAGATAATGGGACGCCAAGTTGGAAAATAGTGCCGTGATTATAATTTAATTTTAATTTATACTGATAAAGGGTTTTTAAGGTAAGAACTCCAAATGGCAAGGATGCATTTATCACGTGGAAGTTCTCTCTACGGGTTATTTGGCCTATTGTCAGAGGGAAAGTTAAATGTCCTATTATTTTCGTAAAACTATTTAGGGTGGATAGATCAAGGGAAGGTTTTTTAATACTTAAGTTGGGAAGTTGTGCTTTTAATCTATTGTATAAATGATACGGCAATATGTTCGAACCTGCGTCTGGTTCAATTAGAAAGGTACATGGTAGGTCCTGGGTCAGATACAAGTCCAAAGTCAATTTGATGGTGTCATTGGGTGGATTGCCTACCTCAGTCTCGAAAGGTCTCCACTGTGGCGTCTTCGGCTTGGGGTGGCTGGCTTGGAATATCTGTTGGGCCGGATCGGGACCGTTTGCACTGTCCGCGCAATTGAAAGGGAAATCTAGCCATTTGTACTGCTTCCGTTCGAGTGGACCGTTTTCGGACTATTTGCACTGTCCCGGTTCGCGTGGGTTGCTTCCGGGTGCACGGGTACGGCATGGCGGGTGGCGACTCCTCGGTGGGCGTCAGGTTGTTCGGACACGTACCGGCGGCGCGGGCGTCGGTTGCCCCGGGGGTGGCGCTCCGGAATTCCGTCTCACCTTGCGTGGATCTTGCCCCTTGTAGCGCGGCGGTCAGTTCTAAAATTACCGTCGCCAGGGTATGTCTTGTCGCTTCGTTCGTTGTCAGTTTCTTCCCGCTCGTTGCCAGTTTCTTCTCTCTCGGTTTGTCATTGTCTTTTGTTTTGCTGGCGCCTGGGCTAATTTCCATCTTTATCCTGTCGACTTTAGGAATAGCTGTGGTATTCTACTATGTTGGGAAACCTTACTCTTGGTGTTGAAGGTTGTTGAAGTGGTGACGCAGTCGTGGTGAATGATGCAGTCGTGGTGGATGATGCAGTCGTGGTGGCTGAGTGAAAGGATTACACACAGGGGAAATAAGCCGGGACACTTGATGGTTGAAAATATAAGGCAACTGGTTGGAGGAAAGAAAGCTTTTGAGAAAGGCAGAGCGGTTTTTGATGATTAATTAGTTGATCACATGGCGATGATTGGATTTAGATGAAATGAGCGGAGAGAGAGGTCTCTAGTGAGCAGACATTACCTTGGTGGGGTCGAGTCGATGACTGGGTCTGAACTCGGCGAGAACGAGTGAACAACTGACCATTCTTGCTTTTCGATTTAACACCAAGACTCAGTTTCTTTTTGATTGGTCGAGAGATGTCACATGATCTTTTCCTATTGGTTGACCTACTTAGTGGGTACTTTCTAATTGGACCGGCGGCTGCTTTGATGGAAGATACCGCCGATCTTGTCATGGAGTGTCGGGTGTTATTTCGACCCTATTTACTTCCGCGTTATCAAATACGTCCGGTCTTGGGTCGGAAGTATGGGGTGTCTCTCTACTTTTATAACTTCTGGTCACCAGATACGTCCTGCTTTGCCGGAAATATTGGGCGTTAGCTTAACATTTATAACTTCTGCGGTCACTAGATACGTCCGGTCTTTGCCCCTGCAATATTGACGGGGGTGCCAAGAATAGTCGTGCCAGCTTTAGGCCTACTTCCTATGTCTTATTGCTACTTGCTTTCCTCCAGTTACCTTATTCTTTATTAAATCTTTGAAAATCATACATGGTACATACATAGTGGGTCGGGGGTGCATTTAATTATATACAAATTATGACATATATATATAAATCAATTATTAAAACTATATATTCAAATTATTCTACTTAGCTCACGAACAGCGCCCTCTATCAAAGATTAGATTAAATTATGCTGATGCAAACAAATAGATAATGCTAATAACAAACAATTATAGAAAAATCTTATCTAAATATATATCACTCGGGTAGATATGTACACGGGTCAATCCCGGGGCGAAGCCCGGGTCACCCGTCTAGTAAAAATATAAAAAACTTTTTATATTTTTTATGTCTCCTGAAGGACAGAGATGCCTGAAAGATTAAGAATACGTTTAATAACGAAAAATAAACTCATCTCCAGAAACCTCTGGTATTTGTTTGATTCCCATTCCCAAAATCCTATCCTACAACCTCAAAGGGAGGGTGTAAACAGGTAGCACAGAACGTCGGGAGTTTAACTCCTGGTAGGGCCACCCTGTGTTACACACCCGGCTAATGTAGGAAGGTATCAATTGGTAGCGTCTGTTCTACATAGGAGCGGCTACACTCAATGTCAGGAATGGACAACCAAAAGAAGCAAAGTCACACTGAGTGGTACTTCCAGGTCTTCAGACCAACAGCACCCCTCTTTCCTTCTCCATTATATCTACACTCCATGTCAGGAACGGCCAACCAAAAGAAGTAAAGTCAAACTGAGTTGTACTTCCAGGTCTTCAGACCAACAGCACCCCTCTTTCCTTCTCCATGATGTCTACATCTATCTATAAAAGACATCTGGGAAAACCCCAGAACTATAATAGAAAAGCTGAGACAATGGAACCTAATGGAGATCGTTTAAACGACTTGAGGAATAAACAATTACATTTGTTTGATTAATTTCCAGGAGATTTAAAACAATTTTTTATAATGAATCGTTTATAAAAATTTCAATCTAAAACTTCCCTAGTGAGATGACTATATGTTTGCCCTACCTTATACGAAGGGAATTAGATTTAAGGATGAAGTTTCTTACTACTATATATATACTATTCATATAATGGGTAGCAACATTTCATCTTCTTTTTAATATAAGATCCACCAAACATTATTGTAAAGAAATTTAATGTAAATTGTGTTTATCCATAACTTAGTTTGAACTATACACAAGGTAATAAGATAAAATGCAAATAAATAAATTGTGTGTGACGTTTCGGTAACAGCGTTGTTACCATCTTCATACAAAAGTACTGATAATTTTACCACAGCATGTTAAAATTTCTAATTCAATACTTTTGTCTGAAGATGGTAAAACGCTGTTACAGAAAAGTCACACACTATTTATTTATTTGCATTTGAAATTATTACCTTGTATTTATAATCTATAATATAAATTGTGCCTTATCATTAGTTTGAACTACTTTGATATTGAAAAAATTTAACCTCAATTTATTTTTTATCATTGAAATGTTTCAAAATAAATCTCTTTAGTTTTCAAACATTTTAATGTAAAAGGTAAATTGAAGCTGAATTTATTCTTAATACCGAAGTAATTAATACATAGCAATAACACGCCATCTATATAATACAAATGAAAACACCAAAACGACATTGTTTCTTTTCATAAATAAATCAAACTTCTACTGTCCTTACTACGATGTAAAAATATTGGGAGGGCTTGGTTCATTAGTGGTGAACCCTCCCAGCGGTTTCGCCAATTTAATCTACCATTAAATGTAAGATTCTAAGATTCCACCTTTTAGTGTAGCATATATAAGCAGAATGATCTAATACAGTATTAGAGCTCTAAAGAAGCGGTCTGGTAGATTAAATTGGCGAAACTGCTGGGAAGGTTCACCACTGATGAGCTAAGCCCTCCCAATATTTTTTACATTGCAGTAAGGATAGTGGAAGTTTGATTTATTTGTAAAAAGAAACATTCGCATTTCGGTGTTTTCATTTGTATTAATACCGAAGTAAAATATAAAAGTTAAACATTTCATCTATTATACATTTTACTAGATCATACAATGAACAAGTATTGAAAGATTAAAACTAGACCTATATATACATATTTTATATTTAAAAAAATGAGATTTCTGTTGTATTTTGATTGTTATTAGAGTTATATATTGAGACGTTACAGAAACAATTTTCAATTGTACATAAATTCCTTTAAAATGTTACTTTAATTTTTCATATGTTTATTTTCAATTTCTTTTTCTCATTCATTAAAAATCAATGATGTACATGCAAAATTAGTAAAAACTCAATAAAAACGATATGTAAAAATAGACATAAACAAATGGCTTGTAAAAGAAAGCGGCAATAAAATGAGTTTAGGTAAAATATCTATTTCATTAACAAACATTTCACTTTTTAAATAATAAACTTTAAAATTAAAGTTTTACAAAACAGAAAATTAGCGTTTTAAAATAAAAACGTGGCATTTGGCGCAGTCGAAAAGGATACGAAGAAAAAAAAAATGGCGGAAAATCCAAACAACCGTTTGCAAAAATTCAACGGCTCGAAGTCGGCAATTAGGCCTGAGTCATGGATCAAATTATATGATTTTGAAAATAATTCTTTAAAGGAAGATGAAAAAATCAAAAATCTTATGTACTACTTGACAGATTCAGCACTTGAATGGTATGCAGACGAGATTATTTCAAATCCTGCAATAAAAAGATGGGAAGTTGTAAAGGAAAAGTTGATTCAAAGATTTGGTTCATACAACGCAAATCCAATTGTCTCAGCATCACATCGAAGATTAAAACGAGAAAAGAATCAATAGAAAATTATTTTCAAGATAAAATTCGCCTGTTAAATCAAACCCATCTAACGAAGGAGGAAAAAATTAATTTATTAACAGACGGACTTCCAAATGATTGGAAAGATTTAATTGTGGCTGCACAGCCAACTGACGCCACAAAATGGTTTCATATCGCAGCTTCAATTGAACAAAATAGGGCTTCAATTCAGTTTAAGCCTAAAAACAAAATACATCTCGCGACAAAAAATAATGATAATAGAAAAAATGTTTGCCCATTCTGGTGTCCAATATGTTCGAAAAGGGAATAAAAATTAAACATTGGGTCACAGATTGTGAGGATTATGATCCTAATTATAAAAAGGATAGGCCTAATCAAAACACTTCAGTGAAACAAGTATGCGGAGCCCCGAAATTGTTGAATGTAAGTACTTTGACAAATACCCCTACACAAGGAGCTTTCAAGCTTATCAACATAAGTGTTGAAGTAAATGGAATTCCTGCGCAAGCATTTGTGGATACTGGAGCAACAGTATCAATAATCAATTGGCGATTGTTCAAGCGAACCCGTCTTCAACTTCAACCAAATTCAGACATTCACATCAGCCAAGCGGATGGTGTTACCAGGACATGTGGAAGCCTTCAGACCAAGGTAAGAATAGATAAACTAATTAAACCTGTAACTCTCCATGTAATGAAGAACTTTAAATATCCACTCTTGATCGGATTAGATGTTGCATCTCTTTTTAATCTTTTAATAGATGTCAAAGACAAAACAATTTACACCAAATTTGATGGATTACAAAATCCAATTCTTGTAAATCATCTAGAAGAGATAAGAGAACATGAATTAAAAGAATTACTTGAACACAATAGGAATGTATTTTCTCAGCATGCTATTGATTTGGGAAAAGTAGCTATACAACATAAGATCATCACGAAAAGTGAACAACCAATTTCTCTTAGACCCTATCGTCGTCCTCTAAAAGAGTATGAAGAGATAGCTGAACAAGTTAAAGAACTTCTCGAACACAAGTTAATAAGAATTTCAGATTCTCCTTGGGCATTTCCTGTTGTTATGATTCCCAAGAAGGATGGAAATAAAAGGATGTGCATTGATTACAGACGTCTTAATGAGATCACACTGGATGACAGGCAACCCCTACCTCACATACAGGACATGTTTGATCGATTGCATGGATCCAGATTCTTCTCTACCCTTGATGTTGCATGGGGTTATTGGCAGATCGAAATGGACCCGCAATCTATTCAAAAAACTGCATTCGTCACAAACGATGGTCATTATGAGTTTTTAGTGTTGCCATTTGGTTTAAAAAATGCTGCTTCAACGTTTCAAAGGATAATCCAACATATTCTAGGTGAATTATTATGGAAAGGAACTTGCTCTTTCCAAGATGACATATTGGTGTACACGAAAACATGGCAAGAGCACATAGAGCTTCTTAGTAAAGTTTTTGACAAATTAAGACAGTACAACATGAAATTAAAATTGTCGAAATGTATTTTTGGAAGAACTGAAGTAAAATACCTCGGACATATCATCAGTCACAATCAATTAAAACCTGATCCAGGAAAAGTAAAATCTATTCAAGACTTTCCAAGACCTGATACTGTAAAGAAAGTTCGTCAGTTCATGGGATTGGCAAATTATTACAGAAAATTTGTGAAGGACTTTTCTAAAATTTCATTCCCCTTGGTTCGATTCACTCGGAAGAATCAGCCCTTAATCTGGAATGAGGAAGTAGAGGAGTCGTTCGCTAAACTTAAAATGGCACTATCTACAAAACCTGTCCTTGCTATTTACAACCCGGACTACCCCTCTAAAGTTTATACAGATGCCTCCAAATATGGAATTGGAGCAATCCTAACACAAATTGGTCCAGACAATGAGTAACATGTAATTGCTTATTACTCCAAAACACTGCAACCGCACCAAGAGAATTATTTTGCTAATGAGATGGAATGCCTAGCCGTGATACAAGCAACTGATCACTTTCATGTATACATAGAAAACCAACCATTTGAAATCATCACTGATCATGCGGCGCTCCAATGGCTTTTCACCATGAAGAAACCGAAACCTAAGTATTTTAGATGGATTCTTAGTTTATCCTCGAAATCATGTAACATCGTTCATCGTTCTGGAAAGCAACAAACTCATGTTGACGCCTTATCAAGACTCCCAGTTGTTAACATTGCAACTCAAGAACTTCAAGAACATCAACAAAAATCAGATTTGAGTTTCTTGAAAAATTCCCACACTCACGACGGTGTGGTAATGATCAAACAAAAAGGAGTTTTTAAAGCAGTTGTCCCAAACTCGCTTACCAAAAAAATATTGGAAGAATATCACGATTCATTGAGTCACCCATCAATAACCAAAACATGCAAACTTTTAACTCAATGTTATTGGTGGAAAGGAATAACAACTGATATCAAGAATTATGTTCGATCTTGTAAATCTTGTCAACTAGTGAAGGTCAGACATGAACCAACTTTAGGAGAAATGATCACTCCAACGTCAAATATCCAACCATTACAAATGATCGGTTGTGACACTATTGTACTGGGAACAGCAGCAGCTAACACAAAGCATAAATTCATTCAATTTTTTGTTGATCACGCAACTCGTTATCTATGGGCATATCCCACAATAACAAACACTGCTCAAGCTGTCACTCAATGTCTTGATAAGATAATCAAATCTGTTAATTCGATCAATACTATCTTAACAGATAATGGCAAAAAATTTTATATCAAAAGAGTTCAACAAATTTCTTTCTTTACAAGGAATTAAACACACATATACTTCGCCTTATCATCCTCAGTGCACTGGCATTTGTGAGAAATTAAATGATACGATAATGACAAAACTGAGAATAGCTGTTCTAGAGAAACCTAGATGTAAATGGAGCTCATTGTTACCGCAAGTTGTCAAAAATTATAATTCCACACCACATTACGTGACTGGTTTTTCACCGCTTTTCTTAATGTATGGAATCGGTAATGTACCCGAATTTGCCGACCAAACTCCAATTACAATTGAAGAAGCCAGGAAGAAAGCTAGCCTGCGGACAGAACAAAGTAGAAGTAAGTGGAAGATTAAACACGATAACCATCACCTCAAGTATGTCTTTAAAGAAGGAGACTTAGTCATAAGAAAAATTGCCTTCAACGACCCTCGTCTCATCAAGACATCACCAAAATATGAAGGACCATTTGTCATTCAAAAAAAGATATCTGATGTAACCTACGATATCTCTCTGAAAGACCAAAAGCAAGCAAGACGCGTTCACATATCTCAACTTCGACCATTTATTACCCGAGAATAAATGCTTCAAGAAGGGGAATATGAGACGTTACAGAAACAATTTTCAATTGTACATAAATTCCTTTAAAATGTTACTTTAATTTTTCATATGTTTATTTTCAATTTCTTTTTCTCATTCATTAAAAGTCAATGATGTACATGCAAAATTAGTAAAAACTCAATAAAAACGATATGTAAAAATAGACATAAACAAATGGCTTGTAAAAGAAAGCGGCAATAAAATGAGTTTAGGTAAAATATCTATTTCATTAACAAACATTTCACTTTTAAAATAATAAACTTTAAAATTAAAGTTTTACAAAACAGAAAATTAGCGTTTTAAAATAAAAACGTGGCAATATAATAATTACTTGATGCTAATTATTTTGAGAATAGATATAACTATTGAGTGGGAATAATAATAAAAATGGTTTTAATCAGTAATTACTTTAATTGAGCTAAGGAATGTATGAAAGACATAATTTGATAAAGGTACTGCCTGGATTAAGGCGTAAGAATAAAAAAATGAAAAACTTATGTACATAATGTACAAAAGGTTTGAGCCGGCCATCGGGAAAAAAATAACAAAGAGTTTTTATAGGGGAAGCGTGACCTCTGGCGATCGATTTAGCAGAGTATTTGAATATATGAAATACAACCCTAAATAAAATATTATTTTAATATAACATACATATGAAACAGAATGATATATAAAATATTGTATATTTTGTTTCAAAATTAATTCTGTCTTTTTATCTCCCTCTGGTTCCAACATGGGACATGATCATACAACATCAACAATGTGTCAACAATCAGAACCACGATGTCAATATCACTGTCGACTTCTTAGCAGAATTTGACAGTTTATAACCACTTTGATTGTCTTTGGATCATAATTCTATGACAGGTTTGAAGTAGAAATTTGAAACTTTGTTTCTACATTTTCATCACACTATGGAAAATACTGTCTTCAATAAAGGTCACTGTAATATCTTTCAGAGTTATTGTCTGAATCCCGATATACATGCTAAAAGGTACAACTTCCTTAAGTTTTGTCCATGAGTGTATATTGGTTATCTTGTGTGTCTTCAATAAAGGTCACTGTATTATCTTCTATAGTTATTGTATGAATCCCTATATACATGCTAAAAGGTTCAAATTCCTTAAGTTTTGTTCATGATTTTACAGTTTATAACCACTTTGATAATCTTTGGATCATAATTCTATGACAGATCTGAAGAAGAAATTTGAAGCTTTGTTTCTACATTTTCACCACATTATGGGATATACTGTGTCTTGAATAAAGGTCACCGTGTATCAATTATTGTCTAAATTCCGATTTTAATATCATTTTATTCACGATCGGACGTTGTACTGTATGTATTACATCCCAAACACGACACCAGCCATCTCTGTCTTAAGCTCGATGTACCATCTTGGTGACCGTCAAACCAGTGAGTTCCTTTAATTGGTTCACGAAGCGTGTCGGCGGGCATCCAGGTATGTGTCGCCCAGATGTTTTTCCGGTCAGTATGGTGTACTCCATTCCCCTGCGTCGCACGATGTGACTGAAGAATCCCGATATACATGCTAAAGGGTACAACTTCCTTAAGTTTTGTCCATGTTAAGTATACATATATACCCTAGAAATTCCTTGTCACATGTATTACTAGTTAACTGTTGGCCACTGACTCGTTCTGATGTAATCATTGGATGTGATTAATTTACTTAGTCTACACGTTGTTCTAACTGTTGTAAATGGCAATTCTATGTACACATTTCATACGGTGTACATATTTCAAGCTACTATTTCTATTTACTATATGTAAAATTTGACATCGAATGTGTAATTTGCGTGCTTCCCAATGTTTAATTATGTAAATTCCACGTTGATTTGATTTATATATAATTTCAGATTTAAACGCAATTATCCTAATTGTGGATATGGCGTGTCTTTGCAACTGTTAAATAAATGAATAAAATGTATTACGAGTTAATATATGTTACATATATTTGAATATAAATTTTTATTTGCTGTATATGATTTCATGTAAAAAAATAACATAATACGTTTTGTGTGCAGATATCCCACCAGCTTTTGCAGAAAATTCTTCGGACTTTTTAATGAAGAATTTTTATAAACGCTTTTTTTCATCATCAAAGCTTTACTTTTATAGTTATACATAGACACTATATACTATGTATACACACATATAGTTATATATGTATACACTTTTGTTATATTTTTTATGTATTCTTTAATAAAATGCCAGGATCAAAGAATCATAAATATATATATGTCGTAGTTTCTTTATTTATTTACATATTTACACAAAAACAAACACCATTCAGAAACTTCAAAATGCATCTAAAATTGAACTCTCCTATAACGCGAGTTTTTACAACGCGAAATTTCGTATAACGCGTTATAAAATACATGATATTTGTTACTAACAATTTACCCTAACAACATTCGCGTTATACAGCTTTATTTCGTTCAACGCGAATTCCTATAACGCGATTTCATACAACACGGAACACATTAATCGCGTTATAGGAGAGTTTACTGTATTTAATACACAATACCCATCTTAATATTGTGTGAAAATATCTTATTGAAAATATCTCAATAATTTTATATGAAAAATAAGACACTTCGACCAGTTGGAGGTTTTTATTTTATTCACGTTTCGACAAAAAATATTTTGTCTTTGTCAGGAGAATTAAATAAAAATAAAGCATTTGGCAAGCCGTTAAAAATTGTTCTGATAAAGACAAAAAATATTTGTCGAAACGTTGAGAAAATAAAAAATCCTCCAACTGGCCGAAATGTCTATATTTCATATAAATATGAATTGCTGGCCAGGCAACCTCTATTTTAACAATCTCAAAAATTATTACTTTGTTGCATATCTGAAAAAAATCGTGAAAATGCTAATTCTTTTCAACTCTTACTTTGTGAAGGTTGCCAAAAATTCTGATAAATAATATTCTATAATATACTTTCATTAGAATATACGAAGAACAATAAATAACCAAATAATAAATATCAAAAGATTTTCAAAAAGTATTTCTTCAAGACGTCAATAGATGGCAGTACTTGGATTATAATTAATATTTTTATTATAAAACACACGCTATATCCTATGTGGATATTTGCATGTAAATGTTTAAAATATTTTATGTACATAGTTTTTTTTTAAATATATATACAAATAATTCTAGTTTTAAAGAGAGAGTGAAAGTTATTTAAATTTACATTATTAAATTACATTACCAGTTAAGACACGCTATATCCGATCTGGATAATTGCTCGTGAAACTATTTACAATAATTGTAGTAGAGTAGGTAACAGAATTATCAAAAATAAAATAAACAATTAAGAAAAAGAGCATTGAATAAACATATCCATTAAACAAATAAGCAACAACATAAGCAGATAGAAGAAACCACAAGGTAGATATTTACAATATGTCAGGCAATGATGGAAGTTGATTTAATGAAGTTATCTGTAATAATTAGTATCGTGGAGAGAGAAAGTTTACATTATGATTATTTTTTTGAAAATAGAGCAATCTATGAACAAATATTTAAATAAAAAGGCATATATTGGATCAAAATATCATTTATTTCAACAATAAATGTTATAATACCTTTATAAAGGTTGGCGTTCAGCCAAATGAAATATTGGTGAAATAAATAATATTTTGACCCAATATATGCCTTTTTATTTAAATATTATGGTTATTACATTATATGTATTATGATTATCACATTATGGCGGCCGAAAAGTTGGTGTACAGTAAAAAAAAAAACAACAGAAGAATTTTATCATTTAATAAAATAAATAAATTTGACTGCAGACTAGATAGTTTGACTTATAAAGAAGGTATCCCATATTTAAATTTCAAACCTAGGCGAATGTGTTATCACAGGAAGTATAAGAAAGAAGAAAATATAGTTCAATAGTGATTTTCTTGTTTTTCGCTTTCGAGAAGATTGAAAAAGTTGTTTCTAAAAAGATGAGGCAATTGGAATATACATAAAGACAATTATGAATTTTGATTAAAACTTAAGATTCGAAACTATTATAGACGCGTATGATTCTTTTTAAAATAAAACAATTTCTACTGCCCTTAATGCAATGGAAAAATTAATGGGAGAGCTTGGCTCATCAGTGGTAAACCCCCCAAGAGGTTCCACCAGTTTAATATAAGTTTAAAGAATAATATGCGTCTATAATAGTTTCGAATTCTGATAACAGATGGCGCGCTAATGCATTATAATATAAAACTTAAGATAGATATGCAAATCAAATGCATATTTATTATGCAAATAATCATATTTACTCTAAAAAGTTCTCAAATGTTCATAATCTGTTACGCTCATCGGTACATTACCGTTGCAGACACCATAAACTAACAACTAACAAATAACAAGTTCATATAGTCGTATTTTTTGAAAGATTGACAGCAAAGTGATAAATAACCTTGTTAGAGAACGTTTTAAAAAGGAAATATGATAATTTGCATATTAGACATGCATACAAATTTGTTCTTTGAGGTTTTTATCATGATTTAAATTTGCACGTGTCTCTTTATACTCAAAGTACCTTATTTTTAAAAGTACTTTTTCGTTTTTTCTTGAAAATGAAGAAAGTCATGCAAACCACTACAGAAAATTTCGCTTATTTTTTCCGTACTGAACACGTTACAGAAGTCTTGAAACATTTAAATCTGTTACACCCTGTATAGAACATACTTGACGGTGTGTTCAAAATAGTTCTAATTTCGAATAAAAGATAACATTCTCTCTACATGACCTATTTTGATATCTGCTGGTTTAGTTCATTTATAAAGGGATTATAAGAAGTTCTTTGTAATTTTATATTTATACATCAATAGGCCTTTTATTTTCAAATCCTAGTGAATCAATGTTTACGGATCATCAATTTCTGTTTGACAATTGACAATTTAAACATTAATATTGATTCTTCCAATCAATTGACACATAAAACAATTAAGATCAAGAAAATGACAATATATAATAAAAATAATAAATAACATGTAGATAAAATGTAGGAGAATATACTGTATACAGCCGTATATGTGCATATATCTCTTCAGCAAGGAAGACTTCCCCACCTTGAGAGAGTCTTTCTCCAGACAAGGTCTTCACTCCTCAGTTCCACGCCGAGGAAGTACTTTTAGATGTGTGACTTGGAAAACGCCAGGATGGCCAGAGGGTGTTGTCATCTAGGCCTCGCTCGAAGAGCCATTCCTCCAGGTCAGGGGGGATGATGGTAAATGCCTCCCAAATGGGAGACCTGATGTAGCGGTAGGACCAGTAGCAGTGAACCAGCAACAGGTCTTGAAGCCGACAGGCTACGCAAGAATGCTATACCAGGGGCCAGCAAACTGTGGCTCGCCAGCCACATGCGGCTCTTTGGATGTGAAGCTCTTTATAATAGTTCCATACGCACATATTATTTATGCGAGTACTATTTATTGTTGACAAGAAAAAATTGTGGCTCTTTAAAAACTTTGAAATTTTGTAAATTGTAAATTTTGACTATTCCGACTCAAAAGTTTGCCGACTCCTGATATATGCAGAACGGTCGATGCCTTCTATAAGACATGGAAAGTTTAACGTTTGGACAATAAGGAATACAGACCAAGAATTAACAGGACTAATTATATCACACACAATAAATAGATTAACTTATCTCTCAAAGAACTACTGAAGACAAAATACACTTGAAAAGCACCGTGAAAAAATTTCTTGTATTTATTTAGAAAATATAAAAAGAGACCCATCTTCTTTATCGTCTGGTTCATTTCAAATTTACTAGGAAGAGATCCTTGCAAGATTTTCTCTATCATTTTTTTCTATAAATTAAAATATAATATATAAAATAAAAAATATAAATCAAAATTATTTTGTAAATTGTTTATTTTTTTCTCTTCCGACTCAAAAGTTTGCCGACTCCTGTGCTAGACCGATACCGATGGATCCCGTGTGGATCTCATGGAATAAAGTCCAACCTAGACTGACGAGGGCCATTAGCCAGAAACCATGGTCGCTAGGTGGACGCTTCCCAGTTTGCCAAAGCTGGTGTTGCGGCTTTGTTGCCTACACGAGACCGCTAGCTTGCAGCGACGGTCAATAGATGGCGTCTAGTTTTGACGTTTAATTTGACGGGAGAGGAACCCTATGCTCTTTTATATCAATTTCCTCCCGACAAAATTTCCATCTACATTAATTAAGATCCAATTCTTCTTGCACTGAATGACTTATAAAGGGGAAAGAAAATAGTAACGCTTTGAAATACTCATGATAAAATATAAATGAGTACTTTGCTTAGTATTTAGATATAGATGTAATGATATTGCATTGAAAAATGACTAATACATCAATACGTAGGAATTATTCTATGATTAGTAGCAATATCATGACTATGCCTCATTGACTTTTGGTACTTTGAGACAAAGACCTACAAATTCAAACAGGCAAAAGCAGATGCAATGTACTAGTAAATACGCCTTAATAATACCAAGACAAAATTCACTGAGTCCACTAGTCCCAGTATTTCTGTCATTACCGTAACTGTGCTGTTACATTAAATATCAAACGCAATCAGAGTAAGAGCGCACATCTGGAGAGAGAGAAAATCTCTTCCTCTATTATATTGAAATGTTACAAAGAAGATGTGAATCTAAATATACTGATTAAGAGAGAGAAAATAATATATAAATCAAGTAAAATACATATACTGATTATGAAATTTGAATCGGAATATAAATCAACTACACGCATAGACAAAACTGAAGTAAGTGTAACGTCTTTATTGTCGTTAGCCGTCTGTCTGTTTGAAGGAGAAAGAAGCAATTTTGTTCACACTTGGTTATCTCGTGTGTCTTCAATAAAGGTTACTGTAATTGTTAGGTTTATTATTATTGTATTTTATTAATTAATTATAATTCATATTCATAGAATTTTATTGTTACTTATCATCATTCTTTTTTTTTATTTTATTCTTCTGTTTTCTTTTGTGCGCCATATCTCGCCATGCGCACCCTACATCAACTTGCAAGGGACAAGGTGTAAACTTTCCCAGTGGCCTCAAAAATAATACAAACCGATTTTTATGTTGATGACTTGCTTTCTGGTGCAACACAATTGAAGAAGCTACATGTCATATTCGTGAAGTCAATAATCTTCTTTCTTCAGCCGGATTTTCTCTTAGGAAATGGAGATCAAACGTCCCGGAGGTCCTTTCTGGATTTTCAGAACAGGTTGAAGATAGGCATAATCTTTGGGATTTTGAGAGTGATTCATGTGTCAAAATACTTGGTATTTGTTTGAATCCTTCCTTGGACATTTTTCAGATTCTTGTTAATGACATTCCAGAACAAACGAATTCTAAAAGACATTTGTTGTCCCACATCTCCAGAATCTTTGATTCTATAGGCTGGCTGATCCCGGTTATCAATCGTCTTAAAATTTTGCTTCAATCACTTTGGAAACAGAAGTTAAATTGGGATGATCCCTTTGCCTGATACCTTTTGCTCTCAATGGAAGAAAATCGAAAAGGAATTATCCGTATTAAATAAAATTCGATTTCCTAGATACTTCTCGTGCAGGGGAGCTTTTCTTTCTGTTGAACTTCATGGTTTTTGTGACTCTTCAGAAGTTGCATATGCGGCAGTATTTTATATAAGATCACATTTCAAATCGGGCCAAGTGAAAGTTTCCCTGATTGCTTCCAAGACGAGGGTAGCTCCTCTGAAAATGATTTCCATACCACGGCTGGAACTGTGCGCTGCTCTTCTTCTCGCAACTTTATATGATACTATTTGCAATTCTTTATGCTTACAAATTGATAGAGTATTTTTATGGACTGATTCCAAAATTTTTCTCAGCTGGATTAAATCTGAATCTAGACATTGGAAACCATTTGTCGGAAATAGGATTGCTGAAGTTCAAAGATTGACTTTACATTCTTCCTGGCATTTTGTCATTTCAAAAGATAATCCTGCAGACTGCGCTTCCAGAGGTATAACTCCTTCAGAGCTGGTGGATCACTCTCTTTGGTGGCGAGGACCAACTTGGCTCTCGGATGTGAACTTTGAAGATCAAATCATACTCAATATGATTTTACGAAAGAAATTTCAGGTGAAAGACGGACAACTCTCTGTTTTTCATTCCACTAATCTTCTTTTCCCAGATTTCATTATCAAATACTCAAATATCAACGAACTTGTTAGAATTACAGCATGGATTTATAGATTTGTATTCAATGTTCAATGTTCTTTCAATGAAATAAAGAAAGGACATCTATCTTCAAGCGAATTAACAAGTTTAATTCACAATATCATTCGTTTCATTCAAAGTTCTGAATTTCAATCAGAAATTACCTGTTGCAAACAAAAGAAATCTTTACCAACTAACTCAAGGCTTTTATCTTTGAATCCTTTCATTGATGAATCTGGACTATTACGGGTTGAAGAAGGATTACGTCATTCAAATCTGCAATTTGATGAAAAGCATCCAATAATATTGCCAAGAGATCATTTTATCACGAAATTAATAGTGCGACAGTGTCATCTGGATCATTTACATTCTGGTCTTCAACTGACCGTGTCAGCACTACGATTACGATATTGGATTCCTGCAGGCAGAAGTTTGGTCAAGAAAATAATCCACCAATGCATGGTGTGTTTCAGGGCTAAACGCCAAATTACCAAGCAAATCATGGGAGATCTGCCTATGCACCGAATTGTGAAATCAAATCCGTTCACTAAAATTGGAATCGACATTGCAGGACCGTTTTTGATTAAACCAAACATCAAAAGATCCAAAGTAAAATTAAAATCATATGTTGCTTTATTTGTATGTTTCTGCACAAAAGCAATTCATATAGAAATTGTATCAGACCTATCTTAAACGGCTTTCCTCGCAGCTCTCAAGCGGTTTATTTCTCGTCGAGGAAAACCTTCTGATATATTTAGTGATAACGGGACCAACTTTAGGGAAGCTAACAACATTCTCCGAGAGCAGTTTGGTATATTGAAAGCTTCAACAATTCAAAAATTCATATCTGATGAACGAATCAACTGGCATTTTATACCTCCTTCCGCCCCAAATTTCGGAGGTATCTGGGAGGCTGGAATAAAATCCTTCAAATTTCATCTTCTCAGATGCTTAAAGTCTCAGGTACTCACATTTGAAGAGCTGAGTACTCTGACAACTCAAATAGAAGCTTATTTAAATTCGCGACCTATTTGTCCTCTAAATTCAGATTCAGACGATTTTAATCCTCTTACACCAGGACACTTCTTAATCGGGAGACCCTTAACTGCCCCTCCAGAATCTAATGATGATGATGATGTTCCGATAAACTACCTCGATCGCCGGAGCCTAAATAAAAAAAAAATAAAAATGTATTTTGGAAACGTTGGAATCGAGAATACCTCAACAATTTGCAACAACGCCTAAAATGGCAAAAATCCTCACCCAACATTAAAGAGGGTGACCTCATCTTGCTCAAGGATACCATATCACCACCAGCAATGTATTGGAGCCTTGGTCGCATTACCAAAGTCTTTCCGGGAGCGGACGGAAAAGTTCGAGTCGTCGAGGTGAAGACCAAGCACCAAGAACGCCTTACTAGAACTGTCTCTAAAATAGTACCATTACCTTTTGCTGAGGACTAAGTTAGTCCACCGGGGTGGAGTATGTTAGGTTTTTTTTAAATTATTATTATTGTATCTTATTAATTAATTATAATTCATATTCATAGAATTTTATTGTTACTTATCATCATTCTTTTGGTTGTTTTTTTTCTTCTTCTGTTTTATTTTGTGTTATAAATACAACTAAATCGCATTAAATCGTAGTGTAATTCTCTTTTGTTGTTTGAAAAAAATCGAATTGAATCGAATTGAGTGAGCTCGTTCTTTCAAGAAGAAACTTAAAAGAAAACGTGCTAACAGTGATATATTTCAGAGTTATTGTCTGAATCCCGATATACATGCTAAAAGGTAAAACTTCTTCAAGTTTTGTCTATGAGTTTAATCGTTGATTTTTAAGTAATATAGAATTGGCCAGATACTCTTTCTTGATTGATAAAGAAAACCCAACCACGTACGAGTTTCAGGCTGTTGGCCCTCGTCAGCGAGAAAGAATATTTGGCCAATATTCTGTAGTGGTTCAAAATCAACGATTAGTTGATATTTATCACGGTAGATGGCACAAGCAACTTTCCGTCATATTATCTGGGAATGACTTTCCTTAGAGAGAGAATTTATTAACCTGATCTCAATGCAATTTCATTTTTCTACTATCTATCAAATACCATCGTTTTCAAAAACTCATTTATAGAAAACATTTGTAGTTATCAAGTGTATTTATTGGGAATGTATAGTTCTGAAAAGTATACTTATGGTTAAAGTATATTTTGAGGCAAAGTATATTTTTGTGGTTGAACAAAAAGGTTTTTGAGTAAAATTAATCAGGCCTCCAGGGAAAAGTATCTTTTCAAAATATTTTTATTCTCTAACTTTCAGGCACGGACGTCCTTCTACAGGAGAAAACTTGGTATAATGATACGCCAATAGAACACGAGTTAAATATAATCAGATACTATTTTACTTAATTTGATAAAACTGCTGCAGATAGAAAAATATTTTTTAAAAGATTTCCTATTTTTTCGATCTTACTAGGTCTTTACAAAATCTTCAAATTGTAATAATTATCGCCATTATGGCGAATATTAGATCCCTTGTTGGATCTCATGGAATAAAGTCCGCCTTAGGCTGACGAGGGCCATTAGCCCGAAACCATGGTTTCCAGGTTGGACATTTCTCAGTTTGCCAAACTGATGTCGTGGCTTTGTCAACAACCTGAGGCCGCTAGTTTGGGGCGATGGCGTCGAGTTTTAAAGTTTATTTTGACAGAAGAAGCCCCTAATTCTTTCATAGATCAATTTCCTCCCGGCAAAAATTCATCTATATCTTTATATATCTTCATTTTTTATTTGATAAAATACATATGTGGGATCAAATCTACTAAGCACCGACTCATGAATTGGACTTCCACTGGTATTGTAAATAAATCTAATAAGAATTAGATCAGAAGGACATCCTCCTCTACGTGGCGGGCGGAAGAAACAGCACAAGTAAGAGACTGCCCTGTACGGAGAAGTACGTTGTCGTGAGCCCCGAGCCGCTACGGTAACCGTGAACAGGGAACTCTGAAATGTGGCTGACTAACGGGGCAATGGCACCTCCCTTTTGCACGGGGAAACCTCGGTTGGCCGGTGTTGTAATCAGGTTGCACGGAACGATCTGATCTGTTCCATGGACAAGACACCACCACCTCAGTTGGCCGGTATTGTGATCAGGGTACATGGACCGATCTGATTTGATCCATGGACAAGACACCACCACCTCAGTTGGCCGGTATTGTGATCAGGGTGCATGGACCGATATGATCTGCTCTATCCGATCTATTTAGATAATATAAAATTTCGAATAAAAACATTTTATTTATTGATATTTCCTCCTATATAGTGATATTAAGAAAAAAAGGCATCTCCTTATCGTGCAAATGAAAATTGCTAATGGCATTAGCCATCTATCGAAATAAATATTACCCATTGTTGATTTTTATTATTACTCCAGGAAAAAAATCAACAATAATTGATATTCATTCCGATAGATGGCGAAAGCCATCAGCAATTTTCAGTTGCACGATAAGGAGATACATTTTTTTTCTTTCTTATTTTATACATTTTATCCCAGTACAAAATCAAATTTGTACTATTTTTTCATAGTGATATAAGTTTAAAATATGTCTTTTCTTTGGAGTTTGAGAGTTGTAAATGTGTGGGTGGAGTGTAGAATTTTGACGCGAAAACTCTTTGAAGTTGTGACTTGATTTTCAGAGCGATTTTTCAAGAGGAAACTCTCAAAATTTCATGTTCTTATCTCAAACCTTCTTGAAATTACAAGTAACAAAATTTCATAGATATATATTAATTAATCTGTTATAATACAGTGTTTACATATGCCTATATTTTTATATATCTTATATATTAAAAACAAAAAAGGCATATCCTGACTAGGCTCACATGAGCATTTTTAGATGGCTGAGCGCCATCTAGTGGAACAAAAATAAACTAAATTTTATTTAACTTGTTCCGTGATATTTGAGCAATTTTTAATATCAACACCTGACCATTTTTATTTTTTTAAATTGTTTTTCACATATCTTATATATTTCCCCTCTCTCTCTTTTTGTGCCGCCTGTGGGTCCAGCGACGGGTCACTGACCCACAGATATTGGAGTTGCCGAGCCGTGCGACCCCTGCTCCGGGAGGTGTTCGCCTCCTGCGAAGTGCCCCTGGATCTGCAGGCCTGGCTCTTCGGTGTCGGCCTTCATCCCGAGGCAGTGAAAATAATAAGTGTGACGAAGGCTACCATCTACAAGTACCATCTTGGTCTTGAGGTGGGTAACACCAGCCATCACCTCGACCTGCCCACTCTGTGGGAAAGAACTCTCGCAGTCCATCGGTGGCGGAGTCTTTCCCGCGGTGGGTCCCACCAATGAAGACCTTGTATATATTTTATATATATGTATATCTAGGAATTTTATATTTTACTATTATATATTATCCTTATATTTAATCTTATTTATTCATATTTATTGTATTTAACCTTATATACCTTATATGAACATTGAAATAATGTAGTTTCAATCTCAATCTCTCTCTCTTTCCTCGATGTAACATAATTGTATATTTCAACTTTCTTTTATTATTATTATTTTACTCTCTACCATAGTGCGGTTGTAATTTCAGATAGTTTTTTCTCTCCTACCATTGGCTTGTGTGGTCAATAAAAAGTTTTCAATCAATCCATCTCTCTCTCTCCTATTTATATCTATTGAATTATATCAAATCCTCCAAAAAATGACCTCTGGGAAAACCCCAGGACTATAATAGAAAAGCTGAGACAATGGATCCTAATGGAGATTGTTTAAACGACTTGAGGAATAAGCAACAACAACAACAACATCTATTGAATGGTATCAAATCCTCCAAAAAATGACCTCTGGGAAAACCCCAGGACTATAATAGAAAAGCTGAGACAATGGATCCTAATGGAGATTGTTTAAACGACTTGAGGAATAAGAAACAACAACAACTACATACAGTAAAACCCGCTAATACGAACCCTGGATATAGCGAACCTTCCCTTATAACGAACCCACGGCGATTCCCAATTCCATTCCTTTGAAAATACCATCGTTATAACGAACTTTGCGATTTTTAAAATAAGGAACTACCCCTATAACGAACCTATTTTCGGTCCCAAAATGATAAAAATCTATTAAAAATACTATGCTTATAACGAACTTAAAATTGTGTTTTAAAATATTTTTAAAACAACAAAATTTTGAGCATGCTTCAGCTCACGGATCGCGATTTCAAAACAAAAAATTAGTGGAATTGTTTGTTTTCATTTCCATTCTATTTTTGCTGTATGTTGTATAAATTTTACACATTATACTTTTATATAATAGAATATCTTTGCATTCGACAATTTTGAAATAGAAGAAAAATACAAATGTCTTCCAAAATAAAGAGTGGCGTTCTAAAAAAAACAGTGACAGCATGCCCTTTTAGAATCGTTCTATATCAAGTTTAACCTAGGATAAAACATAATTCCAAATGATTTTAAAGCCAGAAATGGTTTGAATAACAGGTTAAAAACATAATTTAATATACACTTTAGAAGAATGTGTGGAAACTGGAATTGGAAGAAGAAGAAGAAGAAAAAAAAAAAAACAGTTCCCCCAAGTTCCCCATGTCTCATGAGCCACAAACAAATCGACTTATAAATTCTCAAAAACTACCACTACAGTTCTATTTTTAGAATGGAATTCTTGTTAGGTATATGACTCATTCAGGGTTCGCGGATATTCCCCCTGGCCGACCGTTTTACCACCGATTTTGTGTTTGCAAATTGGCATTTATTTTTCGCAATTTTACCGATCGCGCTTGTTTGCGCCTAGCTATGTAAATCACTAGCTAGGCTGCATTGATTCATAGTCATGCAAATTCTTTCTTTATTTCTTTTTATTATGTAAATATGTGTGTATATAAAATGAATGGATGATTGAATAAAGTTAGAGTGTGTCAGCAAAACGCCGTGAGGCTGTGTGGCCATTCTCTTGTTGTTACATCGCATTAGGATAGGTACAATCTCTCGGTAGTCAATCACGCAGGTCGAGGTGAAAGCATACAGTCCAAGTTAAGCTCTGCCGAAAGATAGTCAACATCTAAAACAAAAGGTTAGAGAGCAGCACGGATTTCCAAACTATTGCTGTAAGGATCCAAGCTGCAACATATGGTCCATATCGACCCGGATTTTAAGGGAAAGAGCGTGATTCTGCTGAGATAGAACCTTCAAAACTGAAAATATGCCTAAGGCAATCAAAGGCCTAAAAGTCAAGATCCGTTTCCAGATAAGACGAATGGATAAATACCTGGCATCTATAGATGAAGAAATAGAGGCAGGAGATCTCCAGAATTTAAAGCTGATACATGAAGATATATCCGAAATAAAAACGGAAACAAAGAACTTATTTGACGAGTTATTAGAACAGGAGGAAGTAGATGAGGAGAAGGAATTCGAAGGTTATGAAACAATTCAAGATAAAATGAAGAAACTGGAAATAAAGCTTAGGCGTGCATTAGAAGGAAACCAAGGTACAGTTGATGTAAAGCCAGCAAAGGGCCTCGAAACAATAATATTGCCCAAGTTCGAGTTGCCTCACTTCTATGGAGATGCGAACTCTTGGTTCAATTTCAAGGAGGTCTTCGGAATGACCATAGATCAAAATCCAGGGCTAAATGATCTACAAAGGCTACAATATTTGGGCTCCGCAGTAAAGGGAGAAGCGGCCAAACTGATACGTGGGTTCCCGATATCATCAGAGAGCTACAGGCAAGCATGGGATACTCTAGTATCCAGATACGACAACCAAAGAGAGTTGGCTTATGCACAACTGAACAAAATCTTCAAGATTAAGCAAATGAAGAGTCCATCGGCAAAGGCCATAAGGGAACTCCTGGACACATGTAATGAGTCTGTGCGCAATCTGGAATCCCTCGGATTGCAAAGAAATGAGTTGGTAGACGTGATACTGGTACAGTTCTTGAGGAACAGAATCGATGAGGATATGAAACGGCAGTGGGAGTTGACCAAGGATGAGAGATCGTTTCCTTCCTATGAGAACTTCATTCAATTTCTTGAAAGACAAGCCAGAAGTCTGCCACAGGGAGCAAGGGAATACCAAAGAAAGGAAAATGAGATGCAAAGGGAATATGCAAGTGTACACACTGCGGTTAATGCCAATGCTCAAATATGCATAGCATGCAAGGCAGGCCACAGAATCTACAACTGTACTACATTTAGTACAATGCCCATCGAACAAAAATGGGAATTTGTCAAGCAAAACAAGTTGTGCTACAATTGTCTAAAAAAGGGTCATACAAGAACAACTTGTTACCAAGGACCTTGTAAGAAATGCAACAAAAACCACCATACTTTGCTCCATAGGCTCGACACTAAGGTGACTGATAGTCAGAAGGGTGCAAAGCCTCAGATCTCTGAACCTGTGGGTCAGGTCAACAACACGAGTATTGAACAAGGAGGTGAGACCATCAATCAAGTGCTCCTTGCGACAGCTCAAATAATTGTGGAAGGTGAAAACGGGACACAGCTGATCTGCCGAGCACTTTTGGACAGTGGATCACAGGTTTGTTTGATCACAAGGGAAATTTGTGAGAAACTTGGACTCAAGGGAGAAACATCAGGACGCTCACTGAGGGGTATTGGAAATAATCCAGTCCAAGGGTCATCTACATCTGTTGGCTTAAAATTTAAATCGATTTATAGATCGGAAAAATATGAAACGAGAGCTCTAGTAATGGAGGTCTTGACAGCGGAAATTCCAAACTTCGAAATGGCAGAACCGACCTGGATTATGCAGAAAGACTTTGAGTTGGCAGACCCTCTGTTTCATATTTCAGCACCAATCGACATCATTCTAGGTGCAGAAATGTATGCATATCTGATGCATGGAGAGAAAAAAATGCTGGGAATGAACCAACCTATAGCAATGAATTCAAGGCTCGGTTGGATTCTAATGGGCAAGGTAGAAAGCTCTCTCTCGTCGAACTATAAAAATGGACCTTGTAGCTATGCGGTACAAACAACATCAGAATTAGATGGTCTGGTAAGAGGTTTCTGGGAATTGGAGTCAGTACCGTCATTGCAAGACCAGAATCCAAGGGAAGAAAGTTACGAGACTCATTACATGAAAACCTATTCCAGAGACTGCCAGGGAAGATATATTGTGAAATTACTATTTAAAGAAAAACCCTCTCTGCTCGGACAATCAAGAGAGAAGGCCTTGGCTCGGTTTCTGGCATTGGAACGAAGACTGTTGAAAACCCCAAGAGTCTATAAACAGTACAAAGAGTTCATGAGGGAATACGAGGCATTGGGTCACATGGAGCTAGTGCCATTTAAGGAGATAATCAGAGACCCATCAACATGTTATTACATGCCGCATCATGGAGTTGAAAGAGAACAATCTACAACTACAAAATTAAGAGTGGTCTTTGATGCATCGGCGAAAACTGATTCTGGTACCTCATTGAACCAAATATTGAACACCGGACCAAAGATCCAAAGGGATATATTTGTCATCCTGACGGGATTCAGAGCACATCCAATTGCGATTATTGCTGATATAGAAAAGATGTTCAGACAAGTGAGAATTCACCCAGAGGATGCAGATTACCAAAGGATATTATGGAGACAAACACCTGAACAACCGGTGGAAGATTATAGGTTGTTGACAGTAACATACGGGACTACATCTGCCCCCTTTTTGGCTATTAGGACAATACATCAGCTGGCCAGGGATGAATGCAAAGAGTTTCCAACGGCTTCAAAGGTCGTAATGAGTGATTTCTATGTGGACGATCTCTTAACGGGAGTATCTTCAAAACAGGAAGGCGAGGAGTTGATAAAACAAATGATAGGTCTGATGTCAAAGGGAGGTTTCGAGATTAGAAAATGGAAATCCAATTGCCATGAACTTGTGTCCCAAATGGATGAAACTGAGACTGAATTGGGTGTTAACGCTTCGTCAAGGGTTTTAGGAATTCTTTGGGATAATTCACGGGACGCCTTCAGGATCAATATAAATAACCCTGGTGAACTCATAACAAAGAGGGATTATTTGTCCAACATTGCTAGGATATTTGATCCATTGGGCTTCCTTTCACCCCTTACAGTCGCCTTGAAAATTATGATGCAAGAACTATGGAAGGAAAAGTTAAGTTGGGACGAGCCCATGTCAGAAAGGTGGAGATCAAGGTGGAACTCTTTTCGTGACGAAATGAGTGTGCTGACCAAGTTGGAGGTCCCTAGATATATTTTTATGGATCAAAATAGTAGGAATATCCAACTTCACGGATTCTGCGATGCTTCAAGCGTGGCATATTCAGCGGTTTGCTATCTAAAATCGGAAACTATTGAAGGACAAATTGGGATATCACTAATTGCGGCGAAAACAAGAGTCGCCCCCTGCAAACCTTGTACACTTCCGAGATTGGAGTTATGTGCTGCTCTTCTTCTATCACAGCTTTATAGGTCTATTGTAGAATCAATTAAATTGCCACTAGATGAAGTTCGTCTATGGACGGATTCTCAGATAGCACTTTGCTGGATAAAATCGGATCCTAATAGATGGAAGAAATTTATAAGTCATCGAGTTATGAAAATACAGCAGTTGACAGAATTAAAGTATTGGGGCCACGTGTCTGGAAAGGATAATCCGGCCGATTGTGCGTCGAGAGGTCTAAAGCCTGCGGCACTGATAAAACATGAACTTTGGTGGCAAGGACCCTCGTGGTTGAAAGATGACTGTGTTGAGCGAATTTGGGAGAACTCGAACAGTGATCTTCAAATTCAAGAGCAAGAAGAGATTGTGGCATTCTGCCATCTCCAGACAACAAACGTTCCGGAATACTTTCTGAAATACTCGTCCTTCACGAGACTAAAAAGAGTCACAGCTTGGTGTCTAAGATTTGGAGCAAATTGCCAACGAGCAAGTAAGGAAAGAGAATATGGTCCCTTGACAACAGCTGAGATGAATCGTGCTATAATGGTGATTGTCAAGCTAGTACAATGTTCCGAATTTCTTCATGAAATTCAATCGTTAAATGATCATTGTCAGCTTCCAAATAAGAATCGAATCTTGGATTTAGGGCCATTTTTGGACGACGAGGGCCTACTTAGAGTTGGAGGGCGCCTTCAGAGGTCTAACTTGTCATCCAACCAGAAACATCCGATGATCTTGCCTAAAAAACACCATATCACCAGGTTAATCATACAAGAATATCATCAAAGATATCTCCATGCGGGCCCTCACTTGGTTTTATCGCTAATACGAAATAAGTATTGGATACTGGGAGGCCGAGAAATAGTAAGACGAGTAGTCAAAAATTGCCTGATCTGTTTTAAACTCAGAGCTCGAACAGTCGAGCAAATAATGGGAAACTTGCCGCCTGATAGAGTGAACCCTTCTAGACCTTTCCTTAAAACCGGGATAGACATAGCGGGTCCATTCGGACTGAGACCCAGCTTGATCAGGTCCAAAAGCGTGATAAAAGCATATGTCGTATTGTTTGTCTGTTTTGCTGTAAAGGCAGTCCATCTTGAGATGGTAACCAGCCTCTCTACGAACTCCTTTATAGCAGCCCTAAGACGATTCATTTCAAGAAGAGGAAGGCCATCCGACATTTATTCAGATAATGGAACAAATTTTAAAGGCACTCAAAGAATTCTAAGAGAGCAGTTTGAAATAATTAATGCAATAGAAACTAGAGAATTTATTTCAGAAGAATTAATTACGTGGCACTTTATACCGCCATCCGCGCCACACTTTGGAGGCCTATGGGAGGCCAATATAAAGAGTGTCAAGGGCCATATAATCAAGGCTGGCAGGACATCGCTGATGAACCCGGAGGAATTTGCCACTTTACTTTGCCAGATCGAGGCATGCTTGAACAGTCGGCCACTCGTAGAGTCAAGTTCAGACCCGAATGATCTTCAAGCATTGACGCCCGGACATTTCCTGATTGGTACGTCCATGATTGATATACCAGAGCCAACTTCTAAGGACCAATTTAATTTAACATCGAGGTGGAATCTAGTGCAAAAACTAAGAAATTCCTTTTGGAAAAGATGGTCCGGAGAATACATTAACTCTTTACAACAAAAGGGAAAATGGAGGCAAAAGAAATTAAATCTAGAGGTAGATCAACTGGTCTTAATAAAGGAAGATGGGACTCCACCAATGCGATGGCGGCTGGGAAGAATAATTGAAGTGTTTCCAGGGAGCGACAAAGTAGTGCGAGTCGCACTCGTCAGGACAGCCAGAGGAGTTTTTAAAAGACCAATCACCAAGTTAGCTCCTCTTCCGTTTGCGCCTCAAGATCTGAACTGAAGTTCAGCGGTGGGGGGGAGTATGTTTGCGCCTAGCTATGTAAATCACTAGCTAGGCTGCATTGATTCATAGTCATGCAAATTCTTTCTTTATTTCTTTTTATTATGTAAATATGTGTGTATATAAAATGAATGGATGATTGAATAAAGTTAGAGTGTGTCAGCAAAACGCCGTGAGGCTGTGTGGCCATTCTCTTGTTGTTACATCGCATTAGGATAGGTACAATCTCTCGGTAGTCAATCACGCAGGTCGAGGTGAAAGCATACAGTCCAAGTTAAGCTCTGCCGAAAGATAGTCAACATCTAAAACAAAAGGTTAGAGAGCAGCACGGATTTCCAAACTATTGCTGTAAGGATCCAAGCTGCAACAGCGCTATCGTATCAACATATTTCGTGTCCGATTTTTCTGAATTGGATACTTTTAATTCAGCTTCAATTGATTCAAAATACACGGAGTCTCATTCCTTTAATGGAAATAACGATATTTTAAGACAATTCTGATTTTCAAATTTTGCTTTTCACTTTCAAACAACAAGGTATTAAAGGCATTTTTTCAAATAAATATAGTATTATCATATTTGAGAAAGATGTTCTAAAATACTCTTATGCCTTTTAAATATATAATTAATAATGTTTTGCCTAGGGGGTTTGGCTTAATTTTTAAATAATACATAGGTTTATATATAAACATGTATGCTAATGATAAGAAGAACCTATTATCAAATGACTTCTTTTGATATTCAGCATTACTGTAAAGAAATAGGTCAATTTAGAGAATTGAAACAAAGTGACCTTTATTAAGTGGCTGCCTTTTCCTGTTTGTATGGTTGTTTTTTAATTATACGGTCTAAAAATTTAGAAAAGTTTTTAAAAAATGGCCAAACCGTGGCTATAGTGAACCAAAATCTCTGTCCCATTGGGGTTCACTATAGAGGGGTTTTACTGTATATTGAATTGCATCAAATCCTCCAAAAAAAGACCTCTGGGAAAACGCCAGGACTATAATAGAAAAGCTGAGACAATGGAACCTAATGGAGATCGTTAAACGACTTGAGGAAAAAGCAACAACAACATCTATTGAATTGTATCAAATCCTCCAAAAAAGACCTCTGGGAAAATCCCAGGACTATAATAGAAAAGCTGAGACAATGGAACCTAATGGAGATCGTTAAACGACTTGAGGAAAAAGCAACAACAACATCTATTGAATTGTATCAAATCCTCCAAAAAAGACCTCTGGGAAAATCCCAGGACTATAATAGAAAAGCTGAGACAATGGAACCTAATGGAGATCGTTAAACGACTTGAGGAAAAAGCAACAACAACATCTATTGAATTGTATCAAATCCTCCAAAAAAGACCTCTGGGAAAATCCCAGGACTATAATAGAAAAGCTGAGACAATGGAACCTAATGGAGATCGTTAAACGACTTGAGGAAAAAGCAACAACAACATCTATTGAATTGTATCAAATCCTCCAAAAAAGACCTCTGGGAAAATCCCAGGACTATAATAGAAAAGCTGAGACAATGGAACCTAATGGAGATCGTTAAACGACTTGAGGAAAAAGCAACAACAACATCTATTGAATTGTATCAAATCCTTCAAAAAAGACCTCTGGGAAAATCCCAGAACTATAATAGAAAAGCTGAGACAATGGAACCTAATGGAGATCGTTAAACGACTTGAGGAAAAAGCAACAACAACATCTATTGAATTGTATCAAATCCTCCAAAAAAGACCTCTGGGAAAATCCCAGAACTATAATAGAAAAGCTGAGACAATGGAACCTAATGGAGATCGTTAAACGACTTGAGGAAAAAGCAACAACAACATCTATTGAATTGTATCAAATCCTCCAAAAAAGACCTCTGGGAAAATCCCAGAACTATAATAGAAAAGCTGAGACAATGGAACCTAATGGAGATCGTTAAACGACTTGAGGAAAAAGCAACAACAACATCTATTGAATTGTATCAAATCCTCCAAAAAAGACCTCTGGGAAAATCCCAGGACTATAATAGAAAAGCTGATACAATGGAACCTAATGGAGATCGTTAAACGACTTGAGGAAAAAGCAACAACAACATCTATTGAATTGTATCAAATCCTCCAAAAAAGACCTCTGGGAAAATCCCAGGACTATAATAGAAAAGCTGAGACAATGGAACTTAATGGAGATCGTTTTAAACGACTTAAGGAATAAGCAACAACAACATATTGTATGATTTAAAAATGAAAAACCACAAATTCCTATATTTTCAAACATTCATAGTTAACAAAAAGAAACTACACCTTTTAGGAAATCCAACAATATGCATATAGAAACATCTTATATAGGTAGCATTTTTCCTCAAAACCTATGCAATATTAACATTTTGGCTGTTTACAAAATGTTAGAAAAATTCAAGGTCTGAAATTTATTCCTATCAAAATATATATTGATTTTCTATATTTTTGTATATATAAAGGTTTTTTTTTATTAAAAAGGCATATATATTGGATCAAAATATCATTTATTTTTTTTTAATATTTCAGTTAGCTGAATGCCAACCTTTATCAAGGTATTATAACATATTTAATGTGTGTCAACAAAAAACTCAACGCCACATAACGTCAACAGAATTAAGTTTTAAAAATATTTTGTTATATCAATGTGGAGAAAAAAATGATATATATATTTTCATATTATGGACAAAATAAATTTTGTAAAAGTTTTTCTTCATATTAATTTAAAAGTGTTTTCTATTTCTTGAAAATGAAGATACTTCGGCCAGTGAATCTTTTTATTATCTCGAAGTTTCGACAAAAATATTTTGTCCTCGTCAGGAGCAAACAAATACAAAAATTGTCGAAACGTCGAGATAATAAAAATATTTACTGACCGAAGCATCTTTATTTTCAAGAAATATGAATGCCGGCCAGGCAGCCTCATCTTTACCATAGTGTTTTATATGTGTATTTAGAAAATACGCAAACCATATACAGTTAAACCTGTCTAAAGCGCCCCCTCTAAATAGCGCCTCCCTCTTCTAGCGCCCGATTTTAAATACGTAGTATGATGCGATTTACATTAAAAGTGACCTGTCTATAGCACCTCTTCTCTATAGCACCCTAATTTGGTGAGTCCCAAGAGGGAGCGCTATAGACATGTTTAACTGTTTTAAAATTATACAAAACACAAGGAAATATATATAACGACCTTTTATGCGAAAAATTATATGTAAACACATTTTAAATTTTAATTTTTATTTTAATTCAAGAATATGTGATTCACGCATACGTTACCCCAGTACTTTTTTTAGCATTGCTGTTGTTTGTTTTTTTGCTTATCCCTAGTACACGTGGTACAGGCCATGATAATCATGGTAGGTAGTTAGCAACTGCTTTTGCTGTAAGTGCACCACATGTCTACAGATGTGGAAAGCAGTTCTACTTTGCACTTACAAATATGCCAGAGTTCCGTTTAGTTACTTGCATTCGCTGATGGGGTTGAACTTTTGCAAGAATCGGGGGTTATTGGAGAATTTGTTTTTATCAGAAAAAAAGTGCTCAATGTGGGAATCGAATCCGGGTCGTAGAGGTCGAAACCCAACGGGTTAGACCATCCTTCCACCGACCCCCATATTGTTGTTGCTTTATACCCAATAAAAGTGTATGACGCCCTAAAATCTTATTTTTACTTAATTTCGTTGTTAAATTTTGTTTTAAAAAAGTTTAATATTCATTTAAATATTAGGAAAGGGGCTCACCTAACACATTCTTTTATACACTTTCTATTCACTCTTATTAATTCAAAATATTTATATACACCTATCCCCCGATTTACACGGTAGATTTCTTCCTGAGAAAAACGTGTAAATCGGGGGATAGGTGTACACAGAAATAAAAATAAAAGGCATTGACAGGTTAAAATATGTAGTCAGCACATAAGCTCGGGATTCCTCGTGAGATGTGTACACAGCGCATGTGTTCAATCACAGTAGAATTTAGTATAGTGCGATAAAAACAACAAAAAAAAAACTTATTTGGAAAACCGTGTAAAAGCGAAAACGTGTAAAACAAGTACCGTGTAAATCGGGGGATAGGTGTATTCTAGACCAAATATTCTTAAAACTGATTGCTTCTGTATGTGGCTTATGTTTTAGTATATTTATAAATATAAAATATGATTTTTAATACAATATAATGCGGCTTATGATTGTAAAACGACGTTTGACAAGTTTTAGCGCAAATGTTTCTTTTGAACGAAAAATCGTAATTTATTTTAAGGAGAAATAACGATTATTTCTAACCTTAGGGATGAAGTATGAAAGGATGAATTGTGAAGAGTAATTCCCATCCATGGACACTTTTATTTTTCCGTTTATCATTACCCTTCACAATTCATCATTTCATACTTCATCCCTAAGGATAGAAATAATCGTTATTTCTCCTTAAAATAAATTACGATTTTTCGTTCAAAAGAAACATTTACGGTAAAATTTTCAAACGTGTTTACCAATATGATTTTTATTAACGAATTAAATAGATGGATTATTATTTCTAATTTGGTTATAGCAACAAGCCATTTGCCAATCCTGAATACGAAATTTGGAAATAGAGCTCCTCTCTCTTCGAAAAAAAAAAAATAATAAAAAAAAAACATTTATATAACTTTGAAAAAAGGCATCTCCTTATCGTGCAACTAAAAGTTGCTGATAGCTTGCGCCATCTATCGGAATAAATATAAACTATTCTCGTTGATTTTTAATTATTCCAGAATTGGCCAAATACCCATTCTTGATTAATCAAGAAAAGCTAACTACGGACGCGTCTCGAGCTGTTGGCCCTCTTCTTGATTAATCAAGAATGGGTATTTGGCCAATTCTGGAATAATTAAAAATCATCGAGAATAGTTAATATTTATCCCGATAGATGGCGCAAGCTATAAGCAACTTTCAATTGCACGATAAGGAGATGCCTTTATCATAATTATGCACCTTATCCCAGTACAATATCACATTTGTACCATTTTTTCAATTTATATAACTTGTTTGCCCAAATGTAATAGATATATAACAATGAACTATAAACCGTAGTTACCACAGAAATTTAGCTTTTAATTGCGCACATGAATACATCATTATCTCGCAGAAAAACAATGAATATCATTGCATATCATCCTACCTATTAAAACACTAATAATTAGCGTCACATTCCCTTTTTTAAAATAAACAAATGGTTGCCTGTAAAGTCGGTTTTACGGGCGAAGATTTTACGTGACAACGGTAGAATATTTATTGATATGAATATAATTAAATTGCACAATAGGAACAAGGAATTGAATGAAAATAAGAATTGCACAAATTTTAACTATAGAAATATATTTTGTTTACTAAAACATTGTACATGTAAACTTAAACTTAACTAATTCCTATTTGAGTGATTTTGTTGAGGATAGGACGATGATAGGAGAAATATGAAATGAAAGGAAGTGTTTCTGCTGTAATGTGTCTTGCGAAAGTCAAGTCGATAGTTGTTCCTTTTAACGTAGTTGACTTAGAAACGTTTGATACGCAATCAAGATTATACGTATTTTTCATGAATTTAAGAAACGAGTTGTCAGGCTTTACGTTTTTGTTAAAATCACCACACAGAAGAATCGGTATACTAGAATCAACTTGCACGAACGGTGGCACGTACTGGCTGTTGTGAATGTACGGACCGAGTCCTTGCCATAGTAACATTCCAATATCCTGCATACTCGCTCCTGGATGAATATATACAGCACCGAGTATAAACTTGAAGCTAGTATTAGCGGCGAAGCAAGTAACTTCAGTCATGCACATGTCACCCTTGGTTTTAATGACACGAGTTACGTCTGTAATCGCAACTTGGAACACTTCCGCCGTAGATGTCGATGATAATTTACGATAGATCGCCACTCCACCAGCCGCGTTGGTATTTGAAAATCAAAACACTTATTCAGATCGAAGGTTCAAATTTTTGCTAAATAAATTTGAAATTAAATAAAATTTGTAATTGTAAATGATGAAGTTGAAAATTAAAACATTTACTTAAATTAGATGTCAAAATTCTTGCTCAACACAGTTTAAATAAAGTTTTCTTATATCTGCCACTTTTTCTAAATATTTGTAATTTTAAAGAATCAATTCGAAAATCAAAACATTTATTCAGATCGAAGGTTCAAATTTTTGCTAAATAAATTTGAAACTATTTAAAATTTGTAAAATAATAATTAATTAATTAATTAATTTTAAACTAATAATTTACTTAACACTATCAACATTTATCAATAGTATGACATAACCTATAAACTCAGTTTCTCAACTTTTGTGTCAATCTAACAATTAATCAATCAATCATATTTTACGATAATGAAATATCAGTGTACAATTATTTACCTTTATTGTTGTAGTTGTTGTAAATGACGAATCTAAGCACTCCACATTTTCACTACAGACACAGCTGAAGATACTTTAACCACACGTGTGAACTTGTATTATGACGCTTTCTTGTTTTTCCAACGCCAAGAACGTTCGAGAAAGACAAAGACAGAGACAAGCATGCGCCGATTCAATGCGCCTAATTCTCTAGCGCTGCGCGCGCAGCACTCTCGTTCGATGACTCATCGTAACGTTACCGGGCGTTACACTTTTTCATAAGTGACTCCCAGCCGCAACCTAATTTAAGACGTTGTCACGTCAAAACTATTTAGTAGGATTGATATTTTTTGTACAAATAAAACATTTTACTCATGTTTTTACTGAAATGAGGTAAATCAAAATTCGAAACTATTATAGACGCGTATGGATTTTGATAACAGATGGCGCGCTAGTGCATCATAATGAGGTAAATATTTGAGAATGCTAAATTGATATAAGCAGAATAATAGTAGACCCATAGGGTATAATAAGGTGTCTCAACCGCTGGAACGGTTTACAGCTGATGAGCCAGGCCCTCCTAAATATTTTTCACAATGTAAGAGCAAAACGAATATTTTTATTTCAAAAAGAAGCAATCGCATTTTATAGTTTCCATTTCAAAATATAAAAGGCTTATGTCTATAGTTTTCGCAAATACCATTTCTAAGATTCCACCGTTCAGTGTTGCATATAAAAGCAGAATGATCCAATACAGTATTAGAGCTCTAAAGAAGCGGTCTAGTAGATTAAATTGGAGAAACCGCTGGGAGGGTTCACCACTGATGAACCAAGCCCTCTCAATTTTAATTGCAGTAAGGACATTAGAATTTTGATTTATTTGTTAAGAGAAACATTCAAGTTTTGGTGTTTTTATTTGTATTGTATAGATGGCGCGTTATTGTTATGAAGTAATATTATATTTATCTCTAGTGCTCTGGCTACATTTTTTAAAACTAATCTATTCATACTCAACTATTGAGAGAATCAATATTCTATATTACAATATATATACACCTTTGATAAACATCAACACAAAAACAGAATAAATCACACGTCGGTGGATGAGTGGGTAACACCCTCGATTCCCAACAGTCATGAACCGGGATTGAATCCCGCGTTAACCTTTTGTTTATTATGTGAATAACCTTCACATATTATTCATTGTTGTAATTATCATAAACTAGGTTGCTCCTGTTTAGCAGTACTTAATAAAGTGATTTTGGAACAAACACAAAAACAGAATAAATTAGTAGCATTTCAATTACACATATGAAGACAATGACATTTACAATTGTTACAAACTACATATAAAAATATTATCAACTATTAAATGTCAATTACAAGCGCATGTACCTTTCAATTTCCATATAAATAAAAAGACAATATAACGTTTGAGAGAAGAGAGCTTACCGGTTCCGTGGTCCTTGGACTCCGCCCAGTACTGGCTGATGCAACGGTATCCCATATATACCGCCACCATCGGACACCGGATCATTCATCCTCCACCAACACTTGAGGTAAGAACCCCCTCCTTCACATCTATAGATGATACTATAACTAACCTTTCTGTAGTTTCTTATGTTCCGCTATAATCAGTTTAGATGAAAAACCTTCAATCTTTAAATCAATAGTCTATGATTTTTCATGAAAATTAGCTTAAAATACTTCATAGATAGGATCACTCTATGTAAGAACTTTTTTATTACATGAGAATCATTTCATGCTTTCATATGTCTCTCTTATAAGTTCAGAAAAAGAACATTACGAGAGATTACGAACGAGATTAATACTCGTATACCTTTTCTTATATAACTTCCTTTTCCACAGATAGATGATTTCCTACCTAACCATCCTGGAGTTTCTTATGTTCCATTATCAACGATATTTAATATTTTAATGAAATCAATAAAGCATCCAGGGCTGAATTTCTTGAAAAATTTTATTCCTCTCTCTTTCTGGCCAACATGCCCTTCAAATATGAGAATAACTTTTAAATAACTATACACACCGAAAATTAATTAGCTAGAAGTTAAACTCTTAGTTGCTTTTATTGAAGGGCAATTTTAGCTGGAAAACTAGAGAAATAAAATGAAATTATACAAGTGATTTAGGTTGCTTATTTTATTGATTTTAATAAATTATAAGTCAGAGAAAGGAGGTTCAATATTAGAAAAAATATGTAAATTTTAGTAATTTAGTATTTTCCTCCAAATATTATTCATTGTGTGTATTTATTTTTGAAATATCAGAACTGATATTATATTTAAGGGTGGAAATAAAGAAGTAAAATTTTTACAACAAATTAAATAATAATGTTAGAGAATTAAGTATGCTACATCAACATCAATTTATTCGGATTTAAATCTTTAATATCGGCGTCTCTATGCCCTCTAATTCAGGGGAGCTGATTCTTGAGTAAAGGTTACAAAGGCCAAGAATTCTATTTATGTACAGAAACCAGGATATCAAACTGAATTTCCCTTGATAAATGTACCTGAAGGTAATGAGATTTAAGGTGTGAATATAAATAAAATTTGGTTTAAGAAGCAATCATCTAAAACAATTGTAAGGTTTTATATAAATTTGGCGAAGCGGCTGGGAAAGTTTCTCACTGATTAGCCAAAAGATCTCGAAATATTATTCAGGTAGTAAGCATAGTAGAGTTATTTCATTTGGATTTAAAAGAAACACATTCGTGCTTCATGGTTCTATTTCTTATGCATATAAAGCGTGTTATTGTCTAGTATCTGATAAATTTCTATATTTCGATAAAAGAAAATTAATCTCAGGACCTCTATCAGTGCATCGGTTAGAAATTCACATGGACAAAATAGGATCAAAGCTTGGTCATTCTTCTGATATTCATATATAGTGAACACTTTGATTAATCTTACTATCTACGAAGAAATTCAAAACAAAAATGAGTATTAATCTCAAAGATAATAGAGTTTGAATATTATATTGTGAGATTGATAAAGAGTGTAAAATAAAATACATAAATAAGCAGGAACTATATTGTTTTTTCCACAATGCGTTTTCTGCACCAACTATTTGAATGTTTATTACATTCTTAGAAACCCCACATAGTATGTAGAGATGATAAACATAGGAACGATTGGTTCTAGGAAAAAACTAGTTTCACATTTTATCTTTAAAATCATAAAGTCTCACATAGGTTTCAAATACTGTCGAAATATACATTGGTAGTTATATATAACCTCAGTAAAAGAGCCAAATAGAGTCATACCATGACGATCCTGAGCAAGGAATGTCTGTGTTGTCCAGATGCAGCTCGCCGCCCTCATCATCCTCGGCCTGGCCACCGGGTCTCTTGCCGTCGGCCTCGGCCTCGGTGTCACCAGGGACGCCTCTGTCACCGTCAACCTGGACAACCAGAAGGCTCCTCTCTGGGGACCTGTTGGTCTGGGAGGCTACGGCGGAATCGGTCTGGGCGGCGTTGGTCTTGGTGGCATCGGAGGTATCGGCCTGAAGGGAGTCGGCATCGGTGCTCCTCTTGTCGGCGGAGTTGTCTCCGGTCCCATCGGCGGCATTGGCCTGGGCGGCGTTGGTCTTGGTGGCATCGGAGGAATTGGTCTTGGAGGCATCGGAGGAATCGGCCTGAAGGGAGTCGGCATCAGCCGGGTTGTCGCCGCTCCTATTGCCGTCGCTGCTCCCATCGGCCTGGGTGTTGGCGGCCTCGGTCTTGGAGGAGTCGGCCTCGGCAAGGGCATCGGTCTTGGTGGCCTGGGTCTGGTTGGTCCCATCGGTCTTGGACTGGGTGGCATCCACTAAGTCTATCATCTCATCTCCAGTGTTCAGACGTCCTTAAATTATTCTGTACAGTATCTATATGTACTAGCTGCAATAAAGTTATTACTTTACAATGCTTGTCTCAAAATCACTTTGCACTTAACTATCACATATATTATCTATAAAATTATCATAAACATTTATTTTATTGAATGTTATGAAGATATTTTATAATTCAATGTTGTCTGTTTCATAAAAAAGATACTTCACCTTCTGTAGCATATGTATATATATAAATTCTTAATAATAAAATAAAAATAAAAACATTTAGATATCACCAAAGAAATTTTAAAAAATGAGACTTCATATTTCTTTTATATAAATCATAGAAACATTTATATACAAAAACATTCCCACATAGGAGCATACTTCAAAACCTTTAAATCAATAGGCACCTGAACACTATGAATTTTTATATAATTATACAATTAATATAGCATACTTTTTTAAGTTCTTAAACATTTTCTGGCTGAAGTGTCTAATTTTTTTAAAAACTACAAATACCTGCCACGTATCTCTTCAAAATTCATATTCATACACATACACAAATCACATCATATAATATAATCTTTTTATTTAATAGCCTTTGATAAGTAGCAATCTGGCTACTCAGTATATGTTTACGCACAATATTTGATTATTTGTATGTCATTTGCTAAAATAATTGAATGAATAAATATATAAAAGAGTGAAATACTTAATTAAAGATAAATAAACACAATGGAGGTAGCATAAAAATCAAGTAAAATCCAAGTAACATGTTAATGAAGCAACATAAAACTGATATAAAATCTAAATAGGCAAAATTCTGGAACTAACTCAATTAGGTTACTTTTTTTTTAAGCGACCGTCTTTCAAGGCGAATTTTAGAATTCTTATCCTTATTAAATGTTTTGAACTAATTAGAGAATATAATTTATATGAATATAATATTAATATAAAATAACTTTTAAAATAACATATACTCTCTGATAAAATTCCAATCGATAAAAACTCGGACATTGTTCAGGTCTAACGTCTAGTCCCAATAAATGATAAAGTAGTTAATTGGAAAGGATAAACCTATTGTTATAATGTAGAATATATTTATGATAGAGTAGTATGAGTGGGGTGAGAAGGAGTATCCTTCGAGATATGGTTTTTTATAAAAATTATCAATGTGGTTTGATTCTTTCTTGAGCTCTGGTCCTCTATTTCACATTGTAATTGTGAACTATGGAATCCATTTATGATAGATGTGTGAGTACTGATAATGAGTTTACTTCAAGAAGTGATTTCATATAAAGAATTTCTGGTTATTTAATTCTAGATCAAGATGGTCTTCTAAGTCAAATTGAATGTGGAAAATTATCTTCTTTTTTATTATAAATTGTATTATTCCATAATTATTTCGATATATTGGCCATATGACCATAGTAGGGAATGTTTGTAGGATTTAACACAATTTGGTTGTTTGTTGTTGACATGGAGCAATATCGGACTGAATTAATTGTTGACAAGGTCCTCTATTTTGTCTAAGATTATTTCTTTCTGTGCAAGACTTTTGGGAATATGTAAATTTAAATCTGGGACCTTCTGGTTCACCAGTTGGGATATATGCAAATAAAGCAAAGACCTTAAGATAGAGGTTGCCTGGCCGGCATTCATATTTCTGTGAAAAATAGATACTTCGGCCAGTTGGAATTTTTTATTTTCTCAACGTTTCAACAAAATTCTTTTGTCTTTGTCAGGAGAAATAAATAAAAGTAAAGTATTTTTTCTCATTTTTTTAACGCCTTGCCAAATGCTTTACTTTTATTTATTTCTCTTGACAAAGACAAAAGATTTTTGTTAAACGTTGAGAAAATAAAAACTCTAACTAGCCAAAGTGCCAATTTTTCACAGAAATAAAGCAAAGAACTTCAATAGTGATTATTTATTGAATATAAACAGGAATTGAATAAAAATTATATTTTCAAACTAAGAGAGTGTAAGATAAGAACCGTGTCCAAATATATTCTGTTACAACATAACCTATGCAAAATATAAATTGAGCTATTTTAAGATGCGAAGAAATATATTAAAAATTGAAACCTTATATTTTTGGAAAAATATATGACTACATCAGAATAGGGTTTAAAGAACTTGTGAAAACCCTGGCGAAACTGGTCATTCGTCTAGTATTCAATACATTTTCGTTTTGAAAAATAAATCCATTTTTGACTTAATCTACATCTTATTACGCAATGTTTTTAAAAATCAGATTTTGTGTTTTTTTTAATGTGAGTATTTATGTATATATATACTGGTTACTTTAATTATATTATTATAAAATAAATAAAGCTTCCAAGGTTAGGTTTCTTGTACATCTTTTATTTTCAAGCTTTCGGACTTGTCAGTCCTTCAACCGGATTATCACGTTAAGAACTTTATAATAAATACAATTTTTATATATTTTATATATTTTAAATGCTTATTATATATTGAGATAAAAATATATTACATTATTTCTTTTGGAAAACAAAATTTTGAAAATAACGTACGTGGTGGATGATACGTGTTGGTTGAATGATGTATCGAGACTTAAAATTAAATTTAATAAATGCGTGAACTATTGTGTTACGTATATATACAAGACTGTCTACATCTATGGGGTAGTATTTGTTCATATTGTTCCGTATGTTTCTGATATTTCAATGCATCTGTTTATGCTTTTTTGCTGTTTGGTTATCATATATTCTATTAAAAGTCTTTGGTTTTTACTATGGGTATTGTCATAATACACTATGGGTTGAGATAAGTTGAATGTATGACGTGTTACTTTTATGTGTTGAACTATTAAAGATATTGGGTTACTATTGTTAATATTCCTATTATCTTCGGCTATTCTATTATGGACTTTTCTCCCAGTCTCCCCTACATATTTAGAACTACAGTTATTACATGATATGGAGTATTAATTATATATAAACTTATTCAAACGTTCTTTTCTCCCTGACTTATAATTTAATAAAATCAATAAAGCATCCAGAGCTAAGTTACTTGTACAATTTTATTTTTCTAAATTCGGGATAACACGCCCTTCAACAGGAGCAACTAGGAGTGTAACTTCTATCTATAACTATTCTCTTAGAAGTAGTTAGCTAGAAGTTATACTACTGGTTGTTCCTGTTGATAGGCATGTTAGCCCGTAAGTTAGAGAAATAAAATTGTACAAGTAACTTAGCTCTGGATGCTTTATTGATTTTATTGAATAAAATTACTTGTTTTTAAAAATTGAAATAAATCAATTTTGCCGAATCTCTCTCCTCCTCCCCTCCTTTCAAAAAAAAAAAAAAATTGTTTTAAGAACCGATTTTGTGTACTACATTCGGCTAAGAAAGGAATACTCCAAATTGTATTACAACTTGGTCAGAAACTATGTTGTTGTTGTCGTGTCCAATGAAGAGCCTCCGATGTCCCCATACATCTTATCACAGCAGTCGCAATGTCCTCTATCTTGGGTTTTGAGCTTCATTGGAAAATGGGTGCCGTTGCCACGTTAGTCACCCTGGAAACGACCTATATTTTAGTCAAATATTCCAAGGGTCCAGAGGGGACCGCAGGTAGGTGTGGTCGGATTTCTCCCTCCGTCAGAAACTATCATAGGAGAATATTGTTGTTTTGTTTCAAGAAGTCGTTTGTGTTCGTTTTACCATCAGAATGGTCTAAATATGACATATGGATTCATACAGGGATGAGGCTTGCGCTTTATTACGGTCGTCCAGATAAGATAGTTCGCCAGTGAGAAGGATACTTGGTTGCTGTCTTCCACAATTCCAGGCTATTCCATTCGGTCTCAGTCTGAAGAATAAATTCGCTACTCCCATGGCACTGAAGATGGCAATAGCCGTCCTAAGACTGTACATTTCGTGGGATATCGTTGCACTCGCACGAAGAAGCTACTCAGTAAAGTCCACGCCCAGGATGGACACACTTCAGGACTCTTTCAGGAACTCGCCATCCGAGATCGATGTCTCCTCGTATATTGCTATCCACTGGAATGTCCGTTCAGGGACTCTACGCCATTTTGAAGACTGTGCTATCCCCAGACTGTCCCGTTGTCCTCCTCAACCGTCTCCTTTCTTAACCTCCCAGTCCTACTGGAGATCGCGGCTATTTCTTGTTATCACTCGCTCACCTTTCACCTCATCTTGGCTCTGGGGAGTCAGATTCATCTGCAGGAAATCTGTGTTGAAATAAGAACAATTAACTACGGTGATATGTCCTTACTGTCATTATAAATATATTGGAATGACCTGGCTCATCATTGGTAAACCCTCCTATATATATACAAGTATATCTATATTAATAAAATGCAAATTTCATAAGAGGACATCACTAAAACCTTTCGTTACAATGCATCAATTTCAACCAAATTTTCAACTTTTATGTAAAACGAGATGGAGCAGGTTTTGCTTAACATCAAAATATTTTTCCCTAACATTAACATGTGTAACTTCGCTGTTATCGATTAAATACAAAAAAATCAACAGAGTTAATTTTATTTATATATAAATAAAAAAAAATTCAGCAATTCATTCAACTCAATCTAAAAAAATATTCAAAACAAGCAATTTTAAGATAACACCATATGTAAAACAGTCGGCCAAGAAAACAACAATATAATATAAAAAGCCAACAATTAAGAATAAATGTAAGATAAAAAGCCAACAATGAAGAGCAAATATAATATAAAAAGACAACAATGAAGAATGAATGTAAGATAAAAAGCCAACAATGAAGACTAAATATGATATAAAAAGCCAACAATGAAGAGTGAATGTAATATAAAAAGCCAACAATGAAGAATGAATGTAAGATAAAAAGCCAACAATGAAGAGTGAATGTAAGATAAAAAGCCAACAATGAAGAATGAATGTAAGATAAAAAGCCAACAATGAAGAGTGAATGTAAGATAAAAAGCCAACAATGAATAGTAAATGTAATATAAAAAGCCAACAATGAAGAATGAATGTAAGATAAAAAGCCAACAATGAAGAGTAAATATAATATAAAAAGCCAACAATGAAGAATGAATGTAAGATAAAAAGCCAACAATGAAGAGTAAATATAATATAAAAAGCCAACAATGAAGAGTGAATGTAAGATAAAAAGCCAACAATGAAGAGTAAATGTAATATAAAAAGCCAACAGAGTGAATGTAAGATAAAAAGCCAACAATGAAGAGTGAATGTAATATAAAAAGCCAACAATGAAGAATGAATGTAAGATAAAAAGCCAACTATGAAGAGTGAATGTAATATAAAAAGCCAACAATGAAGAATGAATGTAAGATAAAAAGCCAACAATGAAGAGTGAATGTAAGATAAAAAGCCAACAATGAAGAGTAAATGTAATATAAAAAGCCAACAATGAAGAATGAATGTAAGATAAAAAGCCAACAAAGAAGAGTAAATATAATATAAAAAGCCAACAATGAAGAATGAATGTAAGATAAAAAGCCAACAATGAAGAGTAAATATAATATAAAAAGCCAACAATGAAGAGTGAATTTAAGATAAAAAGGCAACAATGAAGAGTGAATGTAATATAAAAAGCCAACAATGAAGAATGAATGTAAGTTAAAAAGCCAACAATGAAGAGTAAATCTCTATATATAAAAAAGTCAATTTCTGTCTGTCTGTCTGTTTCGCGATAAACTCAAAAACTACTGAACCAATTGGTACCAAATTTTGCATGTCGCTTTTTATAAACCTGAGGAAAATTTTCGGCTGCATTTTGATTAATATTTTTGGCTATTTCTTTTTTTCATTTGAAGAACTTTTTTACGCGGACTAATCCGCAATGGAATGAATACCTAAATATGGCCATTTTTTTAAGCATCGGTGGTTCAGTGGTAGAATGCTCGCCTGCCACGCGGGCGGCCCGGGTTCGATTCCCGGCCGATGCATTTTTTTTTTTTTACAATTTTTAAAACTCATTTATATTATCTTATCTTATCTATATATATATATAAAATTGAATGTCTGTCTGTCTGTTTGTCTGTACTCTATAGATTCAAAAACCATACATCCAATCGCCGTGAAATATTGGGATATTATTAGGTATATCACCGGGAAGGTTTTTGAAAAATAATTTCCTGAATATCTTGAATATCCTTAGAGTTATTTGCAGATTTGTAGATTTAACTCGCAAGCAGCGCCCCCATTGTGACGATGATAACAAGTTTTCTTATCACTAAGAGTGTTATCTTAAATATTATTTATCAAAAGTAAGATTATCTCAGGATGACACGGCAATGTGACACGGGAAAAATTGTTCACTAGATAAAACTATGATTTTCTAATGTAGAAAATTAGGAAACACAAAATTCAGGATGACACGGCACACAGGGACCGGGAAAAAATGTTCACTTTATCGAGAGATTCAAATTTACGAGTTTCAAATTATCAAAATATATCTTTTTATTTTTAAAATAAGTTTTTAGAGAATTGTTTTAACAAATGTTCGCTAGACAAACCTTTACTCGGGTTAAACCCTGGGCGAAGCCAAGTACGTTTTATAAGTTTATAGAGAATTGTTTTAACAAATGTTCGTTAGACAAACATTCACTCGGGTAAAACCCGGGCGAAGCCGGGCACATCCGCTAGTACTTGTATATAACGGGTTTTCCATTTTAATACACAATTTCTTTCTGAAATTGTATTGGGCTGTTTTTATTTGAAAAGAAACGTTCACAATGCAAAATGCATTAATACTGGTGAGTGCTTTAAATGTGTATTATAAAAAGGTAATTTAAGAACTGATGGTATAAACCATTTTTGGGTATAGTTTCACGAAGAAAATAGGTATAATTCTTCTTTGATCCACCCTAACCCAAGAATCCGATAAATCATTTGCATATTACCACAACTTCTTCCTATCAAGTAAATTTCACTTCTCCTGTTGCATCCTAGGTGTAGCAATTTCAATGTCCAGTATTGTAAATGTATCGTGTATATCTCTCTCCTAGTCTTCCTAATTGTGTAAACTCAAAATAATGGTAATGATGATACAGACAGTGCTAACAACAAAAAGTAATATTTAATGAATGAAAGGAAGAAAAAATTGCAACGAGTTTCTTTATTCTGAATGTTGGCAAGCTTTCAGGCGTTAGCCTATCTTCAGGCCGATTTCGCAAAATATATGTACAAATAATACAAAATCTAAACTATATATAAGGCGTAGAACTAATCTTTACCGGAAATAAATTAAACAAATTGTAATAAAATATATTGTATACAACGATACATGCAAATATGCCGAAAACTTTAAATTAAAAACAAATTCTAAAACTATGAAATTTGAGATACGCTAAAATTACATAAAAGGACTAAAATAAGATTTGGCAATTACAATAAGAGAAAAATAAACAAATCGACTATGTATTTATACAACTAACACAATTCTATTCCAAAGCTCCGGGTGAGAAAACATGAATTTAGCTATGGGATATATGAAGTTACTGCTGTGGTATATCGATCCTTCTATTAATGCTCTTTTTATCGTTCGAAATCAAGGATTCAAGAATAAGTCTATTATATTTAGAGAATATATTCCGGAAGTAACACTTGATGTCCTGTAGGTTAAAATGGTGGCCTGTAGAATCCTCATGTTGATAAATAAAAGATCTGCTTTTTGGTTCCTTACGTTCCTGATATGTTCTTTAACCCTGGTGCCGACAGTTCGGCCAGTTTCCCCCACGTAAGAAGCGGTACATTGTTGGCAAGATAATGAATAAACTGCATTCTGTTGGTCACTCGGTTCTGTCTTAACCTGAGATTTCGTGATTGGATGTCTGACTATTTGGCCGATGGATCGAGAGCCTACAAAAATGGGCCTAATCCCAAATTTCTTCAATACATCTGCTAGCCTTTGATTAGTAGGGAAATACTGCAAATAGCAATTAGATCGATATACCTGCCGGTTTTGGGGGAGGAACCCGTTATAAGTGTGTTTCATCACAAATGAGGCTGGGAATCCATATCTCTGGAGGTTTCGGATGATGTTGCTCTTTTCAATCTTTTTGAAGCCTGGAAGGTAGCAATGCGTGATATTTCTTTTTGTCAATGTTTTAACTATGAAAATTTTGTGACTTATCGGGCCAAATGAGTTGAAATTGAGGTATGACGGCTCTATTCCTTTCTTATAATAAACGGTAGAATGGAATTTGTGTTCGGTTCTGAGGATGAGTATGTCCAAATAAGGTAAGGCGGACTCAGTTTCTGTCTCCATTGTAAATTTTATTTGGGGGTTGTAACTGTTCAGAGTGTTTAAAATCAGGTAACCCTTGTCTTCTTCAAACTCGCAAAAGATGTGATCAATATAGCGGTGCCATCTTTTTATGCCAAGGTGTTTGAAGGTAGTGATCCACTTGTCTATTTTTAACATGACTATTTCAGCGGCTATCAATGAAAGTGGGCTCCCCATAGGGGAACCACAAATCTGTTGGGGTAGATTAAATCTTCAAACTTGAAATTATTCAATGAAAGGCAAAGCAGGAATAAAGTGACAACCCTATTGTTTTCAATGGAATCAGTAGAATTTTGGGCCAGTATTTCTTTCAGATTTTCCACAATTAGATTGTGGGGTAAGCTAAGGAACAAGGATACAACGTCGTTTCCCCGTGGGGGAAACTGGCCGAACTGTCGGCACCAGGGCTAAAGAACATATCAGGAACGTAAGGAACCAAGATAGCAGATCTTTTATTTATCAACATGAGGATTCTACAGGCCACCATTTTAACCTACAGGACATCAAGTGTTACTTCCGGAATATATTCTCTAAATATAATAGACTTATTCTTGAATCCTTGGTTTCGAACGATAAAAAGAGCATTAATAGAAGGATCGATATACCACAGCAGTACCTTCATATATCCCAAAGCTAAATTAATGTTTTCTCACCCGGAGCTTTGGAATAGAATTGTGTTAGTTGTATAAATACATAGTCGCTTTGTTTATTTTTCTCTTATTGTAATTGCCAAATCTTATTTTAGTCCTTTTATGTAATTTTAGCGTATCTTAAATTTCATAGTTTTAGAATTTGTTTTTAATTTAAAGTTTTCGGCATATTTGCATGTATCGTTGTATACAATATATTTTAAATTATAAAACTATTTTAGAGGCGTAATATTCTTTTTTTTTTCAAATAAAACAATTTCTACTGTCCTTACGGCGATGTAAAAATTAAAGGGAGGGTTCACCACTGATGAGCCAGGCCCTCCCTTTAATTTTTACATCGCAGTAAGGACAGTAGAAATTGTTTTATTAAAAAAAAAAAAGAATATTACGCCTCTAAAATAGTTTTATAATTTGATAACAGTTGGCGCTAGTGCATCACAATATATTTTATTACAATTTGTTTAATTTATTTCCGGTAAGATTAGTTCTACGCCTTATATATAGTTTAGATTTTGTATTATTTGTACATATATTTTGCGAAATCGGCCTGAAGATAGGCTAACGCCTGAAAGCTTGCCAACATTCAGAATAAAGAAACTCGTTGCAATTTTTTCTTCCTTTCATTCATTAAATATCTAATTGCAATTATTTGGGATCTTATTTAGGATCTTATTGTGAAAAAGTAATATATATTTCAGGGATTCTATTATTCTCTTTAGAATAGAGATGAGAGGTGTGACTATATTAAATGTAGAAAGAAAGTGATCAATTAGATATTAATTAAGGAGAGAAGAGAGTTTACCGGTTCCGTGGTCCTTGGACTCCGCCCAGTACTGGCTGATGCAACGGTATCCCATATATACCGCCACCATCGGACACCGGATTATTCAACCTTCACCAACACTCGAGGTAAGAACTTACTTACTTCCGCTATCAGCTAATCCTACATCTAACCATCTTAGAGTTTTTTTCGGCTCGGTTCCAAAATCACTTTATTAGGTACCGCACAAAAAGAACAACCTAGTTTATGATAATTGAAACAATTAATAATATATGAAGGTTATTCACATATTAAACAAAAGGTTAACGTGGGATTCAATCCCGGTTCATGGCTGTCGGGAATCGAGGGTGTTACCCACTCGTCCACCTAGAGTTTTTTTTATGTTCCACTATAAATATATTGCGATAATATTAAAGAACAAGAAGGAACTTTTTGTGTAGAACATGTTTATTCTGCTAGCTTTACCACGACAACGTTCTTCAACTTACACGCCCATTGAAGAACGATGCCGTTCGAAAGCTAAAGGAATAAACGTGTTCTACACAAGAAGCTTCTTTTTGTTCTTTTATATTATTGCAATATCATTATGGTAATCAAAAAGTTGTTCTCTACATAATATAAGGAATCGTAAAGATAGACGCTGCCTGGCCGGAATTCATAGTTCTTCAAATTAAAGATACTTTATTCTCACAATGAGTATCTTTTTTATTTAAAAAACGCTAGCTTTCAAGCGTTATTCGCTCTTCAACGGGCTTACAATAATATCGACTTGATCCCACCAAGGGTAAATATTTCTGGTGGGATCAAGTCGATATTATAGTAAGCCCGTTGAAGAGCGAATAACGCTTGAAAGCTAGCGTTTTTAAATAAAAAAGATACTCATTGTGAGAATATAATTGTAATTTTAATACTTTTTTCACAATTTTATCATGAATAAAGATACTTTGTCCAGTAATTTTTTTTATTGTCTCTAACTCACAAAAGTCTATGATGACAATAAAAAATATTTACTGGACGAAGTATCTTTAATTTGAAGAAATAATATAATTAAATTGCATGTCTCCGTTTTTTTTTTTTTGCATATGGCTTTGTAAGTAATATTTTATTCGCGATTTAACGTTGTGGCCCACTGAATGTATTACATTCCAAACACGACGTCAGCCATCTCTATCTTGACTCGATTTACCATCTTGGTGACCGTTAAGACAGTAAGTTCCTTTAATTGGTCCACGAAGCATGTCGGCGGGCGTATATAGCGCCTTTCTTGTCTCTACATCAATTGATATGATTAGAAAAAATAATTTGAAGAACTAAGTTTTTTAAAATAAAAGTAGCATTTTTTTTCTGGCACAATAGAAAGTGTCAATAAGAAAGTGCTAAAATATGGATAATTCTTAAGCTGTCTCTGTTGGGGGCTAAGACTTTCCTATTCTACCATCGAGCAAAATAATCACCAACACCTCCAAGAAATTAACACTTTTAATTTCCTTTCATAACTAACTAATTTACATAATTTCTAAAACCAAATATATACATGTAAAGTCGTCCGGTCATCTGGTCAAATATAAATATATTAATCTATGAAAAACAACTTATAAAAATGCTAACAGTCTCTCCTAGAGGTGGGTTTCTCATTAGAGGTTAAGTTATATCAGGTACGTCATTTCTGATTTTACCTCAGTTATACCTCAGCATGATACGGAAAAATGTATTTAATACAAAACAAATCAATTTATTTTACAGTGTAGAAAATATAGATATGAAAATTAATAAACTGTTCATAAAATACAGTAGAACCTCTATGAGAGGACACTCGCGCTAGAGGACACCTCTCTACATGGACAGTTTTCATTTGTGAAATTATCATTTTTACTATTTAGCAACTCTCCGGTAAGAGGCCACTTCTCCCTAAAAGACACTTTGGCTCTGAATTAGGTGTTGTCCTTTACAGGGAGGTTTTACTTTAGTAAATATTTTGCTTCAAAATTTTTAGAAAATTTAAAACGCTAAAAGTTCACCCACAACAATAATATATTTTTTCTTCGATAAGGAAACCTATCGCTAACCTTTAAAGTTCTACCAACTTTATAGAAAGGAACTGATTTACATATGATTTGTTATAAGGTAAATTTCACAATTGAGAATAATTGAAAGTATCTGAAATGGGTTTGGAAAATTTTGTTGCCTGCTTAAATAATTTGCTGCTTAGATGGTTATGCAAAGGAACTGAATGTTTCCTGAACAAAATTCGATTTAATTTTTCTCCCTAGGTTTCGGCGACTCTCTATCCTCTATCAAGGAAAGTAATTCTTCAATAAAAGTTCAAGGAATTCCTGACTTAAATATTTATGCACAGATGCCAGGATCCCAAACAACATTTCTACTGAAAAAAGGGCTCAGAATGTGATTGTAAAATAGGATATAAATTAGATAGTAAAAAGGCATATATTGGATTGAATAAAAGATGTATTTGCCAATATTTCGGCTGGCTGAACGCCAACCTTTATCGAGGCCGAGGCCGATTAGCCAACAGAAATATTGACAAATAAATATTTTATTCAATCCAATATATGCCTTTTTACTATCTAATGATTTAAGTATGGATTGCTCTATTTTCAGAATAGGATATGAATATAAATAGAATTTGATTGATATGTTTCATTCCTTTTCTTGTAAGCATCTATTACTATATTACTACTTTGGGGTTTTAGGTAGAATTTAGGTAGAACAAAATATATCAGATTTATCAAAATCTCGGTAATATTTTACTCAGACAAAACGGAGCAAATCCATATCTCATTCATCTAATATAATAAAGAGTATTGTGTGAAAATAAAGTGATGCGCATTATGGAAATGCAAATATATCTTAATTTCATTCATATTATATATCTTAATTATACTCATTTAAAAAAAAAGAGGAAGATAGGAGAAGGAACTGATTACCGGAGGATTTTATTAAACGGCAACCATCCTCATACTAAAAGATGAGAGATCACAACACCGCTATATTTATTTATTTCTTCTCAATTTGCAGGTGTTACATTCGAGCACAGCTCGCGAGTCACCTTGTCCAGATTATTTACACATGGCGAGTTGTAATGCTGGAGTGGCCCCCCGAACCTTACAGGAGGGCAGCAACACCGCTAACGAACAAAGACATATATTTATATACAATATAACACTACAACAGAATAACAGGGCACTGGTCAATAACAATAATTATATTATAAATTGATAAAAAGGGAGCAATCTCTCGAAATATTTTGAAAAAAAAAATTTCTTTACAGATCCAGGTACGCCTTTTTATATAATAATAATTATATTGTTGTTATATTTAGAAATCTGAGAGAATTGTCATTTCAACACGATTATCAATATAAGGTTGGGTCCAAATTTCACCAGTATTAAATATAATTATATATATAAGCAACATTTACTTTCAAATTCTTTACAGGCTTATATGATTGTGAACAAACTTCAATATATACATGATGCTAAATTGCATTCACTACTAGTGGAATTTGTATCCATGTTTAGAATAATAATCGAGTATGATTAAGGAATATAATACGAATAAATTTCATTATTTATCAAAATTCATTATTGATGAAATTAGTTAATGATGTATTGCACTCTGGAAAAGAATATATATCATAAAGCACAATTATAAACATGGGTAAAAGATTTGTTCTCGAAAAGTGAAGAAAGATACCACGATACTAATTTTATACCAATTATATTTGATATCATATTTGTTTGCATAGTTCAATATAAATATTCCAATTATTCACTACGTATTCAAAAATAATTATCCCTTTTATATGGTATCTTTTGTAAGAATATTTTCATTTAGGGACGAGAGGTCTTGCAAAAAAATGCTATCTAAATAACTCTGGCTTTTATTGTTTGTAAGACATTACCCTGGATAGAAAATTGGTCTCTCCAATAAATTTACCATGTATATTTCAGTAAAAAAGACAAGATTGTATTTGAAACGGGAAACACTGCTCATAATAAGAAGATGTAGGGTTTAGATGCCATGGCAATAGATACTGGTAGCCATCTCTTGCCTCAGTAAAACGATCAAATATAGTTATTCCATGATGATCCTGAGCAAGGAATCTCTGTGTTGTCCAGATGCAGCTCGCCGCCCTTATCCTCCTCGGCCTGGCCACCGGGTCTCTTGCCGTCGGCCTCGGCCTCGGTGTCACCAGGGACGCCTCTGTCACCGTCAACCTGGACAACCAGAAGGCTCCTCTCTGGGGACCTGTTGGTCTGGGAGGCTACGGTGGAATTGGTCTGGGCGGCGTTGGTCTTGGTGGAATTGGACTTGGTGGCATCGGAGGGATCGGCCTGAAGGGAGTCGGCATCGGTGCTCCTCTTGTCGGCGGAGTTGTCTCCGGTCCCATCGGTGGCATTGGCCTAGGGCGGCGTTGGTCTTGGTGGCATCGGAGGTATCGGCCTGAAGGGAGTCGGCATCGGCCGGGTTGTCGCCGCTCCTATTGCCGTCGCTGCTCCCATCGGCCTGGGTGTTGGCGGCCTCGGTCTTGGAGGAGTCGGCCTCGGCAAGGGCATCGGTCTTGGTGGCCTGGGTCTGGTTGGTCCCATCGGTCTAGGACTGGGTGGCATCCACTAAGTCTATCATCTCATATCCAGTGTTCAGACGTCCTTAACTTATTCTGTACAGTATCTATATGTACTAGCTGCAATAAAGTTATTACTTTACAATGCTTGAGTCATGATTACCTTTCATATCCGATTATTACAATTTTTTATCAAACATATATTTACAATAGTTAAAAATGGCATAAAAATAATTAACTTTATAATAACAAAAGGATTGATATCAAAATTATATTTAGATAAGATGACAGATGCATGTCCATTTCTAAAAACAACATTGCATTAATACTCGAGGAATCTCACAATAAAATAATCATTTATTTATAAGCTATTTAATATACTCCATGCAATATTCTAAGAAGAAGATTCGAAAATATCATTAGCTATTCGAAATTTGAACAATAAACATAGTTAACGCAATTCGACAACTAAAATAAACGCCTAGTCTATCAACAAAAATACCATATATACATAATGTCCAAAACAATTAGATAAAAACAAATATAAACTCTAACGAGCTAATATATTACCTTTCATTCACACAAATCTTTCAAAATATTATATTACAATAAAAGAAGAATGAATAAAGAGAGCAAATAATTTTTAAAATAAACCTTAAAGGCTTAAAAATTATATTAAATTTAACTAGCATTAGCAATTACATAAGACATTTTATAAATTAAATTCCAAACCATTAAACTGTTTGGCTTGAATCTTAGCTTGAAATTTTCTAATTCAGTGTAATCTGAAATATCTGTGCTTGTTAGCACATTAATACATTTCCTGATATCATTCACATATGTAGTTTCAAGTCTTCCAGATCTTTCTTACCTTCTACTTTTCTCTCTACATAATATTGAAATGGAAGCATTAAAGAACGCGAATGTTTATTTTAAAATTTATTTTATTGTTTTATATTCAAAAAGAAACATTCGTGCCTTAATGCTTACATTTCTTTTATATAGATGGCATGGTATCGCCTTGCTAAATAATATTAATTGCAATAGCTGATCTCATTAGACATATTTCTTCTAAAATGAGCACGACAGACTTTGAATTTATCATATTAAGGACATTTTATAACTAGAAAAACCTACTCTTTAGAGAAATATGTAACGAATCAACAAATTAGCCTTTAATGGAAAACATTCAACGATTATGTAAAATCGATACTTAGGCACATTGCACTTGTAGATATTAAAAATAAAAAAGGCATCTCCTGACCACGAGCACATGTGCTTTTTAGATGGCAGAGCGCCATCTAGTGGAGCAAAAATAAACTAAACGTTTATTTAGCTTGCTCCGTTATGTTTGGCCAACCCAATTTCTTGATAAATCAAAAAAAGCACATGTGCTCGTGGTCAGGAGATGCCTTTTTTATTTTTAATATCAACACCTGACCCACTTATCTTTTTTTTTCTAATGTTTTTTCCACTTGTAGATATGGATAATTAAATATGGGATATTTTTCATGTAAACGACGATTTTTATATGACATATACAATTTTAAAAAGAGACATAAATTATGTGTAGAATTAAATTGAAATAATAAACATATTCCAAAATATTACAACCTCAATACATTTTCATTCGATATCAATAGATTATTTTATGCATATTTTATTTTATTCTCATCTATTATTTCGATAATAGATCTTTTAGCATTTTTCATTAGGACTATGGAAGATCTGGAGTAAATGAATACTTTTGATTATTTCTTTGATTGAAGTTTGAATAGTACTTCTCGATGTGGTGTCTTTCAGATCACCCATGATTTGAACGGTTCTCTCTCTCTCTCTCTTATACAAGAACTTCCAGTATCTATTTCTTACTAGAGAATATGTTTTAACCTTTTATATAATAAAGTTAAATGCAGCCTAATATGTGTATTGTTGTAAATGAGTTTATTTCATAAGAGACACTATAATACTTTTTTGAAAAAAAAGATCATTCCATAGTTTAAAGATATATATACACTCGTGGACAAAACTTAAGGAAGTTGTACCTTTTAGCATGTATATCGGGATTCAGACAATAACTCTGAAAGATATTACAGTGACCTTCATTGAAGACACACGAGATAAACAAGTGTGAACAAAATTGCTTGTAATTGCAGAGAAATATTTATTTAAAAAAAAGTAAAATATAGAAGAATTAACTACAATTATAAAATTTCATTCAGATTTGGAGTATTTTAAAAAAATCTTAGATAATTGAAGATAGAGGTTGCTTGGCCGGCATTTTCAAGTTCTTGAAATATCAGAGACTTTCTTTTCCACCAGAAGAGTTTTAAATTTTTCAACGTTTCGATAAAAATAGTTTGTATTCGTTATGAAAAAAGCGAAAATAAACTTAACGGAAAGGCGTTAAAACGCGGTCTTTCAAATTTAACACAGCTTACGCAATACACGAGTTTCACAAGTCAAAATTGAACATCTAACTACCCAAAGAATATAATCTTTTAGAGGTGGACATATAATATTATAATATTAAAAAAATGAATAAATAAAAATATTAATAATACTATTTAAAAAGTTGTTTGCACAATTTATAGCTAGCCTTACCCTTTAAAACTACCTTTGAATTTAAAAACGAAACGTATTGTTTGATAATTACTTCATATTTAGAATTATAGTTCCTAATTATTTGATACCTGATGTGGATGAACTTAAAAATATATATATAATTAAATACGAGTGATTGAATATTAATTAATTTATTTTTCTATTGTTTTTTGACCAAGAAAAGGTAAATTCAATCTATAAAAAGATATGTAAATTTTGTTCGTGCAATTTTAATTTTAATTTTAGTTTTGCTTGAGTTACATGTAAATATTATTAAGGAAGAAAAATAAACTTCTTTTTTCTTTTATAAGTGCAGACTTCTTCTGTTTGATATAAATTTCTAGAAAATTAATTAAACTACAAAGATAACAATGGCGACGAGGCTTTCGTTTGAACCTTATGTAATGAAAGAAGAACCTTTCGAAAACTATATTCAACGATTCAAACAGTACATTTTTGTGAATGAAATTGAAGGTAAGAAGATTGTTCCTTTTTTTATTATGTCTATTGGACCAAATACTTATGGAATTCTGAAAGAATTGATCTCACCTAGAGATGTTTGTGCATTAGAATTTGAAGAAATTGTTAGTATTCTACTTACTCATTTTACACCTAAGCTAAATATTATTTTTGAAAGATATGAGTTCAGCCAATTGATTCAGGAACATGGCGAATCAATAGAAGAATATGTCCTTAAATTAAAAAAAACAAGCTAATAAATGTAATTTTGGCTTAAATATCGAAGAACACCTAAGGGATAAATTCATTGCAGGCGTTTCTAATCAAGTTACTTTGAAAAGATTACTTCAAGAGCCTGAGCTCACTTTTAATATGGCATTAAATATTGCTACCACAATAGAATCGGTAGATTGTAATGTGTTGAAAATGAAGTCTTATGCTGAAACTAAAGAAATAAACAAATTACATTCTAAATGCAAACATTGTGGAAAGATGAATCATCATTCGGACAGATGTTTTTTTAGAAATTCTTTCTGCTATTCTTGTAAACAATTGGGACATATATCGACTGTTTGTCATTCAAAATCTAAGAATGGATATTTTCAACCAAGAAAGAGCGAAGCATCTGCCCACGGAGAATCATTTTCGGGAAAGAATGGTGAGTCCATCAATAATATAGAATATCTGGCTAATAAATTTGAAAGTATTTTGTATGTCTTCGACATAAAATTCTTAGCAGAAATTGACACTGGTGCAGCTTTAACAACTATGTCAAAAGATCTATTTTTAAAGTATTTTGAACATGTTAAATTATTTCCGTCTAAATGTTATTTAACCGATTATCAAGGAAAGGGCATTTCCTCTATTGGAGAATGTAAAGTAAAAGTAAAATATAAAAATAAAATAGGCCATTTAAACTTAATAGTAACAAATATTGAAAATAATAAATTTCTCATAGGAAAAGACTGGATAGTATATTTTGATATGGTACAAATTAATGTCCAACAAAATAGTAATTTTGATACTAATTTTATTTTTAATAAATATTATAAACTTTTCAAAGATATAGTCTTACCAATAAAAGATATTTCCGTACACATTAATGTAAAAAATAATTTTGCACCAAAATTTTATAGATTTAGACCTGCTCCCTTTGCTATTAGAAATTTAATTGAGGAAGAACTATTATTTTTATTAAATAATGATATTATTGAAAATATAGTGGATAGCCCAATAGCTTCACCGCTAGTATGCGTCCCTAAGAAAAACGGCAAAATTAGAATTTGTGCGGACTTTAAAAGAACCTTAAATCCATTTATCGAGGATGTAAAGTATCCGATACCGAACATCGATAATGTTTTACATTCATTTTTTGGTAAAAGTATATTTAGTAAAATTGATCTTTCAAGCGCATATCATCAGATACTTCTAGACGAGGAATCTCAAAAATTAACAGTTATTTCTACCCATAAAGGCCTTTTTAAATATAAAAGGCTGCCCTTCGGTATCAAGTCCGGAGCAACTATTTTCCAAAGAACTATGGACAATATTTTTTCCGGTCTTAAAAATGTAATAATATATTTAGACGATATTCTTATAGCATCGTCTGATGTAAATGAGCATATTTCAGATATTGAAACAGTCATGAATAAATTGTCGGATTTTAATTTTTCAATTAATAAAGAAAAATCTTTGTTTTTTGTTGATGAAATCGATTATTTAGGACATAGAATAAATAAAAATGGAATCTATCCCCTTGAGGATAAACTGGACAGTATAAAAAAATGTCCTAAACCGAGTAACATTTCGGAATTGAAATCTTTCTTGGGCATGTTGTCATTCTACAGTAAATTCGTTAGAAATTTATCCATACATGCAAATCCTTTATTCTCTCTATTGAAAAGAAGTTATAATTGGAATTGGAAAAATGAACATGATCAGGCTTTCGAAAAATGTAAAAATTTGATTAGTACAAAAACTTGTTTGACGCATTATTCGCAAGATTTACCTCTTTATGTTACTTGTGATGCATCAAATTATGGTATTGGAGGATATATTTCCCATATTGTAGACGGCACTGAGAAACCAATTACTTTTGTTTCAAGAACACTAAATGACACAGAAAAGAAATATTCCCAAATAGAAAAAGAAGGATTAGCAATATTCTTTACCTTAAATAGGCTAAAACAATTCCTTTACGGAAGAAAATTTATTATTAATACAGATCACAAACCATTACTAGCCATTTTTGGCGATAAAAATAATTTACCAGCCTTAGTGGCAAATAGATTACATAGATGGTCACTCTCAATATCAAATTTTAATTTTGAAATTAAATATACTAAGGGAACTGAAATACCTCTTGCAGATTTTCTTTCAAGATTTCCAAATCCTGAAAAAGGGGAGAAGGAAGAGGAAATGGGAGAAATATTATTAATAGAAAATTCGATATTAGATTACGTCTTAGTATCGTACAAAATCCAAGAAGATCCAACTCTTAGAAAACTATATAAGTTAGTCAAGTACGATAAGTATGATGTTGACTCAGAGGTAGATATAAAACCTTATAATAGAATTAAAAACGAGATAACAATAGTAAGAAATTGCTTATTTTTCGGAAATAGAATGATCATCCCCGATTCCTTAAGAGAATATGTTTTGAAAATCATCCATGAAAATCATATTGGAGTAAATAAAATGAAAACTCTGGCCAGAAGTTCTGTCTATTGGCCGGGAATGGATGAGCAAATTGAGAAACTGTCTAAAAGCTGTAGCACTTGTATGGAAAACACATCAAAGCTGCCAAAACAGGAATTTACCGAGTGGACTCCACCAAACAAAGTTTGGAAGAGAATTCATCTTGACTATTTCTATTTTGCGGGAAAAACTTTTTTGATATTGGTGGATGCGCATTCTAATTGGATAGAATGTCAAATGGTTCCAAATACATCGGCGGGATTCTGCATAGACTTTTTGAGAGAATGTTTAGCGAGATATGGTATCCCGGAGGTGGCGGTAATGGATAATGGGCCCCCGTTTAGAAGTTATGAAATGAAGACATTTTTCGAAAGAAATGGCATACATGCGATGTTCAGCCCCGCTTACCATCCGGAGAGCAACGGACTAGCGGAAGTGTCTGTAAGAGAGATAAAAAAAACTTTGAAAAGAATTATTTCGGAGGAAAGGGAATTACCCCTTGAGTTTGCTTTGATCAAGGCTTTATATGCATATAGATTAAGTCCTTTGACTAGAACGGAGAAATCCCCGGCTGGAATATTTTTAAATCGCGAGATTAGAACGAAGATTTCCATGTTGAGCAAGAAATCAGTAAGAGTGGGGAGATTGAACAATAAAAAACAGAGCAATAGCTACAAAGTAAATGATAGAGTAAGATACAGATGGATGGAAAGAGGAAAACCGAAATGGATGTTTGGGATTGTAAAGAGAATAGTGGGAAGCAACAGCTGTATGATAGAAACGGATGGAATAGAAAGGAAAGTACACACTAACTATATGAGGAGAAGTATGGAGAGAAAGGAGGTTTCGTCATCAGAAGAAGGAATAAGCTACCCAAGGCCTCAGACGTCCAGTCCCCTGACTCCTGCTACAATAGTAGCAGAGTCTACACCTGGACCACCGACTGAATCTACACCTTCCCGGAGATATCCACTACGAGAGAGGAGACCACCGGATAGATATGTACCTTAATGAGTATTGCTATCTTAAAAAAGGGGGAGTTGATGTGGATGAACTTAAAAATATATATATAATTAAATACGAGTGATTGAATATTAATTAATTTATTTTTCTATTGTTTTTTGACCAAGAAAAGGTAAATTCAATCTATAAAAAGATATGTAAATTTTGTTCGTGCAATTTTAATTTTAATTTTAGTTTTGCTTGAGTTACATGTAAATATTATTAAGGAAGAAAAATAAACTTCTTTTTTCTTTTATAAGTGCAGACTTCTTCTGTTTGATATAAATTTCTAGAAAATTAATTAAACTACAAAGATAACAATACCCATTCCTATAAATATAAACTTCCTTTTTATTTTCTTTTTATATTCCTATGAAATATCTTAATACCATTCAAATCTGGCCTATGTCCTGAATATAATGCATGTTCCCCAATTTTGCTTAATGCCTTTTTGCTCATTAAACCTTGTTGGTGTTCCTTAATTATGATTTCTAAATTACGGACAGTTTCTCCTCATAAATTTTGTCGCATTCTGTGTATTAATCCAATAATCACATTACCTGGCTTTGATGCGTTCATGTTATCCTTTAATAGGTTATTTCTAGTTTAAAAAATTCCCTTTTAGTCCAGTACTATATCAAATTTTATATATATATATTTTAAAAAATATTCTCTAGATATTTCGTCATAAACTTCTTTAATATATAGAATAATTTTAGAATTATAATTAGCTGGATTTTTTCAATTTTGATCTCTATATTTCTCGTATTTTCTAATCCATTTATTTACGAAACTATGTGGATATTTGGATTATCCTAATTCTTCTCAAATTTTCATTATCTACTTATTAAAATATGTCTTGATCTGTACATACTTCTTTGGCTTTCTACAATAGATTTTATCACCTATCTTTAGTGTATTATAGAGTTGTTAGAATTAAAATTTAGGTGTAACCCCACAGTCCTTTAGAAAAATTGAAGATAGAAGAAAAATATAAAAAATATAAATAAAATAAAATGTAATTCGCTGATCAATTGTATATTTTTATACCAGACTTATGAGTCAAAATGAATTATTCATTCGAACGAAGGGATTTTCATGTCGACGCCTGTAATGATAGTTTCATTATCCACAAGGCCAACTCTTACAAACATTTCACAATTCAAATGATTGAAGCCAGCAATAAGCCAGGATAAAAGCGGTGATGTATATTGATGCATAATGGCTAATGCAACTATTTTATTTTAATTTGTAATATTATTTTTCATATATTTTGAATTCAAATTTATATTTTATATTTATTTATTTTATTAAACAAAATATATGTATTATAAATGTTGACACACATTAATATGTTATAATACCTTGATAAAGGTTGGCGTTTAGCAAACTGAAATATTGGCAAAATAAATTATATTTTGATCCAATATATGCCTTTTTAATTAAACAGATTTATGTAATATAAAATCACCATTTGTATTTTGGTACACTATGTGACTTCACTGCTCTCTTTGATGTGAGAAATAAATAAATTATTCTGGAGGTTACTTAAAGTAGAGTTATCTCATTATTCCCTTATATAAATTTGTAGAATGGTCGAAACACGCTCTGGTAAGATACAAGACTCGGCACAGGGGAGAATCAAGTTTGAAGAGCCTGCCAAGCCGCAACCTGGTACAACAATATAACACTGAATATTAAAAAGGACTCACTAACTCTAAATTCCTCTAGATGGGAACATTTTAATAAATAAAGAACATAAGATGAATAAACCTGGTCAACTAAATTCCAGGACTTGATCAGCAGCAGAGAAACTGAACAAGGTTCATTAATAGGTGGTGTTTATATTTAACTTCAAATTGTTGAAGAAATATTTGATTGAAGTCAAAAAGAGAGTCAATTTCTTTGAAAATAGGTCAAATAGTACGGAAAAATATATTGTTACGTCGTACTTAGACGTTGTTAGTGTTCTCTGTCTAATCAGAATGCCACAAAGATACACACGTGAGTTCAAAGAGATGCAAAAAAGGTTAGCGTTTTATTATATGTGGCACTAAACAGAAGAAGTACACTCAGTGGGATTTGCCTTCAACCTTCGCGTCAGAAGGATCCTTGACGCCGTGGATGTCTTCTTGTGAAACGTTCCGCTCCACACTGTACATCTCCAGCCTGGATTACACCGTCTTGTAGGTATCTCCGATGTCAGGCTCTCCTGACACCGTCTTGTAGGTATCTCCGATGTCAGGCTCTCCTGGCACCGTCTTGTAGGTATCTCCGATGTCAGGCTCTCCTGGCACCGTCTTGTAGGTATCTCCGATGTCAGGCTCTCCTGGCACCGTCTTGTAGGTATCTCCGATGTCAGGCTCTCCTGGCACCGTCTTGTAGGTATCTCCGATGTCAGGCTCTCCTGGCACCATCTTGTAGGTATCTCCGATGTCAGGCTCTCCTGGCACCGTCTTGTAGGTATCTCCGATGTCAGGCTCTCCTGGCACCGTCTTGTAGGTATCTCCGATGTCAGGCTCTCCTGGCACCGTCTTGTAGGTATCTCCGATGTCAGGCTCTCCTGGCACCGTCTTGTAGGATCATCCACACGCCTGGAGACAACTCCCCACGTCTTCTACTTGCCACAGATGTGACCAGACTGTCCGTTGCCCTCCCCCACGCTGGAATGACGTTTTTGTCACCTTACACATGGCAGCTGGAGTTCATCCCTCTTTCCCCAAATTTACTCTGGAATCTTGGCCTTGTCTTCCATGTTACAATATTATTAGAGCAGTCTGTTAGATTCAACTGCCGTTGATTCTGCGAGAGTTCATGACTAATGAGCCATAGTCTCCTAATATATTTCTACCGCAATAAGTATAGTAAGACTTTGTTTTATTTGAAAAATAAAGATGAGGCTGATAAGTTCCTTCTCGAATAAACAAAATAAAAAATAGAGAACCGTTTTAAATAGAATGCCAATTGTCTAATTAAAAGAAAATATATAACTGAATATTAATGTATATTCATCTATTTCAAAAACAAGATGGGGGAATTCAAGAAAGCAGGTTTACTGATGTTTAGTCAATCTTTTCAATTCAGACTTCAATATGAAAATTCAGTTGTTTAAATACATTTTTATCATCTTGGAGAGAAAGATAGATGCAATACTATGATAGATGAATACACTGAAGTTGAAAATGGAAGGAATGATATATATGTGGTTAATATTCTCAGCCGTTTCGCCAATTTAATCCACCAGACTGCTTCTTACAGATCGTTTTTTTTTTGGTACCCGGGCCGGACGCCACACACCCGCCTTAAAGAGGCTACACCCGGACGATGGCAGGGCTCCAATTCCCCTTGTTAGACCTAGCTACCTTCCAACACTCCAAGGAGGTCACACCGACCTTCACGCTCCATGAGGTGGTCAATGCTCTAGGCACCGTTCTTACAACTCTAATACTGTATTGAACAATTCTGCTTATATATGTCTCAATATCCTTCATTTCAGCATATATAATCAGAATCTTCCAATACAGTATTAGAGCTGTATGAAGCGGTCTGGTGGATTAAATTGGCGAAACCGCTGGGAGGGTTCACCATTGATGAGCCAAACCCTCCCAATATATTTTTCATCGCAGTAAGGGCAGTAGAAAACTTTGTTTCATATTTTAAAAAATTATTCATTTTAAATGCTTCCATTTTTTATATATAGTTAGCACGTTATCTTCTTATAAATACCTATTGCATATTATCGCTATGGAATGTTTATTTCTGCTTATATAGCCTTCACTTGAAGGATCATTCTTGATGATGGGGTTTGACGAAACTCTATGGAAAGATACTTCTGCAATTGTAGTAATTGCGCAAATATTTATTATACTCGAGAAAAGTTCTTCCGTTTAAAGGATATGACAACTTGCGCATCTAATCATGCAACATATATTGACTGATAACACGAATCGTATCTCGGAATAAATATTAAATTAAACGATGATTTATTTCTATTCAAGATTACTGTTTACTTCCCCATTTGGAACATTTTACTTGATTTATCAAGAAGTGTCTAGGACCACCTAATTTGGTCGTTGAAGTACAACGTGAACTAGGCCGTCAAGGCCCACCATATTGAAATACACAGGGTGGTGGGGATTTCTTGATTTAGCTAGAATATAGGTTTGACACAATTATTCTGTGGAATAATTTAAACCAATATTTAGTTGGTACTTATGCCGATAGATGACGCTCGCTATCAGAATAAATCAGTTAAACAATTAGAAGATTTTTTCCTATCAAATTTACCTTTTTGACAAAGTATATTGTAGCGATTCATTTATTATTTTACACTAGTATTAACAGAGTATCATTTTTTTCTGTTTATATTTTACTGCTCTGTAAACTTCCTTCATTCATTATCTTTTGTTTATCATTCATAGTTTGTCCTTGCCTGAAATAAATTGTTGTCTCCTCCTGAAGTTTTTGTCTTCCCTAATTTTCCACGTGGCAATATAATACATCCTTTTTGTTCTACTTCTGCACCTCCGTCAATAAAGTCTGCACCCCCGTTTCTTTGAGTTTCTGTTCTTTTTAAATAGGTAGTTGCGCCCTTGTTATATTCATTAGTGAATATAACTATTTCTGAATATTAATCTAAATATTGTATAGAAGCATAGAGCACCTCTCCCATCAAATTAAACGTCAAAAGCTTCTATAGATCAATTTCCTCCCGACAAAATTCCCATCGAAATATTGTACATACTAGTCCAGGGTGGGATGAAGAAGTCTATTAGCTCGAACATGCGATCTCCAGGTGGGCATTTCTCAAATTTCTAAAACTGGTGTTGAAGCTTAGTCTCTCACTCTCCGACTATAGTCCGATAGTTCAATAGATGCCGGTCAATAAATGACACTTATATTTTAAGCGTCTATTTTGATAATAGATATCAACTTGACATATTTACATTCATAGACAAAAATTAATTTAAAATTTTACACTAATAAATTTACTGGCAATGCGTTTCTTTTAAATATCATCAAATATTATCTCTACAGACCTTACTGCAATGTGAACCCTCTCAGCGGTTTCGCCAAATTAATCTCTAGACCGCTCTACTATTGTATTGGATTGGTTTGGAGTATACCCTGTATTTTCTATTGCAGTAAGGTCAGTAGTGATAATATTTGATGATATTTAAAATAAACGCATTGCCAGTAAATTTATTTGTGTAAAATTTTAACGATAGATGGCAATTAAATTTAAATTTAATTTACTAACAAAAATGAATACTTTAATCACAAGAACAATATTGTAATATGTATTTTTACATACAAGAACTTTAATTACTTCACATAAATATATCATATTTATATTTCTCTCTACCTGTTTCTATTTTTGTGCCTTTATGCAAATATGTCGCTAATATTTAATTATATTAACAATAAATATAATCAAAATTCGAAACTATTTTAAAGGCGTAAGATTCTTTTTGAAATTAAACGATTTCCACTGCCCTTACTGCAATGGAAAAATTAATAGGAGGGCCTGGCTCATCAGTGGTGAACCCTCCCTACCGCGGTTATATTGCATTTTTGGAACTTCCTTCCATAGTGACACTGTTGATAGACCCCTAGAATGGGTATTTTAGAAATCGTTTAATTTCAAAAATAATCTTACGCCTTTAAAATAGTTTCGAATTTTGATAACAGATGTAGCGCTAGTGCATCATATAATAAATATAATGCCCTCTATATGTTAAGGATGGAACTAATCAGTGCGATGTATTTTTTTCACACATAAAATAAAGAACGAATTTATATAATTAGTGAAGTAAGAATTGAAATGAATTGAGAAGACGTGGCTCATCAGTAGGAAACCTTCCCAGCGATTTCGGCAAAATTAATTTAACGAATATCTAAAACTTTGCATCTGTGTTGTTTTCTTTCAAGAGTGGGCAGGTCGATGTGATGGCCGGCATTGCCTACCTCAAGACCAAGATGGTACTTGTAGATGGTAGCCTTCATCATACTTATCAGTGGCATTGCCTCGGGATAAAGGTCGACGCCGAACAGTCAGGCCTTCAGAGAGAGAGAGAGAGAGACGAACCAAGCCTTTCAAATTCTTTTTCTTTATAATTTTGCTAATTCTAGAAATCCGTTCTTAACTCTAAAATATCTTTAGAAAAATTCTATATTAAACATGAAATTAATGAATAAAAAAGTCTATAAATTGTACATAACCATCTACTGATTATACAGGCGACGTGATAATATCGATTATGAGAGAATCAAACATGTCAATTAGGGTGAGAAGAGAGTTTACCGGTTCCGTGGTCCTTGGACTCCGCCCAGTACTGGCTGATGCAACGGTATCCCATATATACCGCCACCATCGGACACTGGATCATTCAACCTCAGCACAACCTAAGGTAAGAACCTTCTCCTTCACATATATAGATGATACTATACCTAACCATCCTGGAGTTTCTTATGTTCCGCTATAATCAGTTTAGATGAAAAATCTTCATTCTTTAAGTCAATAGTCTATGATTTCATGAAAATTAACTTAAAATACTTCATAGATAGGATTACTCTATGTAAGAACTTTTTGTCACATAAAAATCATTCCCTGTTTTCGTATGTCTCTCTTGAAAGTTTAGAAAAAGATCACGAGAGATTACGAATGATTATTAGTTGAATATTTTCAAAGTTTTCTTTATCTTAGAAGAGAAAGATTTTAACATATAGGTAACACACACATGAGTTAACACGTTTTATTTTAGGAACAAACAACATTTATAATACAATATAACGCGACTTATGATTGTAGAACGACATTTGAAATTTATCCCGCATGTGTTTCTTTTGGACGTATAATCGAAATTTATTTTAAGGAGAAATAACGACCATCCTTTCATACCTCATCCCTAAGGTTAGAAATAATCGTTATTTCTCTTTAAAATAAATTTCGATTTTTCGTTCAAAAGAAACACATGCGGATAATTTTAAAATGTCGTTCTACAACAAACAACATATATATCAAAGAGGACCTTTAACTTTACATCAAAACAAATATAAATATCTTGAGATAATTGAACTTATATATTTTGAATAATTATCCCTAATACACTTAGTATTTTTTAAATAGCTAAAATATTCAAATATATATGATAATATGTATTTTCAGAAATATATAAAATGATTAGAAAAATGACATCTATTATATTTATTTGAGTCTGTTGTAATAAATTGACAATAGTAACTCAATTCTTATTATTAGGGCGCATATGGAACTAAGGAAATACTTTAATCACCTTCAATGCGATATGTACAATGCCATGAAAATATCTACGGAAAATTCAGTTTATAATCCACTTGAATACTAACACTTTGGAATTCTATAAAGACTTCAATTGTAAAGGAGTAACAACGATGGGAAATCTACTATAAGGCCCATTAAAATTAGAGTGGTATTTTTTTGCTGAAGTTTTTATTGGTGAGAGGGGGGGGGCGGCTTATCCCTCATCCCTCTCTATAAGGTCCGATATAGTCTAAACTTTGCGAATGAAATCATACCACATCATATCAAAAAAGAATAGGTAAACCTATAAATATTGCTCGTTCGACTAACAGGTATTGAAGTTGGCTTTTTATATGATATTGCCACTTAGAAAATTTGAAAAATTACTTCATAATGACGCGGAAATTAAGTCAAGAACAAATTAAAATTTATAAAATACTAGGGAGGCAATGAGACAAGTTTACAAAGTAGGAAAATATAAAAATTAATATTCTGTTCATAAAATAATAAATATTTCGCTACATAGTTCATTCCCTATAGAAGTTGTGACTTAAGGCTTGAAAATCTTGTTACTTCTGACATGGATATGTCATTATTCTGCCATAGATTCCCTTGGGGTCTTGGAACTTTTTCCCTAGTAGCTTCGCCTCATTTCTCTTGCAGGAAGAGTACAGCTTCAGTGTCGTATTGTCAATTTGTTCTTGAAGGGAAGTTTTTACTTTGACTCGGCATTGGAATTCTGGATCCAGTCTCGGAAAATGTATCCACTTCACCCATGGCCTCAAGGTCTATTCGGCTATCTTCAGTTTGTCTACCCTAAACTACCCAGCATATCCACCAAATGTTACAAAGAAAATTAAAATGGAATGAAATATATATAGTAAAAGAACATCTATTCTACAGTCCTGACCTCCTACCTTCAGTTTACCTTTATTTGGAACGCTGGAAAAAGAGTAGAAGGGTCAAAGATGTCTTTGAGAACAGTATTTTTCAGGTAGATATTATACATTGTGAAAGACAAGAGGATTATTATGAATAGTTTTCACTTATATTTTTAGATTATTTATAAAATTCACCTCGTTTATTTATCCACCTTTGTACTTCTGACTTCTATTCTATGTGAACATGAAGGAATTACGAATGAAATTGTTCTAATTAAGAAAATATATCGAAACTTATGATAAAAGGCATAAGTATTTAAATACAACAATATTGTTAATGATTTCAAATCTTATATTTTGTGTTGTCCAGATGCAGCTCGTTGCCCTTCTTCTTCTCGGCCTGGCCACCGGGTCTCTTGCCGTCGGCCTCGGCCTCGGTGTCACCAGGGACGCCTCTGTCACCGTCAACCTGGACAACCAGAAGGCTCCTCTCTGGGGACCTGTTGGTCTGGGAGGCTACGGTGGAATTGGCCTGGGCGGTATTGGTCTTGGCGGCGTTGGTCTTGGTGGCATTGGAGGAATTGGTCTTGGTGGTATCGGAGGTATCGGCTTGAAGGGAGTCGGCATCGGCCGGGTTGTCGCCGCTCCTATTGCCGTCGCTGCTCCCATCGGCCTGGGTGTTGGCGGCCTCGGTCTTGGAGGAGTCGGCCTGGGTCTTGGAGGAGTCGGCCTCGGCAAGGGCATCGGTCTTGGAGGCCTGGGTCTGGTTGGTCCCATCGGTCTTGGACTGGGTGGCATCCACTAAGTCTATCATCTCATCTCCAGTGTTCAGACGTCCTTAACTTATTCTGTACAGTATCTATATGTACTAGCTGCAATAAAGTTATTACTTTACAAATTTGTATTTTATATCACTCTATAACACCTGTCAACAACATTTTCCCCCCAAAAACCCAGGTGATGTTACTTGTGTAACTTTTCATTTTGAACACAATATTTTAATAAGAAATTTTACATCCTTATAGTTTTTAAGTGACAACCTTTTTTTTTCTTTTATTGAGATAAACAGTAATAAAAACAAATAATAAATGTTTAATAAACATTTTTTGCCTAAGCCCTATCACATTAAACTGGTAAGCTAAAAATATCTTTGTCCAAAAAAAAAAAAAGGAACAGCAATATATCTTAATTTAGCATTTTGTGCTTATGTCCCATTTTTTTTTCTATCACGCAAGGTTTACGAGAGACACCTATTTGAAAATTGAAAATATTTTAAATATATAAAGTATATGAACGGAATATATTTATTTTATTGAAAAGTAGTTACAGTGGATTTTCTTCAATACTTTGATTATGGTACATCCCTCTTGAGTGTCCAGCAATAGTCAGCAAACATATTGGGACTCCATTTACCTTGGTACCGCTTCTCCATGCTTGATATATATTGATGAAACTACTCACCATGCTCATCGCTAACTGCACCAAGATTGTCTGGAAATAAATCTAGATGTGAATCCAGAAAATGGATATTGAGAGACATGTTACATCCCAGTGCTTTGTAGGAAAGTAAGAGTTCATTAACTAAGTCACTGTAGTTTTCGGCCTTCACATTTCCCAAAAAGTTCTTACAAAGTTTCTAAAAGAATTCCATGCTGCTGCTTCAACTTCATTGAGGCTATCTTCAAAATTCCCATCTTTCAAAAATTCTCGATTCTGAACTCCAACAAAAATGCCTTCTTTAATTTTCGCGTCACTTATGCTATGGAATTTTTGCTTCAAATAGGCAAATCCAGCAGCATTTGGATTCATTGCCTTGACAAAGGTTTTCATTAATATTAGTTTAATATATAATATAGATAAATAATTCTTCCTGATTTTTTCGTTTAAATAATATATAATGTTGGTAAGTATTTATTTTCAGATTCATCCAATGGAAAATCTGTAATAAAATTATATTACATTTTAATTTTTGTGATACATGGATTTATTTTCTGTTTATATATTGAGCTTCAGAACAATTTTATACTGCCCTTACTGCAATGATAAAATAATTGAGAGGGCCTGGTTCATCAGTGATGAATCTTCCCAACAGTTAAGCCAATTCAACCTATCATACCACTCTAATATTATATCGAACTCTTCTATATTAAAACTGGTGCTGAAGTCAATACGTGTGATATTTGAGGATAGTAGAAATACATATATAGTAGACTAGACGGGTGACCCGGGCTTCGCCCCGGGAATGACCCGTGTGCATATCTACCCGAGTGATATATATTTAGATAGGATTTTTTTAATAATTGTTTGTTATTAGCATTATCTATTTGTTTGCATCAGCATAATTTAATCTAATCTTTGATAGAGGGCGCTGTTCGTGAGCTAAGTAGAATAATTTTAATATATAATTTTAATAATTGATTTATATATTTTTTAAAATAACCTATCGTCTTCCCCGTATTTTTTTACCTATGTATGGAAATTTTGGTTTGAATTAGTGAACTACTGCGAATTTGTATACCGGACATACAAACAAACAAACATACAAACATTGATTTTTACATATATAGATATAGAAAAATGAGATTTTCTTCTTGATTTTGGTTATCTTGAGGATTATGCTATGTTAATGCAGACGTGGTTAAAATTTTGAAAATAAAAATAGTTAAAATAATGAATTTTAGAAATAGCTTTAATTGAGCTTATATGAGAGAAATATAAAAACATAATTTGATAAAAGTACTGCCTGGCTTAAGACGAGAAGAACAAGGAAAACAAAATATTATTTACATAATGTACAAACGGTTTGAGCCGGCCATCGGGAAAGAAGAGAAAATATCTTTATTTTACGGGGCTGCTAACCAAAATGAATGATTTTTGAGCCCCGATGGACGCATAAAGCGGAATATATACAAATCATAGTTGAGGGGCCTGGGGATGGGTGGCCAGGGATCATCGCAAGGGATCCTAGGATCTGGCAGTGGAGGTGTCATCGCAGGGGGGAGGAAGCTGGAGAGGTCAAGGAAACAGCGCCTTGATGGGTGAGAAGCCTGGATGGAGGCCAGTTGAGGAGGCAGGAGGTCCTGGAAGCCTAGAACTTGAGGGCTCTAAGCTTCAAGATGGGGCAGCTTGAGGCTCTCGCCTCGTGCTTGTCTGGGAGGCCCTTGGCACAGCAGTTGGCGCACTTGGAAGTGTGCCAGTCGGCAACTGAGGGGCAGGCACGGCCTTCATGGCCGCTTTCACCGCAGTGGAAGCACGTGGGAGCTCTGGTGCATTGGGCAGAGTTGTGGCCGAAGCCACAACAGCGGAAGCAGACTCGTGCGCGGATGGACTCCTCGAAGTTGAGGATCACACTATCCACCACGATCCTTCCACGATTTCCCAGAGCTCTGAAGGTCGTGAGGTCCACCTCGATGAAGGCGGTGCAGGTCCCGTTTCTGGGCGCAGAGCGATGCGCCACGCGCACCACCTTGTCCCCAGGGAGTTGGCTGACAGCAGGGGTTTCCAGCAGCGTCTCTTGAATGGTGGAGTTGGATGTTTCCTCATCCACTTTGAAGAGGCAGATGCGAGGCAGGATCACCTTCTGTTGGCGGACCTTCATGCCATCCAGCTTGTTGGCCAGGGAGGTGGTAACAGCTGGGATGGAATCGGGGTTGCTGGAGTGGAGGACAAGCTTCCCTTTGGTTCGCAGGGAGGCCCAAACGCCTTGGGGTAGAGTGTGGGCAGCGCGGACAGCTTTAAGCATTGCTCTTGGGTCAGCCTGTGGGTCATCAGAGATGACCACTGTGTGGGCCGCCGATTTTTCCCCATGGAGGACCACTTGGGCGGCCGCAGGCTTGGGGACTCGGGAGGGCGCAGGTTTTGCGGGACCATTGAGGTTGGTCCTCTTTGCGGGAGGGTAGGGAGCCTCAGGCTGCTTCCTTTTGGTTGGAGCGGGAGTGGCGGGCTTGATGGGGTCAGTCTGAGTGCTGGTTTCCTTGCAGGAGGGAGAAGGGCTGGTTTGAGTGCTGTGGCAGGCTGTCTGTGGCTTGATTTCGTCCAGGCCATCGGGAAACAACAACAATGAGTTTTTATAGGGGAAGTGCGACCTCTGGCGGTCGATCTAACAGAGTATTTGAATCTATAAAATATAACTTTAAATAAAACATTTTTTTAATATAACATATATAGTAGATATATATATATACCTGCTTCAAAGCTTACTCTTTCAGAAACAACACATATTTTATCATTGCAATAAGGGCAGTAGAATATTGTTTTATTGTAAAAAAAAAAAAAACATACGCGTTAAAATTGATGGTGGTGGTGTCTTGTCCGATCATGAAAAGAGGTGCTATTGTCCCGTTAGTCAGCCACATTTCAGAGTTCCTTGTTCACGGTTACTGTCGCGGCTCGGGGCTCACGACACCGTACTTCGCCCTACAGGACAGTCCCTTACTTGTGTTGCTCCATGGAAAGGACGGGTGCCATTGCCCCGTTAGTCAGCCATATTTCAGAGTTCCCTGTTCACGGTTACCGTAGCGGCTCGTGGTTCACGACACCGTATTACAGGGCAGTCCCTTACTTGTGCTGCTTCTCCCGCCCGCCACGTCAAAATTGATCAAATTTATGATATCAGATGACGCACTAATTCAACAAGTTGATATTTAGATATAGATAATAAGGGTTCCTGTAGCATAGGACGCCAACTACCTAGGCTGTTCAGCTCACTAGAACAAACTAGTAGTTCTTAACGCGATCAAAATGAACTGCTGATCAGAACCAGTTGACCAGATGGTACCGGGCTGAGATCAAAGCTGGCCATAGATTTTGGATTGAGATGAGTCAGTATAAGTTGGAGTGATATCCTATGTCTTGGGAATGTGAGACAGGTGAAAAGGAAGTTTTCTATTATCCCTAGTATACATGGTACAGGCCAGGATAATAATGGTGGGTAGAAGTTGATGAGTGCTTTTACTGTAAGTGCACCACATGTCTGCACATGTAAAAAACAGTTCGTCTTTTTCACTTACAACTGTTCTAGATCCCCTGTTTTATTATTTGCACTCGCTGTTTGGTCAGACTTTGGCAAGAATCGGAGGGAATTAGAATAATGTTTTAATCAGCAAAAAGTGCCCCTAAAGGAATCGATCCCGGGTTGTAGCGGTCGAAAACCAACGGTTCAGACCACTCATCCACTAAACCCTGGGGAAGTGATATTTTTAAGCATAAGGGAAGGCTTTTTTTGGGATGTCCAAGTTCAAGGTCTTTCAGACCTGGCCTAGCAGGATGGTAGTGATGACCTCTCTGTCAACTATTTCAGACAATGATTACAAAATACAACTTAGATTGGATACAATTCTACTAAGGGATCTGATCTTTTAATCCTGTGTGTGTGAGTAATCCTGGGAATATATTTCTGGATACCCCGGCACTTAGGCATTGAGGTCAAGGAAGCTCCTGGCGCGTTAGCAAAGAAAGTCACAAAAAAGAAGAATCCTTTACCACGGAATAATAAAATTACTTTTAAAGAAATGCTTACAGTAGCTAAATAAAAAAGAACTAGAGGATTCCACCTAATCCCAGTGGTACAATGGGGTGGATCGAGGAGGAGCTCTGATAATTATAAATATACTAGCCGAATGACCCGGGCAACGCCCGTGTTTTAATTTAGACACGTGGACCTGTTGGATCATTAACGCCCGTGTTTTACCCGATTGAAGGTTTTTATTCAAATACTATTTGTTACAATTATAAATTGGCGCCTTAAATAAATGCATATATTAGTTAATAACTATAGCCTATGTGCTTTATCTGTCTATGTACTGTTGGCTTCCGTAGGCGTCTCTTACTGGGAAAAAGAAAGAGAGGATTCCATTTAGTTATTAACTAATATATGCATTTATTTAAGGAGCGACCCGCTCCAACACAATAGTTACAAAAACTAAAAAGCGAGTGGGGGAGCAAATTCAAAAACAAAGTGTCTCGCGCATTGGAGGCGCCATCGTAGCGAACCAATAGGAGAGCGCCATTACAAAAAAAAAAAAAAAGCAAACGGTGACAGAGATGAAGAACGCATGACGCTCGTAACTGTATATAGAATACCACTAAACAACACTAACCAAATTTAGAACAGACCATCTCAAGCCGTTGAAGATAAAAATAATAACAAAATCTACCCCACTTGCCAAAATGTAGCTTGGCGCCTGCAACTCCAGAACACATTTTTGCTTGCATTAGATGCACTAAACAAGACCTTTAGGTAAGGCCGCTGATTATCATAAAACAGCTCAAGGAACATAGACTAATTCGATTTGTGCTATCTTTTCACAAGGGAAATAAGAAACAACAACATATATTTCAGCCCAGAAGGAGCAGCAAAACATAAACGGTTGCGAACAAGTGTTCGAGGCAAGATGGATTATTAATGTTCTAAGACAGAAGCAGAACCTTTTTTTGCGGCTCTGTGTGCTAGTTAGTGTTCGTTGACTGTGAATAAATATCTATATATCAATAAATAGAGCCCTATCTAAAAAATGCACATGTGCTTCTGGTCAGGATATGCCTTATTTATTTTTAATATCAACACCTAACTTTTATATTTTAGTTTATTTTTTCACATACATATATACATAAATATTTCCACGTGTAAAATTAAGAAATACAAACTTCGGGATGGCACAGAAATTTATTTAAGGCAAGAACAAACTATAAATGATAAACAAAAGATAAGAAATGAGGAAAGTTTACAGAGTAGCAAAATATAAACATCAAAAATGCTATTCTGTTAATAAAATAATAAATAATTTGCTACATAGCTCCTTCCCTATGGGAGCTGTGACCCACAGCTAGCAATTATTGTAGTTACTGAAATGTATCTGAAGTGCTTATGCCAAGAATTCCATCAGTCTTGGAACTTTGTCCCTGGTACCTTTACGTCCTTTTTCTTGCGGCGTGAAGAGCGGCTTTGTCGTCGTATCGTCTATAGGGAAATCATCATCTTGGAGGGAAGTCTTGGCTTTGACACGGCGGTGGAATCCTGGAGCCAGTCTCTGGAAATGCGGATCACAGCACCCATTGCCCCAAGGTCTTATCGGCGATCTTCAGTTTGTTTTCCCTAACTTACCCAGCATCTCCACCAAAATGCCACATGGAAAATTAGGGAAGACCAACTTCGTGATGAGACAACAATTTATTTCAGGCAAGAACAAACTATGAGTAATAAACAAAAGATAAGCAAAAGAGGGAAGTGTACAGAGTAACAAAATATAAACATAAAAAATAATACTCTGTTAATAAAATAATAAATACTTTGCTCGTCATTGGTGGCGCCCACCACGGGTTAGACTCCGCCACCGATGGACTGCAAGAGTTCTTTCCCACAGAGTGGGTAGGTCGAAGTGTTGGCTGGCGTTGCCCACCTCAAGACCAAGATGGTACTTGTAGATGGTAGTCTTCGCCACATTTGTCAACTTCAGTCTGAGAGAAAAATATTGAGATTGAAACTATTTTATTATATCGTTCATAAAGGTTATACAAGTATAAAGTTTTAAATACAATAATGAATATTGGTCACGACAACAACAACAACAATAATGATCAAATATATGAATAAAAAAATAATAAAGATATAAAATGAATATATATGGATAAAATAAATACAAATATATATATATATTATAAAGGTAAATTATATTATAATATATAAAGGTATATTATAATATATATATTATAATAGTAAATATTTCTCTTTGAAATAAATATTGATTTTTCATAGAAAAAAAACTTATGCGGTGTAACTTTAAGTATTGTTTACAAATATATATAGAATAATATTTAAAATAAAAAAGGCATATCCTGACCAGAAGCACACGTGCTTTTCAAATGGCAGAGCGCCATCTAGTGGAACAGAAATCAACTGAACATTGATTTAGCCTGTTCCCTGATATTTGGCCAACCCTTTTTCACATAGAATAATATAATATAGATATATCTCTATGAATAATAATAAGGTTTATGGGGTATACTACGATATATAAAATATCCTAGTGCGTGTGTTTTTTTACTAACAATAAGTCTAGTGTTATTATGCATATTTAAACATTTTGTTCACAAATTTAGTATAAATTTTAACTCTTGATCCTATGATATTTTTGAAATTTAAAATTCATAACTAAAGATAAAAAATTAATATATATAATTAATAAATAAAAACTTCCTCAAGGTGTTTATTAAAATGCACTAAAAAGGAGAACATTTCAGCTCCTGTACAAATGAAAAATTATATTTATATGATTTAACAACTGATTATCAATTTTTTCAGTTTCACACAATATTTTACATCTTCCCTCAATATATGATTATCGTACCCCTCGCTTCTATTTATACTCATATAAAACTAAGAATGCAATAACGTTAGCTGAAATATTTAATCAATATTTTCAAATGAATTTAGTCACTTTTAAAAAGTAATTTTAGTTGTAAGTGATATATATAAGTATAGTATATTTACCTTGAAATAATGGCGAATATATTTTGCTGAAAACGTATTAATTAAATTTAAATAATGAGAAAATTCTCATTTTTAATTTAAAACTTTTTTATTTTATTTTATCATTAGTACACGAGGAATACAAGGCATGATGAATGAATAGTTGGCAACTGCTTTTACTGTAAGTACACCAAATACTACTCCTGATCAAAAAGTTTAGACACTTTGCTCATAAAATCCTGAAAACTCAATATATTTTCTCCCGGTTTATTGCAAACGCAAGCGTCGCCCTTGGCTTAGAGACCTGCCAATTTTCAAAAATCACGCGCCACAACAGCGCTAGCAGTGGCTGTTCGAAAGTGAAGCCATTTTGCCCGTGCTTCGATTTCGTTATTCACCGAAATGGAGGATCAACGAATTTGCATCAAGTTCTGTGTGAAAAATGGATTCAAGGGTGCAGAAATTTTTTGAATGTTGTAAACAGCCTACGGGGATGCCATCATGAGCCGAAGACGAGTTTTCGAGTGGTACAAGCGCTTCAAGGAGGGTCGGGAAGAGACCGCCGACAACGAGCGTCACGGAAGGCTGTCCACATCAACCACGCCTGAAAAAGTGGACAAGGTGTTGGAACTGGTGCGTGAAGACCGACGAATAACTGTCAGGGAGGTCGCCGAAGAAGCAGAGATATCATTCGGGTCGACTCAATCGATAATGAAGGACATTTTGGGAGTGAAAAGACTCAACGCCGTTCTCGTTTCCAAAGATTTGACTTTTGATCAAAAGAACGCCCGGAAAGAAACGGCCAGTCTCATTCTTGAAGCGACAACCGACGACCCCGAATTGCTGAAGAGGGTCATTACTGGAGACGAAACATGGATTTACGGCTTTGATTCGGAAACTACCCAACAGGCATCGGAGTGGCGCTTCAAAAATGAGCCGAGACCAAAGAAAGCGAGGAAGGCTCCCAGCAAAGTCAAGGTCATGTTGACGGTGTTCTTCGACTACCAGGGCATCGTTCATTATGAATTTAAACAACAAGGCTCTACAATAACCTTTGATTCCTACTTGGGAGTTTTGAGGCGATTGAGGGAAGCGATCAGGCAGAAACGGCCGGAGCTCTGGAGGAGCAAGTCGTGGATCCTCCACCACGATAACGCGCCGGCGCACTCAACCCTCAAAATATCGAAGTTCCTGTACGACCACTCAACCTCTGTGTTCCCCCAACCCCCCTACAGTCCCAATTTGGCCCTCTGCGAATTCTTCCTTTTTGGAAAGCTCAAAAAAAAGTTAACGGTCGAAAATATCAGAACATAGAAGAGATCAAAGTGGAATCGAAGAAGGCCATGAAGGCGATCCCGAAAACAGACTACCAGAGGTGTTTTGTCGACTGGAAAAAAAGGTGGCTGAACGGGGACTACTTTGGAGGGGACAATTTGAATTTGTTAGAATAATAAAGTTTTTTTAAAACTTATATGCAAAGTGTCGAAACCTTTTGATTAGAGTAGTACCTACACATGTAGAAAGCAGTTCGACTTTTGCACTTACAAATATGTCAGACCCTGTTTGGTTACTTACACACACTGGGGGGTTGGCCTTTTGTAAGAAAAGGAAGCTATTGTAGTAATTTTTTATCCGGAAAAAGTGCTGAATGCGGGATTCGATACCAATTCGTGGATGTCAGAAATTGATGGTTTTCATACCACTCGTTCACCAACCTCTATTTATAACTTATAATTCGTTGCATTATAAAATTCACTGAGAGAAAACTGACAAAAACTATAACAAGACTTAGAACAAAACACTATAAAGGAATGACAATACATACAGATGGCACAAGAATCTATAGGACATGTAACAATTGTCCTGTTGTGGAACTAACACCTACTCACATATTCTCATGCCCAGCAATGGCCGCAGCCTTGCAGAAAATTGACCTAGACCCAGAGCAGCAGCTTTACACACCCAAGATAGTGGACATTGCTGCTGCTGTGATAGAGATGTATGGAGACATCTGAGACTCTTCTTTGGACACGACAACAACAACATAAAATTCACATATAGCACAAATATAAAGATTGTTTTACCATTTACATAAATCAATGATAATTATACAAGGGGCTGAAAAACAAGCCTGATTAATATCCACAAAGGAAGATCAAACATGTCAATTAGGGAGAGAAGAGAGTTTACCGGTTCCGTGGTCCTTGGACTCCGCCCAGTACTGGCTGATGCAACGGTATCCCATATATACCGCCACCATCGGACACCGGATCATACATCCTCAGCACAACCTAAGGTATGTGAAATAACCATCAATCTCTCTTTCAGGCAATATCTGATGTTCTGTTTAATAAAATTATAAATAAGTTAGATTTATTATCAAATTGATTAATTAAAACCGTTTTATATACTTTTATTAAAATATATATTTGCTAAGATCTCGTGAGAGAGTATAAGCCTATTCTATAAGTCATATTTACAAAACATTCTATCGTTCAATCAATACTTTTATTAAGGCATTTCGTCTTATAAACAGATTCTTCCGATAGATACAGAAAAGCAGTGAAAGAAAAGGAAGAAAGGCATTCAAATATACAAAGTGTATGTCAAATATTAATATGTAGAAGACTACAGAGATCTGTAAAATTACTTTGAAATAATATTACATACATTTAGATTAATATAAAGATATCCTACTGCTTTAATTTAATATATAAATTCACAATTATATAATTAACATGTAGGCCGAATATATATATATAGTTTAATTTCTTTTAAATTTCAACAAAACAGCGATAAATAAATTATCGTTTATTTTTGGCTGCTCTGCCCTCTTTAAAATCAAACAATATCTGTGAAAAATTATGTTCTATGTACTAAATATCATTCAGTATCTGATGAATTTATTTTTGGCTTCCGTAGAAATCACAGCAATAAATATATAAAACAGCCAACTATTTTATATCAGTACAGCTTTAAGTTATTTGGTATATAAACGCATAAGTCCAAAGCATCCTAGAAAAAAGGTCCGTAGCATTATTTTAAACCAATTTACTTTATTTTAAAATCACACATATATAAAAATATACATAAATATATATATGATATGTCGGTGGACGAGTGGGTAACACCCTCGATTCCCGACAGCCATGAACCGGGATTGAATCCCACGTTAACATTTTGTTTAATATGTGAATAACCTTCACATATTATTCATTGTTGCAAATATCATAAACTAGGTTGCTCTTGTTTAGCGGTACCTAATAAAGTGATTTTGGAACCGAACCGTAATATATATATTTATAATAATGAAGGCATATCCTGACCAGGAGCATATCTGCTTTTTAGATGGCAGAACGCCATCTAGTGGAACAGAAACCAACTAAGCATTGATTTAACCTGTTTCCTGATTATTGGCCAACATTCGTGGATGGCTTTTCTTGATTTATCAAGGAAATGGGTTGGCCAAATATCAGGGAACAGGTTAAATCAATGTTTAGGTGATTTCTGTTCCACTAGATGGCGCTCTGCCATCTAAAAATTACATGTGCTCCTGGTCAGGATATGCCTTCATTATTTTTAATATCAACACCTGACCCTTTTTATTTATTTATTTATTTTATATTATTTTCTCATATATATACATGCAGACCGTATAATAAATTCAGCCTAATACATTAATAGAACGGTCTGTAGCTTAAATTGACGAAACTTCACTGATCAGCAATGCAAACCCTCTTTTAATTTTTATACATTGCAGTATAGTCTGTAGAAAAATAGATTTCAATATATATTAATATATTATATAATAAAAAGCATATATTGGATTGAATTTAAAAAAAGATTTACCCCAACCGTTATCAAGTGAGTTTGTTCATACAAAATATAATGCCTTGATAAAGGTGGCGTTCAGCCAACCGGTATATTGGAAAATGAATCTTTTATTTAATCCAATATATGTATTTTTTATTATCTAATGGTTAAAGTATGGATTGTTCTATTTTCAGAACAAGTATAAATATTTATAAATAAAAGTAGCATCAATAAAATTTCTTTATAATATTCATTTGATAACTAATTTCTACAAATTCATTATTTTATTATTATTATTATAAAGGTTTCCTGTGTGTGTATGTAAATAAATTACATTATTATCATTTAAAATGAGTCTCTTTTACACCACACTTTCTATTATATTTTAATTTGTAAACTCCACTTAATGAGGGTATCTTTGTGTATGATATATTTTATATATTTCAATATATACAGGGTGATCCAAAAGTCCCGCACAACTTTAAAAATTAATAACTCCGCGAATATTTGCGCTAGAGCAATGCGGTAAACACCATTGTGTTCAGGATGCAATGGGAATTTTTATGGCAAATAATGAAAAATTCGAAATTGATTTT
>CP092883.1:58043715-58078664 GCA_030710605.1 Cordylochernes scorpioides | reverse complement strand
ACTTTACAATTTGAAAAATAATTTAAAACTGATGAAGGTCAAGTGTGGATTTCAAAAACAGAAAAAGACATATCTCCTGACCACGAGCACATAAAAATTGTATATGGTAAAACGAAATCTAGTGGAACAAAACAAACCAAACGTTGATTTCTTGATAAATCAAGAAATTGGGTTCACCAAATATCACGGTACAAGTTGACTAAAGGTTTAGTTTATTATTTGTTCCAGTAGATGGCGTTCTGCTATCTAAGATGCTCCGCTGTGAGCGCATTCAGGAAATTCCTTTCTTCTTTTTTTTTTAATACCTGATAGATTCAATACATGATGGATTGTCCAAAAGTCCTTCATGGAACAGTAGAGGATAGGACTGTGAGAGGAGTCTATGAAACCGAGATTGAAACTACTTTATTACAATGTACATATAAGGTTAAATACAGAATATTAGTGAAAATGAATAAATAAGATAATATGTGTGATAAATATATGAATAAATAAAGGTAAATATAGGTATACAGTTCTCATTGGTGACGTCCACTGCGGGAAAGATTCCGCCAACGATGGATTGCAAGAGTTCTTTCATACAGAGTGGACAGTTCGATGTGATTGTCTGAGATTTTCCTCCCCAAGACCAAGATGGCACTTGTAGGTGGTAGCCTTCACCATTTGTTAGCTTCATTGTCTCGAAATTGAGGCCGACGTTGGAATGCCAGGGGTCGACCGAGTTCCTGATATCTCGCAGAGTATTACTAGCTCACGGCATGGAGAATGAGCTCTGCTTCAGGTGATAGTTAGTGCTAGAGAAAAAAGAGGATGAAGTCCAAATATATGGAAAATTGGTGGTTAAGGTTGATGGTGAGACCAGATAATGAAGTAATGACAATGTGGTTGAAGGAAGAACGGTCTGTACACTGAAGAATAGGGAAGTGTTCTTTGGATGATGGAGGGCTTGTTGGAGGTATGACAAGGACTGAATCCTAGGACAACGTCTTGCTGAAGAAGATAGGAATGATCCTAAGGGAATTGACTTGGGTAGCAGCTGATCAGCGATAAGTCCGTCAGCTAGGAATGTTGTGGTTGGGTAACGGCAAGTCCGCCCACGGTAACTCCTGGAGGCTTGAGGTCCTAGAAGTCTCATATCACATGATACCAATATTCAAAACTTTGAATTCAAATTACATACATATCTTCAAAAATAAAAAGGCGTATTCTGACCAGGAGCACATGTGCTTTTCAGATGGTAGAGCCATCTAGTGGAACAGAATATTGATTTAACCTGTTCCCTGATATTTGGCCAACCAAATTTCTTAATAAATCAAGAAAAGCCATCCACGAAAGCGTTTTTCGCTGTTGGCGCTCGTCAACGTGGAGTAGTCTGTACCACTGATAAATATATTTAGCTCGCGTTGGCTATCCATTACACCTATTTATCAAGCTGGCTGATTTCAGCGGCTGAGGAAGTCATTTTATCCATCTGGAACTTGAAGAATCTCTCAGCAGCTTCTTTTTCTGCTGACAATCTGCGAGCTTCCCGGCCAAGATGTTCTTGTAGTTTCTCCGACGCCGCCATTAAGAGCATATCGACTCTGTATGGTGGTTGACATCCTTGGTGTCGGCATGCTGGGTAGAATAGATTCGGGCTGGAAGGTCTCTGTGCTGGGATTGTGTAGTCCTCCCCAGAGACGAACAGACTTCCTTCTTCCATCTCTATCCACGGCTTAGAAGATAGAGGCTTTGGTGCTTCTGTCTTGTCAAAGAACAAGACTTTGTTTGTTGAGCCAAATGTGATATGTGGAGGCGCTGCCTCTTCCTCACTGGTCCGATGGTGTCTTCAGTGGTTTCTCGATGTTGACTGCGTTTTTGCTGGAAAGCTTAGATTTCTTTTTGATACATCCACATGAATTACCCATTTTAATCTGACTTTGTCTATTGTTATTTATCTGTGATAGTTAGCTTTGGTAGGAGATTAGTTAATTTCGCTTCGATTTTATCATATTACCACGTGGAAAATAAGGGAAGACCAAATTCGGGATGAGACAACAATTTATTTCAGGCAAGGACAAAACTATGAATGATAAGCTAAAGATAAGCAATGAGAGAAGTGTACAGAGTATAGCAAAATATAAACATAAAAATAATACTCTGTTAATAAAAATAAATACTTTGTTACAATATATATGGGAAGATGAACAAGCATGTGAGTGGACCATATAAACGTTCTACCTTCCAAAACATGATTGGAGCAGTTGAACCTATTATCTGAAATGATTGATTGCTCGACTTAAGGATGGTGGAAATATAAAATTATGAAAATATAAACTGTAGACCTCTGAAATTCAGACATAAGTATAACAATGTCTTCTAAGAACATGGCTAGATGTATGTGACTGACGTTTGGGATGGAATACAGACAATTTTAAGTTTCCAGATGGTGGTGGTGCCTTGGCTATGGATCAGATCGGTCCATGCACCCTGACCAAAATACCAGCCAACTGAGGTAATGGTGGTGTCTTGTCCATGGATCAGATCGGTCCATGCACCCTGATCACAATACCGGCCAACTGAGGTGTCTTGTCCGTATGTATGTTCTCTTCTGTATTGATGTTGCTTAATGAAAAGGATGGGTACCATTGCACAAGTCTGCCACATTTCAGAGTTCCCTGGTTCACGGTTACCCTAGCGGCTCAGGGCTCACGACACCGTACTTCACCCTACAGGACAGACCCTTACTTGCGCTGCTTCTCCCTCCCGCCAAGTAGAGGAGGACTTCTGGGCGGGTTTCAGATAGATTCTTGCAAGAATATGACTACGAGACCGAGAAATGATTAAGAATCTATATAATTTCATTGAAGATAATTCTGCACACACAGTCATAGAGTAACAAGTCCAAAATTTAAAAAAGTAAATTCTATGCGACGGTTTTGCAACAGAAATGATACCATCTTCAGACAAAAAATATCGCATTAAAATATCCCACAGCTTGTTCTTGAATAGTTAGAACCATTATCTCTATCTTTAGTATCACTTTATTATCCAAGAAGGATAAGAAAATATATTGTAATAATGATAAGAAAATCAAACAAGAATATTTTCCAAAATACAAAAAAATATTATTTGTAAAACTTATAACGAGTATATTTTATATAGTTTAATACTATTAGTAGTACACACACGGGTACAGGCCATGATAATCATGGTGGGTAGAAGTAGGCGACTGATTTTACTGTAAGTGTACCACATGTCTACATATATGAAGAGCAGTTGCTTGTACAAAATATTTCCTATGTCCTCGCCAAGTAGAATCTTAATTCCCCTGATGTCCCACTTCTTATCATACTGGAGATTTGAATAACATCGCGTTGTGGGTGATGTTCTTGTAATAGGGATTCCATTATCAGAAGATATGAACAAAGAATCTTGAAGATATGGACACTGAATTAAGTCATTCGTATCCACAACGCATTTTCATCTGTAAATATCTTTCTTGACAGATGTGGAAGTTGGTATCATCTTGTATGAAGTTGACCCAATCTTGATTTTCATTGAATGCTTCTGAATTGTATTCACAAACCAAACAAATATATTGAGAATCCAGAAGACTCAGGTGTTTTCGTTTACTTAATAAAGGGGAAATGTTTGTAGATATTGAACATAAGCTGTTGAATATCTCCTGTAGTCGCCGAATGAAGACCTTGATAAAACATTTGTTTATAAATATTTTACATTTTTCAAGGTGATTGATAAAATGAGGGAAGAAGTGCTCCACTCCACAGACAATGGCTGATTGCTCCCCCTCCCCTCTAAATTGCTTTTCCTCCTCCTTCATGTACATATATAACCGTTAATGGGAATCCCCTTGTAAGACAATAGTGTCTTAATAAAGGTTTTTGTTGTTGTTGTTGTTGCCAAAAAATGAAGATTTTGAGTAAAAATTTGCTCTGGCATGTGACTCATTGCCCGAAGACGTAGACAGCCAACTCGAAGACGCTATCGAGGCTGAATCATAGGTGACAAGGGACTATAACTATTACTGCTGTTTAGCCTAGATAAAGGCTCTCGGCATAGTCACATTGTATCTTGCAGAATGTGACATATGATAGTATTAATTTTAAAAAGTGTAAAGTTCAATGTTTCTTTGCGGCAAGTAATGTTGAGCGCATTAAACACTGAAGGCAAAGTCCATGTGCAATTTTGTTCTTGTTATATCTTTAAAAAATTTTCATTCAATCTAATTTGCTTCCATGTCCTGCTTCCATGTATCTTAAAGATTGGTAACATATGGAAAGGGACACAATTTTTTTTTTCAATCTTTTCAAAATTCAAACCTGGAAAGGTTTAAGAATATGTTTAATTCTTGGATATGGGATGGGCAGCCAATTTATGAAATCTTCCTCACTGATCATCCCATCTTTCTTGTTTTGATCTCCAATCAGGGTGATACCATCAACATATCAATGCTTAATGTGAATTCTAAAGAGTCAGGATCTTGAAACGATGGTGTGTAGTAAATCTAGGCAGAGGTAACATTGGGCTAAGCATTCTTTGTAGTTGCAGCTGTGTTGGCTGAAGTAGAGGTAACCATTTGCCTCCGAAGACCTTCATCCTTATAGTACCATAGCTCTCTCTCTCCTTTATCTGAAGAACTTAGAATAATTGACTATCTTGATGATATAAGGTATCTATTCTTTCTTTGGCCCAACTGGTGACATTCGGAAATAAGTGTCATATTCTATGTACACTGGTGTTATTCCATTTTTGAATAGTACGTTTAATCTTGTTGATAGACCTATAAGTTGCAATAGTAATTCATCTGGAAGATGAATTTTTCCATTTAACTCCATACAGGAGTATGAAGTGGCGACTTTAGAATAGAAACGATTGCAGCGACGTGAGGAAAGCCCCTCACGGTTTGAAATCATTCAACCATATAAAAAGAGTTTAAGGAAGGTTAACGTAAATTACAAGTTATTTTCCAAATATGATAGGCTATCTTGGGCAGCATCAGGACAGCCAAAACTTAATTGGAAAAAAATCGAAGCTGCGCGCTCTACACGGCGTTTTTTTTTCCTAATTGATTATCAGGATATTTATAGATCCAGAAAGAGGAACATTTCGAATTTGGCGCTGCAGACTTGATAACAACATCCGGTTTGATGAGAGAACGAGTTCTGAGAGAGGCATGGTCTGATAGAGTAACGGCGGAAAGGTTAATGAAAGTAGAAAAGGCTGAAGGAAGGGTATAACAGAACGCTAATTACGAACAGCACTAGATTGTTATAGTATCATCTCGAGACCGGGTTATGGAGGGGGCTTAATGTTTGAGAGGCCATAAGTATCATCTCGGGCGAATTCGATAAGAAGAGATTGAGATAGTCCGGTTAAGTTGACCCGGGTGGCGAAGAACAGATGAGCCGACTGTTATAAAAAATAGCCGTGGATAAATGACGGCATTCTGCCCGCAGGCAATCCTTTAGGATGGATATACTCAGAAAATCAGCATTCAAATCAATTTGATGGCACCATGTGATATTGAGCAGTAACTGCCACTCATTAAACTTCCTCATCAAGTTCGCCAATTTCAGCAGCAGAAGAGGTTAATTTCTCTTGACGGAACTGCATAAATCTTGCTGCAGCCTCCTGCTCTGCTGCAAGATTGCGAGCTTCCTGGAGCAGATATTCTTGAAGCCTTACAGATGCTGCTTGTAAGAGAGCCTCGACTTTGTACGGTGGCTTACATTCTTGCTGTCGGCATAATGGACAGAATAAGTTTGGAGTTGAAGGATGTTGAGCTGGAATGGAATAATCCATTCCAGAGGTAAACTGACTACTGTCATCCATCTCCATTAACGGTCTTGAGAAGAGCATTTTAGGCGCTTCTGTCTGAACAAAAAAACAGACTTGGTTTGTTGATCCAAAGCTGATGTGTCCTGGACGTTGTCTTTGTCCCACTTGCTTAATAGTTCTTGTTGAGTTTACCTGCTTTTTAACATTCATTTTACTTGATTTCTTAGACATCTTTTTGCAGCATCCACATACATTCCCCATTTTAATGTAACTTTACTTATTATTACATATCTGGGTTATGTGGATCTATAGAAAAAGATTAATCTAGTTTAATTATAATCTAAAAAAAGCGAAAAATATTTGCGATTCTCATATACGAGCAAATCATAAACAATTCCTAAAAAAACATCAACAAATTAACAAAATTATACATACACAAGCATATCACATCTTTCATTTTAAGAGTACCATGTACTTTATATTAATTCAACAAAAAGCTCTAGTTTTGTAAATCATTTGCTGATTGGAAGTTTATTTGAAAAAAATATAGCTACATCTCGACGTTTCACTGACTCTCTGTCACTATCCTTAGGATATGCAAGCCAACACCTCGACCTGCCCACTCTGTGAACTCTCGCAGTCCATCGGTGGCGGAGTCTTTCTCGCGGTGGGCGCCACCAATGAATACCTTGTATATATTTATATCGCCGCTAGTTTGCGGCGACGGTCAATAGATGGCGTCAATTTTTGACGTTTATTTTGACGGGAGAAGCCCTATGCTTCTATGGATCAATTTCCTCCCGGCAATTTTTCCATCTATATTCTAGCCATAGATTTGGCCCAGCCACCTTGCCAGCAAAACACCTCTTTGGTAGATTGTGAAGATTCCATTAGATCCCGTGTGGATCTCATGGAATAAAGTCTGCCCAAGACTGACGAGGGCCATTAACCTGAAACCATGGTCTCTAGGTGGACGCTTCTCAATCTCCTTAGGATAGTGATACAATATTGAAGCGTAGAAATCAAGTCTTGGAATTTCATAAGATGTAAAAGTATTTATTGATGAAGGCGACTAATCGACAATTATCAACACCTCAACAAAATTATCTACAGCTAGAGAATATTGAGCATTCAAGCTAGACAACATATACGATGATTTTTACAAATATAAATTAATAAATCTGTTGAGTATATTCATTGAACAATTAAATTAGATAATAAAATGTAAATTATTTCTTCGCCATAATATGATATAAGGAGACAGATACAATTTTGTTCACACTTGGTTATCTCGTATGTCTTCAATAAAGGTCACTGTAATATCTTTCAGAGTTATTGTCCGATATACATGCTAAAAGGCACAACTTCCTTAAGTTTTGTCTCTCCATGACTATATATAATAAGACCACATTTACCTCTCCCTATAAGACAACATCCTCTAAAAAGAGGTTAGAATTAAAATAATTTATCTCTAGACCATGAAACCACGCGGCGCACAAGCTCCGCGTTTTTGAGAAATGAAGAGGGGAGAGTTCGAGTTTATAAATAATACAAATTTTTCCTAGGTAATAAACAAAAATATAATATAAATATATTTGATCAAGTGAAGGCCAAAATTAGGTTTACCTCTGTAGTTTATAGAGAGTATAGAGTTTTTTAAACGATAGCTCTCCAAAATATCTGTGAAGATTCTAAAGGCTGACCTCATCCGTGGTGTCTTAACCACCAAGGAGAGCGACAAAAGACACTGTGACACAGCTGAAGAACAGCCAACAGCACCATCTTTTGACAAATGCTGCTACATTGAGTACTGCACTGTCTATAGCTTAGTGCAGTATATAAAGCCACGGGCGGAAATATTGGGAAAGGACGCAGTTTTCCAGCTGATGAAGATGTCTGATTAGATTCTGGTCGGATTGGAAAGCATCGAAAAGGAGGAAGATCTATCCGAGGAAGGCCTCACCATCGGGAACACCCTCCTCAAAGTATAAGAAACGAAGACATCGTCGAAGCGCTGCGGCCCTACTGCAGGGTTGTCTCCCTGACCCCTGAGGTAGTGGTGGTTACACCTGGACCACCGGCAACAGAGAGACCATCGTTCTTCTAAATGAAGGATTGAAACTTCATAATTTCCCTGTAAAACTGGTAATTGTCTCTAAAAGAGAATTTACGCATGCCTAACATCACCGTCAAGTAAGGGTATGAAAAACAAAACAAAAAAGACATATCCTGACCGCGCTCATATTAGAATTGTATATGATAGAGCGATATCTATATAGTGGTAAAAAAAACTAAACCTTGATTTCTTGATAAATCAAGAAATTGGGTTGACCAAATATCACGAAACAAGTTGAATAAACGCTCAGTTTATTTTTGTTTTAATAGATGGCGGTCTTCCATCTAAATTGCTCCGCTGTGAGCGCGGTCAGGATATGCCTTTTTTTTTTTTTTTGCTTTTAATATCTGATAGATTCAATACATGATGGATTGTCCAATGGTCCTTTATGGAGCTGTTGAGGATAGAACTGTGAGAGGAGGAGTCTACGAGACTGAGTTTGAAACTACTTTATTACAACGTACATATAAGGTTAAATACGAAATATTAATAAAAAGAATAAAAAGGATAATGTCTGTGATAAATATATGAATAAATAAAGGTAAAAAAAGCTATGCAGTTCTCATTGGTGAGTTCCACGGCGGGAAAGATTCCGCCAACGATGAACAGCAAGAGTTCTTGCTTACAGAGTGAACAGGTCGATGTGATTGTTTGGAATTCTCCTCACAAAGACTAAGATTGTACTTGTGGATGGTAGCCTTCACCATTTGCCAGCTTCATTGTCTCGAGATGGAGGTCGACGCCGAAGTGCCAGGGATAGACCGAGTTCCTGATATCTCACAAGTATTTCTAGTGAGAAGAACGTTTTAGTTATCTGAAGAAGAGCTTGCCCGAAAGCTTCCTTCAATCAGGGGAATAAAAAGAATTGCAGCGTTGTAAGTATTTCTAGATCACGACTTGGCTAATAATCTCTACTTCAACTGATAGTAAGTGCTTGAGAAAAAAGAGGATGAAGTCCAATTAGATCAAAATTTGGTGGTTTTGATTGATGGTAAGACGAGATAATGAAGGAATGACGATGTGGTTGAACGAAGAACGGCATGTATTCTGAAGAAGAGGGAAGTGTTGTTTGGATGATGGAGGGGATGTTAGAAGGATGACAATGATCGATCCTAGGACAACATCTTGCAGAAGAAGGTAGAAATGATCCTAAGAGAATTGACTTGGGTAGCAACTGATCAGCGATAAGTCTCTCAGCTAGGAAGGTTGTAGTTGAGTAACGGAAAGTTCGTCCAAGGTAACTCCTGGAGGCTTGAGATCCTAGAAGTCTCATGTATACATGATACCAATATTCAAAACATTAAATTTAAATCACATACATATCTTTAATATGTAAAAAAAGTTATCCTGACTAAGAGCACATGTGCTTTTCAGATGGCAGAGCGCCATCTAGCGGAACAGAATTCTATTAAATATTGATTTAGCCTGTTTCCTGATATTTGGGCAACCCAATTTCTTGATAAATCAAGAAAGGCCATCCACGAACGCGTTTCGCGCCAGCGTGGAGTAGGCTGTACCACTCATAAATATATTTAGCTCGCGTTGGCCATCCATTTCGCCTATTCATCAAGCTGGCTGATTTCAGCAGCTGAGGAAGTCATTTTATCCATCTGGAACTTGAAGAACTTCTCAGCAGCGTCTTGCTCTGCTGACAGTCTGCGAGCTTCCTGGCGAAGATGTTCTCGGAGTTTTTCCGACGCCGCTATTAAGAGCATATCGACTCTGTAAGGTGGTTGACATCCCTGGTTTCGGCATGCTGGGCAGAATAGATTCGGGCTGGAAGGACGCTGTGCTGGGATTGTGTAGTCCTCCCCAGAAACGAAAAGACTTCCTTCCTCCATCTCTATCCAAGGCTTATAAGATAGAGCCTTTGGTGCTTCTGTCCCGTCAAAAAACAAGACTTTGTTCGTTGCGCCAAACGTGATATGTGGAGGCCGCTGCCTCTTCTTCACTGGCTTGATGATGCTCTCGGTGATTTCTCGATGTTGACTGCGTTGTTTGCTGGAAAGCTTAGATTTCGTTTTCATACATCCACATAAGTTATACCCATTTTAATCTGACTTTGTCTATTGTTATTTATCTGTGATAGTTAGCTTTGAAAAGAGATTAGTTAATTTCGCTTCGATTTTATCATATTGCCACGTGGAAAATAAGGAAAGACCAATTTCGGGATGAGACAACAATTTATTTCAGGCAAGGACAAAACTATGAATGATAAGCAAAAGATAAGCAATGAGGGAAGTGTACAGAGTATAGCAAAATATAAACATAAAAAATAATACTCTGCTAATAAAAATAAATACTTTGTTACAATATATATGGGAAGATGAACAAGCATGAGTGGACCATATAAACATTCTACCATCCAAAACATGATTGGAGGAGTTACGCAAATTATCTGAAATACTTAATTACTTGACTTGAGGATGATGGAAGAGTAAGATGATTTAAATATAAACTGTAGACCTCTGAAATTCAGACATATGTATAACAATATCTTCTAAGAACATGGCTAGATGTATATGACTTTGACATTTGGGATGGGAGGAAAGACGATTTTAAGTTTCCATATAGATGGTGGTGGTGTCTTGTCCATGGATCAGAACAGATCGGTCCATGCACCCTGATCACAATACCAGCCAACTGAGGTGGTGGTGTCTTGTCCATGGATCAGAACAGATCGGTCCATGCACCCTGATCACAATACCAGCCAACTGAGGTGGTGGTGTCTTGTCCATGGAGCAGATCAGATCGGTCCATGCACCCTGATCACAATACCAGCCAACTGAGGTGGTGGTGTCTTGTCCATGGATCAGAACAGATCGATCCATGCACCCTGATCACAATACCGGCTAACTGAGGTGGTGGTGTCTTGTCCATGGATCAGAACAGATCGGTCCATGCACCCTGATCACAATACCAGCCAACTGAGGTGGTGGTGTCTTGTCCATGGATCAGAACAGATCGGTCCATGCACCCTGATCACAATACCAGCCAACTGAGGTGGTGGTGTCTTGTCCATGGAGCAGATCAGATCGGTCCATGCACCCTGATCACAATACCAGCCAACTGAGGTGGTGGTGTCTTGTCCATGGATCAGAACAGATCGGTCCATGCACCCTGATCACAATACCAGCCAACTGAGGTGGTGGTGTCTTGTCCATGGAGCAGATCAGATCGGTCCATGCACCCTGATCACAATACCAGCCAACTGAGGTGGTGGTGTCTTGTCCATGGATCAGAACAGATCGGTCCATGCACCCTGATCACAATACCAGCCAACTGAGGTGGTGGTGTCTTGTCCATGGAGCAGATCAGATCGGTCCATGCACCCTGATCACACTACCGGCCAACTAAGGTGATGGTGGTGTCTTGTCCATGGAGCAGATCAGATCGGTCCATGCACCCTGATCACAATACCGGCCAACTGAGGTGATGGTGATGTCTTGTCCATGGAGCAGATCAGATCGGTTCGTGCACCCTGATCACAATACCGGTCAACTGAGGTGGTGATGTCTTGTCCATGGACAAGATCAGATCGGTCCATGCACCCTGATCACAATACCGGCTAACTAAGGTGGTGGAGGTGTCCTGTCCATGGATCAGATCAGTCCATGCACTCTGATCGCAATACCGGCCAACTGAGGTGATGGTGGTGTCTTGTCCATGCACCCTGATCACAATTCCGGCTAACTGAGGTGGTGGTGGTGTCTTTTCCATGGAGCAGGTCAGATCAGTCCATGCACCCTTATCACAATACCGGTCAACTGAGGTTATGGTGGTGTCTTGTCCATGCACCCTGATCATAATACCGGTCAACTGAGGTGACGGTAGTGTCTTGTCCATGGATCAGATCAGATCGGCCCATGCACCCTGATCAAACTACCGGCCAACTGAGGTGGTGATGTCTTGTCCATGGAGCATGTTGTTCAATGGAAAAGGGGGTGCCATTGCCCCGTTAGTCAGCCACATTTCAGAGTTCCCTGTTCACGGTTACCGTAGCTGCTCGGGGCTCACGACCCCGTACTTCACCCTACAGGACAGTCTCTTACTTGCGCTGCTTCTCCCGCCCGCCACGTAGAAGAAGACCTCTGGGCGGGTTTCCAGATATATTCCTGCAAGAATATGACTTCGACCTAGAAATGATAAAGAATCTATATGATTACCTAGAAAATAATTCTTTAGTAACAGAGTAACAAGACTAAATTCAAAAAAGGTAAATTCTATGCAACGTTTTTGCAACAGCATTAGTACCATCTTCAGATAAAAGTAATTTATTAAAATATCACAGCTTGGCCTTCAATAGTTAGAACCATTATCTGTATCTTTAGTATCACTTTATTATCCAAGAAGGATAAGAAAATATATTGTAATAATGATAAGAAAATCAAACAAGAATATTTTCCAAAATACAAAAAAATATTATTTGTAAAACTTATAACGAGTATATTTTATATAGTTTAATACTATTAGTAGTACACACACGGGTACAGGCCATGATAATCATGGTGGATAGAAGTAGGCGACTGATTTTACTGTAAGTGCACCAAATGTCTACATATATGAAAAGCAGTTGCTTGTACAAAATATTTCCTATGTCCTCGCCAAGTAGAATCTTAATTCCCCTGATGTCCCACTTCTTATCATACTGGAGATTTGAATAACATCGCGTTGTGGGTGATGTTCTTGTAATAGGGATTCCATTATCAGAAGATATGAACAAAGAATCTTGAAGATATGGACACTGAATTAAGTCATTCCTATCCACAAAGCATTTTCATCTGTAAATATCTTGCATGACAGGCGTGGAAGTTAGTAGCTTCTTGTATGAAGTTGACTCAATCTGGCTGTTCATTGAATTCTTCAGCTGAATTGTATTCACAAACCAAACAGATATATTGAGAATTCAGAAGAATGAAGTGTCTTCTTTGACCCCAGAAACAGCAAATGTTTATAGATATTGAATATAAGCTGTTGAATATCTCCTGTAGTCACCGAATGAAGACCTTGATAAAACATTTGTTTATAAATATTTAACATTTTTCAAGGTGATTGATAAAATGAGGGAAGAAGTGCTCCACTCCACAGACAATGGCTGATTGCTCCCCCTCTCCTCTAAATTGCTTTTCCTCCTCATTCATGTACATATATAACCTTTTAGGGGAATCCCCTTGTAAGACAATAGTGTCTTAATAAAGGTTTTTGTTGTTGTTGTTGCCCAAAAAAATGAAGATTTTGAGTACAAAATTTGCTCTGGTACTCACTGGGGTCAGCCTATCTTTCTTGTTTTGATCGCCAATCAAGGTAGTAACATCCAATATATCGGTGCTTAATGTGAATTTTTCATAGTTCACAGGATCTTAAAACGATGGTGTGTAGTGAATCTAGGCAGAAAAAAACATTAGTCTAGGCATTCTGTTTAGTTGCAGCTGTGTTGGCTGAAGTAGAGGTAACCATTTGCCTCCTAAGGCCTTCGTCTTTATAGTACTATAGCTTCTTTATCTAAAGAACTTGGAAGAATTGGCTATCTTGATGATATAAGGTATATATTCCTTCTTTGGCCCAACTGGTGACATTCGAATAAGTGCCATATTCAATGTACAGTGGCTCTATTACATTTTTGAATAGTACGATGAATCTCGTTGATAGAACGATACGTTGCAAGAGTAGTTCATCTGGACGATGAAGTTACCATTTAACTCCATCTAGGAGTATGAAATGGCGACTTTAGAATAGAAAAGATGGAGGAGACGTGAGAGAAAGCCTTTAAGGTTTAAAAGCATTCAACTTTGATAACAGAGTTTAAGGAAGGTTCATTTAAATTCCAGAACATTCTCCAAATATGATAGGCTATCTTGGACAGCACCAAGACAGCCAAAACCTTATTGGATACCTATTGAAGCTGCGCTCTCTACACGCCGCTTTTTGCCTAATTTATAATCAGGATATTGATAGATCTAGAATGATAAACAATCTGAGCTTGGCGATGCAGACTCGACAATCAAGTCCGGTTTGATGGGAGAACGAGTTCTGAGAGAGGCATGGTCTGATAGAGCAACGGCAGGAAGTTAATGAAAGAATGAAGATTGGGCTGAAGGAAGGGTATATCAGAAGGCTAAATACGAACAACACTAGATTGTTATAGTATCATCTCGGGCCCGGCTTATGGACCGAAATGTCTGGGAGGCCATAAGACAAGTATCATCTCGGGCGATTTCGGTAAAAAGAGATTGAGATAGTCCGGTTAAGTTGACCAGGGTGGCGAAGAACAGATGAGCCGACTTTTAGCAAAGATAGCCGTGGATAAATGACGGCATTCTGCCCGCATACAATCCTGCAGGTTGGATATACACAGAAAATCAGCATTCAAATAAATTTGATGGCACCATGCGATATTTACCAGTAACTGCCACTTATTAAACTTCCTCATCAAGTTCGCCAATTTCAGCGGCAGAAGAGGTTAATTTCCTTTGACGGAACTGCATAAATCTTACTGCAGCCTCCTGCTTGGCTGCAAGATTGCGAGCTTCCTGGAGCAGATGTTCTTGAAGCTTTACAGATGTTGCCTGTAGTAGACCCTCGACTTTGTATGGTGGGTGACATTCTTACTGTCGGCATAATGGACAGAATATGTTTGGAGTTGAAGGATGTTGATCTGGAATGAAATAACCCATTCCAGAGGTAAACTGACTGGTATCGTCCATCTCCATTAACGGTCTTGAGATGAGCATTTTAGGCGCTTCTGTCTGAACAAAAAACAAGACTTGGGTTTTTGAGCCAAAGGTGATGTGTCCTGGACGTTGTCTTTGTCCCACTTGCTTGATAGTTCTTATTAAGTTTACCTGATTTTTAACATTCATTTTACTTGATTTCTTAGACATAATTTTGCAGCATCCACATAGATTCCCCATTTTAATGTAAATTTGCTTATTGTTACATATAGGATTAGGTGGATCTTTATAATAAGATTAATCTAGTTTAATTATAATCTGAAAAAAAAAACGAAAAATGTTTTCTATTCTCATATCCGAGCAAACCGTAAACAATTCCTAAAAAGCATCAACAAATCTAACTAAATGATTCACATTCAAACACATCAAATATTTCATTTTAGGGGAAACCATATACTTCATATTTATTCACCAAAAATCAAGGGTAGAAATACATTGTTGTGTGAATATCAAAAAAAGGAATGACAAAATGTTTTTCGCTAAACTCAAGAATACCGAGACGTCAACCATTATAAATGTTTTTTTATTTTTTTCTATTGTTTTCTCATATAAGGTCAAATATAGAATATTAATAAATATGAATAAATAATATAATATAATATAATGTGTGTAATAAATATAGGAATAAAAATAGGTAAATATACGTATCCAGTTTTCATTGGTGACGTTCACTGCGGGAAAGATTTCCGACAACAATGGATTGCAAGAGTTCTTCTTGCCTATAAAGTGGACAAGTCGATGTGATTGTCTGGAATTTTCTTCCCCAAGACTAAGATTGTACTTGTGGATGGTAGCCTTCACCATTTGTCAGCTTCATTGTCTCGAGATAGAAGCCGACGTTGAAGTGCCAGGGATAAGCCCAGTTCCTGATATCTCGCAGAGTATTACTAAATCACAGCATGGCTAATGAAATCTACTTCAACTGATAGTAAGTGCTTGCGAAAAAAGAGCATGAAGTCAAATTAGATCAAAATTTGGTGGATGAGGTTGATGTTGAGACGAGATAATGAAGGAATGGCGATGTGGTTGAAAAAAGAAACGGCCTGTGTTCTGAAGAAGAGGGAAGTGTTGTTTGAATGATAGATGGGGATGTTGGAAGGATGACAAGGACCGAATCCTAGGAAAACATCTTGCAGAAGAAGGTAAAAATGGTCCTGTGAAAGTTTACTTGGGTAGCAACGGACCAGCGATAAGTCCGTCAGCTAGGAAGGTTGTAGTTGGGTAACGGCATATCCGCCCACGGTAACTCCTGGAGGCTTGAGGTCCTAGAAGCCTCATGTACACATGATACCAATATTCAAAACTTTGAATTAAAATTACAAAAATATTTTTTAAAATAAAGAAAGCATATCTTGACCAGGAGCACATGTACTTTTCAGATGGGAGCGCCATCTAGTGGAACAGAAATCGATTAAATATTGATTTAGCCTGTTACCTGATATTTGGCCAACCCAGTTTCTTAATAAATCAAGAAAAGCCATCCACGAACGCGTTTTGCGCTGTTGGCGCTCGTCAACGTGGAGTAGGCTGTATTACTGATAAATATATTTAGCTCGCGTTGGCCACCCATTTCTCCTATTCATCAAGCTGGCTGATTTCAGCGGCTGAGGAAGTCATTTTTTCCATCTGGAACTTGAAGAATCTCTCAGCAGCTTCTTGCTCTGCGGAAAGTCTACGAGCTTCCTGGCGAAGATTTTCTTGTAGTTTTTCCGATACCGCCATTAAGAACATATCAACTCTGAATGGTGGTTGACATCCTTGGTGTCGGCATGCTGGGCAGAATAGATTCGGAGTGGAAGGACGCTGTGCTGGGATTGTGTAGTCCTCCCCAGAGACGAACAGGCTTCCTTCCTCTATCTCTATCCACGGCTTAGAAGATAGAGCATTTGGTGCTTCTGTCCTCTCAAAGAACAAGACTTTGTTCGTGGAGCCAAACGTGATATGTGGAGGCCGCTGCCTCTCCTTCACTGGTCCGATGATGCCTTCGGTGATTTCTCGATGTTGACTGCGTTGTTTGCTGGAAAGTTTGGATTTCTTTTTCATACATCCACATAAGTTACCCATTTTAATCTGACTTTGTCTATTGTTATTTATCTGTGATAGTTAGCTTTGGAAAGAGATTAGTTAATTTCGCTTCGATTTTATCATATTGCCACGTGGAAAATAAGGAAAGACCAATTTCGGGATGAGACAACAATTTATTTCAGGCTAGGACAAAACTATGAATGATAAGCAAAAGATAAGCAATGAGGGAAGTGTACAGAGTATAGCAAAATATAAACAAAAAAATAATACTCTGCTAATAAAAAATAAATACTTTGTTACAATATTGCCGCGTGGAAAATTAGGGAAGACAAAAACTTCAGGATGAGACAATAATTTATTTCAGGCAAGGACAAACTAAGAATGGTAAACAAAAGATAAGCCACGAGGGACATTTACAGAGTAGCAAGATATAAACATAAAAATGACCACTCTGTTAATGAAAATAATGAAATTAATAAAACTTTGTTACAATATATATGGGAAGATGAACAAATATGTGAGTGGACTATATATAATTTCTACCTTCCAAAACATGATTGGAGAAGTTGCACTAATTATCTGAAATGCTTAATTGCCCGACTTTATAATGGTGGAAGTGTAAGATGGTGTAAATAAAAGCTGTAGACCTCTGAAATTCCGACATAAATATAACAATTTATTCTAATAACATGGCTAGATGTATGTGACTTTGAAGTTTGGGATTGGAATACAGACGATTTTAAGTTTCCAGATGGTGGTGGTGTCTTGTCCATGGATCAGATCAGTCCATGCACCCTGATCACAATACCGGCCAACTGAGGTGATGGTGTCTTGTCCATGGAGCAGATCAGATCAGTCCATGCACCCTGATCACAATACCGGCCAACTGAGGTGATGGTGTCTTGTCCATGGAGCAGATCAGATCAGTCCATGCACCCTGATCACAATACCGGCCAACTGAGGTGATGGTGTCTTGTCCATGGAGCAGATCAGATCGGTCTGTGCACCCTGATCACAATACCGGCCAACTGAAGTGGTGGTGGTGTCTTGTCCATGGAGCAAATCGGTCCATGCACCCTGATCACAATACCGGCCAACTGAGGTGATGGTGGTGTCTTGTCCATGGATCATATCGGTCCATGCACCCTGATCACAATACCGGCCAACTGAGGTACCTTGTCCCTATGGATGTCCTCATCTTGATTGATGTTGCTCAATGGAAAGGACGGGTGCCATTTACCCGTTAGTCAGCCACATTTCAGAGTTCCCTGTTCAAGGTTACCGTAGCGGCTCGGGGCTCACAACACCGTACTACAGGGCAGTTCATTACTTGTGCTGCTTCTCCCACCCGCCACGTAGAGGAGAACTTCTGAGCGGGTTTCAGATAGATTCTTGCAAAAATATGACTTCGAGACCGATAATGATTAAGAATTTATATAATTTCCTAGAAAACAATTCTTCAGTTACAGAGTAAGAAGACTAAATCCAAAAGAGGTAAATTCTATGCAACGTTTTTGCAACACCATTAGTACCATCTTCAGATAAAAGTAATTTATTAAAATATCACAGCTTGGTCTTGAATAGTTAGAACCAATATCAGTATCTTTAGTATCAGTTTATTATCCAAGAAGGATAAGAAAATATATTGTACTGATGATAAGAAAATCAAACAAGAAAATTTTCCAAAACCCAAAAAATATTATTTGTAAAACTTATAACGAGTATATTTGATATAGTTTAATACTATTAATAATACCCACACGTGGTACAGGCCATGATAGTCATGGTGGGTAGAAGTAGGCGACTGATTTTACTCTTAAGTGCACCACATGTCTACACATGTGAAAAGCAGTTCGACTTTTCACTTAAAAATGTTCCAGAGACCCGTTTGGTTACTTGCACTCGCTGGTGGGGTGGGTCTTTTTCAAAAATCGGAGGCCATTGGAGCATTTTTTTTTTAATTAGAAAAAAAAGTGCCCAATTAGGGATTCAATCCCGGGTCGTAGCGGTTGAAAACTAACGGTGTACCCGTAGACCATCCTTCCATTGTGGGAAAGAACTCTCGCAGTCCATGGATGTAGGAGTCTTTCCCGCGGTGGGCGCTACCAATGAAGACCTTGTATATATATATTTTATATATATGTATATTTATCAATTATTTTATATATTTATATCTATTTATAATATATATTCATATATGCAAGTATATATACAAGTATAATTGTATATAATCATATTTATTCATATATTTTTTTATTCTGTATTTAACCTTTTATAATCTTATATGGATATTGTAATAAAGTAGTTTCAAAGGCTGAAAGGGCGTTTTCTCACGATATTTCACATTTTGTACAACTTGCAGCTTTAGAATAATTTGTAACGCTTTGCCAAATGTTTTAATTTTTGTTCGCTCCTGATGAGGACAAAATATTTTTGTGGAAACGTCGAGATAATAAAAAGATTTACTGGCCGAAGTATCTTTAATTTTAAGAGCTATGAATGCCGATCAGGCAGCCTCTATCTTTACGATTCTCTGAGGAGAGTGATAGTGGTTCACTGAAACTTCGAGAAATTGATAAAATATTGGTTGAGATGTAGCCATATTTAAAGTGGCCTTAGTGATGCCCAAGCTGATGAAGTTGAAGGTCTGATTTTTCAGGCTAGAATATCCATCAGGGGTTCAAGAAATCCTTGTCTGGAGGAGAACTCTCTCAAGGTAGGGAAGCCTCCCTTGCTGAATAAATTTGACACATTTACAACTGTATATATTTCCCTACATTTTTATCTACTAATAAAATGAAAGGATTTAAAATCACGAATGTTTCTTTTATTTACTAACTTATATGTATAAAAGAAACATTCGTGCTTTTAAATCCTTTCATTTTTATATGCATAGATGGCGCGTTATTGCTTTGTATTAATTTTATCTACTTTTTATTTATTCCTTTATTTTCGAGCATAATCTGAATATAAAACGTTCTTCCAAACCCATGTCTTGCGAATTTATGATCAATGTACACCAGCCATAAAATCCTGATGGCTTTTCAAAAACAATCAACAGTAACTAATAACCCACGTACTCAATATCTGAAGGGACAAAAGACGAGTCCAGGTGATGAAGATATCAATAAGACCATCACAACAAAGACCTTCACGTCAGGAGACGTCGTAAGTGGACTGCCAGAATCTACTCTAGAAGATTCTCCCGTGATCCAGAAGTCCGAAGAATGTCGACAGCAGGAAATGATCCAGACTGGTTGTGTAGCGGAGGAGGGCGAGCTGATCGCCTCCGACAACGGCTGTGGCACGAGTGTTTTGAACCAAATCAAGCAAACGGAAGGAGAGTTATTGTCTCAATCCCGATATACATGCTAAAAAGTACAACTTCCTTATGTTTTTTTCCATAAGTATACTTTTATATCACAGTTAGAATAGCAGGAAGTTGGTTTTATTTGGAATATAATTAATTCATATTAAGAGTAGTATTTCTTTTATACACCAATACCTCGTTTGCGTCGTTTCGTTTTGCGTTTTTTTCGAAGTTGCGTCGCTGCTTAATTTTTACTGATTTTCACTGTGCGTCGTTAGATTTTCGAAGTTGCGTTGTTTTGGATTAGAGATTTTATTTATTTATTTTTTCCTAAAATATGGCAACACTTTTGTTTTTGATTACGCCATGCCATCAAAATTTGGGAATTCCCTTTCTAACTAAAAATCAACGCAAATTTAATACAATTTTATTTTCACTTTGTTTTGCTTATTTTAGAGTTCAGTTTAATTACGTTTAATATCAATTGCTACAAGGAAATTTATCCTACGTTGAAAAAAAAAGCTGTTTAACAAACAATGGACCAATTTTTTGTGAAAGAAAGCCGACCTACGACAACAGCCACTATGGACTCATCAGACAGTGATTAATTTTAATTAAATTTTCATAAATCAAATGAATATGTAGTTTATTTTGTTTAATTGAATACGTTTTTTTGTATATATATATAGATGTGATAAAGAGTGTGAGGTCTGGCAAGCCTTGTAGAATCCTGTCGACTTAGATGTGTGATAAAGAGTTGCTGTCGACTTATATGTGATGAGATCCTGTCGACTCTAGCTATAAGCTGTGGTAACCGAGGGTCAAACCTGTAGTAACCGAGAGGCGGTAACAGTCAGGGCGTGGAAAGTTTTCCAGTACCTCTCTGCACTTTGGAAGACATTTAACAGTTTTCACAGAGTACAGGCAGTCGTGGTCGAGGCAGAGTGGAAAGCTTGGGAAAGTCCACACACACAAAACGAAGAGACACAGCTGTAGTAGGAAAGTTCCATGAACAGATAGGAGTTGAGCTAAGCAAGATGGAGATTTAGAGTATTTCTTACTGTTTTACATGGTGATGAGGTGGTCCTGGCTACAACCAACAAGGGCACACGCCGACGGTGAAGTGGTGACTGCTGACTAACTCCGGACTAACTAGGCTCGGCTAAAACCGAGGTGTTTATATACCATTCCCGAGGAGGGGGGTTGGAGATGTCTGAGAATGTGAACTTTGGACGTCTGCACCCTTTGACCTTGATGGCAACGACTGCCGAATTCCTTTAGTTGTCTCGATTGTAGACGTTTTTGAACTTTTCAATCTTGCTTTAACTCAGCTCTTAATCTATTGCATAGTTTTATTTATTTGTCTTCAATTTGTACAAAGTACATTACATATGGCGATGCAATGACACAGATTAATCATGCGCATAATTATTTATAGATGTGTTTCTATATACAACATGACAATCTTGTTATAAGTAATTATACAATATAGGGTTGTTGGTTTAAATTACCATATATATATTATATAATCTAAAAATATTATATAATCTAAAAACCTCAAATATTTCTATATTTTAAAAAATATATATTTTATTTTATTCATTGATATTTTTATTTTTGTTATCATCGTTTTTAAAAAGACTTTCAGTTTTAGTTGTTTAGTTTCGTTGTATAGTTTTGTTGTAAATATGCGTAGTTAACCAATCAATCCTTTTAAATCACTAATATAGGATTAACTTATAAATTATATATAATGTGAAACTAACTAATGTGTAATCTCTCCTCAAGTAATTGAAAATAAAAGCTACTTGACGGTAAATAATTATCTTTTTTATCACGACTGCACCTCAACCCTTTATCTTATCGATCCTTTGTCTTATCAAGCCTTATCTAACCACAACAACCAAAATATTCATAACAATAAGCCGACAGGATTACCTGAATTCTCAACCATGTAAAAATAACATTTTCTACTGCTTTTGATACTTTGAAGTGTAACTACCATAATGTCATAATTACTCAAATTTTAAATACCTTTTTTGCTTCATATACATTTTTGATTTATTTCACTCATTAATATTTCTTATATATACTTTTATTATAATTTCATAATTATATAAATTATTTGTAAACAAACTTTCTTTTGTTTATTTTGAAAAAATGTGCCTGTTGATTTTTATTGTTTCATTTTTAATTATTTCTATAGATTTATTGATTTCGTTTAATTAATTATTTTTAATTACCAATTTTATTTTAAAATTTTAATATTTTAAAATCTTTTTCACAGGGGGGAAATATTATATAATCTAAAAATATTATATAATCTAAAAACCTCAAATATTTCTATATTTTAAAAAATATATATTTTATTTTATTCATTGATATTTTTATTTTTGTTATCATCGTTTTTAAAAAGACTTTCAGTTTTAGTTGTTTAGTTTCGTTGTATAGTTTTGTTGTAAATATGCGTAGTTAACCAATCAAACCTTTTAAATCACTAATATAGGATTAACTTATAAATTCTATATAATGTGAAAACTAACTAATGTGTAATCTTTCCTCAAGTAATTGAAAATAAAAGCTACTTGACGGTAAATAATTATCTTTTTTTTATCACGACTGCACCTCAACCCTTTATCTTATCGATCCTTTGTCTTATCAAGCCTTATCTAACCACAACAACCAAAATATTCATAACATATATATATGTGGCAATATAGTGGTAAATGTGGTGAGGAGAGAAATAATCACACGACGAGTTGTTGGAGCAATCATCCAGGCAGCCAGCCGAGAGAGAGCGAGCGAGACGTTATCAGCTGAACGACTGTTTTCCCTGTGTACACAACCGGGGGCTAACCAGGATAGTCGCCAGGTGGTGACGCCCCCCCCCCCCCCCCCCCCCCCCCCCCCCCCCCTCAGGAATGTGGCCAAAAATGGTCGTGTGTTAGTTGTCTAAAGTGTCTCGCTTTAGCTGCTCATCTCTCTCTCGTTGGCTGTTGGTTTGTTTTATTAATCCTGGAAGAGCATATATTATGACATATGGCCCCCGTTGAAGAAGGCTGAACATGGTTTAAGTATATTTAAAGCTGGAGAAGCCAGGAATAGAGAAAATAATTTTACAGTTAAAATTAGTTAAGGTAATGGTGACATAGTTTTATGTAAATAAAATATTGTATAGTACACAAGTAAATATTATTTACAAGCAGTTTTACAACACCGGGGAGTTTGACATTTAAGGAAATCTTTGAAAATATCCAGGTTATAAAAGGCTATATACAACAAAATCTAATGTACTATAAGGGAAGTGATATGGAGGAGTGTGAACAACGAGAAGAAGAGTCACATACATATGGTGAAATGCTGAAGATCATTAAGACTGGGGAACTCTACACTTTAAGATATTTTTCAGGCGGACATGGCAAGGGAAAACTTGTCATGGGCTTTCTATGCTATAAGTGTAGAGTACGAGAAATGAGATTGAGGTTGACAATTGTGTGAGCTCAGGACTGAGGTAAATATAAAACTACATATAATGTTAGAATTTCGGCGAACAGAGCGAGGGGAAACTTGCTTTGGGCCAATCTAACTTATCTATGCAGTTACTTGTGTAGCGAGTCCGAGGGGAAAAGCCCATTGTGTAGGTGAGGAAGTCGAACGGACTTATATTTAATTTGCGGAAAGTCTGCGCGCACAGTGCCAAAAATTGGGACGAGGACTGCGTTGTCCGTTACAAGTGACAAGCTGCTCGGACACGAGGTGTTTGAACCGTCGTGGGAGCTTGTGCAAGGCGATGATTTCGCGGTGGGTTGAAAGTAAGACCCATGTCTGCGCGAAATGATGAAGGACCGGACAGAATCAGCGACGATGTTTAACGTACCTCCGTGGGAAATATCGGAGGTAGGCTATATCGTGCTGGTTTGGACAATGGACAAACATAGATTTGAAGACAGGGTCCGTGTGGCGAACGTGTGGCGCGAGAAGAAGAAGCGAACTGTGTCGCTCGATGCAGATTGTTCAAGTGCGAACAAAAAGGGGTTGATAAATATCTAGCAGTTAGTCAATCTGCACCCTGTGACGAACACACCATTGGCTAGATGGTGTGGGTCGGTGATAGGCTAGAGATGAACTACGAAATAAATTATCATAAATGAAGGGCGAAGGTTAGGATTTTGAAATGACAATATATAAGTTCGATAATTGATTAATCAATAATTTTCTATAAAGGTCCTGAGCTGGTATAAAGTTAACAAAGATGTAAGAATGAGAGGGGCATTAAGGGGAAGATAGATAAGAGTCACCAAGGGTTGGTTGTAAGCAAGGCTCACGTGGTGGTTGGAATTCTTCGACGCCTGAATTACAGGGTGAATTTTGAATCGATTAGGGAAAGAAATTATTTTTCGTGAGCCGTGCTTACAAGTAGGAGAGGTCTATACAAAGGTTTAGGTGCTAGAGGCATATTTTTATAAATAATTTGATTATGAAAAATCTATTGTTAATAGTAAAAATCGTAAAGCGTTAATAGGTAGAATTCCTTTTTTTTATGATTTTTTTTTTGTTAAAGAGTTACGTTAAAATGGAAATTATTTAATTAAAATGACGATTGTTACATCTACTGGTAAGGTAACTAATTAAATGGGTTTCACATAGCTAGATATAATATGGATAATAAGATCACTGTTAATAGGGGTGGAGAGATAAATGGAAATATTAAATATTTTTACATATTCACACATATTGAGCTAATTATGAAAATATTGGGACAATCTACAAGGAATGACTTATTTAAAGAATGAATGGTAGGAGTTAAGACAATTACACTTACGAGTTATGTTGGTTTAGGGCGCAGGTAAGTTCATTGAGCTTCGGGAGAGTTCTGTCTGTGACACTGTGCGTACCAGTGTTGCACATCACAGTAGCGGTAGGGAGATGGCGGAGTCTTGTCCATGATGGCGGGAGGTGTCCTGCTCTGGCACGGCGATCGTTCTTGAGTAGATCTAGTGCTGGAAGAAGTGCGTGGCAGCTCCATATCCGTCGTAGGTGAATACTTCTTCGGGATCACGGTTCAAAGGTTGGCGAGGAAGGGGTTGAGGGCTCGAAGAGGAGTGGTTACAGTTGAGTTGGGTTTGGTCGATCATCGTGGCTTGGCTTCTTGTTTCTTCATACTCCGGTATATGAGGGATTCGCTTCCCGGCCAGGTCTTATCCTGTCGACTCTTCTGTGATATGATCCTGTCGACTTTCAATGTCGCAATATAGTGGTAAATGTGGTGAGGAGAGAAATAATCACACGACGAGTTGTTGGAGCAATCATCCAGGCAGCCAGCCGAGAGAGAGCGAGCGAGACGTTATCAGCTGAACGACTGTTTTCCCTGTGTACACAACCGGGGGCTAACCAGGATAGTCGCCAGGTGGTGACGGCCCCCCCCCCCCTCAGGAATGTGGCCAAAAATGGTCGTATGTTAGTTGTCTAAAGTGTCTCGCTTTAGCTGCTCATCTCTCTCTCTCGTTTGTTTTATTAATCCTGGAAGAGCATATATTGTGACATATATATATGTCATAATATATGCTCTTCCAGGATTAATAAAACAAATCTACAGTCGACCAGAGAGAGAGAGAGAGAACGCAGCTAAGGCCTGTCACTTGATATAGCAGTCACATTCCAAGGGGGCGACCGCAGGGCCTTTTCTTGGAACCTCAGTTCTATGTTTACTCAGTCGGGGGGGTGGTGGACACACAGAAGACGTGCTTTTCCGCGGTGGCAGCCGCTAGCGCTCCCTCTCTCCCTCGGTTTGCTGGGTTCCATCTTCCAAACTTGTTGTTTCCTTATTTCTCACTCACCACATTTACCACTATATTGTCTCTCACATATATATATATTTTAAATTTTACTTTGTTCAATTTTATTTTTAAAAGGTAATATTTTCGTACGCCTGGAACCTATCTTCGATCATTAAATGGTTTTCTATAGAAAATATATTTTCATTTTGCGTCGTTTCAATTTGCGTCGTGTTTTTTTTTTTTTTTTTTTTTTTGGAACGTAACCCCGACGCAGAGCGAGGTATGGGTGTATGTATCCCTATGGTCACACAAGTATTATATATTGAAGATTATTCTATGCTTTTACACTTTGATAAAATCAATAAGGATTCTAGAGCTTGGTTTCTTTATACAATTCTTTCATTTCTCGAGATTTCGGGCTAACATGCCCTTCAACACGGAGATCTAGAACTACTACTTCTCCTACCTCGGAAGTAATGCTTCTAGGTCTCCTTTTTGAAGGGAATTTTAGCCCGATAACTCGAGAAATTAAAGAATTATAGAAAGAAACCAAGCTCTAGAATCCTTATTGATTTTTTCAAAGTATAAAAGCAGGAAAGATAATCTTCAATATATAATACTTGTGTGACCATAGGGATATGTATAAAAGAAATACTACTCTTAACATGAATTAATTATATTTCAAATAAAACCAACTTTCTGCTATTCTAACTGTGATATAAAAGTATACTTATGAAAAAGTATAAAAGCAGGAAAAATAATCTTCAATATATAATACTTGTTTGACCATAGGGATACATATAAAAGAAATGCTACTCTTTCCCACCACTGGAAACTTTATTTTTGCGTTCATCATTACTCTTCACAATTCATCCTATCATACTTCATCCCTAAGGTTAGAAATAATCGTTATTTCTCCATAAAATGAATTTCGATTTTCCGTCCAAAAGAAACACATGCGAGATAATTTTCAAATATCGTTTTACTTGTGTGTTTTATCCTAGAAGGTTGGGAGGTAACCAAGAGTGAGGTGTCGCTTCACTGAGGCAAACGGACTCCAGTAATCTCGTTTATTGACATAAATTGACTAACTGCTGGTAGCTAAAAACTGTCGCTATTTATATACAAAATTCTATGAAAACCATTATGCAAAACAGGATATTTGCATATCCATAATTCAGTATGCAAATACACTACATTAAAAAAAAAACCTTATGATATCTATCATTGGGTGTAGATGCTGACCATCTCTGAGAGGTGACACTGGACAAAGGTCGCAGGTCTATTTGCGGCGGGGAGCGGCCACTGACGCAAGGACCTTGGCGACCTCTCTATAAAATCTGGAAGACCCTGACAGCCTCAGTCGTCCATCGCAGCATCAACCATGGTAGGTACATTTGGGTGTCGATTTATCTGTGTCAAGCTATACCACACATGTATGGTACCTCTCTGAACCTTCTTTTGTACAAGAAGAATTAGGTCACACATAATCTCTCTATCCTTTATAGAATTAGAAACACAAGTCGAGGGAGAAGAGCTTCTCATATTATTATATGCGTGTATATTTTTGAAACACATAATTTTTTTGAAAACATTTATTAAAATTTAAATAAGATATTTTCTCTAAATATATATTAATATTAAATGCCAAGTTTTTTACAACGCCATTGGAATATTATATTACTAAATCCTCAAATTGATTATTCGATTTATTATACTTGGAACAATTTTTAGCATTTTTATAATTCGTAAATGTAATTTCACCAGATACCGCGAGAGGCGCTGCTTGCGAGTGAAAGAAAATTTGCAAATAAAATTGCAACGAATATTTATTTCAAATCAAATTCAAACCAGAAACCTTCCCAGTAGAAAAGTGAATAACTTCCTAAAGTTTCACGGCGATTGGATAATTTAAAAACATTCATCGTGCAAACAAACTAACATTCATCGTGTAAAAAAACTACGTGTAAAATTATAAACCAATCAAATCCATGTATCGTCGCGACCAATGCTGCGCCAAGCGGTAAAATCTGGAACTAACGCTTTTTGGTTTTACATTTTTTTAAAAAGCGCATTAACCTTTTTAGTTTTATGAATAGCCTATATGTTAAACAAAACCTTCAGCTACCTACATGCGAAATTTCATAATGATTGATTCTGTAGATTTTGCGCAACGCGATAACAAACATCGATTTTGGATTTCATTTTTATAGATATAAAGGAAAAAGATAATACAATATAATGCGGCTTATGATTGTAAAACGACTTTTAACAAGTTTTACCGTAATTTTTTTTTTTTTTGAAAGAAAATTCGTAATTTATTTTAAGGAGAAATAACGACTATTTCTAACCTTAGGGATGAAGTATGAAAGAATGAATTGTGAAGAGTAATGATGAACGGAAAAATAAAGTGTCCAGGGATGGGAATGATCCCTGGACACTTTATTTTTCGTTTATCATTACTCTTCACAATTCATTCTTTCATACTTCATCCTTAAGGATAGGAATAGTCGTTATTTCTCCTTAAAATAAATTACGAATATTCGTACAAAATAAACATTGCGGTAAATCTTGTCATACGTCGTTTTACGTATATATATATATATATATATATATGGAAATTTTTGCCGGGAGGATATTGATCTAAAGAGACAAAGGTCGCCTCTTCCGTCAAAATAGACGTCAAAACCTGACGTCATCTATTGACCGTCGCTGCAAACTAGCGGCCTCGGGTCGGTGACGCTCTGGCATCTAAAATGTTCATGTAAGCAATCAGGATAAGCCTTTTTATTTTTTTAATATCAACACCTAAACTCTTCTATTCACTTATTTTTGCCATATATATACAAGTTACTTACTATACAAGATACTTGTATATTTCCATCCAGCGCTTATAAAAAATATGAATATATTTACATATAATACATTATTAATTACATATATTTTTATTAAATACATATCTTTACCTATATCTATAAAAATATCTTTACAAATTTCGGAATAAATTTTTGATACCCATTTGACTTTTTGAACATTTAAAAATTATTCATTTTTAAAAGTAAAAATAACGAATATAATTAAATAATTTACATTCAAGAATACACTCATGGACAAAACTTAAAGAAGTGGTACCTTTTATAATGTATATCAGGATTGAGACAATAGCTCTGAAAGATATTACAGTGACTTTTATTGAAAACACACAAGATAACCAAGTGTGAACAAAACTTAAGGAAGTTGTACCTTTTAGCATGTATATCAGGATTCAGACAATAACTCTGAAAGATATTACAGTGACCTTTATTGAAAACACACAAGATAACCAAGTGTGAACAAAACTTAAGGAAGTTGTACCTTTTATAATGTATATCGGGATTCATACAATAACTCTGAAAGATATTACAGTGACCTTTATTGAAAACATACGAGATAACCAAGTGTGAACAAAATTTCCTTTGTCTTCTTAAAGGAAAACAGATGACGGGCGACATTAAAATATGAAATTTCCTTAAGGCGACATCAAAGACTTTCCACAAAGAAACACAAGCCTCTATTCTTTTAATATATATATTACTAGACGAATGACCCGGGCAACGCCGGGTTTTACCCGATTAAATGTTTTTATTCAAATACTATTCGTTACAATTATAAATTGGCACCGTGGACGTCACTTTTGTGAAACGTCCCGCTCCAAACTTTACAGTTAGATTAGTTACGATATACACATGTGTAAATCTTCAAATCGAGCGAGCGTCTATAAATATCTCGATTTAGATCAAGTATTCTAATTATTAAGCGAACACTATTATTAATAAAATTTTGAGAAGATATCGATTTTAAACGTATTTATAACCTTGATAGAGGGCGCTGTTCGTGAGCTAAGTAGAATAATTTGAATATAGTTTTAATATTTAATTTATATATAATTTAAAATAGCCTATCGTTTTCCTCGTATTTGTTTACCTATATATGGAAATTTTGGTACTGTAAAAAAAAACTTTGCTTCAATAATATAAAAAAAAAGCACCCAGGCTAAGTTTGGAACCAAGGTTGTGGAAATACGAAGCCATACACCTAACCATTAAGCCACGCTTGGCATCATAAATATTCGCATGTAAAGCTATTTCAGGCCTTACATATTTCTAACGACCTTTTTGAAATAGGTTTTTGAAACATGGAAATTATAATACCTCAAATAAATAGAAATATAGTGAACACAAATAAAACATACCAAATATTTCGAATTAGAGCAGTTATTTTAAACGGCGAATTAGATCAGTTATATCTAAAAATGAAAATATATAAATAAATAAAACATACCAAATATTTCAAGAGCAGTTATTTTAAACGTCGAATTAGATCAGTTATATCTAAAAATGAAAATATATAAATAAATAAAACCTACCAAATATTTCAAATTAGAGCAGTTATTATATAAATATTTATATTATATGTGTTATTAAGCGAACTATTTTAAACGGCGAATTAGTTCAGTTAGTTATTAAGCGAACTATTATTAGATATTTTAAACGGCGAATTAGATCAGTTATATCTAAAAATGAAAATATATAAATAAATAAAACCTACAAAATATTTCAAATTAGAGCAGTTATTATATAAATATTTATATTATATGTGTTATTAAGCGAACTATTATTAATAAAATATTGAGAAGATTTAGATTTTAAACGTATTTATAACCTTTTAGTATTGATAGAGGGCGCTGCTCGTGAGCTAAGTTAAATAATTTGAATATATAGTTTTAATAATTGATTTATATATTTTTTAAAATAGCCTATCGTCACCCCCGTTATTTTTTACCTATGTATGGAAATTTTGGTTTGAATTAGTGAACTACTGCGAATTTGTATACCGGACATACCAACAGACCAACAAACATACAAACATTCATTTTTATATATTTTTTTTATATATTTTTTTTATATATTTTTTATATATATTTTTATATATATAAAACGTACATTTTAAATAAAATAATATTTTTAATAATTTGCTACAATAATATAAAAGAAATGAAAAAAAACACCCACGCCGAGCCTCGAACCTAGGTTGCGGGGGTACGAAGCTGTGTACCTAACCTATAGGCTAAGCTTGACGTTACAAATAAGCTCATGCGAGGCTATTTAAGGCCATACGTCTCCCGCGAGGGGGCGCTGATTGCGAGTGAATTTACGTTTTATTGTAAATAAAAATGCAACGAAAGGTCATTTCTAAAGAGTAATTAGCCAGAAACCATCCCGGTAGTATACTAAACATCTTCCCAAAGTTTCATCACGATTGGAATAAACGTATTTAAACCTTTTAGTATTGATAGAGGGCGCTGCTCGTGAGCTAAGTTGAATAATTTGAATATATAGTTTTAATAATTGATTTATATATTTTTTAAAATAGCCTATCGTCACCCCCGTTATTTTTTACCTATGTATGGAAATTTTGGTTTGAATTAGTGAACTACTGCGAATTTGTATACCGGACATACCAACAGACCAACAAACATACAAACATTCATTTTTATATATATAGATATAAAATAATTATATTTCTGTTGTATTTTGATTATTAGAGCTATATAGAATTAATACTTGATGCTGATTATTTTGAGAATAGAGATATTTGTTGAGCAGTCGTGGCAATGATTAAATAAAATCAGTTATCAAAATCGATTTAATTGAACTTATGGAATATATAAAAAAGCGTGGTTTGATAAAAGTTCTGCCTGGCTTAAGGCGAGTAAACAAGGAAAACGAAAGATTATTTACATAATGTACAAAGTTTTGAGCCGGCCAACGAGAAACAATAACAACCGTTTATATAAAGAAAAAGGCGCGACCTCTAGCGGTCGATTTAACAGAGTATTTGTATCTATGAAATATAATTTTAAATAAAATAATATTTTTGTATAACATATATATATTTGAAAATAGAGCAATCCATAAATAGATATTCAATTAAAAAGGCATATGTTAGATCAAAATACAATTTATTTTATCAATACTTTAATTGACTGAACGCAAACACCTTTTTCAAGGTATTATAACATATTAATGTGTGTCAACAACAAACTCAACGCCATATAACGTTATTGACGTTGTGTGGCGCTGAGTTTGTTGTTGACATACATGTTTTTGTACCTTGGGAAAGGTTGGTTTTCAGCCAACTGAAATATTGGTAAAATAAATTATAGTTTGATTCAATATATGTCTTTTTAATTAAAGCTATATTGTCGCGTTGAAAAAAATAGACGTGAGGAGAGGTAAACCCAACCAACTTTATCTCTCTAACTGTCTAACTTAAAATCTACACGCATTTATATAGCTAAATGATATAATTAAAAAACACTATAAAGGAATGACAATTTATCCAGATGGCACAAGAACCTATAGGACATGTAACAATTGTCCTGGTGTGGAACTAACACCTAATCACATATTCTCATGCCAAGCAATGACCGCAGCCTTGCAGAAAATTGACATGGACCCAAAGCAGCAGCTTTACACACCCAAGATAGTGGATATTGTGACTGCTGTGATAAAGATGCATGGAGACATCTGAGGCTCTTCATTGGACAAGACAACAACAACATAATTAAAAACTTATGTAAATCAATACATTCTAAAAATTATGCAACCAAATCAACCCCACGCTAACATATATATAACGCATAGCAATAACGCGTCATCTATATAATACAAATGAAAATACCAAAACGCGCGGATGTTTCTTTTCACAAATGATTCAAACTTCTACTATCCTTACTTCGATAAAATAAATATATTGGGAGGGCTTAGCTCATCAGTGGTGAACCCTCCCAGCGGTTTCGCCAATTTAATCTATCAGACTGCTTCTTTGGTGTGTGTTGTATGGGCTAAACATTGACTTGAGAAGTTTCCGAACAAGCTGATCCATTCTTCTAGTCAAAAATCAAAACACCTATCAGGAATATTCGTCAGTTTTGGTGTCAGATTCCACAGTCAAGGCCGTTCTCATAACTTACCGATTTATTGAATCCGATCCAGAACCAATCATTTCCTCAATGATGCAATTTAATCAGGTTCCATGTGTCACCTAAGGTCATTTCCTATGTTAACGGTAGTATTTGACCATGGAACACCTTACATAACACACACTTCAATTATACCCAATTATTGAAATTAGAGGTCATTTATAAGTTAATTAGCTTATTTACATAGTCTATTGATTGAGATGTTCTCGTGTGTATTTATCAATTACTTATGTGACCTTTGTTCGTATCTCTCCATCTATAAATAGGCGATTTTTTTATTGATACTTAACACACACAAAACCTGAGACTAGAAAAAAGATTGTTATTTATTAAGAAAAAAAAGACATCTCCTTATCGTGCAACTGAAAGTTGCTGATGGCTTGCGCCATCTAACGGAATAAATATATACTATTCGTTGATTTTTTTATTATTCCAGAATGGACCTAATACCCATTTAATCCATTTTTGCAACTTTCAATTGCACGATAAGGATTTGTCTTTTTCTTTTATTATTTATGCACCTTATCCCAGCACAATATTACATTTGTACTATTATTTTCACTTTGTTATGAATATAATTTCTTTCATTTGCATTTTGTAACATTGAAAATTAGGAAAGACAAACGACTAGAATTACTTCAACTCTAGATAGAGAAAATCATATTCTCATCATCAAAAAGGAAAACATTCACTGCAGGATTTGTGGAAATATGATATCTGATGAAATCTCCCACTATATCATAGAAAGCAAATATTTAGGTGAAGAAAGAGGAAAAGCTCTTTAAAAACACCTTCTGGAGATTTAGCAACCCACTGAAGACGCTGAGAGATATTTCAGAAAAGAAAGATATAGCAATAGAACTCTATAATTTCTACAGATCAATTGTAAATAGATTCATACACAAAAGAGGTAGTGAGGAAAGTTTTAGAACAGATGTGTATAAATCCCTATTCAAACAAAGGCTCTCGTGCACATGGGGAAAGGGAGAAAAAATTAATGTATTATTTTGTTGTTGTATGGCGAATCTATACAGGGCAATGGGCCCTAATAAAAGCCTTTTTGTTGTTGTTGTTGTTGTTGAAAGACAAACGTAAGAATGACAAGGCAATTCATTTAAGGCAAAAACAACTCAACATTTATAAAATACCAGAAGGCAATGAGGGAAGTTTACAGAAAATAGCAGCAGGATATTTAAAAATCAATATTAGAAATCTGTTCGTAAAATGATAAATATTTTACTAAACACACAATATGATAGATATTTTAAGATAAGAATTACATATTACAAGTATATACAGTTAAACCTGTCTATAGCGCTCCATCTAAATAGCACCTTCCTTTCTATAGCACCCAATTTTTTTAAATACGTATTACAATGCGATTTACATTAAAACTGACCTGTCTATAGCACCCTATTTTGGTGAGTCCCAAGAGGGGACGCTATAAACAGGTTTAACTGTACTTGTATTAAGGTATATTACTAGAGTACAAAGAGTTTGTTTTACAATTGTACTTTATCAGCGATATTTATGTGAGTTAGAAGTTTTATTAGATATTTGAGTACATTATGAATCCTGGAATAGTTTAGCTGTTTACTTATTATCGAGAAAAATGATCGGTTTATCTTTAGAATATATCTCTCGAAAGTGGTCCCATAATCAAAGTTATATTTGCCATCATTGAGACAAAATTGGCTTTAGCATTTTTTTTCCTGTTTCGTTATAGGATGTCTGAGTGTATCAAGGTAAATAAATACAAAATTGGTTCAATAAGTAAGGCACAATCATCAATAATTTATTTATTTGACAAACCATAAACTTTGTATATATGAATACCTAACTATTAGCTATATATCATTCAATATATCCACCTTCCCTCTGTACACATTTGGTCAGCGTTCTTTCCTACTCACAACTTTGGTAAAATGCTACATCTTTCTTTCTGAACCACTCTCTAACCCCAGAGAGTAACATTTCATCATTTTCAAATGTTCTACCGCGTAGAAAATTCTTTAATTTACCAAACAGTTAGAAGTCGGAAGGAGCCAAGTCAGGACTGTAAGCTTGGTGAGACATCAAAGTCCACCGATATATGGAAATTTGAGCCAATGTCTGTTGCGCGGTGTAAGGTCTTACATTGCCCTGATCAAATTTTATTTGACAGTCTTTTAGGCCCGGACTTTTT
>CP092883.1:57939920-58043615 GCA_030710605.1 Cordylochernes scorpioides | reverse complement strand
ATTTTACAGGCATTGCCGAGTAGTCTTTGGCCTTACCTCAAGTCCTTTTCTACTAGCTGCAACCATTAAGTATCATTTGAGCCTGCCGCAGTTTCAAGATAATAGGTGCGCAGAACTTCTTGCCCGAAGTTTTTACGTCGACAACTGCATTCTTAGTTTGTCATCTACACATGATGTCAAAAAATTTATCAAGGAATCCTCCGACATCATGATGCAAGCCAAATTTGAGTTACGAGACTGGATGTGGAATGAACCTGGAATCACAGAACAAGATCCAGCCTCTATGTTGGGTATGAAATGGCACCTTCAGACTGACACTATTGCCATTAATGTGCAGTCATTGAAAAATATAGATGAAGAAAAATCAATCACAAAGAGAAGTATCTTGTCAGCCTGCCATCGCATTTTTGATCCGATTCAATTTACCTGTCCAGCTACAATCAAGATTAAGAAGATGGTTCAAGATGCTTGGAAGGAGAATAAATCATGGGATGAACCGCTGAACGAAGACAGACGGGTCGAGTTCATAAAATGGAGGAAGCAAGCTTTAGAATTGGATCAGATCAAGATACCTCGATGGATCTTACCTATCAAAGGAAGAACAACATTGCACGTGTTTTGTGACGCTTCAGCTATAGCGTACGCAACGGTGATCTTTCATGCGAATAGAGAATGCGTCAGTCATAGTTGTGCGATTCGTTGAAGCAAGAAATCGACTGGCAACTATTAAGAGGATCACGATTCCACGACTGGAACTATTAGCCTGTTTGATTGGAGCACGACTGTTGGTGCATGTTCTGGAAAATTTAGAAGAAAGTCCGGAGAAGATTCAATGTTGGACTGACTCCAGTCCTGCCCTATACTGGATACAACAACAAGAGAATTGGGCTCAGTTCGTTTCCAACCGTGTCAAGGAGATCACAACACTTACGAAGAGTGAAGATTGGAACCATGTCGCAGGGGAACACAATCCAGCAGATCTTCCATCCCGTGGTGAATCCCCATCGAAATTCATAAAATCCGGATGGTGGGAGGGACCAAAATGGCTTCAGGAAAAGAAAGAAGACTGGCCAGTGTCAAAAGTACAGTATGATCTGGAAGCCATTGAAGAAGAGAGGAGGAAGACTGTGGTGGCTGGATTTGTAGCCAAAAAGCCCGAGGAGAATCCTTGGTATCTGAATCTATACGAGGGAAAACGTGAAGTGACTCTAACACAAATACTGAGAGTAATCGCGTGGATGCTACGTTTCAAGCCCTCTGAATACAAAGGAGATATCATCTCACAAGAGGAGCTAGACAGTGCTGAAAAGTCCCTAGTTAAGATAATACAGAGTGAATCGATCGGTGAGGAAGATCCCAAGATGAAGCAGCTACACGCGTTCCAAGATAAAGAAGGATTATGGAGAGTGAAAACGAGGATAGTGAATCGAAATGACGAGGAACTGTTCCGATTGCCAATTTTGATCCCAACGAATCATCCGGTCACAGAGCTAATTGTGAAATCAGTCCACGAGAAAATGTACCACTGTGGAGCCCAGACGCTGCGATCAGTACTAAGAGAGAAGTTCTGGATTCCAAAAGCTCGACAACTAGTTCGTCATGTAATTCATAAATGTCCTCGCTGTCGACGATTTGAAGCCAAGCGAGTCGACGTACCAGAGGCATCGTTGCCTCAACATCGCGTACGAGATGTTGTGGTTTTTGAGGTGACAGGAATTGACCTCGGAGGACCTTTATATCTGGAAGATGGACAGAAGGTTTGGTTCGTCATCTTCACCTGTGGTGTATACCGTGCGGTCCACCTCGAACTGGTGACTTCATTATCGACAGAAGCATTGGTGGGAGCAGTAGAGAGGTTCGTAGCAAGACGAGGTTGCCCTGCAGTCATCTACTCAGATAATGGGACAAATCTAGTTGGACTCCGGAACGAGCTTTATCGAGTTAATTTTGGAGTGAAATGGAAGCTAAATCCTCCGGCAGCACCGTGGTGGGGAGGTTGGATCGAGAGAATTGTTGGACTCACCAAAAAACTGCTTCGAAGATTGCTGGGAAAACGTGTTGTCAACTACGAAGAAATGGTGACGATCCTCGAAAACTGTGAACGAGTTATCAACGCGCGACCACTCACCTACATTGCTGAGGACAATGATGATCTTGTGCCATTAACCCCAGAGATGTTTCTCCGAGAACCAAGAGCTGAAGGAGAGATTGATCTAAATGAATTCAGGTGTAACTTTGGGAAGAGCTATGAGAAACGCAAGCGACTCCTGAAGGATTTCCGTAAGAGGTTCAGAAGCGAGTACCTAGGATTGTTGGTGCATCACGACAATCGCAAGAAACAACGACAGTTAAAAGTTGGAGATATCGTCCTTGTGGAGGTTGAAAACAGGAAGCAAATAAACTGGCCTATGGGAAAGATTACGAAGGTGTTTCCTGGAACTGACAATGTGCGAAGACTTGTGGAAGTTAAGACTAAGTCTGGATTCATGAAGCGTGCAGTGCAACGATTGTTCCCACTGGAAGTACCATCTGAGGACGTAGAGCAAGGCGACGGGGAGCTTAAGCCAGCGGAGGATGAGATCGTCAGGGAGAAAACACCCGGTGTGGAGTCCGTGTCAGTGCAAGAGAAAACTACTCCAGTAAAAGTAGGGAAAGTTTACACGCGTTCTGGAAGAAGAGTCAAGTTACCGATTAGGTTTAATTGAAGTTTGTTTTTTTAATTAATATTGACCTTATAGCAAAGTTCAAAAGGTCAAGGTGGGAGAGTGACACGAAAATAGGTATTTTTTGGGCCAACCGACGCTGACGACAACACTGGCCAGCTGACCCCCGCGCATGCGCGAGCAAGAACAAAGAATTAGCCCTAAAACTTCCGGTAAACAAAGGCTGCTTTTCGACTTAACGTTTGGTTTTGACGGGCCAGAAAAGGAACTATCCCTTCATAAATTTTAATAATTGTTTTTGAATAACTTTTGTATTGATATTAATTTGTGTGATTTTTTTAAAATAAATATTTCTTTCAATAAGCATTAATTCTTCATCACTGTTTACTAACTTAGGCCTCGTCATTCAACGTTGTGACACTTCTGATCCCTGCAAAAAAAAGGTATTGATTTACCAATTTATAATTTTCAAATCAGTTTCCAGCATTACTGTAAAGCTAGGAACGTTTAGTTCAGGTTAAGCCATCGGGACCTTGTATTGTCTTTCTTTTTTTCAAATCTAAGACAAAGACAACAATAAGAGTTATTGATCACACATTAAAAATCAATGAAAAACTAATTACAAAATTAATTACAAAATTCAGAAACGTGTCAATATTTTTTAAACAAAATATAAATTAAAAAAGGAGGATATATAAATATATTGAATTTAAAGAATAGTTATATATATCGTACATAGATGGCGCCACGACTTAGGTCATCGGACCATTACTTCGCATTTTCCCCGCTAAAGGCACTACTTTCGAGCTAAAGGGCAAAATTCCAAGCAAATTTGCAAATAACTCGAAAACTATTCTATATAGAGACCTTTAAATATTCACTATAAGTTTTTCAATAGTTAACTCTATATACTGTTAAAATTTCAGTCAGATTAGTTACGTATTGTGGACGTGTATAGCCGACATAGGAACAAACACACATACATACATACATACATACATATGGTAATTTAAACCAACAACCTTAGATTGTATACTACTTATAACAACTGAAACCTGCCAAATCATTAAAAGGCCCAAAGGTAAACCCTATGGTGCCCTCGGACAAATTCCACCACCTCAACAACCATTTGACTTAATCTCTATGGATACCATAGCTGGAGTTTCGAAATATGGACACTCCAAGACATATCTACACGTAATAGTGGATCATTTAACACGATATGCTTGGACCTTTCCATCGAAATCCACCAGTACCCTAACGTACATTCGAACCCTCAAAACTGTACTACAACAAGGATTTCCAAAACGTCTGTTATCTGACAGAGCGCCCGCTTTTACCTCAGACAAATTCCGTAAATTTATAATAACACATGGTATACACCCCTACTCACCACAAGCAATAACCCACAATCAAACGGTTTAATAGAACGCTTAAATGCCACCATTACAGGCAAACTCAGACTAGCTTATCTAGAAAATCCGAAAGCTTCCTGGACTCAACTAGTTAAGCGCGTCACTCAGACGTATAATAACACACCCCATTCTGTCACAAGTTTTCCACCCACCTATTTAATGTTCAATGTTATCCCCCCAGATCTAATAACTCATCTTAATCCATAACCCTAAATAACTAGAGCTAGAGAGATAGCACGCTCTCGTACCCAAAATAAGCATAGAAAAGATAAAGAAACATTTGAAAAGCATCACAGAACACCACATTTCGAAGTGAATGATCTTGTATTGGTCAAAAATTATAAACATCCCGACACAGGTAAATTAGCACCATATTTTACTTGACCATATACAATAATTGAAATAATCTCACCCAATGTTGTTCGAATAGATCGCCCCAATCAACCCCTCAATAGAGACAGTGACACTATACATGTCAATAAATTAAAATATTACACAGTGAATGTTCTGTACATCACAGCTCCACAACCCTGATTTGTTCAAAACCCACAGCGAATGTCTCAAGATGTATATCTCAGTGAATTCAATCATTTGACTCCAGATATATTCGAGACGCAACTATTCCGAACTATACCGCCTACAACCTCCTAGCCATTCCTACATTTAAATCCAGATATATTTAACATTGATCGTTTTAAAACAAACCTCAAGTAGCGACCAGAAAATTTCCCGTTAAATTCACAAACCTATTCTATCTACATACTCTACACCAACCCATTTGGATCTGTAATACTTACTTACTTACTCTCTTTCACACAATATAAAGATATCTTTGAAACCACCAGATCCAGACTAGAGAACGCACGTGCGCCGCTAATGCGCCTAATCGCACCCCGCTCACAAAGCTGTCATCTAAATATCCCTATCGGAATGATCGCCATTGGTAACACGTGTTTCACATCAACCATTTATAGTTCCTCGAGAATTTCACAAATTCCCAAACCGAGAGTCATAAAAACACCGTTGTTTACCAAAGGTCCCAGATGGACTAAACATCTCGAGACAAAATTCCCGCGTCACTAAATCCATTGCCACCCTTCCCACTAACTCGCCTCCAGTAAATTAAGACCGTGTCCCTCATTCCTTTTATTCCACCCCTTTTACTACATTAGCAGTCGATATCTTAACCTAACTTTTTAAACATTTAGATATTGGAATTTGAACAATACCTACCCAAAATTGAACATTTTGATATATTTTTGATCCTGTGTAAATCTCTAATTTTCTCTACATATCAAACATTTTACATGTTAAATTGATAACAATATTTAATTACATTCTATTTTTGTATAAAATATTTTATTTGTATTTTTACCTTTCAATAACTTTCATACCTTTTAATCCAACATTAATAAAAAAATTTAATCAATTTCACTTTTATTTTCATAATATTATTTTAGTATTACAAAACAGTTATTTGTTGTCAAAATTCACTTTAATTTTCCTTATTATTACTTTTATATATTACATGTTTGATTGTGTCCACTTAAACTTTATTCAACCACAATCACATTTCTCTATTTTTATTCATATTATATTTGTTTTTATACCTTTATATAAAATGACCATGTTTATCATCAACTATCGGGCATACAGCAATCGTTTACAACAATCTATTTCTCTAACCACTTCAGTGTACTTAACACTACTATCTTTCTCCTCCGCCATAGCTTCACATCAACGTAGAAAAACGATTGTACTGCTTGACAATTTTTTTTTTTATTATTTCGTAATTTCAACAAACTCTTTGAACACAGTTCCCCAGATTTAAAAATTCCAACTTCTGGCTTGAACACGTTTCAAAAGTTTATTTCAATCATCTGTAGAGCACAATCACCAACGCATGCACAAAGCGTTCACAACTCTCATTTTTTTTTAGCTCTAGCGGACCACAATCAACCTTTGATTTTAAGTCAAGTCAGATCACCTACTGTCGATACAACAATTCTATTTATCGCATGGCTCCATTTCACCCTTTTCAATAATATTAATGAACAACTTTTTCTTCAACAACTATTCAACCCAATAACCCTACAATTGTGACAAAGCACTGTAACCTTATACAGGATCACAAGTGAAACATTGCCTAGGAAGACGCTCAAGTCTATATCCTCGCTTTGCACCTTGATCTAAGTATTTGGTTGCCTGTGTAATACTTACAATGGCATATTCTTTAACCACTAACCCTGTCCAACGCCCGCCAACAATCTCTAAGATCATCATTTTATTTTTATCATCATTATTTTTTTTATCAAAGAAAGGTTTTATATACATTTATCTTTTATAATGAATATCATAACTTTTAAATATATTAAACATAAGTTTTTTTTATTTTTTATAATTTTCAGATATATCCAAACAAAAGATCTTGTTATAGCCCTTTTTAATCCTCACAGTTTAAATTAATTAAAATAAATTTTAATTACTTACCTGTGTTAGAGAGGCTTTACCCGTTTAAACCCGGATAAACCCTGTCACTCCCGGGGCCCACCCTATGGTAATTTAAACCAACAACCCTATATTGTATACTGCTTATAACAAGATTGTCATGTTGTATATAGAAACACATCTATAAATAATTATACGCATGATTGACATATGTCATTGCATCACCATATGTAATGTACTTTGTACAAACTGAGGATGAATAAATAAAACTATGTAATAGATTAAGAGCTGAGCTAAGAAAGAGATCGAGATAGAAATCCAACAACCCTAAAGAGGAATTTGGCAAGTCGTTGCCATCAAGGTCAAAGGGTGCAGAATAGCGCAGACGCCCCACGCCCTTTGGACCCGTTCAAAGTCCAAATTCTCGCATGTCTCCCTCCTCGGCAAAGGTATATAAAACCTCAGTTTTAGCCGAAATTACAGTCTCTTCACCATCGGCGTGTGCCCTCGTCGGTTGTATCCAGGTCCACCTCATCGACCATGTAGAAACAGTAAGAACTCTTCTATCTCCATCTTGCTCTTAGCTCGACTCCTATCTGTTCACGGAACTTTCCTACTACAACTGTGTCTCTTCTTTTTTTGTGTGTGGACATTCCCTAGCTTTCCACTCTGCCTCGACCACGACTGCCTGTACTCTGTGAGAACTGTTAAAGGTCCTACAAGGTGCAGAGAGGTACTGGAAACCTCTCCACGCCATGACTGTCCCTCTCGGTTACTACAGGTTTGACCCTCGGTTACCACATACATACACTGACTTTTATATATATAGGGATTCTACTCTCCTAAAATTGTATGTCCATAGTTAACCAATATAATACATATTTATTCCTGCCTGGGCTGCTTGCTGATTTTGTTAAATTAAGTTTACTTAAATACCATTTCTAAGATTCCACCCTTCAGTGCAGCGTATAAAAGCAGAATAGTCCAATACAGTATTAGAGCTCTAAGAAACGGTCTGGTAGATTAAATTGGTGAAACTGCTGGAAGAGATCCACCACTGATGAGCCAAGCCCTCCCAATATTTTGTCATTGCAGTAAGGACAGTAGAAGTTTGTTTTGTGTGTGTATAAAATAAACATTCGTGCTTTTAAATACTTTCATTTCTTATATATAGATGTGGCATTATGGCTTTATATAAATAATTATCTGTTGAATCTCAGTGGACGCATACCTGACTGAGGCGCCATTGTTCAAAAGAGTTTGATTGCTGCGACAGCAATTTATTACAATTTGACTACCTAAAATCCACAATATATTATATCTAGCTCTTTTAAATCCAAAATTGGCGCATTCTTAAATGGGTTTGCTGTTAATGGTTTTCTTAATTATCCCAAGTACGCATGGGATTAGTCAAGATAGCATATAATTATCTTTTCTCTATATATGCTTCGCATATCAAGACTTTATACTTAAAATTATATTAAAGGGCTGTTTAAACCCATAATTATTTGATTGTGGTTCATTTTTATCTCGTAAATATACCAAAAATGCCCACTTCTGAGACATTCTATTGTGCCTTTTTCCCGAGTACACGTGGTACATAGCATTATCAACAGATGTTGCGCTACTTGTGCACAAGTGAAATATGCTGTTTGAAAATTTCTAGTTAAAAGTTGTCAGAGCCCTGTCTATTTACACGGATATACTGAAATCTCGGAGACCATTGACACAGAAAAGTGGTCAATTCTACCTTTTAAACATATATTTATTTTGTATTTGGGTAGCAACTTTTAAAACAGCTACAAATATCGAAGTTATATAATCATAAATAATTTCTGACATATTTCACCTAAATGAAATTCACTATTAGCAAACTATATAAATGCGTATATAATTATTCTAAACCTTTCCATAGCTTTGTCTTCAATATTGTTATGACGCTTTTCAGCGGTCGTTGACTGCGTACAAGGTTTAATGTAGGTTCATTGTGGATACAAATTAGTTCATTATACTTTATTGCCAGGAGCTGTTAATGGGATTGAGAACTAGGTACATTTAGATGGACTTGTCTCAAATGTCCGCTATCAGAAGGATCTTCCTTGTCAACGTTCCGCTCCATGCTGTCCACGTCCAGCCTGTGCTACACCACCTTGTAGGCCGCTCCGATGCCGTGGTCCTGGTACCGTCTTTCAAGATCATCCACACTCCCGGAGGCAAATCTCCGCGTCTTTCACTCTCCGCAGATGTGTCCAGACTCTGACCTCCCCCCCACACGAATGCCATTTTTTTGGCACCTGTTCCCCTGACACATGGCCATCCCCCGCAGCTGGAGTAAACCCATCTTCCCCCAACTTTACTTTGGAATCTTGGCTTCTCAGATAGTTTCTCTTCTATTTTACAACATATATGAAAATATATAACACTCTCAAGAATCATACCATCCGAATTATCTATCTATAAAAATATGATATCCAAACCATCGCTATAAGATTTGTATATATTCATTGTACAATATTCATAATAAGGTTTTACATGTATAGATTATATTAGATAAAACAACCTCCCTCACGCCATGAATACTTAGGCTACATGTGAATGCCCTCCTTTTTGAAACCACACTTTTCACCTATAAATCGGATTTCATATATAGTACCTATGACATAATAATAAAATAATTTCTAACATTTGAATTCTGTTAGAGACAGCAAATTTTTTTATAATAAATTAGGCTTTTATTAATTATTTAGTCCCTTTGACATTTAAAAAATTAATTTCGTTATTTATTGCTTTCTAACATTTTCTTAATATATATCCAGACATTAACCCCATGGTTCCATTGACTGATATTACTAGTAAAGACATTTGGTGTACCTAAAGTATGAGTAGTCACAAACCTCTTACCACCGTGATTTTCATGACCAGTACTGTATGTACAAGAAGTAAAAACAAAATATCCCTTTTAAACATACACAATCACTTTGTTATTCAAATAAAAGACACTTCGGCCAGACAATAAAAAGATTTACTGGTCGAAGTGTCTTATATTTGAAGAACAATAAATGCCGGCCAGGCAGCCTCTATCTTTACGACAATCACTTTGAATGTGTTATTAATATTACACTGATATTATCAAGTCGCCGTATAGAAAATAATTTTAAGAAACAGAGTCCAATTGCTAGATGCTATCCAGCTCCCAGAATTTCAAGAACTACATGTAGGAATATCACCACACAGTCATCAAATACAATCAATCTTATAATCTCGATAATTTTCCTTGAGAATCTTGTCAGATATCATCTCTATCATAGATTAACAATTAAATTAACTTTTTAAAAAATGTTTCATTTTCTGGAATTATAAATCAATCATATCCCAACATCATATGAAATTGTGAACATGATTTTCTTATTCTCATAGCATATAACACATTTAAAATATATATCAAATTTATCTTGGTTCGTAAAATTATTCAGTTTCCTGGGACACGAGTTTTCAACAATCGGTCAGTTCTAGGGCCCTAGCTTTGCTGGCGCCATCAGGTCAGATCCGATGGTGGGGTTAGTAAAAGCTAGAAGTGGAATAGGACTTCTCAGGACCATTTAGGGCTCCTGGGGGGTGAACCGCCAAAAAGGGTAACGCGCCGAGGCAGGTACTTCCAGAGTGGTGAGGAAACTCTGCCGGATAAAAGTTTATTTTTTCAGGAGATACCTTTTATCCAAAATAATATATATATATATTAATAATGCATTGGTATATATATAATAGAAATATAATTTGAAGTTATAAAATGCACACACCTTGAGAAAAAAATGTCAAACTTTTATCCAAGGTAGGATCAAAACATTCCCGAACTTTTAAAAAATTAATTATTTATTCAGAGTATAGTAATTTAAACATGAAATTTTTAAAAATAGGAGCCTTATTTTTTACCATTCCTGTTAAAGTGTTTCAAGTCTTGTACGCAAAAGTAACAATCATTGTCATGATTTTTTGGCCCTCGCCAAACCATAGGGATCAAAAATGTCAGTTGCCTTTCACCCTTTGTCTACAGGCGCAGTGTTTCGACACACGTTTTGCATACCTTATGGGGAGCCTATGTCTTGTCCTGGTCTCCTAATTTTATACCAAAATATGCGAAATCCGCCGCTTTACAAAGTCTTTTATTGAATTTCTTTGCGCTTTTACAGTATATACGCCACATATATGACAGAAAATATTTGGGTCGTGTTTTCAGGATCTTCTTTTGGAAACCATGTCTGGAAGTGAATTTATTAATGTGTTAAAATTTTATTTTCATAAAGTTGATGGCATAGCTTTTAAATGAATGTTTGAAATAATAATTTTTATTAAATTTAATCTGTGTAAATAAAATATATTTTCACAAAAAATTTAAATACTTGTTTAATTTTTGACAATTTCAAATTAGAAGTGATGGTATAATGTTTGGAAGTGATTTATTTATTTTAATTGTTAAAATTTTATTTTTATATGAAGTTAATGGCGTATGTTTTAGAAGAACTTTGATATGTGATGATTGTAAAAATTATGAAGCAATCATGATGACTTGGCAGTTTTCTTTATGAAAATATTATTTTGGTGAAATACACTTTATGGTCATTATCTATAGATTTTGATGACATATAGAAACACTAAGGGCAGATACGGAATCAGCGCCATTTGATTACCAAAAAAAGCATTTTAAATTCTCAAACCTCAAAAACTTTTTAAAATTTTGTAGACCTGTGTAATCGATTCTGAGAAAGAGTTGAATTAAAAAATTAGAAATTTATTATCTTCGAAATTTAAATAACTGAGAGGATTCCAGCAAACTACAATATCAATATCTTTTTGCTACATGTTTTAATTTATAGGATCAAGTCTACCTATACTGTAATTACTATTTATAATCTAGCATGTTCTTATTCACTCTATGTATTAGGAAAGGAGTGAGGAATGAAGATAAAAAAAAAAATGGAAATACAGGAGGGTGATAATAATTTGTTAGAAATATTAGATAATATGAGACCTTTCAAATAGATCAGCAGTGTGTGATAACTATGATAAAGAGAAGTATTATTCAATAGGCATAGGTCTGGATCCTTCCTTTGATAATAGTAAATATAATATTTTCGGTTCCCCAGACTTAATCAGATTGAGACATACTTATCCCTTTGTGTTAAACTATAAATCAAATTGTGTTTTTATTCTTTTTGGATATTAGGACTGTAAGATACTGATAGGAATTTAGTAATACAGTTAATAGATTATTACACATACAGGAAAATATGATCATATCCCAAGCCATTAACAATGTGCGTCGACAAGGAAACAGGAAAATCTAACATTAAAGAACATAGAAAAATAAACTTTGTCTGATGTTGGTAGGTTCAGATTATGGTCCAAATTGTGTTCATACACTCTAAATAATAGGACTGCAGGAAAATAATAAGATATTAGAAGTACGAGAGAATAAAGATTAATAAGAACTACAAGAACATACGATTAAATTCAAACAAGTTAAGAATGTGCGTCATACCATAAATGGAAATATCAGCTTCATCAGACAAAGAAATAAGTCCCTTGGCTGAAGATGGTAAAAATGCTTTCCCATAATAAATCACATCATCAATTCATTTGAATTGGTCCTAACGGTTCCGTATATTCTATATGTAGTCCTATCTATACTTTTTTTTATTTAAGTATTATATATGTGGACCAGTACCTGTTATTTCTGCTAAACAAGGAAGTTTAGGAATTTAAGTTTTAGTGCTTCATAACAATTAGATCGAATGTTCATTCTCTATACCCCCCTTTATAAAGATTGAACACGCATAGATAATTGTTATGTATGCTATAATAAGAGAAAAAAATATTCTGAAGTTATCGTATAAATTTAAAGGATCAAACAAAGTAAAAATTAGAGAAAATACAAAAATAAAGGTATGGTATTGGTAAACACAGGGTACTAAAACCAAATCCAAACAAATAAGCAATGTGCAAAGTCCCGTCATCAGCGCTGTTACCATCTTCAGACCTGAAGAGGGTAACAACGCCGCTACCGAAACGCCACACACAACTCATTCACTCGTACCTGGTCCCATTATCTTGTGTTTATAATCTACTAGCCGAATGACCCGGGCAACGCCCGTGTTTTACCCGATCGAATGTTTTGATTCAAATACTATTTGTTACAATTATAAATTGGCGCCTTAATTAATTGCATATGTTAGTTAATAACTATAGCCTATGTGCTTTATCTGTCTATGTACTGTTGGCTTCCGTAGGCGTCTCTTACTGGGAAAAAGAAATAGAGGATTCCATTTGGTTATTATCTAATATATGCATTTATTTAGGAGCGACCCGCTCCAACACAATAGTTACAAAGACGAAATGGCGAGTGGGGGGGGGGGGGGGGGCATGATGGGGGGGGGGGGGGGGGGGGCAAAGGTGGCGTGACCGTAGCTAACCAATAGGAGGGCGCCATTCCAAAAAAAAAGCAAACGGTGACAGAGATGACTGATTAAGAGATGAAGAATGACGCTCGTAACTGTATATAGAATAATCCAAATTGTGCCTTATCAGTATGGTATTGGTGTTTCAGAATATTGAATTTAATAGTTTCTATTAGTGTAGACGGAATTTATTTATTTTTTTAATTTAAAATTTTAATTATTATTTGTTCTAATTTATTATTTTCTACCAGTTTTAACTTCTAAAATGAAAAAAAAAACACTTTTTAAATTAGGTTTTTAAAAATACAGAAAGTGATACTTGCTCAGTTCATTAGTTGATTTATGTTGTATATCTTAAGCTTAGCTATTACCCTATCTCCATTCCAACCTAAATTTACTTTCTATTTGGTCGAAGAGGCATGGTTTAGCAGTAATGAAGAAAGGGCTGAAACTGCTGCTCAGGTCTTCATCTGAAGAGGCCCGCCTGAGTACCATCCTCTTTCCATCTGGTCTAACCTTTAAGGTTTTCATCCTTCCTAACATGCACACTAATTTAATATACTATCTTATATCGTGTCCTCCACATTTACACTAGATTGTATTTAAAATAAGCTTATAAAAAAATCCCAAAAATCTATCTTCTTTCATCAAGAGAGAAAATAGAGCAAAAAAAAAATACTTCTCTCTCTCTAATAAGCTTTATTTTATATTTGGAAAATTATTATCATGGTTCTGTCTTTGCTCTTCTCTATAAAACTTTCTCTTCGCTTATTCCTTTTTTCACCCAGCCTATGACGCGTAACTGCCGATGCTTTGCTGGTATTACTTTTTTTTTCTTTTTTATTAAAATATATTCGAACTAATTATTTATTACAAAAAAATATAAAAAAAAACAAACCTCACATGTTTAAATTAAATAAAAAAAATTATAAATCTTAAAATTCTCATAACTATACTATATATATATATGTGTTATATATTCAATCTAATTTTTTTTTCTAAAAAAGGGGGAAAATATATATATATTTTTTAATTTGACCAAAAAACAAAAAGCTTTTTTTTCCTTATTATTATTTTGTTCGGTTATATATAGATGTGTTTTTTTTTCTTTTGGGTTGGTTAAATGTGTTTTTTTTAACTCATTTTTTTTGCCAAAACTATAAAATTATATAGATAAATTTGTGTTTAAAATAAAATAATTATATTTGCTAATATTTGATATTTTATTTTTTCTTCTTTTTTTATGAAAATTCGAAACTATTATAGACACGTATGATTCTTTTGAAAATTAAACAATTTCTAATGTCCTTACTGTAATGGAAAAATTAATGGGAGGGCCTGTCTCATCAGTGGTGAAACCTCCCAGCGGTTTCGCCAATTTAATCTACCATACCGCTGTTATATTGCATTTTTGGAACTTCCTTTTATAGTGATACTGACATCAGTAAGGGCAGTAGAAATTGTTTAATTTGTAAAAGAATCATACGCATCTATAATAGTTTCAAATTTTCATAACAGATGGCGTGCTATGCATCATAATATAATTCTTTTTTTTTTTTTTGTAAGTAAAAATTTACATTCGACAAACTAAACAATATTTAATAATTAATTACTTTTTATGCTCTACCCCCCGAATATAAAATATATATTGAAAACAAAAAAAGGCATAACTTGATCAGGCTTACATGAGTATTTCTGGATGGCAGAGCGCCGTCTAAGAATTGTGATTCTCCCTCAATACTGTACAGTATTTGAACTCATTTGTATATTACATAAAGAATTAGGTGACGTCACAACTCATTATCATAACTCATTTTACATAGGACGGGCATGTCTCCTTAAAAAAAAAAAATACAGACAACTGGCGACATAAAAGACCTTCCACTTTTCAAAGTTGTGTCCATGAGTGTGAATGCTTCATACTTTATTTGTCTCTTAATTAGTGCACATCTTAAGGAAATAAATACAAGATTATATCAAATGTATGTGGTTAACCAAAAATAACTTTGATTCCCGGTGTAAACACAAATAATTGGTTCTACCCAGCTTTGTATTCAATTTAAGGAATTTCTAAATGGGTCTAAAATTAAAATATATTGATACAATCAAGACAGGTTTCGGGGCAGTTGGCCTCACTTCCCAACAAAGAATTCTACGAGATGATTGATTGGTCTACTTTATTATTTGTGATTAGAGAGCGCCTTCTGCAAGCTGGTTTCCTACAAGTCCTTTTCCTTCTTTTAAAATATTGTTACGTCGTACCCAGACGCTATTCGTGTACTTTGTCTACTCAGGATGCCACAAAGATACACATGTGAGTTCGAAGGGATTGCAGCTAAAGTTAGCGCTTTATTGTATCTCACTTAACAGAAGGAATACAACAGTGGGACTTGCCTTTAACCTTCCCGTCAGAAGTATCCTTGGCGCCGTGGATGTCCTCTTGTGAAGCCGTTCCGCTCCACACTATACACGTGCAGCTTGGACTACACCGCCTTGTAGGTCGCTTCGATGTCAGTCTCTCCTGGTACCGCCTTGTAGGATCATCCACACGCCCGGAGGTAACTCTCCGCCGTCTTCTCCTTGCCGCAGATCTCGATGTCACCAGACTGACTTCTCCTCCAGACTGCGATGTCCTCTCGGCGCACAAACCCGTCTTCAGGCCGACCGCTACTCGGCTCCTTCTTTCACTACGGCACCAGCTGGACTGTCTGTCTGCCGCCCCCTCCTCTGGAATCTGTTAATAAACACTTCCTTGTGGAGGGGGCCCTGCATACCTTCTTTACTTGGCTTGCCCACATCTTCTCTTCATCTTCTTGGCTTGCCCATATCTTCTCTTCATCTTCTTTGCTGCACCGCTTCAATATCTTCCTTGAAATATTTGACATTTTATTTCATTATTTGACAAAACTGTGAAGATCTTTCATATGAATCCGCTGTTGATCTTATGAAATCAAAGCATGTATTACACTGACGAGAGCCATAGTCAAAAACGATAGTCTCAAAGTGCGCGTTATGAATTTACTGAATGGTGCTGTGGATTTGTCACCGACATGAGGCCGTTAGTTTTCAGATACGGACGAGAAATAACGCATTGATTTTGCGTCATCTTTGCGGAATGTGTCCTTTTCTTTTAAGAATCCTTTTTTTTTTTTCGACAAATTCCAATTAAAATTAGTATTTAATATTCATTTGAATATGCCTTCTTTTCATTGAAATAAGATTTACAGCCCAGAAATACACGCATGGACAAAACTTAAGGAAGTTGTACTTTTAGCATGTATATCGGGATTCAGACAATAACTCTGAAAGATACACTCATAGACAAAACGTAAGGAAGTTGTACCTTTTAACATGTATATCGGGATTCAGACAGTAACTCTGAAAGATACACTCATTGACAAAACTTAAGGAAGTTGTACCGTATAGCATGTATATCGTGATTCACACAATAACTCTGAAAGATACACTCATTGACAAAACTTAAGGAAGTTGTATCATTTAACCTGTATATCGAGATTCAGACAATAACTCTGAAAGATATTAAAGTGGCCTTTATAGAAGACACACGAGATAACCATGTGTGAAAAAAATTAACTCTGTCTCTTTAAAAAATAAACAGATGGCTGGCGACATAAAAAGAATTTCCACACTTTCTTAAGTTTTTTCCATGAGTTATATATTCAAAAATGCTAATATCCTAAATTCTCCCTCTTAAATACTTCCTAGTCAGCAAAACAGGAGCCAGTCAATGTCGATAAGCAAGTTAATGAAGAGAATTTATGAATTTTTTTTTACAAACACAAACATATGACTAAGAATTTTGATTTTTTTTTTTTTTAATACTTAGGTAAATTAATATGATTCTTTAACGAACGTAAGATTTTTAATATTATATAGATAAAAATAAATATAATCGTTGAAAAAAAATCCCTATATTAGGTATTTTTAAACATAAAAAAAAAATTAAAAGACGTTTTAGTTAGTTGAAGAAGGACTTGCCTAGAGGTTTTTCCTTTAATCAAGTTGTAACATTTCCTATTTAGAAATAAGGGATAATCACAATACTTTGTCTTTTAATATTTAATATAATTACAACAAGGTTAATCAAAATATAATGTCATAGTTTCAAATTAGAATTTTATTAATCAATTGATACACTTTGTGAGTAATGTTTACCTTACAACAAAACTAGAAAAAATGAAAAATCAGTTACAGAATTTACATATCTTCCTTATATAACATTAAACATAAAATATTTACATATTTACTAATAGAGGCATTCGCTTTACATTTTCTATAAACAAATTTCGTGACAATATAAACAAAAAATATCCAAAATTAGAGAAAGAAAGAACGTACAGTATTGCCGACTACCTAAATATAAAGAAAGATCAAATAATATTTGAATATTTTACATAAATAAATTCAAAGCATGTTACACAAGTAAATAGAAAATGTTGCTCTGTCTTTTTTTTTTTATTGGTTGAAATCCGTAGTTCTGTGATTATTTAAAATAGACCTTAGTTTTTCTAGAAGACGCAGTATAGTAAAGAGAAATTTACAAAATTCAGGTAGATATTAGAATTTATACCATATTCCTTTCTTAGGTAGATAGAATAAATTTAAGTTTCATTTGATAATTTTTTAAATTTATTAATCAACCATGCGCGATATTGAAATATTTGCGCCTATTACAGAGGAAACAAGCAAACAAATTTAAACTTAGAATTAAATATTTATAAATACTATGGTGGATGAGGAGGACCTTGGTGACAACCGACGAGGGCTCGCGCTGATGGTGAAGAGACTATATTTTTGGCTAGGACGGAGGCCTTTTATATCTTTTCTGAGAAAGGGAGTATTGCATTTCACCAGATGTGAAGAGCGTGGGTCGTCTGGCGAAATTCTAAACTGGCGCCACCCTGACTTCATCACATATGTATTATTTGACAGAGTTCATAAAAATTTATATAGACAAAGTGGCTGAGGTGAAAGAGTTAGATCATTTAGATCAGGGAACAAACGAAGTCTCAATTCTGTAAAGTTCGGACAGTCATAGATAAGGTGAAGAGCAGTTTGTTCAGCTTCTCCGCAGAAACAATTTGGTGTTTCTGTAAGACTTCTTTTATGTAAGTAAAATTAGGCTTCATGAATATTTTGAAATCAATTCGTAAGATTTTTGAAATTATTTTTCAATAGAAAACAAGCAAATATTAAAAATAAAATACCAAATCTTCAAATGTGGAAAACGCTATTTTGCATATTGGTTTTATTATTGAATTGTAAATTATTCACATCAACCTTTATTTATTACTTTACTTCTAATGTTACCGACCCTCTGTTGACTTTTTCAAGAAATTTTTTGACTGCTGTGTTTACCTTTATACATAATTTGTTAATAGGTAATCAGTAACTAATTATAAAAGAAATTTAAACATTAAAGAACGTTACTGCTTGGAGTACAACTTCAGCCCGACAGCCTTGCCCCTACTACCTGACTCCCTGCCGGCCTGGAACGACCTGGTTACCTGGTTCACCATCTGCTCTCCCCATGACTAGACCTCTGAACTGTAGCTGTACAACCCGGTTAGTTGGTGATTTATGCCCGGGTTACCTCTATTTTCTCTCTCTCTCATTAAAGAACGAATGTTTCTTATATATTGCCATATATGTAAGACAAGCATGTCAAACTGGCGGCCCACAACGAATAAATTTGCGGCCCACCAGACAATATATTTTAATATTTTTTTTTTTTTATAAATTAAAAAATAATAATAAAAATTTGTAGCCTAATTTTTTAAAATTGTAATTATACATAATTTATTTATTAATAACGAACCACTGGTCGCCATACATAAGTCGTAAGTTTTGATAATATTATACCTACATACATAACGTATGTACATCACCATAAGTATTGTGTGCCTTAAAGTTTAAAGAAAATATTCTTTCAGAGTACTAGAAAAAATTTTTTTTCTTAAGTTACGTTCAATAATTTGTGCAGTTATTCTGTGTCTGGTAAGTTGAAAAATATTAATTAAAAAAAATATATATATATTAATTAAAACGTTTTATTATTTTGTGTTAGCGATTACTATTTTTTTCCAGACCTTTGTATTCAATATGTCTTCATCAAAACCAAGTGGCAGTAAAACTAAACGAAAAATTGCTGACGAACATAGGAATTTTCAGGAAAAGTGGGAATTAGAGTAATCATCTGCTTGATATGTAATAATGCTATTAGTGTACCAAAATTATATAACATTAAACGTCATTATGAACAACATAAATCAAAATATGATACCTACGAAGGTTTAATGAGACAAGAAAAGTTAAAAGAGTTCAAGTTGGGAATGAAAAAACAACAGTTTATGTTTAATAAAGTACCACAAGAGAGTGAAGCGGCGGTGCATGCAAGCTACGTTTTATCGGAGATGATAGCTAAACACTCAAAACCTTTTACTGAAGGTGATTTCATCAAGGAATGTTTAATTAAAGCTGCAGAAATTGTTTGTCCTGGAAGTGTGAAGACGTTTCAAGCAATATCTTTGTCTCGAAATACCGTTGTGGAAAGAGTTACTGATATGGCCAGAAATTTAAATGATCAGATAAAAGAAAAATCATTTTGGTACGAAGCATTTTCCATTGCCTGTGATGAGAGTACGGACATTGAGGGCGTAGCTCAGCTAGCTGTTTTTTTTTTTCGAGCTTGCGACACGGATTTCAACATTTTTGAGGAATTATTGGAACTAGTACCGATGCATGGCACTACTACAGGAGAAGATATATTTAATTGCGTTTATGATCTTCTGCAAAAATACAATTTACCTCAATCAAAATTTACTTCTGTAGCAACAGATGGAGCTCCTTCAATGACTGGAAAAACCAACGGTTTCGTAGCATTACTGCGAAAAAAAACTAAGTGAAATTTCTGATGGTTCCAATATTCATCATACGCATTGCATTATACATCAGGAAGTATTATGTACGAAGGTAATAAAAAATGGAAAATGTGTTGACACCTATCAAAAAATTCATCAATTTCATAAGATCTCGAGGTTTAAATCAGCGACAGTTCTCTCTGTTCTTAACTGAATTAGAAAGCGAATATTCAGGTTTATCATACTATACCGAGGTACGTTGGTTATCATGCTCCAAGTTTCTCAAACAATTTTGGGACTTGAAAGAAGAAATATGTCAGTTTTTAATAACCAAGAATCAAGACATCTCTTTGTTTTCTGATCAAGTATGGTTGCAAGATTTTTCCTTCATGGTTGACATAACAAAACACTTGTCGGATTTAAATTTGAAACTGCAAGGAAAGGATCAGATCATTACCAACATGTGTGACCAAGTTAATGCATTCAAATGTAAGCTAATTCTTTGGGAAAAGCAGTTGAAAAACGAAGATTTAATAACTTTCCGACATGCAACATGTACAAATCAAGTTTAGGTGAAACTGCATCGTATCAAAAATATGCGGAAAAAATTTTAAGTCTTAGAAATGAATTTGAAACAAGGTTTTCTGATTTCAAATCTTTGGAAGGCAAGTTTACTTTGTTTTCTTCGATTTTCTCGATAAATATAGAATCAGTACCTAATCATATGCAAATGGAGGTAATAGATATCCAGTGCGATTCAGATTTAAAGGCAAAATTCATTGAAGTTGGCGTTTCTGAATTTTACAAATATTTGCCAGCCAGATTTGAAAACACTCGAAAATTAGCATATGAAATTATGACCATGTTTGGAAGTACTTATCGGTGCGAGCAGTTATTTTCACTTATGAAAGGAAATAAAGCTCCAATCAGATCGAGAATTACTGACGTTCACCTTGGGTCAGTTTTAAAATTAATCACTGCGAACAAGATTTCCCCCGAAGTAGGAAAGATGGTAGCAGAAAAGAGATGCCAAATATCAGGGAGTAAATATTAACTTTACTTTCTTTTTTCTTATTAGTATTTTTTAAAATAAACCTACATAAATGTTACTATAAAAATTTAATTACTTGTTTTCTTTTTTTGCGGCCCACATAATCTTATTACTTTTTTATTTGGCCCGTGTTAGGATTTGAGTTTGACATGGTTGATGTAAGACAAACTTCGGGATAACACAGCAATTTATTTAAGGCAAGAACAAACTATATATAATTTTAAAAAAGATAAGCAATGAGGGAAGTTTACAGAGTAGAAAAATATGAACATCATAGAATATTTTGAATAAATGTAGGGTGCATTAAAATTGATGCAACAATAGAAAAGAAACATTTTCGTGATTGAATGTTTTCATTTTCTGAATATAGATGGCAGGTTATAGCTTTTTATTAAAGTAACCAAATACTTCCTTTAAAAAGGATGCTAGAAAGTCATTGAAATATTGGAAATAGTAAAGAAAGGTTTGATATGAATAATTCACGACGTGATAATCTTAAAATGACAACTTATCATCACAGCTTTCTAGAAACGAAGCCAACAAAAATTACAAGATTAAAGACCGGACATACTAGACCCATTATGTTCATTGATGGAGGAAAAAGCAGTCTGATCAAAATGCTCCAACTCCAGCACATATCCTGGACTGTATTGGAGCTAAGACCTATACAACAACTCCAGCACATATCCTGGACTATATTGGAGCTAAGACCTATACAACAACTCCAGCACATATCCTGGACTGTATTGGAGCTAAGACCTATACAACAACTCCAGCACATATCCTGGACTGTATTGGAGCTAAGACCTATACAACAACTCCAGCACATATCCTGGACTGTATTGGAGCTAAGACCTATACAACAACCCCAGCACATATCCTGGACTGTATTGGAGCTAAGACCTATACAACAACCCCAGCACATATCCTGGACTGTATTGGAGCTAAGACCTATACAACAACCCCAAAACTTTAGTAGAAAAAAATATTGTTTTCAACTTTCATGATCCGGTGTAATCTTACCCATGAGATAATTAAAAATGGCAACTAAAAAAGGTCATGTTAAAGGTTTCTTTTTATTTGACTAAATGGAAAATTTTTCCTGGTCGAGTTTTTAGAGAGTTGTAGAGAATGCAATATTTAATTGATCTCATTCGTCCTTCAATATGGCTGACACTAGATAGTCTACTGGGTTTAGATTGAATTGTAGGTATTCTTTCATTAGTAACCTGTATTTGGGACTCTCTCTCTCTCTTATTTTCGATGATGTTTTAAATTACAAGAATAGAAAGATCCTAAACCTGAATTTATAATATTATTGATATGATATTATTAGAAGCAGCATAAGTAAGGGACTGCCCTGTAGTACGGTGTCGTGAGCCCCAAGCCGCTAAGGTAACCGTGAACAGAAAACTCTGAAATGTGGCTGAATAACGGGTTAATTAACACAAAGCAATAACGCGCCATCTATACATATGAAATGAAAGGATTTAAAAGCACGAATGTTTCTTTTATACATAATACAAACTTCTACTGCCCTTACTGCGATTAAATACCACTGATGAGCCAAGCCCTCCCAATATATTTTTCATCGCAGTAAAGGCAGTAGAAGTTTGTATTATGTATAAAAGAAACATTCGTGCTTTTAAATCATTTCATTTTATATAAGGGGTTAATGGTACCCCTCCTTTCCATGGAACAACAAAATCAGAAATTGATGGTCTGGACAAGACACCACCATCATTATATTGTGTTAGGTGGCGGGGGGAGTAGCAGCACAAGTAAGGGACTGCCCTGTAGTACGGTGTCGTGAGCCCCGAGCCGCTACTGTTACCGTGAACAGGGAACTATGAAATGTGGCTGACTAACGGGGTAATGGCACCTCCCTTACCATGGAGTGAACAAGAAGACACCACGACCACTTGAATATTTTTGTTAAAACAAGATTTTTCTAATATAAATATATACAAGGTGCGTTCATTAATTTCCAGGACTGCTCTGTATCTTTGAAAAAATAAAATAAATAAAAAAACTAATTTAATAATTTTCAAAATATAACCCTCCTGCCTCAATACATCTGTTCCCTCTTTTTTCCAATTGTCGAAGCAGGAGATAAAATCACTTTTTGAGAGGTTCCTCAAGGTTGCCTTCGATTCAGCTTGTATCATATCAACGTTGTAAAATTTCCTTCCTTTCAACTTCATTTTCAATTTAGGATAGAGGAAAAAGTCATTGGGGGCTAAGTCAGGGGAATAGGGTGGATGAGAGAGGGATCTGTATGGTTGAATGATTGGCCAAGAACTGCCAAACAACATGGGCTGTGTGCGGCCGCGCATTATCGACGTGAAGTATCCAGTCATTGTTTTGCCATCTTTCAGGTCTTTTAAGGCGCACTGCCTCCCTTAAGCGCCTCATTATCCCCAAATAAACCTCTTGATTAATTGTACGTCGGAAAGGAATACATTCATGGTGAACCAAACCATTAATATCAAAAAATGTAACAGGCAATGTCTTGACTTTGGATTTTGTAAATCTTGCCTTTTTGGGTTTCGGGTCCCCTCTTTCAATCCATTGGCTGGATTGACGTTTGGTTTCCGGATCATACTGATACACCCATGTCTCATCCCCGGTAATGATTTTTTTGCATCCATTCTGGATCGGTCCAAGTCATTTCAACCATGTTTTTGCAGATATCCATTCTAACCTCCTTTTGTTCCTCTGTTAGAATCCGGGGAACAAATTTTGAAGACGTCCAAATCTTTTGTTACTATTTGATGACACAGTCCTACAGATAGTCCAGTCTCTGAAGATAAGTCTTTGATAGAAATTCTTCTGTTAGATTTAATTAATTCCTTTATTTTGAGCTTGTTTTCCTCGCAACGTAATGATCTTGGACGCCCAGTATGCTGATCATCGTTTACCTTTTCCTGACCTTTTAGGAAGCGTGAAAACCATTCAAAGGTTCTTGAACGGGATAAATCTGCATCGCCAAAAGCTTCTTTAATCAATTCATACGTCTCAGTAGCACTTTTTTTTCAATTTGAAACAAAACTTAATGCAGATTCTCTGCTCTTCGAAAATGGCCATTTTAAAATTAGAAATGCGAACCTTACAAGGAAGTTGTTTTATTTTATTTTTAGATCGGCGCGTGCGCCACGAGACTCGTGCTTTCAGTTAGGTGTGGTCGAATGTCCAATATTTAACTCTGTATAAAAAATTTTTCTTTAGATTTTTTATTTATTTTATTTTTTAACCAGTCCTGGAAATTAATGAACGCACCTTGTAAATTGATTTTTGAAAATTATTTGTTAGTTGGAAGTTAGTTTGGAAAAAAATACATCAACCAATAACACAGGTCTACAAAAAAAAAACTTTTTTTTTTTTGCCGGAGAAAACCTGATGTTGATTCTAATGTAACTTTTCATGCTGAATTCAAAAATTAAATCAGAAGTTTTCCATCACCCATAGTTCTTGCAAGATAACCATTTTTTCTATTAATTGTTATATACAGTAATGATGCAGAAAATGTTACGTAAGCATTTTTTAAGTAAACATCATTACATTAGCTAGCGCTTTATTTTTGACAAGAAGAGGTGATATGTGGAGTCAAAAGCTTTATTTGTTATTAATTAAATTTTGCTCTTTAAGAATCATAAATATTAATTTAAATAACAAATTATTGAATTTTTAATTAAATATGTTCATTTTATAATGCAATCTGTTTTGCTTTCAACTCAAAAATAACGACAAGCTCTGGAATGCTATTTGCTGAATAACAGTTTTAATATATATATTTAAATTGAACCTAACGATTTGTTTATTAGATTTGCATCAGAAGTGACAGGTAAATTTGAAGTGATCAGTTTATTCTTCTTTATCGATTTGCTTTTATAAATCGTGTGCACTAGACTGTGTCAATATGCCGAGGCGTTGCATTAATATTCCTGATATTTTCTGATACATTTGTGGGGAATTAACTTTCAAAGTTCAAAGGCGAAACTTTACACCGTTCATCAAAAAATGCTATCAACTTTATTTTGGATGTAAAGTCGGTGACCAAGATAAGACTTGGGCTCCTCTCCATTGTTGTGAAATTTGTGCTCGACGTCTTACAGGGTGGATTAAAGGTGAACGTCATATGCCTTTTGCGGTTCCAATGATATGGAGGGAACCTAAAGACCATTCTTCAGACTGTTATTTTTGTTTGACAAATACTACAGGTATTACATCCAAATCAAGACATACAGTAGAGTATTCAGATTTGCCTTCTGCTATGAGACCGGTTCCTCATAGTGATATTTTACCTGTGCCACAGCCTCCTGAAAATGTAATATTTAGTGACGATGATTCAGATAAACCTAGGCAAAAGTCGGATGACACAAATTTTGAAGCATGTGCTTCATCTGAACCTCATTTGTTAACCCAAGGATATTTGAACGACCTCGTACGTGATTTAGATTTATCCAAAAAAAAAACAGAATGAACTTTTAGGCTCTAGGTTAAAAGACTGGAATCTGCTGCACAAAGGCACAAAATTTATGCTTTTTTCGCAAGCGTTAAGATGAATTTCAAGACTTCTTTTCACAAGAGAATGATTTAGTATATTGCAATGATGTTGTTAGTCTAATGTAAGCGCTTGGTCATGACCATGATACAGAAGAGTGGCGTTTATATATAGGTTGATTCTTCAAAAATTAGTTTGAAAGCTGTTCTCCTTCACAACGGAAATAAGTTCCCATCAGTGCCAATAGCACATGCATCCAGCATGAAAGAGACTTACGAAAACATGAAACTGCTTTTGAAAAGATAGAATATGAAAGATACGGTTGGAAAATATTCAGCGATTTGAAAGTCATTGCTCTCTTGCGTGGATTACAGCTTGGATATACAAAATTTTGTTGTTTTCTGTGTGAGTGGGATAGCAGAGATAGGGAAAGGTATTACATTAAAAAAGCAGCCAAACCGTGAAATCTCTACTCCAGGACATAAAAATATTGTAAATCCTCCCCTGATCGATTCAGAAAATATTTACTTACCACCATTACATATTAAACTGGGATTAATGAAGAACTTTGTCAAGGCAATGGATCGAAATGCCAGTGGATTTGCCTACCTAAAACAAAAATGTTCTAGCATAAGTGATGCGAAAATTAAAGAAGGCATTTTCGTTGGACCTCAGATTCGAGAATTTCTGCAGGATGGGAATTTTCAAAGTAGTTTGAATGAAGTTGAAGCAGCAGCATAAAATTCCTTTAGAATCGTTTGCAAGAACTTCTTAGGAAGTGTCAAGGTTGAAAATTACCGAGACATAGTTAATGATCTGCTGCTTTCCTACAAGGCACTGGGATGTAACATGTCTCTCAAGATCTATTTCCTGCATTCACATCTGGATTTCTTTCCAGACAATCTTGGTGCAGTTAGCGATTAGCATTGTGAGAGGTTTCATGAAGATATATCAAGCATGGAGAAGCGGTACCAAGGTAAATGGAGTCCCAGTATGCTTGCTGACTACTGCTGGACACTCAAGAGGGATGTACCACAAGCAAAGTATAGAAGAAAATCCACTGTCACTACTTTTCAATAAAATAAATATATTTCGTTCATATAGGCCTATATATTAAAAACATTTCCAAATTTCAAGTAGGTGTATCTCAAAAATCTTGCGTGATTTAAAAAAACTAATGGAATATTTGGAATCAGCACAAGAGTTAAATTTAGATAAGATGCTGTTTCTTTTGGGACAAAGAAAAATATTTTTTGATAAACCAGTGTAATGTAATAAGGTTCATGTAAAAATGCTTACGTAATATTTTTTTGCTTTTTTGCTGTATTTATCCCAATACCAAAAAAAGGCTGTCACGCAAAAACCATGGGTGATGGAATATTTCTGATTAGATTTTTGAGTTCAGCATGAAAGGTTACACCAGAAACACCATCAGGTTCTCTTGGGCAAAAATGTTGTTGACCAGTGTTATTTATTTAAGGCTCGATGTTTCAGTGACTCGCTGTCATTCTCCTTCATACTGAGGAAAGTAACAGCGAGCGTTAAATAAATTGTTGGTTGGTGGTGGTGTCTTGTCCATGGAGCAGATCGGTCTATGCACCCTGATCACAATACCAGCCAACAAAGGTGCCTTGTCCGTAGGATGTCCTCTTCTGGATTGATGTCTGCCATATAGAGGACTGCAAGGATAGCCGGGTATATATGGTACGGAGTGAGTTGAGTGTTGTGACAGTTATTGCAGTTCCTGTAGGATCTAGTCATGTCTGAGTTTATCTTCATTATTTTAAAATTTCCTTTTATCTTACAGCAGTCTACTCAGCTCTCCTTCTGTGTTCCATTTATGTTTAATTTTAAGATATTCAGGGTCCTCGTAGCATATTTTCCACTGGTTCCCCGGACTGCAGGCACGTCGGCTCCCTTGATTGCATTAGAATGGATCGTCAATTCCTGATTTTGTTGCTCCATGGAAAGGAGGAGTACCATTTCCCCGTTAGTCAGCCACATTTCAGAGTTCCCTGTTCACGGTTACCGTAGCGACTCACGACACCGTACTACAGAGCAGTTCCATACTTGTACTGCTTCTCCCGCCCGCCACGTAGAGAAGGACTTCTGGGCAGGAAATTATTCGTTGATGTGACTATATAAGTTGAGTTATAAAAATAGAATTTCTCATTTTTCATCACTCCTCCAAATCAAATTTGTCAGGAAGAATGGGCCTTCTTACTTTGATATTATCCTCACAAACCAATTATTTCTCTTTAAGAAGATTGAAAATCAATTTCTACGTCATCAAGACCATATGAGGATAGGAAAGACAGAAAGTCAATTTCGAAAAAATGGAGTTCTCAACATCGAAATCCATTCTATTTCTAACACTAGATTATTATTAATATAAATCAAAAACGAATAATCTATATATATATATGTCGTATTGTAAATTTTTCCAAAGTTTCAATATCTGGAAATGACAATTAAGCAGTCGTTAGGCCTTTTTCCTTCTTCTTTATTATAAGCAATCAGCGCGAGGCCACACACACTGGACAACCACTGGCCGTCCAATTTATCATTATTTAAAAAAAAAACTTTTGTAATTTTGCATATCATTCAGCTTTTCTTTTTTAACATGGAATTTACATGTTTAAAAAATGTATTTGGCAATTTGTGAAACAATTCAGACAAAAATAAAAGATTAAACAAAAACTAGTACATTAAAAACAATTGTGTGTTCAATATGGAATTGAATCATGGTTTACTATATACAAAATATATCATATATATATATATTTTGCTTATCCCTAGTACACGTTGTAGAGACCATGATAATCATGGTGGGTAGAAGTAGGCGACTTATTTTACTATAAGTGCACCACATGTCTACACGTGAAAATCAGTTCGACTTTGCACTTACAAATGTGCCAGAGCCCCGTTTAGTTACTTGCACTCGCTAGTGGGGTTGGATTTTTGCAAGAATTGGGGGCTATTGGAGCATTTTTTTTTTATCAGAAAAAAATTGCCCAATGCTGGAATCGAACCCGGTTCGTAGTGATCGAAAACCAACGGTTTAGACCATCCTTCCACCGACCCCCATTTCGTGAGATTCTGTGATTAAGGGAGTTGTTAATGTTGGCTGACGACTCAAAACTAGTGTAAAAAAAAGGAAATGAATATAGAAGCATGAAGATATAGACACTAGAGCATGTCAGATCGCGACAACAGTGCGTTTCTAACGGTACGTCTTCTTTGATAGGTGTAGAAGTTGGACAATATTTCAAATCTTTCTATGTTTTTGACTTGTAGGTATGTCTATATTTCTTGTTTTGTTCTTCCATCATCAGGGAAAGGCACCTGGCTTGCTTGTGATATGCGCATGATCGGTAATTTCAACTACTCTGATAGATAGAATGAAAGAAAGCTGCCTAAATACAGCCGCTGATTCTGACTTCTTCATTATAAAAGATATGATGTTTGCAGAACCATGTACTTTGATATTATTGTCTGCCTTGTAAAAGAAGACCTAATTCAGATTCTAAATAAGTATTAGAGAGAGTGGTGCAAGAAACTTATCTCACTACAACTATATTCTACACAGAGATCCGCATTTTCAATCACCAAAAAGGTGGTTTACGACCAAACACAGAATATTATGGTTGAGTCATTGAAGCTTTCCATGAGGTCCGAGAACTAGGAGGCGTCAGGTAGCAGGCGATGAAGGAAGTCCGGTTGGAGTTGACTTTGTCTGTGGCGTCAGTCCATCGGCAACAATTCTTAAAAGATAGAAGTCTTAGGAGTATTCTGCCTACTTTTAATCAGCATTCAAATTTCAAATTTGCTTTCAGGTCACAAGAAAATACTCAACTTGCAATACCTCTTACTATTCTTTATAATCTAGTTGGCTGATCTCAAATATAGAGAATGTCATCTTCTCGCGCTGATACTGGTTGAACCTTTCAATAGCTTCCTGTTCTTCCGCTAGCCTGCTGGAACTTTGATGTCCAATGGTAAACTGGGGCTCCCTCCGCTATCATCATCCATTTAAAATTCAGCACAATCACATGAATTATTATAAATGGTCATCGGCTACGTTTTTTTTCAGTAGAGATGATAAGCAAGAAGATCCGGCAGAGAAAGTTGTTCTATATATAAACGCTTTCTTGAACCATTCATGGATGAAAGAGAGAGACATTATTACCGCAAATGCCGTAGGCATTGAATAAGACTTCAGGGGGATTGTGAGCACAATCAGATCTTTCTTGTACGAAATGTTCTCCACGTCTTCGCCAAGTAGCATCTTAATTCTTATGATGTCCCACTTCTTAACATACTGGAAATTTGAAGAACATCGCGTTATGTGTTGTTCCTGTTAAGGGATTCCATTATCAGAAGATATGAACAGAGAATCTTGAAGATATGACCACTGAATCAAATCATTCGTATCCACAACGCGTTTTCATCTGCAAATATCTTCATTAACAGGCGTGGAAGTTAGTAGCATCTTGTATGAAGTTGACCCAATCTTGATTTTCATTGAATTCTTCAGCTGAATTGTATTCACAAATCATACAGATATATTGAGAATCCAGAAGACTCAAGTGTCTTCTTTGTGACCCCAGAAACAGAAAACATTCATAGATATTGAACATAAGCTGTTGAATATCTCCTGTAATCACCAAATGAAGACTTTGAGTACAAAATTTGCTTTGGCATATGACTCGTTGCCCGTAGACGTAGACATTCAACTCGAAAACGCTGTCAAGGCTGTATCTTAGGTTACAAGAGACTATATTGCCGGCGTTTAGCCAAGACAAAGACTTTCGCATAGTCACATTTTATCTTACAGAAGGTGGCATATGATAGTACTAATTTTAAAAAGTAAAGCTCAATGTTTCTGTGCGGCAAGTAATCCTGAGCGCATTAAACACTGAAGGCGGAGTCCATGTTCAATTTTGTTCTTGTTATATCTTCAAACTCTTTTCATTGAGTCTAATTTACTTCCATGACCTGCTTCCATGTATCAGAAAGATTGGTAACATATGGAAAGGGACACAATTTTTTTTTTCAATCTTCCAAGATCAATCTTTTCAAAATTCAAACCTGGAAAGGTTTAAGAATATGTTTAATTCTTGGATATGGGATGGGCAGCCAATTTATGAAATCTTTCTCACTGATCATCCCATCTTTCTTGTTTTGATCTCCAATCAGGGTGATACCATCAACATATCAATGCTTAATGTGAATTCTAAAGAGTCAGGATCTTGAAACGATGGTGTGTAGTAAATCTAGGCAGAGGTAACATTGGGCTAAGCATTCTTTGTAGTTGCAGCTGTGTTGGCTGAAGTAGAGGTAACCATTTGCCTCCTAAGACCTTCATCCTTATAGTACCATAGCTCTCTCTCTCCTTTATCTGAAGAACTTAGAATAATTGACTATCTTGATGATATAAGGTATCTATTCTTTCTTTGGCCCAACTGGTGACATTCGGAAATAAGTGTCATATTCTATGTACACTGGTGTTATTCCATTTTTGAATAGTACGTTTAATCTTGTTGATAGACCTATAAGTTGCAATAGTAATTCATCTGGAAGATGAATTTTTCCATTTAACTCCATACAGGAGTATGAAGTGGCGACTTTAGAATAGAAACGATTGCAGCGACGTGAGGAAAGCCCCTCACGGTTTGAAATCATTCAACCATATAAAAAGAGTTTAAGGAAGGTTAACGTAAATTACAAGTTATTTTCCAAATATGATAGGCTATCTTGGGCAGCATCAGGACAGTCAAAACTTAATTGGAAAAAAATCGAAGCTGCGCGTTCTACACGGCGTTTTTTTTTTTTTTTTTTCCTAATTGATTATCAGGATATTTATAGATCCAGAAAGATGAACATTTCGAATTTGGCGCTGCAGACTTGATAACAACGTCCGGTTTGATGAGAGAACGAGTTCTGAGAGAGGCATGATCTGATAGAGTAACGGCGGAAAGGTTAATGAAAGTAGAAAAGGCTGAAGGAAGGGTATAACAGAACGCTAATTACGAACAGCACTAGATTGTTATAGTATCATCTCGAGCCCGAGTTGTGGAGGGGGCTTAATGTTTGAGAGGCCATAAGACAAGTATCATCTCGGGCGAATTCGATAAGAAGAGATTGAGATAATCCGGTTAAGTTGACCCGGGTGGCGAAGAACAGATGAGCCGACTGTTATAAAAAATAACCGTGGATAAATGACGGCATTCTGCCCGCAGGCAATCCTTTAGGATGGATATACTCAGAAAATCAGCATTCAAATCAATTTGATGGCACCATGTGATATTTAGCAGTAACTGCCACTCATTAAACTTCCTCGTCAAGTTCGCCAATTTCAGCAGCAGAAGAGGTTAATTTCTCTTGACGGAACTGCATAAATCTTGCTGCAGCCTCCTGCTCTGCTGCAAGATTGCGAGCTTCCTGGAGCAGATGTTCTTGAAGCCTTACAGATGCTGCATGTAAGAGAGCCTCGACTTTGTACGGTGGCTTACATTCTTGCTGTCGGCATAATGGACAGAATAAGTTTGGAGTTGAAGGATGTTGAGCTGGAATGGAATAATCCATTCCAGAGGTAAACTGACTACTGTCATCCATCTCCATTAACGGTCTTGAGAAGAGCATTTTAGGCGCTTCTGTCTGAACAAAAAAACAAACTTGATTTGTTGAGCCAAAGGTGATGTGTCCTGGACGTTGTCTTTGTCCCACTTGCTTGATAGTTCTTGTTGAATTTACCTGCTTTTTAACATTCATTTTACTTGATTTCTTAGACATCTTTTTGCAGCATCCACAATGATTCCCCATTTTAATGTAACTTTGCTTATTGTTACATATCTGGGTTAGGTGGATCTTTAGAAAAAGATTAATCGAGTTTAATTATAATCAGAAAAAAAAAAACGAAAAATATTTGCGATTCTCATATACGAGAAAATCATAAACAATTCCTAAAAAAAAACATCAACAAATTAACAAAATTATACATACACAAGCATATCACATCTTTCATTTTAGAGTACCATGTACTTCATATTAATTCAACAAAAAGCTCTAGTTTTTTAAATCATTTGCTGATTGGAAGTTTATTTGAAAAAAAATATAGCTACATCTCGACGTTTCACTGACTCTCTGTCACTCTCCTTAGGATATGCCAGCCAACACCTCGACCTACCCACTCTGTGAACTCTCGCAGTCCATCGGTGGCGGAGTCTTTTTCGCGGGGCGCCACCAATGAATACCTTGTATATATATGTCATAATATTTGGAAATATGTACAATAAAATGGCCTGTGTGGGAGTACAAGGAAAGAGGGAAGATAGCGAGGTTAACAAACAACCCCTTGGTAAACAAGTATCACGACTTCATTATCTCCCCTAGGGGACTTATCTTACTTAAAGCGGCTTATAAGCGGCTAGACGGGATGATCAAGGTTCAGTTCTCACGGAGGTGGCCTCGACGCCAGTTGTTCTAGGGGTTGTTCTGGGACCTTCTATCTTTCCTCCCCGATCTATTTCCTCACGGGTTTTTGCCTCTGGATCCTGTCTCCTGTGTGTCCTTACCACCCATCGCTCAACAACCACGACTGCTTCTAACCAACATGCCACACTGCATTCATCCAACAGCATAAACTACATTACTACAGAGAGTCGACAGGATGAACAAGGACAAGAACCAGACCCCATCGGAGGTAGGTCAGATCGACGAGAGAGTGCAGCCCCCCTCCGCCCCAATCACTCTGGAGAACCTGGTAACCCAGCTCACAATTGCCTTACAAAACCTCCGCCCAAAGGCCCGTCAAGACCTAGAGATGCCCAAGTATGACGGTACGTATCCAGCACAAAGCTTCTTCGAGACCTACGACAACCAAGCGAACCGAGCTGGACTCTCCGCTTCCGAAAAACTAGACAGACTGCCGCTGTTCCTGGTCCAACAGCCCTTGCAATACTTCCACCAGCTTCGGCTGGACACTCGGAACTACTTCCAGGCGAGAGATACCTTGCTGGATCTCTACCCCTCGACCAGCGAAGCCACCTACTCGAAATACTTCGCCCTGCGCCTACAAGGTCAGTCCCTGGAAGAATATTACCGCACCAAGACCGCCATGGGGCTACAACTAGGCCTGCCTCAAGAGGCTATCTTGGAAACCTTGACCGAAGGACTACCCTTCGGTGACCAACAGTATGTAAGGATCATACCGCCAACCTCCCTAACCGAGTGGTATGAAAGGGTAACAAGGATTCGGAAATATACCCAGCCCACGACACGCCAAGCGAGCAGTGGTCCACCTTATATCTCGGGACCCTACACCAGCACCCAGAGATATAAATTCAGGTCTTCCCACGGTGCAAACAGCCTGCCATCTTCACCATGTCGATGCTGTGGCCAGAATCATTGCAACAAACAATGTCGTAAACAACCATTCGCCGCCGACAATACTCTCCTCCACCAGGTACAGACCCCTGAGCAGAGGTCTTCTCTCCGGGATGCGCAAATCCATCCCATCGAGCGAGCTATTACAAAACCAATAGCCACGTCCCAAATTTTTCACGTCGCACCTTCTCAAGTCCCAATTGCACAGATTTCCCAAGTCCCAATTGAACAGACTTCCCAAGTCCCAATTGAACAGACTCCCCAAGTCCCAATTGAACAGACTTCCCAAGTCCCGATTGAACAGACTTCCCAAGTCCCAATTGAACAGACTTCCCAAGTCCCAATTGCACAGACTTCCCAAGTCCCAATTGATCAGACTTCCCAAGTCCCAATTGAACAAACTTCCCAAGTCCCAATTGAACAGACTTCCCAAGATCCCACTACCACTGATCCACATGAGCTGACTATGGAAGATGAGATGTCCAAGAACCCTCAACACGACCACCGCCTACTGTTAGAGGACACAGACCTCAGTGACTCTAGCACGCCGGACAAGCGAGACAGCCCCAGTCTCAGTGAGGAGAATTGCTACGAGAGCTTTGGTGACTGCGAGCATCCCGACAGTATTGGAGTAATGCAGAACCCCACTGGAACAATTTCTTCCAACAACGCCGTCCCCTGCCAGTCTACGCCACCACGAGCGGATCAAGCCGCCTACGTCCCGCGGACTCGTCTACACGCCATGTACGGCAACCACATTCCCCATCGGGACTTTCCAACATGAACCAAGTCTTCAACACAACCCAGCTTCGAAGTCCAACAGAAGCCCATCGACAGTGAGTGTTTAACTTTATTGTGATTTCATCCGTTTACATTTTTGCTTGTTATATATATCACATCCATGTTAGCCCACTTTTAGCACAGTTCATGCTCTAAATAACTTTTCTCATATCAATTTTAAAACCATAATATGCTACAAGCTTTCAAGCTTACAATGCCTTATTTTATTCTCAATAACATGTTCTCTCGAAAATTTTTCTTATCTTACACCATCGCTCTTGAAAAAAAAAAAAAAACTCTTGTTTTTAATTTTTCGTATATCAACTTATGTTTTTAATGAACCAATGACCAAATTTTCGCTGAACCTCTCAGTCTCTCTGCAGTGTATCTATTCCTACATTGAAACTTAGGTTCTGAAGGTCAAGGCTTTTTTTTTCAACCATTCAACCTCAGAGGTCTTATTTTTTGTCAATTGACCGCAAAGGTCCACTTTTTTTTCTCACTCGACCCCGAAGGTCTTTTTCACGTACGTGCATGTCCATTATTTGTTAAATTTATTAATTTTAGTGTCATCAAGAGAACCGCACATAAGTTGTCTGCCTAATCAATCTCCTTCATTCTAAAGTATCTCTGTAAAATGTCTCAATACGTTTTGTTGACGAATGCTGCAGAGATGACTATTTGCTCCAGCCTCTTTCTAATGGCTTCCTTTGTTCATTTTAGAATGTTGAACCACTTACTTTACAGCTCTCTTACTTTCCACCTTTCCATTCTCTTCACCTCCTCATTCACGTATCCATATTGTACATAGCTATGATTGTCCATACCTACACTCTGTACCATATTAACCTACACATAAAATTAATTTGTACATAGCCAAATTATTTCCCACCCTCAAAGAATTTCCTGCACAAATTCTTCTTTGAAAGGGGGGACATCTGTCATAATATTTGGAAATATGTACAATAAAATGGCCTGTGTGGGAGTACAAGGAAAGAGGGAAGATAGCGAGGTTAACAAACAACCCCTTGGTAAACAAGTATCACGACTTCATTATCTCCCCTAGGGGACTTATCTTACTTAAAGCGGCTTATAAGCGGCTAGACGGGATGATCAAGGTTCAGTTCTCACGGAGGTGGCCTCGACGCCAGTTGTTCTAGGGGTTGTTCTGGGACCTTCTATCTTTCCTCCCCGATCTATTTCCTCACGGGTTTTTGCCTCTGGATCCTGTCTCCTGTGTGTCCTTACCACCCATCGCTCAACAACCACGACTGCTTCTAACCAACATGCCACACTGCATTCATCCAACAGCATAAACTACATTACTACATATATTTATATCGCCGCTAGTTTGCGGCGACGGTCAATAGATGGCGTCAGTTTTTGACGTTTATTTTGACGGGAGAAGCGCCCATATGCTTCTATGGATCAATTTCCTCCCGGCAATTTTTCCATCTATATTCTAGCCATAGATTTGGCCCAGCCACCTTGCCAGCAAAACACCTCTTTGGTAGATTGTGAAGATTACATTAGATCCCGTGTGGATCTCATGGAATAAAGTCCGCCCAAGACTGACGAGGGCCATTAGCCTGAAACCATGGTCTCTAGGTGGACGCTTCTCAATCTCCTTAGGATAGTGATACAATATTGAAGCGTAGAAATCAAGTCTTGGAATTTCATAAGATGTAAAAGTATTTATTGATGAAGGCGACTAATCGACAATTATCAACACCTCAACAAAATTATCTACAGCTAGAGAATATTGAGCATTCAAGCTAGACAACATATACGATGATTTTTACAAATATAAATTAATAAATCTGTTGAGTATATTCATTGAACAATTAAATTAGATAATAAAATGTAAATTATTTCTTCGCCATAATATGATATAAGGAGACAGATACAATTTTGTTCACACTTGGTTATCTCGTATGTCTTCAATAAAGGTCACTGTAATATCTTTCAGAGTTATTGTCCGATATACATGCTAAAAGGCACAACTTCCTTAAGTTTTGTCTCTCCATGACTATATATAATAAGACCACATTTACCTCTCCCTATAAGACAACATCCTCTAAAAAGAGGTTAGAATTAAAATAATTTATCTCTAGACCGTGAAGCCACGCGGCCAACACAAGCTCCGCGTTTTTGAGAAATAAAGAGGGGAGAGAGAGAGTTCGAGTTTTTAAATAATACAATTTTTTCCTAGGTAAAATAGACAAAAATATTAGATAAATATATCGGATCATGTGAAGGCCAAAATTGAGTTTACCTCTGTAGTTTATAAAGAGTGTAGAGGTTTTAAACGATGGCTTTCCAAAATATCTGTGAATAGGGCTGACCTCATCCGTGGTGTCTCAACCACCAAGGAGAGCGATAAGAGACACTGTGACACAGCTGAAGAACAGCCAACAGCAGCATCTTTTGACCAACACTGCTACATTGAGTACTGCTCTGTCTCTAGCTTAGTGCAGTATATAAAGCCACGGGAGGAAATACTGTGAAGGGGCGGTTTTCCAGCTAATGGAGATGTCTGATGAGATTCTGGTCGGATTGGGAAGCATCGAGAAGGCAGAGAGTCTATCCAAGGAAGGCCTCACCATCGGGAACACCCTCCTCAAAGTGTTCCCCTACAGAAAACGCGCAGAGAAGATAGTGGTTGGGAACATCCCAATCGCTATAAGGGACAAAGACATCGTCGAAGCGCTGCGGCCCTACTGCAGGGTTGTCTCCCTGACCCATGAGGTAGTGGCGAGTTGTAGCTACACCTGGACCACCGGCAAAAGAGTCGTCCTTCTAAATGAAGGATTGAAACTTCATAATTTTTCTGTAAAACTGGTATTTGTCTCTAAAAGAGAATCTACGCATGCCTAACATCACCGTTAAGTAAGGGTATTAAAAACAAATAAAAAAAGTCCTATCCTGAACGCGCTTATATTAGAATTGTATATGATAGAGCGATATCGATATAGTGGAACAAAACAAACTAAACGTTGATTTCTTGATAAATCAAGAAATTGGGTTGTCAAAATATAACGAAACAAGTTAAATAAACGTTTAGTTTATTTTTGTTCTACTAGATGGCGGTTTTCTATCTAAAATGTTCCGCTGTGATCGCGGTCAGGAAATTCCTCTTTTTTTTTTTTTTGCTTTTAATTCCTGATAGATTCAATATATGATGGATTATCCAATGGTCCTTCATGGAGCAGTAGAGAGGAGAACTGTGAGAGGAGTCTACGAGATTGAGTTTGAACATACTTTATTACAACGTACATATAAGTTTAAATACAAAAGAAATAATAAAAAGAATAAATAAGATAATATGTGTGATAAATATATGAATAAATAAAGGTAAATTGAGGTATACAGTTCTCATTGGTGACGTCCACTGCTGGAAAGATTCCGCCAACGATGGCCTGCAAGAGTTCTTGCCTAAAGAGTGAACAGGTCAATGTGATTGTTTGGAATTTTCCTCCCCAATACCAAGATGGTACTTGTAGATGGTAGCCTTCATCATTTGTCAGCTTCATTGTCTCGAGATGGAAGCCGACGTTGAAATGTCAGGAGTAGACCGAGTTCCTGATATCTCACAAAGTATTACTAGATCACGATATGGCGGATGATCTCTACTTCAACTGATAGTAAGTGCTAGAGAAAAAGAAAATGAAGTCAAATTAGATGACAAATTTGGTGGTTGAGGTTGATGGTGAGACCAGATAATGAAGGAATGACGATGTGGTTGAAAAAAGAACGGTCTGTTTGCTGAAGAAGAGGGAAGTGTTGTTTGGATGATGGAGGGATTGTTGGAGGGATGACAATGGCCGAAACCTAGAAGAACATCTTGCATAAGAAGGTAGAAATGATCCTGCGGAAGTTTACTTGGGTACCAATTGACCAGCGATATGTCCATGAGCTAGGAAGGTTGAGTATCGGTAACGGCAAGTCCGCCCACGGTAACTCCTGGAGGCTTGAGATCCTAGAAGACTCATGTACACATGATACTAATATTCAAAACATTGAATTTATATCACATACATATATTTAATATGTAAAAAAAGGCATATCCTGACTAGGAGCACATGTGCTTTTCAGATGGAAGAGATCTAGTGGAACAGAAATTGATTAAATATTGATTTAGACTCATGCCTGATATTTGGCCAAACCAATTTCTTGTTAAATCAAGAAAAGCCATCCACGAATGCATTCTGCGCTGTTGGCGCTCTTCAACGTGGAGTAGGCTGCACCACTGATAAATATCTTTAGCTCGCGTTGGCCACCCATTTCACCTATTCATCAAGCTGGCTGATTTCAGCAGCTGAGGAAGTCATTTTCTCCATCTGGAACTTGAAGAATCTCTCAGCAGCGTCTTGCTCTGCTGAGAGTCTGCGAGCTTCCTGGCGAAGATGTTCTTGTAGTTTTTCCGACGCCGCCATTAGGAGCATATCAACTCTGTAAGGTGGTTGACATTCATGGCGTCGGCATGCTGGGCAGAAAAGATTCGGGCTGGAAGGTCTCTGTGCTGGGATTGTGTAGTCCTCTCCAGAGACGAACAGGCTTCCTTCTTCCATCTCTATCCACGGCTTAAAAGATAGAGCCATTGGTGATTCTGTCCTGTCAAAGAACAAGACTTTGTTCGTGGAGCCAAACGTGATATGTGGAGGCCGCTGCCTCTTCCTCACTGGCCTTATGATGCCCTCAGTGGTTTCTCGATGTTGACCGCGTATTTTGCTGGAAAGCTTGGATTTCTTTTTCATACATCCACATAAGTTACCCATTTTAATCTGACTTTGTCTATTGTTATTTATCTGTGATAGTTAGCTATGGAAAGAGATTAGTTAATTTCGCTTCGATTTTATCATATTGCTACGTGGAAAATTAGGAAAGACCAACTTCGGGATGAGACAACAATTTATTTCAAGCAAGAAATAAAAATAAATACTTTGTAACAATATATATGGGAAGATGAACAAGCATGTGAGTGGACCATATAAACTTTATATCTTCCAAAACATGATTAGAAAAGTTGTGCCATTATCTGAAATGATTGATTGCCTGACTTGAGGAAGGTGGAAGTATAAAATAATGAAAATATAAACTGTAGACCCTTGAAATTCCGACAAAAGTATAACAATATCTTCTAAGAACATTGCTAGATGTCTGTGGCTTTGACGTTTGGGATTTGAATACAGACAATTTTAAGTTTCCAGATAGATGGTAGTGGTGTCATGTCCATGGATCAGATCAGATCGGTCCATGCACCCTGTTCACAATACCAGCCAACTGAGGTGGTGGTGGTGTCTTGTCCATGGAGCAGATCAGATTGGTCCATACACCCTGATCACAACACCAGCCAACTAAGGTGGTGGTGGTGTCTTGTCCATGGAGCAGATCAGATCGGTCCATGCACCCTGATTACAATACTGGCCAACTGAGGTGGTGGTGGTGTCTTGTCCATGGAGCAGATCAGATCGATCCATACACCCTGATCACAATACTAGCCAACTGAGGTGGTGACGATGTCTTGTCCACGGAGCAGATCAGATTGGTCCATGCACCCTGATCATAATACCGGCCAACTGAGGTGGTAGTGGTGTCTTGTCCATGGAGCAGATCAGATCGATCCATACACCCTGATCACAATACTAGCCAACTGAGGTGGTGACGATGTCTTGTCCATGGAGCAGATCAGATTGGTCCATGCACCCTGATCACAATACCGGCCAACTGAGGTGGTGGTGTCTTGTCCATGGAGCAGATCAGATCGGTCCATGCACCCTGATACCGGCCAACTGAGGTGGTGGTGATGTCTTGTCCTTGGATTAGATCGGTCAATGCACCCTGATCACAATACCAACTAACTGAGGTGATGGTGGTGTCTAGTCCATGAATCAGATCAGATTGGTCCATGCACCCTCATCACAATACCGGCCAACTGAGGTGGTGGTGTCTTGTCCATGGAGCAGATTAGATCGGTCCATGCACCCTGAACACAATACCGGCCAACTGAGGTGGTGGTGGTGTCTTGTCCATGTATCAGATCGGTCCATGCACCCTTATCACAATACCGGCCAACTGAGGTGGTGGTGGTGTCTTGTCCATGGAGCAGTTCAGATCGGTCCATCCACCCTGATCACAATACCGGCCAACTGAGATGGTGGTGGTGTCTTGTCCATGGAGCAGATCAGATCGGTCCATGTACCCTGATCACAATACCGGCCAACTGAGGTGCCTTATCCGTATAGATGTCCTCTTCTAGATTAATGTTGCTCAATGGAAAGGACGGGTTCCATTGACCCGTTAGTCAGCCACATTTCAGAGTTCCTTGTTCACGGTTACCGTAACGTCTCGGGGCTCACGACACCGTACTTCGCCCTACAGGGCAGTCCCTTACTTGTGCTGCTTCTCCCGTCCGCCACGTAGAAGAGGGCTTCTGGGGGAGTTTCAGATAGATTCTTGCAAGAATATGACTTCGACCTAGAAATAATTAAGAATTTATATAATTTCAATGAAAATAATTCTGCAGTCACAGAGTAACAAGTCTAAATCCAAAAGAGTAAATTCTATGCAACGTTTTTGCAACAGCATAAGTACCATCTTCAGATAAAAGTAATTTATTAAAATATCCCACAGCTTGGTCTTGAATTGTTAGAACCAATATCAGTATCTTTAGTATCAGTTTATTATCCAAGAAGGATAAGAAAATATATTGTACTGATGATAAGAAAATCAAACAAGAAAATTTTCCAAAACCCAATAAATATTATTTGTAAAACTTATAACGGTTATATTTGATATAGTTTAATACTATTAATAATACACACACGTGGTACAGGCCATGATAATCATGGTGGGTAGAAGTAGGCGACTGATTTTACTCTTAAGTGCACCACATGTCTACACATGTGAAAAGCAGTTCGACTTTTCACTTAAAAATGTTCCAGAGACCCGTTTGGTTACTTGCACTCGCTGGTGGGGTGGGGCTTTTTCAAAAATCGGAGGCCATTGGATCATTTTTTATTTTAATCAGAAAAAAGTGCCCAATGCGGGAATCGATCCCGGGTCGTAGCGGTTGAAAACTAGCGGTTTACCCGTAGACCATCCTTCCAATGTGGTAAAGAACTCTCGCAGTCCATCGATGGTGGAGTCTTTCCCGCGGTGGGCGCTACCAATGAAGACCTTGTATATATATATTTTATATATATGTGACAATATAGTGGTAAATGTGGTGAGGAGAGAAATAATCACACGACGAGTTGGAAGCTGGAAGCCATCCGAGAGAGAAAGAGGTAGCGAGAGCGCTGTCCGCTGAACGACTGCCTGTGTGGCCACCACCCGACTACCGAAATAGCCCCCAGGTGGTGACGGGCGGGCCCCTTTTTCCCCCTTTTGGAATGTCGTGATGTCTAAAGTGTCTCGCTTTAGCTGCCCATCTCTCTCTCGTTGACTGTAGGTTTGTTTTATTAATCCTGGAAGAGCATATATTATGACATATGGCCCCCGTTGAAGAAGGCTGAACATGGTTTGAGTATACTTAAAGCTGGAGAAGCCAGGAATAGAGAAAATAATTTTACAGTTGAAATTAGTTAAGGTAATGGTGACATAGTTTTATGTAAATAAAATATTGTATAGTACACAAGTAAATATTATTTACAAGCAGTTTTACAACACCGGAGAGTTTGACCTTTAAGGAAATCTTTGAAAATATCAAGGTTATAAAAGGCTATATACAACAAAATCTAATGTACTATAAGGGAAATGTTATTGAGGAGTGTGAACAAGGGGAAGAAGAGTCACATACATATGATGGAATTCTGAAGATCATTAAGATTGGGGAACTCTACACTTTAAGATATTTTTCAGGCGGACATGGCAAGGGGAAACTTGGCATGGGCTTTCTATGCTATAGGTGTAGAGTACGAGAAATGAGGTTGAGGTTGGCAATTGTGTGAGCTCAGGACTGAGGTTAATATAAAACTACATACAATGTTAGAACCTTGGCGAACAGGGCGAGGGGAAACTTGCCCTGGGCCATTCAAACTTATCTATGCAGTTACTTGTGTAGCGAGTCCGAGGGGAAAAGTCCCGTGTGTAGGTGAGGAAGTCGAATGGACTTATATTTAATTTGCGGAAAGTATGCGCGCACAGTGCCAAAAATTGGGACAAGGACGGTGTTGTCAGTTACAAGTGACAAGCTGCTCGGACACGAGGTGTTTGAACCTTCGTGGGAGCTTGTGCAAGGCGATGATTTCGCGGTGGGTTGAAAGTAAGACCCATGTTAAGGTACGATAGGTCAGATTGAAGAAACCTCCTCTTAACAAGTAAGAATTTTACCCAAAGTCTTGATATTATTTGGACTGCTTCGGGTGATCAAGCGAGAAAGAAAATAACGAAGACAAAAACCAGCGGCTACACACGTACAGCTCTCGCTCTACTAAGAAACTCTTTATTTAAACAACACTGCTTAGTTATATACATTCAAGGAAATTTGCATAATAATAATTTATACATTCAATAGAAAATCTACATTTCCAGTCATACATTCAAAAATATATTTACATACTATGTCACGACTTTTAACATACCCCCACCGTTTATTTTTGTAAAACAAGAAAGAAAAAATCCGTTCCACCGTGATGGGGGGAACCTGGTAGGTGGGACACCGTTGCAGGGAGCCCAAGCTCTTAACCAGGAAAACCATCTTCTCCTCGGCATACTGCGGCACCCTCTCCATACACACCACCGGAGATTGCCCCACAAGCGTCCATCTTCCTCTTCCAAAGAAATCGGAGGTAGTCCCAATCATTTTCCTTGATGGCCATTACCTGGAAATATCTCCCCATGTCGGCCAAAATTCCGAACCTATTCTCCCGATATTTTATCCTTATTTCCGGGATTCTCTTCAATAGAATGGGTCTCCTCTTCAAATATCGCCTCAAGGATAGTCCGTTGCGTCCTTGCCAGGAAGCGTCGTCAAACACTGGCCGTATAGGCGTCGTTTTGGACTCACTCTTTAACAAAAGGTGACCGGACAAATAGTGTCCTTTTACTTCAGGTGGATTTTCATCAACTCCTCCGATGAACCCTTCCTTCAACCAATCCTTTGCATCAATAATCCCTTCTTCCATCTTTGACTCAGTACCTTGTTCTGCATCTAGGTTTTCTTCCTCCACCTTTGAATCAGTACCTTGTTCTGCATCTAGCTTTTCTTCTTCCACCTTTGAATCAGTACCCTGTTCTGCATCTAGCTTTTCCCCCACCGTTGAATCAGTACCCTGTTCTGCATCTAGCTTTTCCCCCACCGTTGAATCAGTACCTTGTTCTGCATCTATATTTTTCGCTTCATTTCCATCATGATCTTTTCCCTTGTTGTATTTATCGTCCTTATTCTCTGCATAATCAGATTTATTTATGGTTTTCAAATCTTGGGATTCTGTTTCCCTATAATTATCCATTATTTTAGATTCCGTATCTCCAGTTGGTCTTGCTTCCACCAATTTCCTCGATGCTTGAACTTTGCCAACTCTTTCCTCATTTTCCTCATTATCATCAATCGATTCAGTTTCGTCATCTGAAATCTTCACTTGATCAGCGCCTTCTGCTACTGCTCTAGAGTGGTTCACCGGTTCACAACCTTTAATTGCCGTCTCAGAATCCCTCACTCCATCGCCCTTAGGCTTCGCTTCAGAATCCTTTACTCCGTCGCCCTTAGGCTCATCTTCAGAATCCTTTACTCCGTCGCCCTTGAGCTCATCTTCAGAATCCTTTATTCCGTCGCCCTTAGGCTCATCTTCAGAATCCTTTACTCCGTCGCCCTTAGGCTCATCTTCAGAATCCTTTACTCCGTCGCCCTTAGGTTCATCTTCAGAATCCTTTACTCCGTCGCCCTTAGGCTCATCTTCAGAATCCTTTACTCCGTCGCCCTTAGGCTCATCTTCAGAATCCTTTACTCCGTCGCCCTTAGGCTCATCTTCAGAATCCTTTTTTCCGTCGCCTTCATCTCCTGCTTTTTGACCTTCAGATTCTTTTACTTCATCTCCTTTATCTCCGTCTTTAGAATTCACTTTATCGGGTTTTGCTTCCGTTTCCTTTGCTTTGTCTTTAGCCTCAGCTTCCTTCACACCTACATAGCCATCAACTGCAGTTTCAGAATCCTTCACTTTTTTGCTTTTAACTGCCGCTTCTGTTTCCTTCCTTTCACCGCCTTCAACTGCTGCGTTCAATTCCTTCTTTTATTTAATAGCATTCACAGCACCTTTTTTGCCCTCATATTCAATATCTATTATAGAGGGAGCTGAACAAGCTCCCTTTAGCATTCTAGCTTTAGCTAGAGCAGGCTTCACCTCCGTAGCTCTAGCAGTTTTTACAGAATCCTCTTTTTCCACGCCTTCAATTTCATTTTTCATGGACTCTTCCGGGCTTTTCGATAGAGACGAAGTAGTCTGAAGTTTTATAACTTTCTGATTATCGGTTTCTGATATCGGAGAGGCACTAGACGCCCCTGGTGGAATTTGAGAAGTCTTGACCTGAGCATCCCTATCCTGCTCACGCATTACGCGAATTCTAGCCTCTAAATAAAATCTTTCCATGATGTAGGTTTCACACTCCCCAAACTCCTTATCTATCTCCCCGTCAGTAGCCTCAGCTTTGGCTAACAAAATTGCCTGGCATCGTTCATTCAATGCCACCAGCTCCAAATGGAGAGCTTCCAATCTATCAAATTTTTCATATATGCCACTTTTATCAATAAGAGGATCCCTTAACTCTGTATTTATATCATTTACCACTTCGGTAAAAACGCCTCTTATCGCCTTTCTACGCCTTCTGCTAACATCCTCCATCTCACCTTGTAGTTATCCTTTCACCTTGTAGGTATCCTTTTTACCTTATAGGTAGCCTTTCACCTTGTAGGTAGCCTTTCACCCTGTAGCTTCTTCAACTTCCCTGCCCTTGAGCTCCTTTATACTCGAGCCCCTTCAACCTCTTTGCCTTACTTGAGCTTCTCCAACCTCTTTGCCTACCTGAGCTTCCTCAACTTCTTTATCCCTACTTGAGCTTCACTTTTCCCTTGAGCTCCTTTTAACCTTTAACAAAGGGCTTCTTGAGCTCCTTTAAACCTTTAACAAAGGGCTTCTTGAGCTCCTTTAAACATTTAACAAAGGGCCTCTTGAGCTCCTTTAAACCTTTAACAAAGGGCTTCTTGAGCTCCTTTAAACCTTTAACAAAGGGCCTCTTGAGCTCCTTTAAACCTTTAACAAAGGGCCTCTTGAGCTCCTTTAAACCTTTAACAAAGGGCCTCTTGAGCTCCTTTAAACCTTTAACAAAGGGCCTCTCGAGCTCCTTTAAACCTTTAACAAAGGGCTTCTTGAGCTCCTTTTAACCTTTAACAAAGGGCTTCTTGAGCTCCTTTAAACCTTTAACAAAGGGCCTCTTGAGCTCCTTTAAACCTTTAACAAAGGGCCTCTTGAGCTCCTTTAAACCTTTAACAAAGGGCTTCTTGAGCTCCTTTAAACCTTTAACAAAGGGCTTCTTGAGCTCCTTTACCTTTGAGCTTCTTTAGCTTCTTTGCCTTGAGCTTCTTTAGCTTCTTTGCCTTTGAGCTTCTTTAGCTTCTTTGCCTTTGAGCTTCTTTAGCTTCCTTTGCCTTGAGCTTCTTTAGCTTCTTTGCCTTTGAGCTTCTTTAGCTCCTTTGCCCTTGAGCTTCTTTAGCTTCTTCGCCTTGAGCTTCTTTAGCTTCTTTGCCTTTGAGCTTCTTTAGCTTCTTTGCCTTGAGCTTCTTTAGCTTCTTTGCCTTGAGCTTATTTAGCTTCTTTGCCTTTGAGCTTCTTTAGCTCGGGAGACAGCGCTACCAGGTCTTCCCGTCACCTGTTACTCGGGAGACAGCGCTACCAGGTCTTCCCGCCTTCTGTTACTCGGGAGACAGCGCCGCCAGGTCTTCCCGTCTTCTCTACTTGACCAGCCCACGCAGCCCACCCGGGGACGCTACTAAATGTTAAGGTACGATAGGTCAGATTGAAGAAACCTCCTCTTAACAAGTAAGACTTTTACCCAAAGTCTTGATATTATTTGGACTGCTTCGGGTGATCAAGCGAGAAAAGAAGAATACCGTAGACAAAACCCAGCGGCTACACACGTGAAGCTCTCGCTCTACTAAGAAACTCTTTATTTAAACAACACTGCTTAGTTATATACATTCAAGGAAATTTACATAATAATAATTTATACATTCAATAGAAAATCTACATTTCCAGTCATACATTCAAAAAGATATTTACATACTATGTCACGACTTTTAACAACCCATGTCTGCGCGAAATGATGATGGACCGGACAGAATCAGCGACGATGTTTAACGTACCTCCGTTGGAAATATCGAAGGTAGGCTATATCGTGCTGGTTTGGACAATGGACAAACATAGATTTGAAGACAGGGTCCGTGTGGCGAACGTGTGGCGCGAGAAGAAGAGGCGAACTGTGTCGCTCGATGCAGATTGTTCAAGTGCGAACAAAAAGGAGTTGATAAATATCTAGAAGTTAGTCAATCTGTGCATCCTGTGACGAACACACTATTGGCTTGATGGTGTGGGTCGGTGGATATGCTAGAGATGAACTACGAAATATATTATCATAAATGAAGGGCGAAGATTAGGATTTTGAAATGACAATTGTGTTTGCAATAATGTATCGATAATTGATTAATCAATATTTCTATAAAAGGTCCTGAGCTGGTATAAGGTTGACAAAGTTGTAAGAATGAGTGGGACATTAAGGGAAAGATAGATAAGAGTCACCAAGGGTTGGTTGTAAGCAAGACTCACGTGGCGGTTGGAATTCTTCGACGCCTGAATTACAGGGTGAATTTTGAGTCGTTTAGGGAAAGGAATTATTTTTCGTGAGCCGTGTTTACAAGTAGGAGAGGTCATATATAAATAGGTATACAAAAGTTTAGGTGCTGGAGGCATATTTTTATAGATAAATTAATTATGAAAAAATAATTGTTAATAGTAAAAATCGTAAAGTATTAATAGGTAGAATTCCATCTTTTTTTTTTTTTTAAGTTACGTTAAAATGGAAATTATTTAATTAAAATGACGATTGTTAAATTCTAATTGTAAGATAACTAATTAAATGGGTTACAAATATCTAGCTAAATAGTATGGAGAATAAAACCATTGTTAATAGGCGTGGAGAAAATAAATGGAGCTAATTATGTAAAGATTGGTATCAGAGTTTACAAGGAGTGAGTTCTTTAAAGAATGAATGGAAGGGGTAAAACAATTTCACTTACAGGTTATGCTGGTTTAGAGAGCAGGTAAGTTCATTGAGATTCGGGAGAGTTCTGTCTGTGACACTGTGCGTACCAGTGTTGTACATCACAGTAGCGGCAGGGATATGGCGGAGTCTTGTCCATGATGATGGAAGGTGTCCTGCTCTGGCGCGGCGATCGTTCTTGGGCAGGTCTAGTGCTGGAAGAAGTGCGTGGCAGCTCCATCTCCGTCGTAGTTGAATACTTCTTCGGGATCACGGTTCAAAGGTTGGCGAAGAAGGGGTTGAGGGCTCGAAGAGGGGTGGTTACAGTTGAGTTGGGTTTGGCCGATCATCGTGGCTTGGCTTCTTGTTTCTTCATATACTCCGGTATATGAGGGATTTGCTTCCCGGCCAGGTCTTATCCTGTCGACTCTTCTGTAATATGATCCTGTCGACTTTCGATGTGACAATATAGTGGTAAATGTGGTGAGGAGAGAAATAATCACACGACGAGTTGGAAGAGGAATCTGGAAGCCATCCGAGAGAGAAAGAGGTAGCTAGAGCGCTGTCCGCTGAACGACTGCCTGTGTGGCCACCACCCGACTACCGAAATAGCCCCCAGGTGGTGACGGGCGGGCCCCTTTTTCCCCCTTTTGGAATGTCGTGATGTCTAAAGTGTCTCGCTTTAGCTGCCCATCTCTCTCTCGCTGACTGTAGGTTTGTTTTATTAATCCTGGAAGAGCCTATATTATGACATATATATATATATTTATCAATTATTTTATATATTTATATCTATTTATATATATATGTCATAATATATGCTCTTCCAGGATTAATAAAACAAACCAACAGCCAACGAGAGAGAAATGGGCCGCTAAAGCGAGACACTTTAGACAACTATCTCACGACCATTTTGACCACATTCCTGAGGGGGGGGCCGTCACCACCTGGCGACTATCCTGATTAGCCCCCCCCCCCCCCCCCGGTTGTGTACACAGGGAAAACAGTCGTTCAGCTGATAACGTCTCGCTCGCTCGCTCTCGGTTGGCTGCCTGGATGATTTGCTCTAACAACTCGTCGTGTGATTATTTCTCTCCTCACCACATTTACCACTAAATTGTCACATCGAAAGTCGACAGGATCATATAACAGAAAAAGTCGACAGGATAAGATCTGGCCGGGAAGCGAATCCCTCATATACCGGAGTATGAAGAAACAAGAAGCCAAGCCACGATGATCGACCAAACCCAACTCAACTGTAACCACTCCTCTTCGAGCCCTCAACCCCTTCCTCGCCAACCTTTGAACCGTGATCCCGAAGAAGTATTCACCTACGACGGAGATGGAGCTGCCACGCACTTCTTCCAGCACTAGATCTACTCAAGAACGATCGCCGTGCCAGAGCAGGACACCTCCCGCCATCATGGACAAGACTCCGCCATCTCCCTACCGCTACTGTGATGTACAACACTGGTACGCACAGTGTCACAGACAGAACTCTCCCGAAGCTCAATGAACTTACCTGCGCCCTAAACCAACATAACTCGTGAGTGTAATTGTCTTAACTCCTACCATTCATTCTTTAAATAAGTCATTCCTTGTAGATTGTCCCAATATTTCCATAATTAGCTCAATATGTGTGAATATGTAAAAATATTTAATATTTCTATTTATCTCTCCACCCCTATTAACAGTGATCTTATTATCCATATTATATCTAGCTATGTGAAACCCATTTAATTAGTTACCTTACCAGTAGATGTAACAATCGTCATTTTAATTAAATAATTTCCATTTTAACGTAACTCTTCAAAAAAAATCATTAAAAAAAAAGGAATTCTACCTATTAACGCTTTACGATTTTTACTACTAACAATAGATTTTTCAAAATCAATTTATTTATAAAAATATGCCTCCAGCACCTAAACTTTTGTATGTCTATTTGTATAGACCTCTCCTACTTGTAAGCACGGCTCACGAAAAATAATTTCTTTCCCTAATCGATTCAAAATTCACCCTGTAAGACAGGCGTCGAAGAATTTCAACCATCACGTGAGCCTTGCTTACAACCACCCCTTGGTGACTCTTATCTATCTTCCCCTGAATGCCTCTCTCATTCTTACAACTTTGTTAACCTTATAACAGCTCAGGACCTTTATAGAGAATTATTGATTAATCAATTATCGAACTTCTATATTGTCATTTCAAAATCCTAACCTTCGCCCTTCATTTATGATAATTTATTTCGTAGTTCATCTCTAGCCTATCCACCGACCCACACCATCTAGCCAATGGTGTGTTCGTCACAGGGTGCAGATTGACTAACTGCTAGATATTTATCAACCCCTTTTTGTTCGCACTTGAACAATCTGCATCGAGCGACACAGTTCGCTTCTTCTTCTCGCGCCACACGGACCCGGTCTTCAAATCTATGTTTGTCCATTGTCCAAACCAGCACGATATTTCCCACGGAGGTACGCTAAACATCGTCGCTGATTTTGTCCGGTCCGTCATCATTTCGCGCAGACATGGGTCTTACTTTCAACCCACCGCGAAATCATCGCCTTGCACAAGCTCCCACGACGGTTCAAACACCTCGTGTCCGAGCAGCTTGTCACTTGTAACGGACAACGCAGTCCTCGTCCCAATTTTTGGCACTGTGCGCGCATACTTTCCGCAAATTAAATATAAGTCCGTTCGACTTCCTCACCTACACACGGGACTTTTCCCCTCGGACTCGCTACACAAGTAACTACATAGATAAGTTAGATTGGCCCAGGGCAAGTCTCCCCTCGCTCTGTTCGCCGAGGTTCTAATATTGTATGTAGTTTTATATTTACCTCAGTCCTAAGCTCACACAATTGTCAACCTCAATCTCATTTCTCGTACTCTACACTTATAGCATAGAAAGCCCATGACAAGTTTCCCCTTGCCATGTCCGCCTGAAAAATATCTTAAAGTGTAGAGTTCCCCAGTCTTAATGATCTTCAGAATTTCACCATATGTATGTGACTCTTCTTCTCGTTGTTCACACTCCTCCATATCACTTCCCTTATAGTACATTAGATTTTGTTGTATATAGCCTTTTATAACCTGGATATTTTCAAAGATTTCCTTAAATGTCAAACTCCCCGGTGTTGTAAAACTGCTTGTAAATAATATTTACTTGTGTACTATACAATATTTTATTTACATAAAACTATGTCACCATTACCTTAACTAATTTTAACTGTAAAATTATTTTCTCTATTCCTGGCTTCACCAGCTTTAAATATACTTAAACTATGTTCAGCCTTCTTCAACGGGGGCCATATGTCATAATATATGCTCTTCCAGGATTAATAAAACAAACCAACAGCCAACGAGAGAGAAATGGGCCGCTAAAGCGAGAGACTTTAGACAACTATCTCACGACCATTTTGACCACATTCCTGAGGGGGGGGGGGGCCGTCACCACCTGGCGACTATCCTGATTAGCCCCCCCCCCCCCCCCGGTTGTGTACACAGGGAAAACAGTCGTTCAGCTGATAACGTCTCGCTCGCTCGCTCTCGGCTGGCTGCCTGGATGATTTGCTCTAACAACTCGTCGTGTGATTATTTCTCTCCTCACCACATTTACCACTAAATTGTCACATCGAAAGTCGACAGGATCATATCACAGAAAAAGTCGACAGGATCATATCACATATATATATTCATATATGCAAGTATATATACAAGTATAATTGTATATAATCATATTTATTCATATATTTTTTTATTCTGTATTTAACCTTTTATAATCTTATATGGATATTGTAATAAAGTAGTTTCAAAGGCTGAAAGGGCGTTTTCACGCGATATTTCACATTTTGTACAACTTGCAGCCTTAGAATAATTTTTAACGCTTTGCCAAATGTTTTAATTTTTGTTCGCTCCTGATGAGGACAAAATATTTTTGTGGAAACGTCGAGATAATAAAAAGATTTACTGGCCGAAGTATCTTTAATTTTAAAAGCTACGAATGCCGGCCAGGCAGACTCTATCTTTACGATTCTCTGTGGAGAGTGATAATGGTTCACTGAAACGTCAGGAACTTAATAAATATTGGTTGAGATTTAGCCATATTTAAAGTGGCCATAATGATGCCCAAGCTGATGAAGTGGAAGGTCTGATTTTTCAGGCTAGAATATCCATCAGGGGTTCAAGAAATCCTTGTCTGGAGGAGAACTCTCTCAAGGTGGGGAAGCCTCCCTTGCTGAATAAATTTGACACATTTACAACTGTATATATGTGGCAATATCGTTGTGGGGTTTCTTGTTGTTGGATGCGAATAGTGAGATTTGGTTGAAGCGCAGTCGTTGAGTGGTAAGTGAAGCACACAGTTAGGAATAATCAGGACACATGATGAGGTTTGAAAATAAAAGGCAACTGGATTGGAGGGAAGAAAGCTTGAGAAGAGTTGAGCGATTTGACTTATTAATTAGTTGATCACATGGCGATGATGAAATGAGCGGAGAGAGATATCTCTAGAGTAGATGTTACCTTGTTGGAAGCGAAGGAGCACTGTCCGAACTCGGCGAGAGCCAGTGAACCCTGTAGGTGTTGTTCCTATGAGAGCTCAAGCGTAACTGCTCATTCTTGTTTTCCGATTTAACACCAAGCCTCAGTTTCTCTCTGATTGGTCGAGAGATGTCACATGATCTTTTCCTATTGGTTGACCTACTTAAGGTACTGTCTTTTGATTGGCCCGCGGTTTCCTTTGATATTAGTTACGCCCGGCTTGGGTCAGGAAGTCTCGTGTTTATTTGACTTTATTTACTTCCGCGGCTATCAAAATACATCCTGCTTTGTCAGGAAGTATTGAATGCTAGCTTTAACATTTATAACTTCTGGTCACTAGAGACGTCCGGTTTTGTCAGGAAGTATTGAGTGTATCTTGGCTAAAATAACTTCTGCGGTCACTAGAGACGTCCGGTCTCTGCCCCTGCAATATTGACACAGGGGTGCCCAGAATAGTCGTGCCAGCCTTAGATCTACTTCCTATATCTTAATGCTACTTGCTTCCCTCCAGTTACCTTGTTCTTTATTAAGTCTTCGAAAATCATACATGGTACATACATAGTGGGTCGGGGTTGCATTTAATTATATACAAATTATGACAGATGCGCCCCCTACATGTGAAGAATTCAAGAAGGGGTTAGCCTGAGAGAATTCTGTAAAGTGAAAAATAATTTTGTGGGAAAATTAGTTGTAGGTATTGAGGGGCTATATACAAGCATTGCTGTGATATAAAAGTAAAATAGAATGGTGCTGATGATATAGGTTGAGTATAATTAATAGAAATTAAAAAAAAAATTTAATTGTAAGAAATCAATGAATGCTATGGTACATAGTGGGCTAAAAAGAAAGGAAAATGCGCCTAAACGAATTCTACTCGAGATAGAAATGAAAACGAGGGAGTTCTATTAAGGCTTTTGAAATCAAAATAAAATAATAAAAAAATAGTTGAATGAAATCAAAATTGAATGTTTTTGGTTGAGAAAAAAAAAATATTTTGTTGCATGGTGATAAGGGAAAATGCCTAGTTACTTTTTGCTTGAATTTTGGAAAAGAATTCGAGGGAATTTCACAAGGTCTTTTGAAATCAAAATAAAATAAAATAAAAGTTTTTTTTGAGCGAAATCAAAGTTGAGTGCTTGGTTGAATGGTAAAAAAAAAGGAAAAATGCCTAGTTACTTTTTGCTTGAATTTTGGAAAAGAATTCGAGGGAATTTCACAAGGTCTTTTGAAATCAAAATAAAATAAAATAAAAGTTTTTTTGAGCGAAATCAAAGTTGAGTGCTTGGTTGAATGGTAAAAAAAAAAGGAAAAATGCCTAACCATATTCTATTCGAGATTGGGAATGAAATCGAAGGAATTCTATTAGGTCTTTTGAGAAATCAAAAATAAAAATAAAATAAAAGTTGAACGAAATCAAAGTTGAGTGCTTGAAAAAGAAAAATGAAAAATAAAAAGGTTTCAACAACAAAGGGTGATTTAATGTTTTTAGTTTAATCGAAAACCAGTGGGTTTTCGTTGATAATTGTGTTGTGGCAGTTTAAGCTAAGTGGTAAATAGAATGATATTTGATAAATGAAAATGATAATATAAACTAATTGGTAAATAAAATGATAGTTAATGATTAAAAGTGATAATAAGTTGAATAAATTGATAAATTGATTAAATATTTACATTTTTAATTGAGAGAAAATAATGAAAATGATTGATATGAAAAATAAGGTGTATTGGTTGGAACCCTTTGGTATCTACATGTATTGGTTGCTCCATTTTGCCCTATAAGTTTTTTGTCTCATCTGTAGCGACACTTTGGTGAAAAACGTGATTCTAGCCCTCAAGTGCGTTTATGCTGTGTGTACAGGAGACATGGAAATCTATATAACCTTTATGTGTAATTTTTTGTCTTTGTGTGTGTGTTGTGAAAAATGTTAGAAGTCGGTTGTGTAAGAGATGTGTGAGCTAGTTCTAGGTGTTGTTTCGTGGATGTGTAATTGGGTGGTAAAATTCGATATGTAGACTCGAACTGGAATCAAAACCGGTGGCATAGTGAGGTTCCCAGTCGACCTCAATAGGGGATCTTCTCATTGTAATTAGAGATACGGAAGTGGGGTGTGTCGGGCAAACGAGAGGGAGGGAAATTGGAGATCGGACGAAGGCGCTCCGCTTTGTTTACAGAGGCCGAATTTAACCGCAGCGGACTATACTTCCTGTCGTGGTGTTTCAAATCCTCATTTCCTGCCGTCTATTTATTTTGGGGTGTGGCTCGGGGCTTGTTTTTGGAGCGTGATTTCTCCGACATTGTTTGGTCATCTTTTCAGTTACTGCTATCTCTTCGGAGTTTATTTAGATTTTCTGCGAGGATGGTTCCTAAAATTAGGAGAAGTTTTATAAATGCTTGTCCAAAATTAAAAACTGCTTGTCCTAGATTAAAAACTACCTCTTGTAGTTCGAAGATTTTCTGAGCGGGCATGGCATAGATAAACAGGTAATTAATGACTAAAATTGGGATACAGTTGTACGGTAGAACTAATAAACAAAGGATAAAAATCAGGTGAAATATAGGATATTGTCCCATGTTCGTCCATATTTTTGTAACTGGGGACTCTGAAATATATGCTTGAACCTTATTAATTGTAAAATTTGAATGATTGGTAGGTTCGCAGTTATCTTGTTTGATATCTTTAGGGAGTGGTGTGATATGATTGAGCTGATTGTCAGGTTTACAGTTCTCCTGTTTGATCGTCAATGGTTTTATTAGAGATATGTCGGCGGTAATTGGTTTAGGTTGAGATGTGTGATCGTTTCTCTGATGTGAATGTGGTAATTTTGGCATTGTTTGTGTTGTGTGTACGTTGTGCTTTATGTACGAATTTTGTTTTGCTTTGGTGCCTGTGTCGGTATTTTTACGTGAAGTTTGGTTGTATTCATCGATTCTTCTAGCGAATCGGCAGGTGGGGCAGGTTTTTACCTGTTTTGCGATGTCTTGTGTCATGTTCTGCCAATAATATCGTGACGAGATGAGTCTCGTCATCTTGGAGATGTTTGGGTGGTGGTGTTGAGTGTGTACGGATTTAAGAAGTCTGGTTGTAAGTGAACTTGGAACTATAGTTTTAAGTACTCCTTTTCGGGAGACGGTGCGCAGTTTATTGTGATCCATAGTCACGCGAGATTTTCCCGGTGGAGAAGACTGTTGGCTCTGTATGAGTGGCGCATCTAGAAAGCCACAAAATGGGATACGAGTTCCAACGCCCGTTTCATATTGTTGTACTCCATTTATGTTACGGACCTCATATTCGTATCTTGACAATCTTAACCTCCATCGAAACAATCTGCCTGACGGAGCTTTGATCTCTTTCAACCACTGCAATGCGGGATGGTCAGAAAATATTGTAAACTTTCTGTCCTTTAGATAGGTGCGGAAATTATCCACACTTTCCACAATGGCTAGGCATTGTAGTTCCAAGTCTGAATAATTTCGCTCGTGACTACGTAGAGATCGGCTGAAATGTTGAACGGTGTATGTCTTCCCATCAGGGTAGACTTGTTTAAGAACGCCTGTAATGCTGAATGTTGAGGTGTTACAGTACACCTGGCATGGCAGACCTTCCTGGTAAAGGTGTAATGTGGGGTGTGTGGTAAGGTTTTCTTTCAGGTTAGTGAACGCTTTCTGACATTCGTCATCCCAGACCCACATGACATCTCTTTTTAGAAGGTTGACAAGTGGCGTCCGCAAGCGGGCGTGGTCTGGAATGAACTCTTTAAAGACGTTCACAGCTTTTAGGAAAGATCGTAATGTTTTTCGATTGTGTGGTTGTTTGGTGTCGTGAATTTTTTCTATGCTTTGTGTAGACGGGATGATTGTATTATTCTTAACGGTTGTGCATGCGCTTGTTTGTTGTTGTTGTCTTTTGGCGTGCGTGTTGCGTTTGTTGTGCGGGTTGTGCGTGTTTGTCGCGTGGTGACGTATGGGTGCGTGTATGTTGTGAGGTACATTTGCGTAATTATGGTGTGGCGAAGTGTGGTCATGTGTGAATTTTGTGTGGTAAGTGGGTGAGCTGTGTCGGTGTACGGACACTTGTTTGGGCATTATTGGAGTTGTAGATTGAAGTCGTGGTGGCTTTATATGTGGTGGGCATAAAGTATTGGCAATTGGGTTGAGCGAAAAGTTGTGTGGTGTGAGATTAGAGTGGTGGCATGTAAATATTTGGGGTTTGGGTAATGAATGCAGACAAGGGTTTCCATGTGTGAAAGCTTTGGGTGCTGTGCGAGTCCTTTGGGACAGGTTTTGGTCTAGCCCGTGCTTGCATTCATTTGGTACATGTTTAGATACATTGTTAAAGGGGTAGGTAGGATTAGATAAGAGTTCAAAGTCAATTCTTGACGCCATAGGGGTGTTGCCTACCTTAGTTTCGAAAGGGCTGCTCGGCTGGGACGTCTTGGCTTGAGTTGGTTGGCTTGGGGCTCGGGACTGCTCGATGTCGGCATTCGCTGTGCCAGTGTCTCGCGCCGCAGAACTTGCAGTTGGACGGCGGAAGAGGTGCATTCCATGCACCTGGGCGTCGGGATGTGCTGTGGTACGGACCCGACATTGTGGGTGGTTGATCTTCTCTGGATCGTGTTGCCGGTACACTGGGCCCGTGGATCCGCTGTACCAGTCGGAACCACTCTCCTAGGTTCTCGGGAGGCACTACGCGGACTAGGCGCTGGTCGTTGAATGGCAGTCCTTCTGTCAGCGTCTCGAGGATCACCTCTTGTGGAAGTCCTAGTTGCAATCCCATGGCGGTTTTTTCCCGGTAGTAGGTCTCTAAGTTGGCTTGTCCAGTGAGTTTCATGGCGAAATATTTCGCAAAGGACGCTTCGCTTGACTCAGGGTAGAGATCTAGGAGGATTTGTCTCACCTGGAAATAACTCCGGTCGGCCAGCCGAAGTTTCCTGAAGAGCTCCAGGGGTTGTCGCACCAGGTAGTTTGGCAGGCGCAATAATTTTTCTTGTTCTCCCATGGATGCGTCTTCCATTTTTCGGTCGAACGTCTGGAAAAACTGTGTCGCGCTGTATGTGCCGTCGAAAGGCGGGATCGCCGACTCCGCTCCATCAGAAATTTTTGCCCGGGCCAGGAACATTGACAGCTGGTTGACGGCGTCCGCTAGGGGCGCAGTTGTCTCTCGGTCGGTCATCTCCTGTCTTTCTCTTGTCGTTTCGTTCTCTCTTACTTCTTGCCTTCTTTCCATTGTTTCCGTCGGACCGTCTGACTTTACGCCTATGGGATCCTGATTTAATTCCATCTCACTATCCTGTCGACTTAACCGTTCTGTGGCAATATCGTTGTGGGGTTTCTTGTTGTTGGATGCGAATAGTGAGATTTGGTTGAAGCGCAGTCGTTGAGTGGTAAGTGAAGCACACAGTTAGGAATAATCAGGACACATGATGAGGTTTGAAAATAAAAGGCAACTGGATTGGAGGGAAGAAAGCTTGAGAAGAGTTGAGCGATTTGACTTATTAATTAGTTGATCACATGGCGATGATGAAATGAGCGGAGAGAGATATCTCTAGAGTAGATGTTACCTTGTTGGAAGCGAAGGAGCACTGTCCGAACTCGGCGAGAGCCAGTGAACCCTGTAGGTGTTGTTCCTATGAGAGCTCAAGCGTAACTGCTCATTCTTGTTTTCCGATTTAACACCAAGCCTCAGTTTCTCTCTGATTGGTCGAGAGATGTCACATGATCTTTTCCTATTGGTTGACCTACTTAAGGTACTGTCTTTTGATTGGCCCGCGGTTTCCTTTGATATTAGTTACGCCCGGCTTGGGTCAGGAAGTCTCGTGTTTATTTGACTTTATTTACTTCCGCGGCTATCAAAATACATCCTGCTTTGTCAGGAAGTATTGAATGCTAGCTTTAACATTTATAACTTCTGGTCACTAGAGACGTCCGGTTTTGTCAGGAAGTATTGAGTGTATCTTGGCTAAAATAACTTCTGCGGTCACTAGAGACGTCCGGTCTCTGCCCCTGCAATATTGACACAGGGGTGCCCAGAATAGTCGTGCCAGCCTTAGATCTACTTCCTATATCTTAATGCTACTTGCTTCCCTCCAGTTACCTTGTTCTTTATTAAGTCTTCGAAAATCATACATGGTACATACATAGTGGGTCGGGGTTGCATTTAATTATATACAAATTATGACATATATTTCCCTACATTTTTATCTACTAATAAAATGAAAGGATTTAAAATCACGAATGTTTCTTTTATTTACTAACTTATATGTATAAAAGAAACATTCGTGCTTTTAAATCCTTTCATTTTTATATGCATAGATGGCGCGTTATTGCTTTGTATTAATTTTATCTACTTTTTATTTATTCCTTTATTTTCGAGCATAATCTGAATATAAAACGTTCTTCCAAACCCATGTCTTGCGAATTTATGATCAATGTACACCAGCCATAAAATCCTGATGGCTTTTCAAAAACAATCAACAGTAACTAATAACCCACGTACTCAATATCTGAAGGGACAAAAGACGAGTCCAGGTGATGAAGATATCAGTAAGACCATCACAACAAAGACCTTCACGTCAGGAGACGTCGTAAGTGGACTGCCAGAATCTACTATAGAAGATTCTCCCGTGATCCAGAAGTCCGAAGAATGTCGACAGCAGGAAATGATCCAGACTGGTTGTGTAGCGGAGGAGGGCGAGTTGATCGCCTCCGACAACGGCTGTGGCACGAGTGTTTTGAACCAAATCAAGCAAACGGAAGGAGAGTTATTGTCTCAATCCCGATATACATGATAAAAAGTACAACTTCCTTATGTTTTTTTCCATAAGTATACTTTTATATCACAGTTAGAATAGCAGGAAGTTGGTTTTATTTGGAATATAATTAATTCATGTTAAGAGTAGTATTTCTTTTATACACCAATACCTCGTTTGCGTCGTTTCGTTTTGCGTTTTTTTCGAAGTTGCGTCGCTGCTCAATTTTTACTGATTTTCACTGTGCGTCGTTAGATTTTCGAAGTTGCGTTGTTTTGGATTAGAGTCTTTAATTTTTTTTCCCCTAAAATATGGCAACACTTTTGTTTTTGATTGCGCCATGCCATCAAAATTTGGGAATTCCCTTTCTAACTAAAAATCAACGCAAATTTAATACAATTCTATTTTCACTTTGTTTTGCTTATTTTAGAATTCAGTTTAATTACGTTTAATATCAATTGCTACAAGGAAATTTATCCTACGTTGAAAAAAAAAGCTGTTCAACAAATAATGGACCAATTTATTGTGAAAGAAAGCCGACCTACGACAACAGCCACTATGGACTCATCAGACAGTAATTAATTTTAATTAAATTTTCATAAATTAAATGAATATGTAGTTTATTTTGTTTAATTGAATACGTTTTTTTGTATATTATTATTTTTTTAAATTTTACTCTTTGTTCAATTTTATTTTTAAAAGGTAGTATTTTCGTAAGCCTGGAACCTATCTTCGATCATTAAATAGTTTCCTATAGAAAATTTATTTTCATTTTGCGTCGTTTCAATTTGCGTCGTGTTTTTTTTTTTTTTTTTTGGAACGTAACCCCGACGCAAAGCGAGGTATGGGTGTATGTATCCCTATGGTCACACAAGTATTATATATTGAATATTATCTTTCCTGCTTTTATACTTTGAAAAAATCAATAAGAATTCTAGAGCTTGGTTTCTTTCTACAATTCTTTAATTTCACGAGATTTCGGGGTAACATGCTCTTCAACACGGAGATCTAGAACTACTACTTCTCCTACCTCGGAAGTAATGCTTCTAGGTCTCCTTTTTGAAGGGAATTTTAGCCCGATAATTCGAGAAATTAAAGAATTTTAGAAAGAAACCAAGCTCTAGAATCCTTATTGATTTTTTCAAGTATAAAAGCAGGAAAGATAATCTTCAATATATAATACTTGTGTGACCATAGGGATATGTATAAAAGAAATACTACTCTTAACATGAATTAATTATATTTCAAATAAAACCAACTTTCTGCTATTCTAACTGTGATATAAAAGTATACTTATGAAAAAGTATAAAAGCAGGAAAAATAATCTTCAATATATAATACTTGTTTGACCATAGGGATACATATAAAAGAAATGCTACTCTTTCCCACTACTGGAAACTTTATTTTTGCGTTCATCATTACTCTTCACAATTCATCCTATCATACTTCATCCCTAAGGTTAGAAATAATCGTTATTTCTCCATAAAATGAATTTCGATTTTCCGTCCAAAAGAAACACATGCGAGATAATTTTCAAATATCGTTTTACTTGTGTGTTTTATCCTAGAAGGTTGGGAGGTAACCAAGAGTGAGGAGTCGCTTCACTGAGGCAAACGGACTCCAGTAATCTCGTTTATTGACATAAATTGACTAACTGCTGATAGCTAAAAACTGTCGCTATTTATATACAAAATTCTATGAAAACCATTATGCAAAACAGGATATTTGCATATCCATAATTCAGTATGCAAATACACTACATTAAAAAAAAAACCTTATGATATCTATCATTGGGTGTAGATGCTGACCATCTCTGAGAGGTGACACTGGACAAAGGTCGCAGGTCTATTTGCGGCGGGGAGCGGCCACTGACGCAAGGACCTTGGCGACCTCTCTATAAAATCTGGAAGACCCTGACAGCCTCAGTCGTCCATCGCAGCATCAACCATGGTAGGTACATTTGGGTGTCGAGCTATCTGTGTCTAGCTATATCACACATGTATGGTACCTCTCTACTCCTCCTTCATACAAGAAGAATTAGATCACATAATCTCTCTATCTTTTATAGAATTGGAAACACAAGTTGGGGGAGAAGAGCTTCTCATATGCGTTTAAATTTATTTTTGAAACACATAATTTTTTCGAAAACATTTATTAAATTTTAAATAAGATATTTTCTCTAAATATATATTAATATTAAATGCCAAGTTTTTTTACAACGTCATTGAAATATTATATTACTCAATCCTCAAATTAAATATTATATTTATTATACTTGGAACACATTTTAGCATTTTTACAATTTATAAATGTAATTTCACCAGAGACCGCGAGAGGCGCTGCTAGCGAGTGAAAGAAAATTTGCAAATAAAATTGCAACGAATATTTATTTCAAATCAAATTCAAACCAGAAACCTTCCCAGTAGATTAGTAAATAACTTCATAAAGTTTCACGGCGATTGGATAATTTAAAAACATTCATCGTGCAAACAAACTAACATTCATCGTGTAAACAAACTACGTGTAAAATTATTAACCAATCAAATTCATTTATCGTCGCGACCAATGCTGCGCCAAGCGGTAAAAGTCTGGAACTAACTCTTTTTGGTTTTACATTTTAAAAAAAGCACATTACCCTTTTTATTTTTATGAATAGCCTATATGTTAAACAAAATCTTCAGCTACCTACATGCGAAATTTCATAATGATTGATTTTGTAGATTTTGCGCAACGCGATAACAAACATCGATTTTGGATTTCATTTTTATAGATATAAAGGAAAAGGATAATACAATATAATGCGGCTTATGATTGTAAAACGACTTTTAACAAGATTTACCGTGAATGCTTCTTTTGAACGAAAATTCGTAATTTATTTTAAGGAGAAATAACGACTATTCCTATCCTTAAGGATGAAGTATGAAAGAATGAATTGTGAAGAGTAATGATAAACGGAAAAATAAAAAGTGTCCAGGGATGGGAATGAGAATGATCCCTGGACACTTTTATTTTTCCGTTTATCATTACTCTCCACAATTCATCCTTTCATACTGCATTCCTAAGGTTAGAAATAGTCGTTATTTCTCTTTAAAATAAATTACGAATTTTCGTTCAAAAGAAACATTTACGGTAAAACTTGTTAAAAGTCGTTTTACATATATATATGGAATTTTTTGCCGGGAGGATATTGATCTAAAGAGACAAAGGTCGCCTCTTCCGTCAGAATAGACGGTCAAAATTGACCGCCGCTGCAAACTAGCGGCCTAGGGTCGGTGACGCTCTGCCATCTAAAATGTTCATGAAAGCAATCAGGATATGCATTTTTATTTTTTAATATCAACACCTAACCTTTTCTATTTTCTTATTTTTGCCATATATATACAAGTTACTTACTATACAAGATACTTGTATATTTCCATCCAGCGCTTATAAAAATATAAATATATTTACATATAATATACATTATTAATTGCATATCTTTTTTATTAAATACATATCTTTACATATATCTATAAAAATATCTTAACAAATTTCGGAAAACATTTTTGATACCCATTTGACTTTTTGAACATTTAAAAATTATTCATTTTTAAAAGTAAAAATAACGAATATAATTAAATAATTTGCATTCAAGAATACACTCATGGACAAAACTTAAAGTGGTACCTTTTATAATGTATATCGGGATTGAGACAATAGCTCTGAAAGATATTACAGTGACCTTTATTGAAAACACGAGATAACCAATATACACTAATAGACAAAACTTAAGGAAGTTGTACCTTTTACCATGTATATCGGGATTCAGACAATAACTCTGAAAGATATTACAGTGACCTTTATTGAAGACACACAAGATAACCAAGTGTGTATACATTCATGGACAAAACTTAAGGAAGTTGTACCTTTTAGCATGTATATCGGGATTCAGACAATAACTCTGAAAGTTATTACAGTGACCTTTATTGAAGAACACAAGATAACCAAGTGTGTATACATTCATGGACAAAACTTAAGGAAGTTGTACCTTTTATAATGTATATCGGGATTCAGACAAATAACTCTGAAAGATATTACAGTGACTTTTATTGAAAACACACAAGATAACCAAGTGTGAACAAAATTTCCTTTGTCTTCTTAAAGGAAAACAGATGACGGGCGACATTAAAATATGAAATTTCCTTAAGGCGACATCAAAGACTTTCCACAAAAAAACACAAGCCTCTATTCTTTTAATATTTATATATATATATTTGAAAATAGAGCAATCCATAAATAGATATTCAATCAAAAAGACATATATTGGATCAAAATATCATTTGTTTTATCAATATTTAAGTTGAATGAACGCAAACCTTTTTCAAGGTATTATAGCATATTAATGTGTGTCAACAACAAACTCAACGCCATATAACGTTATTGACGTTGTGTGGCGCTGAGTTTGTTGTTGACATACATGTTGTTCTACCTTAGAAAAGGATGGCGTTCAGCCGACTGAAATATTGGTAAAATAAATGATATTTTGATTCAATATATGTCTTTTTAATTAAAGATATTGTCGCGTTGAAAAAAATAGACGCGAGGAGATGTAAACCCAACCGAACTTTATCTCTCTAACTGTCTAACTTGAAATCTACACGCATTTATATAGATATATGATATAATTAAAAAACACTATAAAGGAATGACAATTCATCCAGATGGCACAAGAACCTATAGGACATGTAACAATTGTCCTGGTGTGGAACTAACACCTACTCACATATTCTCATGCTCAGCAATGACCGCAGCCTTGCAGAAAATTGACATGGACCCAAAGCAGCAGCTTCACACACCCAAGATAGTAGACATTGCTGCTGCTGTGATAGAGATGTATGGAGACATCTGAGGCTCTTAATTGGATACGACAACAACAACAGAAAATTGACATAGACCCAGAACAGCAGCTTTACACACCCAAGATAGTGGGCATTGCTGCTGCTGTGGTAGAGATGCATGGAGACATCTGAGGCTCTTCGTTGGACACGACAACAACAACAGAAAATTGACATAGACCCATAACAGCAGCTTTACACACCCAAGATAGAGGACATTGCGACTGCTGTGATAGAGATGCATGGAGACATCTGAGGCTCTTCATTGGACACGACAACAACAACAGAAAATTGACATACACCCAGAGCAGCAGCTTTACACACCCAAGATAGTGGACATTGCTGCTGCTGTGATGGAGATACATGGAGACATCTGAGGCTCTTCATTGGACACGACCACAGAAAATTGACATAGACCCAGAGCAGCAGCTTTACACACCCAAGATAGTGGACATTGCGACTGCTGTGATAGAGATGTATGGAGACATCTGAGGCTCTTCATTGGACAAGACAACAACAACATAATTAAAAACTTATGTAAATCAATACAATCTAAATATTATGCAAACAAATCAACCACGCTAGCATATATATATAATACATAGCAATAACGCGCCAGCTATATAATACAAATGTAAACACCAAAACTCAGATGTTTCTTTTCACAAATAAATCAAACTTCTACTGTCCTTACTGCGATGAAAAAAAATATATTGGGAGGGCTTAGCTCATCATTGGTGAACCCTTCCAGCGGTTTCGTCAATTTAATCTACCAGACTGCTTCTTTAGTGTGTGTAGTATGAGCTAAACATTGACTTGAGAAGTTTCCGAACAAGCTGATCCATTCTTCTAGTCAAAAATCAAATAAACTATCAGTAATATTTGTCAGTTTTGGTGTTAGATTCCACAGTCAAGGCCGTTCTCATAACTTACCGATTTATTGAATCCATTCCAGAACCAATCATTTCCTCAATGATGCAATTCAATCAGGTTCCATGTGTCACCTAAGGTCGTTTCCTATGTTAACTGTAGTATTTGACCATGGAACACCTTACATAACACACACTTCAATTATACCGAATTATTGAAATTAGAGGTCATTTATAAGTTAATTAGCTTATTTACATACCCTATTGATTGAGATGTTCTCGTGTTTATTTATCAATTACTTGCGTGACCTTTGTTCGTATCCCTTCATTTATAAATAGGCGATTTTTATTGATTTTTGACTCACACAAAATCTGAGCCTAGAATAAACTTTATCCTTAAGATAGAGGTTGCCTGGCCGGCATTCATAATTCTATGAAAAATAGACACTTCAGCCCAGTTAGAGTTTTTTATTCTTTAACCATTATGTTCACACTCCAACATCAATAGATATTCTCCTTGCGCTACTTCCTTGACATGATAACCATCCCCTTTTCTCTCCATCCCAAACGAGAAACCTTCCGAGGACTCCAGTGGCCCAATTTGGATCATCCTACCAAATTGTTCGTCACGACCAAGTCTTCATTCCTTAAACGCACCCTACCTTATCATACATTCATTCCTTTTCATTCCTGAGCACCTTTTTAACTGGCCGAAGTGTCTATTTTTCATAGAAAAAGAAAAACTTAGTTTTTTTTTCGTCATTTTGTAATAATTAAATTTACTTTCAATGTGTTTCTTTTCAATAATATCATCAAATATTATCTTTACAGACCTTACTTCAATGATATATGTTATTGAATGAGAGGGCTTGGCTTATCAATAGTGAAACCTCTCAGCGGTTTCACCAAATTAAAATCTAGAACGCTTTACTATTGTAATGGATTGGTTCGGGATATACCCTGCATTTACTATGGAAGGCAGCTTAGGGGTGTTTAGTGAACCTATGGACATAAGCTTATAGATCTGTAGAGGTACATACATATAATTTCAAGGTATTGCATTGAGAAAAGCTCTTCAGCAAATATAGTTTCAAAACAAATATATATATATACTGCCCAATACAATATTATAACGGTTTGATAGATTAAACTGGCGAAATCGCTGGGAGGATTCACCACTGATGACCAGGCTCTACCAATAATTTATCATTAAGGGCAGTAGAAATTTGTTTTTTATAAAAAAAAATTATACGCGTCAAAAATAGTTTAAATTTATCATATTTGTGATGGTTAGAGGTTTTATTGGATATTGAATCACATTATGAATGTTGGAATAACTTAGCCGTTTACCATTTCTTTCGAAAACAATGATCTGTTTAGTTTTGAGAATTCTCTCTCTAAAGTACTCTAGTTAGAGTTTTATATATAAAATGAAAGGATTTAAAAGCACGAATGTTTCTTTTATACATAATACAAACTTCTACTGCCCTTACTGCGATGAAAAAAATATATATTGGGAGGGCTTGGCTCATCAGTGGTGAACCCTCCCAGCGGTTTCGCCAATTTAATCCACCAGACCGCTTCTCAGAGCTCTAATACTGTATTGGACGATTCTGCTTATATACGCAGCACTGAAGGATGGAATCTCAGAAATGTGGTTTTCAAGAAAACTATGGACATAAGAGAGAGCTTATAGGACAGTAGAATTACATTCAAATGGCAAAGTTTTATTTGCCATCATTGAGACAAAATTTAACTGTCTTATATTTTAAGATAGTTTTTTTATAAGTAGTCTTAGTATATCTAGTTAGATAAAGATATAGTTGTTTGCTGAAGATAATTTCTCGATGCAAATATTCAAATGTAATTCTACTGTCCTAAAAGCTTATGTTCGTAGTTTGATTAAATACCATTTCTAAGATTCCACTCTTCAGTGTAGCATATATATAAGCAGAATGATTCAATTCAATATTAGAGCTCTAAAGAAGCGGTCTGGTATATTAAATTGGTGAAACCGCTGGGAGGGTTCACTAGTGATGAGCCAAGCCCTGCCAATATTTTACCATCGCAGTAAGGACAGTAGAAGTTTGATTTATTTGTGAAAAGAAACATTCACATCTTAATGTCTTCATTCGTTATATATAGATGACGTGTTATTACTTTGTATTAATATAGTTTTGTATTTATCTGTGATATATTTTGTCATGTGCGTGAATTGATACTATGGTGTCGCTAATTGATTTATTGTGTGCAGTTGTACGCCGTCGTTTTCGCAAGCCTTCTCGCCCTGGGCTCTGCCAGCGGTTTCCTCGGCCATGGACTCGGCCTGGGCTATGGCTACGGTCATGGTTTGGGTCTTGGTGGCATCCGTCTCGGCGGCCTCGGCTGGGGAGGTCACATCGCCCCCACTCCCATGGGACTCGGCTATGGCTTGAAGGGATATAACGTTGTGAACGGTCTTGGCTATGGTCTGGGACTTGGCATCGGTGGTCTTCGTTATGGACATGGTATTGGCTATGGTCTTGGTGGTGTTCGTTATGGGCATGGTCTTGGTTATGGCCTTGGTGGTGTTCGTTATGGACATGGTCTTGGTTATAGCCTTGGTGGTCTTGGTTATGGTCTTGGTAGTCATGGTTATGGTCTTGGTGGTCTTGGTTATGGACTTGGTGGTCTTCGTTATGGATACGGTCTTGGCTACGGTATCGGTGGCCTTCGCTACGGACATGGTCTCGGCTATGGTCTTGGCCATGGTGTTGTTGCCACTGCTCCCGTTGGAGTCAAGAGCGTCACCACCACCACCTCAGTGGCCCATGCTCCTGTGGCCATCGCTGCTGCCCCAATAGCTGTTGCCCATGCTCCTGTAGCCATTGCCCATGCTCCTGTTGTGAAGACCATCGGTCTCGCAGCTCCTGTAGCCTACGCCGCAGGTCCCATTGGATACGCCCATGGCTATGATCTCCCTCTTGTTCATGGAAAATCTATCCACTACTAAATAGAAATCTTCCAGTTTTTCTACAATAAGTATATCTTGTTCTTGTTGAATTGTTTTAGAAAAAAAAGAGAGGAGTTTTTACTCTCCTCGATGTAAAAAAAAATGTAAATATTATTGTGACAGTCAATAAAATCATGGCTTTTACAAAATGCCTTTAAAAAAATCTATTTTCTAACAACCCTTTAAACATATTGCAGATCTCAAAATTGAATTCCTCATTCTGATAACAAATTAGTGGGATGTCTAAATTCATTTTATAACAATATTATAAACCTTCATTCCTGACTTATAAATTTAATAATATCAAAAAGCATCCAAGGCTGAGTTTCTTGTACAATTTTATTTCTCTCGTTTTCTGACTAACATGACCTTCAACAGCAGAAACTATCAGTATAACTTCTAGCTAACTATACACATAGTTAACAACTAGTTGTTCCTGTTGAAGATCATGTTAGCCCTAAAGCTTGATAAATAGAATTATGCAAGAATCTTAGCCCTTGATTGATTTTTGATATTATCAAACAATAATATACATTATAAAGTAAATAAAGCTTCCAGGGTTAAGTTTGTGGGGGGCCGAGAGACTTCCTTCCAGCCTGCTGGGATGACGGACCACGCCGTCAGCAAACATACAAGCGGGGCCATGAAATAGTACAGATGGCCACCGCTGCGTGGCGCGGCATATCGGCGGTAGCCAACAGAACCAGAATAGACATTCTAGGGTGTTGTCCTTTTGCCTTCCCCTATAAAATGTAGCTAACAAGTAATACCAATAAAACACTAACTTTGAAATACTTTCTGAGCCATCTCTGGACTAATAAACCGACACACCACAAGTTTCTTGTTCAAATTTTTATTTTCAAGCTTTATTTACAAGAAACTTTAAACTGGAAGCTTTATTTCACTTTATAATAAATAAATCAGGGGAGAACGTTTATAAATAATATACATTACAAATAAGAAAACACACACGAACCAAATATTTTTTCCTTTCAAAAATTTATTATTTCCACTAGCTTACACTATATAACATATTTTTATTATTGGCATATGTGTTATTTCCTCATTTCGTATGTCTATAAGGTTTAAAAATGGCCATTATACCTTCAAATGTTTGTTTTTGTGCTCAAGAAAATTCGTATTTAAATTGGCTATTCCTGTATAGATAGGTAATTTTAACAAAGAGACCATACATCTTGATCACAAAAGAGGTAACATATTTTATAGTTATAAACATTAATATTTAAATAAAAAGGCATATATTGGATCAAAATATCATTTATTTTAGGTAAAATTAAGTGATATTTTAATCAAATATATGCCTTTTTATTTAAAGATTATTTATGAGGTAAAAATAAATTATATTTTGATCCAATATATTCCTTTTTATTTAAAGATTTATTTATGGATTGCTCTATTTTCAAAACATTAATATATTTAGATAACACACACACAATCAAAAAGGAAAAATCAAAATTCATACCTCATCCAAAAAGGTTAGAAATAGTCAATATTTCACCTTGAAATAAAATTTTGATTTTTCATTGAAAAGAAACTCATGCGGTGTAACTTCAAGTGTCGTTTTGCAATCACAGGCCGCAGTGTATTATATTGTAATATAAAGGAATGTGTGTTTATCTTTTTACTTTATAGACTTATTGATGAGTTTATCAATGATATGATGCTGATAAAATGAATTATGATACTTGAAGAGTGTATTATTTTCTCTTGTCTCTTGATGAATTCTTCACAGACATAATAAAATAAGAAAAAGGCATCTTCTGATTGTGAAACTAAAAGTTGCTGATGACTTGCTGACATATGGCGCAAATCATCAGCAACTTTTATTTGCAGGATCAGAAAATGTCTTTTTTCTTGATTTATCCATCTGATCTCAGTAGACTTCTCTCTCTCTCTCTCTCTCTCTCTCTCTGAAGGGCCCCATCCACTTCGCTCATCAGCGTGATAGCCATCCTTTCTTACTCTTGCCTGACTCTATATTTTCAATATAGTAATTATTCCTGGTTGGTGTTGAATATTTTTATATTCTATAATTTCAATATTTCAGAATTTTTAAAAAATTATTTTCAATTGCTCCTATAATAATCATATTTTTTCTACAACTTGAGGAATAAAACAAACACTCATGTTTTAGATTGTTATACTTTGAAGGTCTTTCTTCAGCGATATCAAACAAAAACAACCAGATCTCTCTCTCTCTCTCTCTTATGCTACTCTTCACATAATAAAATAATCTTGAAGATAGAAGTTGCCTGGCCGGCATTCCTATTTCTGAAAAATACACCCTTCGGCTAGTTAAAGTTTTTTATTTTCTCAACATTTCAACATAAATATTTTGTTCATGATAAAATTGTGAAAAAAAGTATTAAAATTACAATTATATTCTCGCAATGAGTATATTTTTTTATTTAAACACACTAGCTTTCAAGCGTTATTCACTCTTCAACGGGCTTATATATATCCACGCGGCGCGCGTTTGTTTTTTGTAAATATTTCTGGTGGGATCAAGTCGATATTATTGTAAGCCCGTTGAAGAGCGAATAACGCTTGAAAGCTAGCGTTTTTTAAATAAAAAAGATACTCATTGTGAGAATAAAATTGTAATTTTAATAAATCTTTTGTCTTCGTTAGGAAAAATAAATAAAAATAAAGCATTTGGAAAGGCGTGAGAATGCCCTTGCAACCTCAATTTTTAACGCCTTGCCAAATACTTTAATTTTATTTATTTCTCCTGACGAAGACAATTTTCGTTAAAATGTTGAGATAATAAAATTTTAACTGGCCGAAGTGTCTATTTTTTACAGTAATAATAAAATAAGTCTGTTTGATGTTTGCAGCTTCATGGCGCTATTCTATTGACATACACAAAGTATAGATATATAACAGCATGCAAATATGTAACATACTCACATACATATAATGCGTAAACATGCAAATTTCACATTTCAATTTTCTGGTCACAGAAGCAAACTTTTTACAACATAATTGGTATTTTCTATACTTTCTTGATATCTTCATATCAGGTGAACAGATTTGATGTCCAATAACAAAAAAAAAATACATGTGTTACAAATCATCAACTACTTATATTCATTTCTATGGTAACTATTTTTTTAAATATTTCTTCAAACATTTTGTTTCATTAATTAAAAAGGCATATATTGGATCAAATTATAATTTATTTTACCAATATTTCAGTTGGCTGAACTCCAACCTTTTTTCAAGGTGTTATAACAATTTTGTTTCGTGTGTGCGTGAAAAGAATAGTACAAAAGTGAAATTTTTCTGTGATTAGATTAATAAACTAAGAAAAAGGCAGCTGATCGTGCAACTGAAGATGGTCAAATGATCAGCATTTTTTAGTTTCACAAACAGTAGATGCCTTTTTCTTAATTTTGTTTCATGTGAATTTCCCTACCGTGTTTAAAACCCTCTCAAATCTCAATGAGAGATTTCAATAACACACTAATAATAAAATAAATATGTATACAAGTTTTAATAAACATTTTAGAACTTTATGGTTGACTCCATTTATTACGTATTTCAATGCATCATTAAATATCTTAAAACCAGAGCATCATAAACACTAAAACATTATTTTTGTATTAAGAAAAAAAGTCTATTTTTTAATGACAGATATTATCCGAAATCAAATTATCCTAATCAGTTAAAAATTCAATATAACAGCGGTATGTTAGATTGAACTGGCGAAACCGCTGGAAGGGTTCACCACTGATGAGCCAGGCCCTCCCATTAATTTTTCCATTGCAGTAAGGACAGTAGAAATTGTTTATTTTAAAAAAGAATCATACGCGTCTATAATAGTTTCGAATTTTGATCATTACTTTCGTGTTGATTAGTTAAGGTTTCGATTCATTTTCTCAAGTCAATAACAAATCTCAAAGATAAGGACAAACAAGGATAATAATTAGTGGGACTTGCCTTCAACATCCTCGTCAGAAGGATCCTTGGTGTCGTGGATGTCATACTTGTGTCCCGCTCCATTCTGTACATGTCCAACCTGGACTACACTGCCTTGTATTCTAAACTCAATATTCGGCGTAGCACAAGCTGATTTTTAAATTTTTACTTTATTTTTTTAAAAGTCATTCCTGGCACCCAGACAGCACAACGGTACGTAGATGACATTCTACGGCCTGTTTTGTTGCCGTTCCTTTTACATCACCCCGATCTTACTTTTCAACAAATAATGGGAAGGATATTGCAACCATTCCGGAATGTTGACTATTCATCCCGACAGTTGGTGACAATTTGAGAAGAAATCCTGCAGCACACCATCCGGAATCTTTATCAGTCCATGATACAACATGACAGCCTGTATCCAGGCTAGTTGTTCTAACGACATATCGACTCTACACCGCCTTGTAGGCTGTTCCGATGTCAGGCTCTCCTGGCATTATCATCCACACGGCCACACACCCAGAGACCACTTCCCGTGGCTTCTCTTACTGCCGATTTCCAAAGCTGTCCTTGTTCTCCACACATGGGCCAATCCCCCGCAGCTGGAGTCCACCCATCTTCCTCCAACTTTACTCTAGAATCTTGGTCTCTCAGATAACTTGTCATCTATTTTACAATATATTTATGTTTATGGTGCATCATCGCGCCATCTGTTATGAATATTCGAAACTATTATAGACGTGTATGATTCTTTTGAAAATTAAACAATTTCTACTGCCCTTACTGTAATGAAAAATTTAATTTTTAAAATAATCATACGCGTCTATAATAGTTTTGAATATTTATGTTTGCCAATCATGTTGGATAACCATGTATAAATAGACCCCAATGAAACTACATAACTCTCTTGTTAATACAGGATGTAAACATCAACGATAATTATTGGTAGGATTCACAAGGTCATCTCATGGTGCTAACAAAGTCAATTCTGAGGGAATATTGGAACATTTTTGTAGAACCCTAGTCTTAAGATCAGTTCCAGTATAGTCCAAAATGATGTACGTGCCGTGGGTGTATGTTTGTGTCAGTGTGACAATTGAAACAAATTTTATTGACTTCTTGTCAATAATTTACATTAAAAATGGAAATAAAACTAAAATATATATGATCATGTGGGGGATGTGCCCCGGCGGGTGAGCCTTCTTTCCCAGGCCATGAGCGGGTGGTCAGCCCAACCTGCACGAATGGATTTGTGTCTGTGTGTTTGTGAAAAGCTTGTGTTTATTGTGAGCGTGTTTGTGATGTGTTTTGTTTGTGCTCTTAATGTATTTGTATATGTTTGAGGTGTGTTTGGGTTTATCGCTTTATTTGAGTATTTTGTTTATGTTTATGGTGTTTTTGTTTGTGTGTTTGTATCTGTGTATTTATATGTGTTTTAATGTTCGTAGTTTGTGTTTGTAGCTGTAGGTTTTTGTCTGTATCTGTATTTTGGGTGTCAATTTTCGACGTTGAATGGCTGCACACACACATTGAAATAAAAAATACTCATTTATAGACTCACTATATCTATTATTCATTCCCATTTCTCGAATAAATATCGAATAGACTTCGATATAAGAGAAACTGACCTACAAACAATACATTTTTACACAATTTTTTTTAAACTTTCAAATTCTGATATGTAAATATTACTAAATACTACTAGTATTACTAATACTACTAAATACACAATACTAAAATTAATTTATCGTAAAGATAGAAGCTGCCTGGACGGCATTCATATTTCTTTAAAAAATAGACACTTCGGCCAGTTAAAATTTTATTTTCTCAACGTTTCAACAAAACTTTGGCCGAAGTGTCTATTTTTGAAGGAATAAAATTCATTTGTTGAATAATTTTGACATACCAGCTTTCTTAGGCCACAGATGGTCATTGTCATAGAAGTATAGTGTGTGATACAATAAAATGGAAAAGAACTAGGTTGAGTTAGAATTTTTTTTTATTTCACATTAATAAATTAAATAATAAATAAAAATATAAATATAATTTGAACTTTATATGAAACATATATATATATAATAAAATACATGTCATAGTGAAAAAAATATTTATGTACAGTAAAAAAGAAAACATTATAAACATAATAAAGCATCATATTGAAAAGAGTTAGGTTATTAGGTTAGGTTAAATTAGGTTATAGGCTAAATTATAATATTAAAAATAAAGAATGCATTTCCTGACAACGAGCACATGAGCATTTTAGATGGCAGAGCGCCATTTAGTGGAACTGCCACCTAAAAATCTCATGTGCTCGTTGTCAGGATATGCCTTTTTTGATTTTAATACCAGCACCTGACCTTTTTTTAAATTATTTTTTAAAATTATTTTTCACAAAGTATAATATTTTGAAAATATTTATCAAAAGATATAAAAGCGGGTTTTTCGTCTGCCCAGTAAGAAACTTGAGATTGATCTAACAATAAAAGATATATTTTCTCATATTCTACGCGATATATTGAAGAAATAGCTATTTCGTGCACATTTTTATTTTAAATTAAAAATATATTTTGATGGTTAACGGCTGCAAATCAATTCGATGTTCGTCCATATATGTAATTCTCTGTGAAGTATCCGCCTCTGGATCCTTAGTGCATTCTTCAAGAGAAGGTATTCTTTCATTCATATTCTTATTTTCCGGAGTCTCCAGTACTTCTTCGTACGTCACACGTGAGGTTTTCCCTGCACTCCCACTATCTAATAACACCTTACACTGACTTTAGCTCTTCATTTGATATCAGCATCATGTTTAACCTGGGTTCAGCTGGTCCGGCTGATAGTACCCTGTAAGGGCTCCAGGGATACAGGATGAGTTTGTACTCCATGTTAGGAGCGGCTGTACATGGCGTCTGTTCCTCATGTCAGAGGCGGCCATTTATTTTAGAGCTAAGTCGGCCTGCCACTGAGTAGTGCTCCCAGTCTTAATGACAAAGGCAGACGCATTCTACTTCACCCAATCATGATGGTTGCCAACAGACACCATCAAAAGTCTCAAGCTTTACAAGCTTGACACCCTAATATGATTGAGTGGAGATAAGAAAGAAGAAGAGCATCATGTTTTGAGGTGCTTATACACATCAAAGTAATAAATGCGACCATTTCGAATACCAGCTTTTTACTGTTTTTTTTTTCTATATCTAGCTTTCAGTCACTCAATGTCAGCCTGGGTTATGAAAAGGCTACTTTATGCCTGGAAACAAGACCATTCTATGCGAAATCCTCAACTTTTCGCAATTGAGTATGTTGGAAACAAAATATCCGTTATAAGCAAAGTCCTGTCTAAATTCAGGGCGATTTTTAATCCTTGATAAGATCCAGACGTCCCTTCAGAGAATGTTTCTTAGACTGTGGCAATAGAACTAAGTTGAATTATAATTTCTCTCTCATGTATGAATTTCATTAATAAAGGATTTCACAATTCTTCTTTTAGCAATTTTTTAACTTACTGAGATATGGATGAATATTTTTGAATGTGAATAAATTATAATATCTATAAAACGATTCGTGTTTTTATGTATATATAATTTTTAAAATGTTCATCCTATTTAAATAATTTATAATGTGTAGATACAAAGGAAAAATGGGATTATAAACAACATAATGTTCTACTTTATATAAATATATATACAATTATTTATGTTTTTTTATAAATATCAAAGATAGAGTTGCTTTTGTCAAATAGAGTAGTACAGAGTTGTATTTACAAATAGAAAACAAACAAATTATATACATTTAAGCATTGAAGTATTCCAGGGATAAATTTCTTCTTTAAATATTAATTCACAAATTTCTCAAGCTTTCGGGCATAAAATCCCTTCTACAGGAGAGAACGGGATATAGCAACAACAACATCAAAATACCTTTATTAAGACACTATTGTCTTACAAGGGGATTCCCCTAAAAGGTTATATATGTACATGAGTGAGGAGGAAAAGCAATTTAGAGGGGAGAGGGAGCAATCAGCCGTTGTCTGTGGAGTTGATCACTTCTCTCATTTTATCAATCGCCTTGAAAAAATTTAAAAATTTATAAACAAATGTTTTATCCAGCAGGAGAGTAGTAAAGATTTTATATACATTTTGTTCATTATAGTGAGTTAGCCACGAGATTTCGTGAATTTCCAGTCTCTTTTCCTGTAGAAATGGGCAATGGAATAGATAATGGAACAAATTGTCTTGGATGACAGCATTGCAGAAGTAGCAATTTAAAAGGTCGCTGTTCCAAAAGCCCGTGATATCCCCGGGGAAAAATAGTTATAGAATTCTTTGACGGGCTATATATCGTTTAATTTTCAAAGGGAGGTTGACAACGTGATATAAATAAATAGTCAATAGGACACAATTCAACATATAATCCGTGCCCGAAATCTAGAGATTTGTAAATTGAAATTTTCAAAAGAAAACTTATCCCTGGAATCCTGATATTTTAAACTTAATATTGAAACAAGGATTTAATTGAATTGTGAAGCAATAAAAAATTGTTCATCCCTAGTACACGTGGTATAGGCCATGATAATCATGGTGGGTAGTTAGCGACTGCTTTTACTGTAAGTTCACCACATGTCTACACATGTGAAAAGTAGTTCGACTTTGAACTTATAAATGTGCCATAGCCCCGTTTGTTTACTTACACTCGCTGGTGGGGTTGGACTTTTTCAAGAATCGGGGACTATTGGAGCATTGGATCTCGTAATAAGGTATATTAATAAAAATGTTGTTGATGATGATGAATTTATAAATTTGTCATCAGAAGAGTCCTGCATGGACGCTCACATAGCGTCCCCAAAATTTGGCAGGAAGTGGCAAGGATTCGATTTGATGCTCCTGCAAGCCAAAAGATGGTTCTTGCAAGTTACGATGGTATGCAAAATGGTCGTCTGAATCCATCGGGTTGGCCATCTTGGAATCTTCCTCCATCTCCAGGAAGAGGCCAACTTGAGCTGAGAGGGCCAAGATCCCCAGAATCAACAACTGAGACACACATTCCACTTTTGATATGGAAACAGGTTTTGTCCTATTTTAATCATTTAACAGGGGTGAAGATTATTCTGAGTGTCTGACTTATCAATGGCGAAACTTCCTAAAAGTTAGGCTACTTAGTAGTTTCCAAATGGGCATTCCGAATTTGCCAATGCTGGCGTTGGAGAATCGACCCGTCTGCTCGATTGTCTTCTACTTCTTTCTTATCTCCACTCAATCATTTAGGGTATCAAGTTTGTAATGCTTGAAACCATTATGACGGGGTGAAGTAGAATGCGTTTGCCTTTGTCTCATTAAGACTAGGAGCACTACTTAGTGGCAAGCCGACTTAGCTCCAAAAGAAATGGCCACCTCTGACATGAGGAACAGACGCCATGTACAGCCGCTCCTAACATAGAGAAAAAACGCTGCTCGTCCTGTATCACTGAATTAGGAGACCTTACAGGGTACTATCAGCTGGGCCAGCTGAGCCCAGGTTTTTTAGTGAGCTTATTACTGCTCCCCCTCCTCCTTTTTCATCCGGGCTTGGGACCGGCAAAGGTGGAGTTTGCTCGATTGTAAAGACGGTCAATAGATGGCGGAAAGTTTTTTTTTTAAGCTCATATATATAAATAGCAATGTAAGCGTCAGTATACACTATACATATATATATATATTGGCATTTAACATAACTATAATAAGTGTTACAATCTCAAATGAATATAACATTCAACGCACCAGCTTGGCGTGATTTTGTAATGTCAAATAAAACAATAAAATTTCTACAAAGATGACCGTCGCCGCAAACCAGATGGCGCCTAGGTTTTATGTTATTTTGATGGGGGAGGCGCCCTATGCTTTAATAGATCAATTTCCTCCTGGAAAAGTTTCCATCTATATTTTGGCCATAGTTTGGGCCCAGTCACTCTACCGGCTAAACACCTCTTTGGGAGATTGTGAAGATTCCATTCGGTCTCTTGTGGATCTCATGGAATAAAGTCCGCCCTATGCTGAAAAGGGCCATTAGCCCGAAACCATGGTCTCTAGGTGGATACTTCTCAATTTACCAAAGCTGGTGTTGTGGCTTTGTCATCGACCCGAGGCGGCTAGTTTGACAGGACGGTCAATAGATGGCGTCTAGTTTTGACGTTTTTTTGACGGAAGAGGCACCCTATGCTTTTATAGATCAATATCCTCCCGGTAAAAAAAATGTCCATCTATTTATATATATGTGTGTGATATATATTCATTAATTTAAAAATCTCACATATAGATAGATGAAGATTATAGACTGACATATATATATAGGCTATCCAAAGCCGATACAAACTTTTTCTCAATAACGAACTGATTTGCATATTTCGTGGTTAGTAAATGATATAACAAGAAGGTTATGATATGATGATGAACATTTATTGATGACTTCATGTCACATCACGACTACAATTGTTAAGAATAGGAATATATTTTTTTTAAATTATTTTTTATGATAGAATCATAATAATAATTAAAACATTTGCTTGAACAATGGTTAGCAAACATTCACCCGAGCTGAACCAGGAAGTCGACAAATCATTAGGCTAGCAGAACTATTTTTAGCTCAATCGCAATGCAAGTTTAGCAATGTAAGTTTAGCAATGTAAGTTTATCAGTGCAAGTTTAGCAATGTAAGTTTAGCAATGTAAGTTTATCAGTGCAAGTTTAGCAATGTAAGTTTAGCAATGTAAGTTTAGCAATGTAAGTTTAGCAACGCAAGTTTAGCAATGTAAGTTTATCAATGCAAGTTTAGCAATGTAAGTTTAGCAATGTAAGTTTAGCAATGTAAGTTTAGCAATGCAGGTTTAGCAATGCAAGTTTAGCAATGTAAGTTTAGCAATGTAGGTTTAGCAATACAAGTTTATTAATGTAAGTTTATCAATGTAAGTTTAGCAATGTAAGTTTAGCAATGTAAGTTTAGCAATGCAAGTTTAGCAATATAAGTTTAGCAATGCAAGTTTAGCAATGTAAGTTTAGCAATGTAGGTTTAGCAATACAAGTTTATCAATGTAAGTTTATCAATGTAAGTTTAGCAATGCAAGTTTAGCAATGTAAGTTTAGCAATGTAAGTTTAGCAATGCAAGTTTAGCAATGTAAGTTTAGCAATGTAGGTTTAGCAATACAAGTTTATCAATGTAAGTTTATCAATGTAAGTTTAGCAATGTAAGTTTAGCAATGTAAGTTTAGCAATGCAAGTTTAGCAATGTAAGTTTATTAATGCAAGTTTAGCAATGTAAGTTTAGCAATGTAAATTTGCAATGCAAGTTTAGCAATGTAAGTTTATCAATGCAAGTTTAGCAATGTAAGTTTAGCAATGTGTAAGTTTAGCAATGTAAGTTTATCAATGCAAGTTTAGCAATGTAAGTTTAGCCATACAAGTTTATCAATGTAAGTTTAGCAATGCAGGTTTAGCAATGTAAGTTAAGCAATGTAAGTTTAGCAATGTAAGTTTAGCAATGTAAGTTTAGCAATGCAGATTTAGCATTGTAAGTTTAGCAATGTAAGTTTATCAATGCAGGTTTATCAATGTAAGTTTATCAATGTAAGTTTATCAATGTAGGTTTAGCAATACAAGTTTAGCAATGTATTTTTGACAAAGCAGGCTTATTAATGCAGGGGTAGCAATGCAAGTTGAGCAATGCAGGTTTATAATAATGCAAGCTTAGCAATGCAATTTTAGCAATGCAGGTTTAGCAATGTAAGTTTTATCACTGCAGGGGTAGCAATGCAATTTTAGCAATGCACGTTTAGCAATTCAGGTTTATCAATGCAGGTTTAGCAATATAAGTTTTATCAATGCAGGTTTAGCAATGTAAGTTTATCAATACAAGTTTATCAATGCAGGTTTATGCAAGTTTAGCAATGCAGGTTTAGTGATACAGGTTTAGCAATGCAGGTTTGGCGATACAGGTTTAGTGATACAGGTTTAGCAATGCATGTTTAGCAATGTAAGTTTGTCAGTGCAAGTTAATCAATGCATGTTTATCAATGCAGGTTTAGCAGTGTAAATTTAGCCATACAGGTTCAACAATGCAGGTCCAGCAATGCAGATTTAGCAATTCAGGTATAGCAATGCAGGTTCAGCAATGTAAGTTTAGAAATGTAAGTTTTTCAATGCGGGTTTATTAATGCAAATTTCTCAATGAAAATTTACTAATGCAGGTTTAACAATGCAAGTTTACCAATACAGGTTTATAAATTCAGGTTTAGCAATGCAAGTGGGCATAAATTTATAATTAATGGTTCAATATATGTTTTAAAGTAATGTTTTTCTTCAATGAAATCATTATTGTTAGCTTTTGGGATAAAAGTCCTTCAACAGGTTGTAAACAATGTCTCCAATGCTATAAATCCTAGAAAGTTAGTTACAGACATTCGCAAATATAAACACCCCGCTTAAACGGTATGTTGAATTTTTGGTTTTCAAATGTCCACTCACATGATAGTTGTTGGTAAAAATGATAGATTCGTAGAGGGGAGAGAAAGATCCTTTATTAATTAAAGATATAAAACAATAAAAGAAGGACAAGAGATCAAACTACATGTACATCAGCAGCTCACGCCGGCCTGTCCTATCCAATACCCACTAGCCAACTAACAATCCAACAAGGCTGCACTATATAGTCAGAGATGTCAATCAACATAGACAATTCTAAAACACTATGCATTGCTAAACCTGAATTTATAAACTTGTTTTGGCAAACTTGCAATGTTAAACTTGCAATGTTAAACTTGCATTGCTAAATTTGCATTGAGAAATTTGCATTAATGAACCTGCATTGATAAACTTACATTTCTAAACTTGCATTTCTGAACCTGCATTGCTATACCTGAAATATCCCGGAATTGTCACTTTCAACAATAGTAAAACTAGGAATAATAATTTTTTTATCATATTTCAGGGTGGTCTGTAGAAATAATATATGCTAATATATATCATAAATGTCCAAAATAATCATTTTAAATATTTATATATAGTCCTAAATGAATGCTAGGCTTCAAACCTATAATGGACGATAGTATAAGGAAAAGAGAAAGCAGTGAAGGCAACCAACCAGTTTACAGTAGCGAGGCGACATGAAGACTGACCCTCTCAGTCGTTAGACCATGGCCTCAGAACAATGGCCTGAATCACTCGGATGAAGTGAGGCGAAAACACAAAGGTGAGCTCATATTCTCTATGCACAAACGAGGTCTCTACACAATCTTGTTGATTGCACATTATAAACACCGTTATATTCATTCCATGAGTGTTGGTGAACAAATTTGTATGTTTAGGATGAAATTTCTCTTCACAATTTTCTTTTTATCCTATAGGACGGATTCTAGCGTTTGGCAACTGAGCATAAAAAATACTTCGGATAGTTTGGCTTAACAGGGGTCAACCTGCTAAACGATTACGCTAAATTAATATACGACTAATTTACATTTAGTGGATTGAAGGTGAAAAAGATTTGGGAATGCTTAGCTCATCTAAGTTGGATAATTCCATCCACAGTACTCCGAGTTGCTGAGTATCATTGCCAAATTCAATAAAAACCTTTCAAAAAATATAAACACCTCTAATTACATTCCATGGTGTTGATAAACAACATTTGTATGTTAAGGATGAAATATCTCTTCACAATTCTTTTTATCCTATTGGACTTATGTCTACAATTAGCCAACTCAGCATGAAAAGGATTTGGGATAGTTTGGCTCAACAGGAGTCAACCATCTAAAATATTTCGCTAAATAGATTATCTAAGCATTCTCAACTCTTTTTCACATTCAATCCACTTAATGCAGAGATTAGTCGTATATTATGAAAAAATTAAGTTGATAATTGTAGCCTCGGTATCACTAGTTTCTGAATCGCATTGCCAAATACGATAAAACAAAACCTTTAAAAAATTGTAAACACCTCTAATTACATTCCATGAGTGTTGGTAAACAACATTTGTATGTTAAGGATGAAATTTCTCTTCACAATTTTCTTTTTATCCGATAGGACGCATTTCTACAGTTAGCGAAGTGAGCATGAAAAATATTTGGGATAGTTTGGCTAAAGAAGGGTCAACTATCTGAAAGATTTCGCTAAATAGATTATATCTAAGAATTCTCAAATCTTTTTCACCTTCAATTCACTTAATATAGAGATTAGTCGTATATTATGAAAAAATTAAGTTGATAATTCTAGCCTCGGTATCACTAGTTTCTGAATCGCATTGCCAAATACAATAAAAACCTTTCAAAAATTGTAAACACCTCTAATTACATTCCATGGTGTTGGTGAACAACATTTGTATGTTAAGGATGAAATTTCTCTTCACAATTTTCTTTTTATCCGATAGGACGCATTTCTACAGTTAGCGAAATGAGCATGAAAAATATTTGAGATAGTTTGTCTAAAGAAGGGTCAACTATCTAAATTATTTCGCTAAATAGATGAGCTAAGAATTCTCAAATCTTTTTCACCTTCAATCCACTTAATGTAGAGATTAGTCGTAAATTATTAAAGAAATTGAGTTGATAATTCTATCCTCGGTATCACTAGTTTCTGAATCGCATTGCCAAATACAATAAAAAACCTTTCAAAAATTGTAAACACCTCTAATTACATTCCATGAGTGTTGGTAAACAACATTTGTATGTTAAGGATGAAATTTCTTTTCACACTTTTATTTTTATCCGATAGGAAGTATTTCTATAGTTAGCGAAGTGAGCATGAAAAATATTTGAGATAGTTTGGCTAAAGAAGGGTCAACTATCTAAAAGATTTCGCTAAATAGATTATCTAAGAATTCTCAAATCTTTTTCACCTTCAATCCGCTGAATATAGAAATTAATTGTATATTATGAAAGAAATTGAGTTAGATATTTCTATCCTCATTATTCCGAGTTGCAGATAACAATTGCCAAATACAATAAAAAACCTTTCAAAAATTATAAACACCTCTGATTACATTCCATAGTGTGGTTGACGATGAAATTGCTCGTTACAATTTTCTTTTTATCCTATAGGACGTATTACTACAGTTAGTCAACTGAGCATGAAAAAGATTTGAGATATTTTAGCTCAAGAAGGGTCAACCATCTAAACGATTTAGCTAAATAGATTAGCTAAGCATTCTCAACTCTTTTTCACCTTCAATCCACTAAATATATAGAGTATCCGTATACGATTAAAGAAATTGAGTTAGATAATTCCATCCTCATTATTCCGAGTTGATAAGTACCATTTTCAAATACAATAAAACCTTTCAAAATTATAAGCACCTCTGATTACATTCCATGAGTGTTGGTAAACAACATTTTTAGGTTGAAGATGAAATTTCTAGTCACAAATTTTCTTTTTATCCTATAGAACGTATTTCTACAATTAGCCAACTAAGCATGAAAAAGGTTTGAGATATTTTGGCTCAACAGGGATCAACTATCTAAAAGATTTCGCTAAATAGATGAACTGAGCATTCTCAAATCTTTTTCACCTTCAATCCACTAAATATAAAGATTATCCGTATATAATTAAAGATGGTTGATTTGTATAATTACATCCTCATTACTCCGAGTTGCTGAGTACATTGCCAAATACAGCAAAAACCTTTCAAAAATTATAAATACCTCTGATTAAAATTGTTAAAATTTTTAAATATTTATTGGTACTTTCAGAATATTCACCTCACAAATAAAAATATAAACTTACCTTGACTCATTTTGTTTCTCTCCCTCTTCATTATTTTCTATTTATATTTTTTAGATGTAAAAAATGTAATGCCTTGACAAAGGTTGACGTTCAACTAACCGAAATATTGGAAAATAAATCTTGTATTCAATCCACAATATATACCTTTTTATTATCTAACTATATATACAGAGATTTATTTTTCTTTTAATCTAGTATTTCTTTATAAATTTCTCTATTTCAATAAAAATCTTATCGAGGCAGTCACAAATAACATTATTTTTATTTATGTACTAAGTGCAATTCTCAACCTGCAACCCCAAGACATATTATTGACTGTATTGACTTATCCATTGATGAGTTCTACTCTTCCCCAGCAGACACCATCAAAAGTCTTAAGCTTTACAAGAATGATACCTTAGTGTGATTGAGTGGAGATAAGAAAGATTATTTTTATTCAAAAATTGATAACAATGTTAAATAAAAATTTAATCAACTTTTATCGAGTCATTAATGCCAATTTTGGGAAGTAGTTGATGTACGAATTATCAAAGCCTTTTTTTTTCTAAATCAGAATGCCCATAAAATGTTAATAGCCTATTAAAGTTTTAGTTACTCTTTTTAAAGGTGTGTTAAATTCCAATAAAATTACTTTTGAGTCAATTACATAACCTGGGAACTAACACATGCCATTAAATTTTTTAAAAAAGATAAATTTATTGCATAACATAACAACAAAAAGTCTTTTATTGAGGACCTATGTCCTACACAGAAATCGCCCAGGTGTATAATTGCTTAGAAAAGATGAGTTAGTTATTTACATATGATCGTTCATTTACATATTTTTTTTACATATGGCTCTCATTTCTCAATGTTTTTTCTCTTACACAGCCCTGTAAAACTTGTACAGAACCAATGTATTGGATTTATTCTTTGTCGTCTTAGACAACAGTCTCCAGAGCAAGCTGATTTGATTCAATTTTTTGTAAAATAAGTTCCCTTTCACTTCTTAACTTTAGACAGAAAACTATGTGGTGCTACAGTTCTGAGTCGGTTTCTTTATTACATTAATTGAGCGCTAAATATTTGAGAGTGGTTTTCTTTAAACAGTGAAAAGAGTATTCTTATTTGTGCTTTACATCTTTTGACTGGTAATGGTAGGTTTCCGATCGAATATTGTTCTGATGTTATAGAATAAGGTAGATGTATAACAGAACAATAATTTTTACTATTGTTCTATAGAAAATCAAATCCTGAAAAACTCTTAATCAAGTTCAATTCTTCTGTTTTTAATATTTTTAAATAGAAAGAGGCGGAAACATGGCGATTGTCGAAAAAAGAGTTGTTGGATGAGTGGGTAACACCCTCGATTCTCAACAGTCATGAATTGAGGTAGAATTCCGTGTTTACATTTTGTTTAATATGTGAATAACCTTCATATATTATTCATTGTTGTAAATATCATAAACTAGGTTGCTCTTTTTGAGCGGTGCCTAGTAAAGTTATTTTGGAACAAGATGGCGATTGTCAAGGAATAAGTTAGTGAACTATCGTTATAAACCGTTGATTCCCGACAGCTATGAACCGGGATCGTGTCCCGCATTGGACACTTGTTTTCTTTGTGAAAGAACCTATTATTAATTTAAAAAAACATAAGTTATGGATTGTTATTTTTGAGCGATACCTAATAAAGTGATTTTGGAGCAAGATGGAGATTGTCAAGGAATAAGTTGATAAATGATCGTTATAAACCGTTGATTCCCAACAGCTATGAACCGGGATCGAATCCCGCATTCTACACTTTCTTTTTGCATGTGAAGAACCTATTATTCACTGTAAATAGCATAGGCTAGGTTTCTCTTTTTGAGCGGTACCTGAAAGAGTTATTTTGGGACAGGAATGGTGATTGTCACGATGGACTTGGAGAAGACGAAGGAGAGCGACTTTGAACGACCTCGACTTGCATCATTGCCATGGTCCAATATCCTTGGGCCACACCTTCCAGTCCAGTCCATAGCGCACCCATAGGATGATGCAACTCTCATCTATAAAAACAACAGGGTAACTTGCTATTCTCACCTTACTTCGAACAAGGTAAGTTCAATCCTCCCATGGAATGAGCAGCTTCTATGAACCTGAATGGCAAAGAGTTGTTGACTTTTCTCAATATACCAATGATCTACAGCTCTCTCTCTTTAATATTTAGTTGATTTATTTTCCAAATAGATATGATAATCATAAAGATAGAGATTACCTGGTAGGTATTCATATTTCTGTAAAAAATAGACACTTCAGTCAGTTAAAATTTTATTTTCTCAACGTTTCAACAAAAATATTTTAAAACGACATTTGAAAATTACCCCGCATGTGTTTCTTTTGAACTAAAAATCGAAATTTATTTTAAGAAGAAATAACGATTATTTCTAACCTTAGTGATGAAGTATGAAAGGATCAATTGTGAATAGTAATGATAAACGGGAAAATAAAAGTGTCCAGGGATGGGAATTTATTGTATTATAAAAAATATTTTAACTTCGTCAGGAGAAATAAAAAAGAATGTTAACGCTTTGCAAAATGCTTTATTTTTTATTTCTCCTGACGTAGATAAACTATTTTTGTTGAAACGTAGAGAAAATAAAACTTTAACTAGCTGAAGTGTCTATTTTTTTAAGAGATATGATAATATTATCAAAAGTACGAATTCGTGAGGTAAATAAATTTCTTGTAATTTTTTTTTGGTTATTTAGCCAAGCTTTCGTGTATTTCTAATCTTACTCCTGTAGAAGGGTAGATTCTCTAAGCTCGGTTAAATAATTACAAATATTTACAAGAAACTTTTCGCATAATGATTTTGTTGTTGTTGTTGCCGTATCCAATGAAGAGCCTCAGATGTATCCATGCATCTCTATCACAGCAGCAACGATGTCCATTATCTTGTAATGATCTTGTAATTTTGATAATATACTGATTCAGATGATTATACATCTGAATTATATAACTTAAGAGAGATAGAGATGTGGTAATACTTACTTTTCAATTAGAAAACAATATACAAATTGCGAACACTGTAAATGTTGAAGAGGAAATTATTCAACGCCATCTCTTTTTTTTTCCAAATAAATAACGAATTTCTAAAATTAATGAATCGAGAGAGGGGGTCGGTGGAAGGATGGTCTAAACCGTTGGTTTTCGACCGTTAAGACCCGGGTTCGATTCCCGCATTGGGCACTTTTTTTCTGATTAAAAAAAAAAGCTTCAGTGGCCCCCAATTCTTTCAAAATTCCAACCCCACCAGCGAGTGCAAGTAACCAAACGGGGCTCTGGCACATTTGTAAGTGCAAAGTCGAAATGCTTTTCACATGTGTAGACAAGTGGTACACTTACAGTAAAAGCAGTTGCCAACTTCTACCCACCATGATTTTCATAGCCTGTACCACTTGTACTAGGGATAAGCAAAAAAAATGAATCGAGAAGAATTGGAAAGGTTTGGCTTATTAGTGGCACGAACCTTCTTAGTGATTTCACAAATTTAATTCACCAAATCGCAATACAGCTATTATATAAAGATTCTTTTAAAAATTGCAAAAGTATTTTTTTGCTTATCCCTAGTTCACGTGGTACAGACCATGATAATCATGGCGAGTAGAAGTAGGCGACTTCTTTTACTGTAAGTGCACCACATGTTTACACATGTGAAAAGCAGTACGACTTTGCACTTACAAATGTGTTATGATGCATTAGCGTGCCATCTGTTATGAATATTCGAAACTATTATAGACGCGTATGAATCTTTTAAAAATTGAACAATTTCTCCTGCCCTTACTGAGAAGGCCTTCCCTTTAATTTTTCCATTGCAGTAAGGACAGTAGAAATTGTTTAATTTTCGAAATTATCATACGCGTCTATAATAGTTGCGAATATTCACTTACAAATTTGCCAAAGCCCAGTATAAAAGTATAAATAAAATATAAATACATAAGTATAAATACAATATATCAATATCAGGATCATTAATATAAGTTTCTTTATTATGTTAAAAATGAAAATCTTTCAAGCGTTAGCTTGTCATCAGGCCAATTGTTTCGCAAATACCTACAATATTTAGAAAGGTATATAAGGATATGTAAAATTTCTTCTACGCATCTATTCATGTGAAAAAATAATAAAAAGGTCAGGTGTTGATATTAAAAATAAAGAAGGCATATCCTGACCAGGGGAACATGTGCTTTTTGAATGGCAGAGCGCCATCTAGTGTAACAGAAATCAACTAAACATTGATTTAGCTTATTTCCTGATATATAGCAAACCCATTCGTGGATGGATTTCCTTGATTTATAAAGAAAATGGGATGACCAAATACCAGGAAACAGGTTAAATCAATGTTTAGTTGATTTCTGTTCAACTATATAGCGCTCTGCCATCTAAAAAGCACATGTACTCCTGGTCAGGATATGCCTTCTTTATTTTTACCTCTATATATATTGTAGATATTGATTAAACAATTGGCCTGATGATGATCTAACGTTTTATATCTTGTCATTTTATCTTAATAAATAAATTTATTGTAATTACCTTGATATTGGTATATTGTATATGTAATATAGGATATATGTAAAATTTCTTCTACCTCTCTATATTGTTGCACCAGGTTGCGGCTTGGCAGACTCTTCAGCCTGGATTCTCTCCTGTGCTGGGTCTTGCATCTTACCAGAGCGTGTTTCAACCATCCTACAAATTTATAAAAGGGAATAACGAGATAAGTCTTCTTTAAGTAGCCACCAGAATCCTTTCTTTATTTTCTCACATCAAAGAGAGCAGTGAAGTCACACGTGTACCTAAATACAAATGATGACAATCTAAATAATCTGTGTTTTAAATAAATATCATAGAATATTTTATATAAAAATAAATAAATATATAATTTAAATTTCAAATATATTAAAAATAATATAAGAAATACGCCATTAATCATGATGTAACACTTCCCCCTCTCCAGAGGTCGTCACGTCCTCGTGAGTTACCTCATCAATTCTCTCAAAATAGGGTTTGAGTCTTGAGACATGGACAATCAATGGGTCTTGGCCAGGATTATCTTTTGGCTCAATTAAGTAATTTACGTTAGACAGCTTCTTTAATATTCTATATGGGCCAAAATATTTTCTCAGTAGTTTCTCACACTTTCCTATTTTCCTAATTGGTGTCCAAACTGCTACTAATTCTCCTGGTTCGTAGCTTCTTTCCATGTGTTTCTTGTCATAGTTCTTTTTCATTCTTTCTTGAGTCTTTATTGTGTTGTTAATAACTAATTTTCTTGTTCTGTTTATTTTGTCTAAGTGATGTTTTATGTATTCATCATAATCATCTTTGTCAATGTCCAACGAGATATTCCTGTCGTCCAAAAGAGACGTGGGTTCTCTTCCAAACATCAGGAAAAAGGGAGAATATCCTGTGGTTTCCTGAATTGTAGTATTGTAAGCGTGAGTGATGAATGGGAGTATTTCGTCCCAATTTTTCTGATCAGTGTTCACATACATACTGAGCATATTGATCAATGTTCTATTTAACCGCTCTGTCAATCCATTAGTCTGGGGATGATAGCTCGTTGTGAAGCAATGTTTAATCTTGCACGTTTTCATCACCTCTTTCATTAAATTACTGGTAAATTGAGAGCCTCTGTCACTAATAAGATATTGTGGGGCTCCGTGCCGAAGAAAAATATCCTCTACTAGAAATTTAGAAACTTCTTTCACTGTTGCTTCCGAGACTGCTCTTGTTTCTGCATATCTAGTGTAGTAGTCCGTCAGCACGATTATCCATTTTTTCCTGTTTTTCATAGATGGTAGTGGACCAACAAAGTCAATTCCAATTCTTTCGAAAGGAAAGTTGGCTGGGGGGATGGGCTGTAGTAGTCCAGAAGGTAATTGGTTTGAGCCTTTCCTACTTTGGCAAAGGTGACACGTCTTAACGAATTCTGAGACATCCTTTAGCATGGATGGCCAAAAGTATTTACTCTTTATTCGGTACATGGTTCTGGCGACGCCCAGATGGCCATTCGACATATGATTGTGATATTCTTTCATAATTTCTCTCTTTTTATTCTCTGGAACCACAAGCAACCACGCCCTGCCTTCAGGGTTCGGGTTTTTCTTAAAGAGGCATCCATCTTCTTCTTTAAAGTTTTGCGCAATTGATCGCCTGCTTCCATTAAGGTTTTTCTTAACACTTTCGATAAATTTATCCTCTTCGTCTGTTATTTGATTTAAAAATAGCCTTTCAAAATCCTCATCCCAATCAGTTTCTGGTAAGGGCCCCCTAGATAAGCCATCGGCGTCCAGATGCTTCTTTCCCGATTTATGTATTATATCGAAGTCATATTCTTGAATTTTCAATGCCCATCTTGCCAATCGACCTGTTGGATCCTTCAAGTTTTTGAGCCAGCATAAGGCGTGATGGTCTGTTACTATTTTAAAGTGTCTTCCATAAAGGTAGGGTCGTAATTTTGACATTGACCAGACAACGGCCAGACATTCTTTTCAGTGGTTGAATAATTTTGCTCCGCTTTACTTAGGGTACGACTCAAATATGAGATCACCTTCTCTTCACCACCGATGTCTTGAACACGTGTTGCACCTATGCCGATGTTGGACGCATCAGTATGAACATAAGTAGGTGCATTTGGATTGAAGTGACCTAAAATTGGTGGACTTAATAGTGCTGTTTTTAGGGCTTGAAACGCTTCCTCTTGTCTTTCTGTCCAGGTAAATGATACACTTTTTTTTTATAAGGTTGGTCAAAGGGTCAGCAATTTTTGAAAAGTCTTTGATAAATTTTCTATAATATGAACACATTCCCAAAAAGGATTGTACTTCTTTGACCTTTTTGGGCCGAGGAAAATTTCTGACAGCTTTGATGTTATGTTCCGCGGGTTTTATACCATGTTTGCTCGTTATATAGCCGAGAATCTCCAATTCTTCAAAAGCAAATCGGCATTTTTTGTCGTTTAACCTTAAATTAGATTCACGAAAACATCTAAAAACAGCTTCAAGTCTTTTGAGGTGCGTTGGAAAATCCGGGCTATATATGATAACATCATCCAGATAACACAAACAAATTTGCCATCTCAGATTTCCAAGCATATTCTCCATATTTCTCTCAAAGGTAGCAGGCGCGTTACAAAGTCCAAAAGGCATCACGTTGAATTCATATAATCCATGCGCTGTAGTGAAAGCTGTTTTCTCTTTGTCTCTTTCTTCGACTTCAACTTGCCAATATCCAGATCTGAGGTCTATTGCTGAGAAGTGTGTAGATCCTTGGAGAGTATCCATAACTTCGTCTATTCTAGGGATCGGATAGACATCTTTTACTGTCACATTATTCAGTTTTCTGTAGTCCACACAAAATTTGTATTTACCATCTCGCTTCTTGACCAATATTACTGGAAAAGACCAGGGGCTAGAAGATGGCCTAATTATGCCTTCTGTAAGCATCTCGTCAATTTGCACTTTTATAATATCTCGTTCTTTAGCACTTACCCGGTAAGGCTTGTGTTTAATTGGCTTCGCGTCTTCTGTGTCTATCCGATGTTTTGCCAAATTGGTTCTCCCTAATCTCGATGAAAAAAGATCTCCATACCTTTCTAAAACTTGTTTTAACTCCTTCTGTTCCTTTGGTGAAAGATTTTCGTTTATTTGGAATCTAGGTTCTTCGTTCTTTTCTACCTCTCTTTCTCGACTCACATTTATTTTCGCTGGACTACTTCCAAAAGCCAATGTTTGGTTTTCATTATTTTTAACGGTCGAGGATACGGATTAGTTATCCAGATGTGTGTTTCCCTGTTTATAACATTGATCAAGCTTCTTGCTAGACGAAGTCCATTTGTTTGAAACATTTTGCTGCTCTCCTCGATAATATATTATCCATCCTCTGTTTCTACCAATGCCTTGATCAATTTCATGGAACATTCTGGTACAATGGAATCCTTGGCACTCTTTATTTTCAACATTTCAAAATTGATTTCGTCATGATTATTCGTCAAATCATATTTTATAGTTTCTTGCTTACAATCTATTTTTGCGTTCATTTTCTTAAGGAAATCTCTCCCAAGAATTAATGTCCGTAAATGCGTTTTCAATATCACAAAGTTGTGTGATAATGTTTCGTCATCAATTTTTATATTTAAAAATATACTTCCTACCATGTCCAATTTTTTTCCATCGGGTCCTGCACAAATTTTTGCGAGTTTACTTATACCATGGCCTGTATCGAGGGCCGTTCTGAGGTCGACCACTGAGAGGTCAGCACCTGTATCAACCAAAGCTTCAAAAGTCCCTATCTTGTCCACATTAATTTTTAATTTGTATTTAGGGTCCAACTTCTTGATTCCGTTTATGGTCGACTTGCTTTGATTGACAGATTCAGGCGCGACGCTTAGTTTAAATCTTCCAACACGGAATATCTATTCCGGGTAGGAATATTTGTCTGTGTGCTATGACATACATCAGCATAAAGCCGAGGTCCTGATTTCTCTGATATTTCATTCATTTGGCATTTTTCTTCGACCTTCTCTTGGGTATCTGCTGGATCCTCTTCTAGGATTCTTATAAACTTGACCCTACAATAACGGGCCACGTGCCCTGGCTTGTTACATTTAAAGCAGATTGGTCTTCCATCTTCCGTCCTATTTTTGTTCACTTCTTGGCTTTTATTGTAAGTGTTTCTCTGAAGGTTTGGTTTCGGCACAAAGTTAGGATTATAAGGACGTCTAGGGGTAGAGGGCTGGGGAAAGTTGTTTCGATACTGTCTGGGGGTAGGAGGGGAGTCGTTCTTGTAATTATTGGAAACAGGGGCTTGGGGCCTGGAAGTGGTCTGGTAGTTTCGTGCGGCAGTCGGCGGCACGTACCTCGATTGTTGTTGGGGTCTAGAATAGCGTGGACCGTTATATAGGTTTCTGGATTTCTCCACACGTTCCCGATACTTCTTTTCAAAAGAATCCATTTTCTTGCACACGACAAGAAGGTCATCGGTCGTTTTAGGAGGGTTCAGGTAGAGCGCGAATGAGTACTCTTTTTTCAGTCCTCCAATAACATGTTCAATTTTTGTTTCTTCTTCCATTGCGGGGTCAACCTTGTTGCACAACACTAGAATGTCTTCCGCGAACCTGATTGCTGGTTCATTCCAGTGTTGCATTCTGTTGAGCTTCATTCTAAGTTCTTCTTTATTCGCGTCCAAAGAAAAATCCTGAATGAGGCGGATTTTAATATTTTCCCAGCTCGTGAAACTAGCTTTGTGTAAATTCAACCAGGTTTTAGCGCTTCCCGTCATGGCGGCATAACGAGAGATAATGTAGTCTGCCCAATGGTACAAGAAGCCAATTTCTTCAAGAGATTCAATCCATGGGCGAGGGTCTTCCGTTCCATCATACTTGGGGATGTCGATGTTGGGATTCAGGACAACTGGGTCGGAACTAGCATCTCTACCAATTGTTGCACCAGGTTGCGGCTTGGCAGACTCTTCAGCCTGGATTCTCTCCTGTGCTGGGTCTTGCATCTTACCAGAGCGTGTTTCAACCATCCTACAAATTTATAAAAGGGAATAACGAGATAAGTCTTCTTTAAGTAGCCACCAGAATCCTTTCTTTATTTTCTCACATCAAAGAGAGCAGTGAAGTCACACGTGTACCTAAATACAAATGATGACAATCTAAATAATCTGTGTTTTAAATAAATATCATAGAATATTTTATATAAAAAATAAATAAATATATAATTTAAATTTCAAATATATTAAAAATAATATAAGAAATACGCCATTAATCATGATGTAACAATATATATGTCATAAAAAACCGTATATTCTAGATACGTTATCTTTCATGCAGTCGTGGATAAAAAAAAAGAAATATAACCTTTTATGTTTTAAATTATATTTATTCTCATTATTTCTCAAAGCAAAGAATTTTACATACAAAGACAATCAACAATGTTTTTTTAAATAAAATAGCAAATTAGGTTATATTCTTTTTGTTTAGCATTCCTTTACATTTTAAAAATTAACTCTGTGTTTAGTTCTTATTTTTAATTTTATTATTTAAATTATAATTTCAGTTATATTAGGAAAACAATTTTAATAAATATTATGGTTATGTAATTATTTTGTCCTAGAATTTTAATTATATTATGAATAATAAAAATCATATTTTTATTATGTCATATATATATTGTAGGTATTTGCGAAAAAATTGGCCTGAAGATTAGGTAACGCATGAAAATTTGCCGTTTTTCTCTTGATATAGAAACGTATTGTAATGATCCTGATGAATATTTGAAACTATTATAGACGCGTATGATTCTTCTGAAAATTCTTTTGATGCATCATAATGATCCTGATATTGATATATTAGGTTTCAGCTATTGTTTGTTCATTCTACTTTTGAAAGTTTATTCTTGGGTTTTAACGTGACTATGGAAAAATGCTTCTGTAACTCAAGAGGAATTTCTATATTGAGTTGCCTTATCAAAAAAACGTGAACCACGTAGCGAATAGACCATCATATTGATCTTGCTGCGTGGGTATAGAAGAGATTGTGAGGAACAGTGTTCTGTAATGACAATCATTGGCGAGGAACTTGGAATTGATGTATAGGACTTTCCTTTCGTCATCAATAAGTACTCAATCGAATGATGTTTGCAGTCACTTGATAGTTTATGTAGTAAAAACGTCCTAAACGATGTAGGAGAACTTTGATTATATCATCATAAAACTAGAAGCGTTTGGAAAGCTCACCACATGTTGAACTGCCTTCCTCCTAAGTGTCGCCTTTAAAGGTTTATAATTCAGCCTCGGGAGTTGGCCAATGTGTATGTAATGCTGCACAATTAAAAAAATCTCCAAATATGTACTCGTGCGTTCATTCAGAGAATCAACCCTAAAAGCCTAACGTATACAGCTAATTGATTTGGCTAAAAAGAATCCAAATTTAGCAACAAGCCTTTTATTAGGTACCTATGCCCTACACTGGATTCACTCAGTTGCATAATTCTTAGAAAAGGTGAGTTAATTATTAACAGATTATCGTTCATTTGCATATGTCCATTTACCTTCGGATCTCTTTCCTCAATATTTCTTCTCTTGTACAGCCCTGTAAAACTTGTACAGGACCAATCTATTGGATTTATTCTTTGTCGTCCTAGACAACAGAGCCTTCACAGAGCAAGATGATTTGATTTCATTGTTAATAAACCAAATTTGTAGTTATACTAAAGTCAACTCCAAACAGCTGCCTTGAAACCTCACTCCTATTTATTTGTCACTGCTAGAGTTAGGCCTACTGTGACAGCGCTACGTGTATTTATCTATCTTCGCTGAGGACCTATATAGGATGAGAATCCTATAAGGGATACCACGTCACGTTAGACAGTTATTTACGGTCAGGGTGTTTGTGCCATATTTAAACTTTGAAACTTGGTCACCATATATAAATATAATGTCTGTGTTGTCCAGATGCAGCTCGTTGCCCTTCTCCTCCTCGGCCTGGCCACCGGGTCTCTTGCCGTCGGCCTCGGCCTCGGTGTCACCAGGGACGCCTCTGTCACCGTCAACCTGGACAACCAGAAGGCTCCTCTCTGGGGACCTGTTGGTCTGGGAGGTGGAATTGGTCTGGGAGGCATCGGTCTGGGCGGTGTTGGCCTTGGCGGCATCGGAGGAATCGGCCTGAAGGGAGTCGGCATCGGTGCCCCTCTTGTCGGCGGAGTTGTCTCCGGTCCCATCGGTGGAATTGGCCTTGGCGGCGTTGGTCTTGGTGGCATTGGAGGAATTGGTCTTGGAGGCATCGGAGGAATCGGCCTGAAGGGAGTCGGTATCGGTGCTCCTCTTGTCGGCGGAGTTGTGTCCGGTCCCATCGGCGGCATCGGTCTTGGAGGAGTCGGCCTCGGTCTTGGAGGAATCGGCCTCGGCAAGGGCATCGGTCTTGGACTCGGAGGCATCGGACCTGTGGGTCTGGGACTTGGTGGCATCCACTAAACTGGTTTATCTTCCTGGACTCGGGAACTCTTGTGCTGTACAAATTTTATTGTACATGGTCCATAATAAAAATTATATATAAAATATCTTCCTTTTTTCTTCTTCTTCTCTCTGCATAAAGAACTATTTTCGGATAGAAATCACCACATAGTGATAAGAACTACAGTCAGATGTCTCTCGCCTCTTTGTTAAAAAAACAACAACAATAGGCTTAAACATAATACTGGAGCATTAAGTGTTCAAAGTTACTATTAAGATAACCAGCTCTTCAGTAAAATTTTCATTAAAGTGAAACTCATATCGAATAAATTGGTTTCAACCTATGTTATATGGTTTATTCCAATTCTATTCATGATGACGTAACTTGTACAAATTGACTCAAACATAATACTGGGGCATTAAGTACTCAAGGTTACTATTAAGGTGACCAGAACTTCAGTAAAATTGTCATCAAAGTGAAATTCATATAAATAAGTTTTGGCTTCAACCTATATTAGATGGTTTGTTTCATTTCTATTCACGATGTCGTAACTTGTACAAATTGGCTTAAACAAAATACTGGAACATTGAGCACTCAAAGTTACTTTTAAGGTGACCAGATTTTCAGTAAAATTTTCATTAAAGTGAAATTCACATATCAAATAATAAATTAGTTTCAACCTATTTCAGATAGTTTATTATAGTTCTATTCACGATGGTGTAGCTCGTACAAATTGTCTTAAACATAATACTGGAACATTAATTGCTCAAAGTTACTATTTAGGTAACCATATATTCAGTAGAATTGTCATCAAAATGAAATTCATATCAGATAAATCAGTTTAATCTATGTCAGATAGTTTATTATAGTTCTATTCACGATGGTGTAGCTTGTACAAATTTACTTAAACGTAATACTGGAGCATTGAGTGTTCAAAGTTACTATTAAGTGGACCAGAGCTTCAGCGAAATTGTCATCAAAGTGAAATTTATATATAATAAATCAGTTTCAACCTATATCAGACCTATAGTTCTATTCACGATGTTGTAGCTTGTAAAAAATTGGCTTAATCATAATACTGGAGTATTGAGTATTCAAAGTTAGTATTAAGGTGAACAGAGCTTCAGTAAAATTGTTATCAAAGTGAAATTCATATTAGAGAAATTGGTTTAAACTTAAATTAGATTGTTTATTATAGTTCTATTCACGATGGTGTAGCTTGTGTACAATTGGATAAAACATAATACTGGAGTATTGAGTACTTAAAGTTAGTATTAAGGTGAACAGAGCTTCAGTAAAATTGTTATCAAAGTGAAATTCATATTAGAGAAATTGGTTTAAACTTAAATTAGATTGTTTATTATAGTTCTATTCACGATAATGTAACTTGTACAATTGGCTTAAACGTAATACTGGAGCATTGAGTGTTCAAAGTTACTATTAAGTGGACCAGAGCTTCAGCGAAATTGTCATCAAAGTGAAATTCATATATAATAAATCAGTTTCAACCTATATCAGACCTATAGGTCTATTCACGATGTTGTAGCTTGTAAAAAATTGGCTTAAACATAAAACTGGAGTATTGAGTGTTCAAAGTTACAATTAAGGTGACCAGAGATTCAACGGAATTGTCAGCATACTGATCCTCGTAGCATTCAATACCAGATGGTTGTTTTTTAAATGACGCGCAACTCTCGCTAACTAATCTCAAAATCAATGAGTGTATTCGTTCAAACATGAATTTCATGAGAGTCTTTGCATCATCTTGTTACAACTTGCCTCGAAAACTTTCTAATTCAGATTGATGCATTGTGAAATCAGTAGAGCCCTCAAAAATATTTTGAATCTTTCTCTTCAAAAAGTCTTCAATAAAATTTTGATTATTGTTGCTATTTACTATGGACTTATATTTCTAGTATTTAAAAATTTCTAGTAAATATTAAGGAGACAATATATTTTTTAAATTATATATTTTTTATATATTACGATTAAACACATTCACTTTTATGATATGATTCAATGACTGAAAATTATAAGGCACAATTTGTGGCTTATAGATTATAAACACAGAGTAATAGAATAACAAATTCGAATTAATCAATAGTGTACAAATGCACACTATTTATTTGGATTTGGTCTTATTACCTTGTCACATTGAAAATTAATTGATCTTTTTTACTATGGATTCATATACACTCATGGACAAAACTTAAGAAAGTGGAAAGTCTTTGATGTGTTTTTTTTTTTTTTTTTGAAAAAGGCAGAGACAATTTTGCTCACACTTAGTTATCGCGTGTGTGTTAAATAAAGGTCACTGTAATATCTTTCAGAGTTATTGTGTGAATCCCGATATATACAAGTATATGCTGAAAGGTACAAATTCCTCAAGTTTTGTCCATGAATGTATACACACTTGGTTATCTCGTGTGTGGTCAATAAAGGTCACTGTAATATCTTTCAGAGTTATTGTGTGAATCCCTATATGCATGCTAAAAGGTACAACTTCCTCAAGTGTTGTCTATGAATGTATATAACTAAAGAAATATTTTTTAAAATTTTTCCCTAAAATACTGAAAGGATAATTAATTTGAAAGATGCCTAGTTTACGGCAAATGATGGCGTCTAGTTTTGACGTTTATTTTGATGGGAGAGGTGACCTTTGCTTCCATATATCAATTACCTCCCGACAAAAAATTCTATCTATATAAATAAATACCAAAAATATGTATAGCGAAAATAAATTCGAAAATTTATTAGGCTTCTTAAAAAGAATCAGGTATGGTTGAAGTGTCTATTGATTTCGTGGTTCTATTAACACTGGTGACATTTCTCTGGTTAATCGCGATGGCAATTTTGACAAGTCCTGAGCTCAAGAAGAAGTCCGTTGTTACAATATTGGCATAGATCCAGAGGTCCTCTTGAAACCACAGTGTAACATAGCGGTTCACGTGGTCCGCCATGTTCCTCAGTCCACCATACTTGTCAAATATGATATCACGGAAGTGTGGAGTCAACTCAGCCATAGCTGCTGTAAGAGCCTTGGTGTCCCTACTGCCATAGACGGCTCCATAGAGGAATCTCCAGAGTCCCAAAGGTGTATCCACATTCCCCCAAAGATGATGTACACCACTATAGAATCTCTGATCAAATATTCTTTGTATTGCATTATAAGTTACCAGAAGTCTTTTATTTGCTTCCCAATAACGTCTTAATGGAGCTTGAGAACCTAAATTTGCATCAATCATCATTGAAGATAGTTCGGATAGAACCAATGCCATCAACTCAAAATGCAATACTTTCCCAACATTCATGCAGAATTGTTTTCCAAAAGTATGAAAATCAAGAATGACTACTTCTTGAGTAGCATTCAAAAAGCTTGCAACATCTTTTAAAATACTTCGTACAGGAATATTGATCCTTACACCGCCGTGACATATCCAGAATTCATCTTCAACACCTTTTATGACGGAGTGCATCACACGTATATCAAAGTATCGTATTCCAAAAGCAAGTTGATTCCATATATCTTCATCCTGAGTATAGATATACTTGTATAGTTTATGATAATACTTCGGGCGTTTAAGAATATAGCTACCAGAATCATGAGTACCTGGAATAAACAACTGACGAAGAGATTTATCAGCGATCGACGAACGAATGGCATTCATCCAGAATGGTTGAGCGCGAATGCAGTCATAAGCTAAGATATCATCTTTGTAGAATATGGCTCCCCAGAATCCAAGACATTCAGATGTAAGATTGTTTTCACGAAAGGTGATTCTGGGGAAGGATGTCTTGGTACGATAGAAATTGAGAGGATGTCTACAGATCGAAGCCCATTCAAGAGGGCTGGGACGTTCAGCTACTGTTGGATCATGGTTGAAGAGGCCGACCCAGGATAAAGAGCTGGTTGCATGTGACCTTGATAATCCATACCAATTGATCTCCAGCAGTCGATCTTGGCTGGTGTTACGATTGTAAAGAGGAGAAACCGTCAGAAAGATTCCAGGCTTATCTTGTTGTTGATCTGAAACAAAATGGACAAATAGTCAGTTCTGTGGAACATATTAACTAAAGGAATATGTAGAAGCACTGTATGAGATTAAGGAAGATGAGTTACCATGTATATCCTCCTCCCTTGATGAAGTTATTTTATTCAGAAAATAAATTTGGCGTTTTTTTTTTTTTTTTACAAAATAAATAAGTTATTTTTAGAACCTTGTGATTTTTCTGTTGTGGTTTTCGAATTATTTTTTTTTTTCTTGTCCCAGGTCTGGACTTCAAGTCTAGACCAGATCCTGAAGGCCTCTTTATCACCTCGATGACCACAGCTGGTGTAGATGTCTGTTCGGCAATGCCCGATGTGATGTGTTCTGGGCTCGCTGGAGAATCCTGACATTTGGTGCAATTCGGAAAGGTATTGGATCGACTTGTGAAAATCATTGGAAGTAGATGGCCTGTTCTGAGACGGGAAAGCATGAAGTCTGATCTGTTAAGTTGTGAGTTGGTTTTCAGGAGGGGAATTTTACCATCAAATCAGCGGTGTTTGATGTTATTTTGCCAATATTGATTAAATTTGATAAATATAATTAAAAGCGAATATTAGCGAAAAGAAAGAATATTATTTACTACCTATATCTTGAAATGTCAAATATTTTGATTCCATGATAAATTGAACCTGATTCTTATAATGCTAAAAGCAGCGATTCAGCGCCGAATGATAACCGAGAGAGAAAGATTGAAAGTACTTTATTGAATCGTTCATATAAGATTACTAGCCGAATGACCCAGGCAACGCCCGGGTTTTACCCGATTAAATGCTTTTATTCAAATACTATTCGTTACAATTATAAATTGGCGCCGTGGATGTCATTTTTGTATAATATATAAATGAGTTTTTAAAATTGTAAAAAAAAAAATGCATCGGCCGGGAATCGAACCCGGGCCGACCGCGTGGCAGGCGAGCATTCTACCACTGAACCACCGATGGTTATGAGAAGTGGCCATATTTAGGTATTTATTCCATTCACAAAAGCAAACGCTGACAGAATTGATTATTAAGAATTGTTGCTTGATGACTCTGATAACTGTATATATTAATATATAGTATTTATAAAATAAGTAAGAGTTCAGCACAATAAACATAAATCAATATAAATCTCAATGTACTTGAGAACAGCACAGAAGAAGCCAGAAGAAAAGTAACATATATTATTGTTATATATTGTGGACTAGCGTGCCATCTGTTAGGAGAAATTTGAACTATTTTAACGCCTACGATTTTTTTTAATGAAACAATTTTATACTCTAATTTATAATACAATATAATGCGGCTTATGATTGTAGAACGACATTTGAAAATTATCCCGCATGTGTTTCTTTTGAACGAAAAATTGAAATTTATTTTAAGGAGAAATAACGATTATTTCTAACCTTAGGGATGAAGTATGAAAGGATGAATTGTGAATAGTAATGATAAACGGAAAAGTAAAGTGTCCAGGGATGGGAAACGAACCCACAGTGTTCCGCTTACCGGGCAGATGCCATGTCCACTAGGCTACTCTGGACATGGCATCTGCCCGGAAAGCGGAACACTGTTAAAATTATATTATTAATTTATTAAAATTTTATCCTTTTTGGGACACCATTATGTAAATATGGATATAATTATTTAAGAATAATATTTCTGACCTTCAGTCGTTGATGACAATTCTTGGGACGTTGAAATCTGCTCGCCACAGGTGGAAAAGAGGAAAATAAAAATTCCTGGACACATTCCTCAAATGATTAATATGTGGTTATAGAATATTCGTTATAATATTTTTACTTTAAATATTTCTCCACTTTATCTATTATATATAGGCAATATTCTACAACTCTCGAGCTGAATCTCAGGAGCCCAACGACGAATCATCGAGGAAAATTTTCAGCCGCTACCGAAGCCCTATCCCATATACCGGTCGAAACAGACAACATTCCTCACCTCCTAGAAGATCTTGCTGGACGCCCCGCCATGAAAACTAGATAATAGACCATATTGGAGATGAGGCCACAAAGTTATAAAATCCCCCCTTGCCGACCACAGTAGAAATGATTTTAAAAACCTACATTGACGTAAATATAGACCTGCCAAGCCCTCACAAAGAAGATATCTCAACTGAAAGAAGACATCCACCGCAGACACCTGAAAATATCCCTGGCCCTAGTACTAGTTCTTGAGACTGACGACGTAAGTCTTCTGCTGAGCATCGGGTCAATGCTCTTTATAGGAGGAGGCTATGTGGCGAAGAAATAATTCATATTTTATTATTTAATTCAATTATTCAATGAAAATACACAACAGATTTTATAAATATATATTACTCTGTATTTGTAAATATCCCTTTGCTTGCTTGTTCAATATTATCTAGCTGTAGATAGTTTTGTAGATGGAAATTTTGCCGGGAGGATAATGATCTAAAGAGACAAAGGTCGCCTCTCCCGTCAAAATAGACGTCAAAACCTGACGCCATCTATTGACCGTCGCCGCAAACTAGCGGTCTAGGGTCGGTGACAAAGCCACAACACCAGCTTTGGTAAACTGAAAAGCCTCCACCTAGAGACCATGGTTTCGGGCTAATGGCCCTTGTCATCTTCGTTATCCTCCCGGCAAAATTTCCATCTATATTTTAGCCCTAGATATGGCCCAGCCAAATTGCCAGATAAACACCTCTTTGGCAGATTGTCAAGATTCCATTATATACGTGTGGATCTCATGGAATAAAGTCCGCCCTAGACTGACGAGGGCCATTAGCCCGAAACCATGGTCTCTAGGTGGACGCTTTTCAGTTTTAAAGCTGATGTTGTGGCTTTGTCACCGACCCGAGGCCGCTAGTTTGCGGCGACGGTCAATTGTTTGGCGTCAGGTTTTGACGTCTATTTTGACGGTAGAGGCGACCTTTGTCTCTTTAGTAGATAGTTTTGTTAATAATTGTAGATTAGTCGTACTGACGTCATCAATAAATAATTTGACATCTTAATATAATCCAAGACTTGATATCTACGCTACAATATCATTAAAGATATCCATAGAAAAGTGTTTTGTAGAAAATATAATTTAATTAACTCAAGCTTTCGGTCCTTGGAGAGCTCTTTTACAGGATTAAGGTTTACTATAACGCCCGCAAAAAGCGTTCAGTTTTGGTAGGCGATATATTTATCGTATAGATTATCCTTCGATTCTATGAATAATAATATTTTATATATAATATAATTTTAAATAAAAAAATCCATCTAAAACAACGTCGGTGGACGAGTAGATAACACCCTCGATTCCCGACAGTCATGAACCGGGATTGAATCCCGCGTTAAAATTTAGTTTAATATGTGAACTTCACATATTATTCACTGTTTCAATTATCATGAACTAGGTTGCTCTTGCTGAGCGGTACCTATTAATGTGATTTTGAACCGGCGAAAAAATCCATCTAATGAAATTCATTTGGCAAAAAATATTCCATTTATCCTTTTACTGTAAAATAGGTCTCTACCACTTTATCATTTCTTTAGTCCCTTGAGGATATCATGAAATTAAAGCACGCCCTGGACTGATGTGGACCATTAGCCCGAAACTATGGTTTCCAGGTGGAATTTTGAATTTGACAAATCTGGTGTTATGACTTTGTCACCGATCCGAGTCTGCTTCCCATTAGAAAACATGGTCCAATAGGGTTACTCATGGAGGTGGTCTCTCATTGGAGGTTGGAATAGATCCAAGACTGATCATCTTTTAAAGCTGTTCGCTAGTCATATATAGACCGCTCATTGAATTCTTCAATGTGATTAAACATATTTATAACGGAAAATAAATAAAATTATAAACACTATTAATATGATGCAATAGCGCGCCATCTGTTATGAAAACTTTCTAATGTCCTTACTGCAATGATAAAATAATGGGAGGGCCTGGCTCATCAGTGTTTAACCCTCCCAGCGGTTTCGCCAGTTTAATCTACCATACTTACTGTAATATTGCATTTTTAGATCTTCCTTTTATAGTGATACTAAAGCTAGACTCTTGGAATGGGCATTTTAAGCGAACTATTTATTTATCATTGCAGTAAGGGAAATAGAAAATTGATTTATTTTTAAAAGATTCATACGCGTCAAAAGTAGTTCAAAGTTTTCAAAATTTAACATTACAA
>CP092883.1:57900508-57939820 GCA_030710605.1 Cordylochernes scorpioides | reverse complement strand
AAAGAAATTCATAAAACGCCGAAACTCTTTAATTAAAGGAAGCTCTCAGGCAAGTCCTTCTTTAGCTAACTATAACGTATAAACAAAGCAATGAAGAGAGATTATATAGAATTTTAAAAGAGGTATTTATCTAAATACAGGACATAATATACAGACAGTGCTTTATTAAGACCACCGGTCTTATACAGATTCACCACAGGAAGAAAGGAAACATAGATAGAGCTCCTCTACTCCAGGCAGCACAGAACCCAACAACAGTCTCCAGGTCCGACGTATGTCCAGTTGTTTAGATAGATACACATACAGATTTATTAATACCACCGGTTTTATACAGATTCACCACAGGAAGAAAGCATAGATGGAGCTCCTATACTCCAGGCAGCACAGAACCCAACAACAGACTCCAGGTCCGACACATGCCCAGTTATTTAGATACATCCACATACAGCTTTATTAAGACCACCAGTCTTATACAGATTCACCACAGGAAGAAAGCATAGATGGAGCTCCTATACTCTAGGCAACACAGAACCCAAAACAACAGCCTTACAGGATATAATATAGATGGAAATTTTGCCGGGAGGATAATGATCTAAAGAGAGACCCTTGTCTCTTTAGAACATAATATATTTCAAGAATTTACATAATTGAGTACATAAATGTCCTGTATTTACATAAATTCCTCTTTAAAATGCAATATAATCTCTCCGTTGCCTTGTTTATGTCTTATTTAGTTGAAAAAAGACTTTCCCGAAAACTTGCTTTAATCAAGTGAATAAAAAGAGTTACAAAGTTTTATGATTTTCTTTTGTAATTTTTCGACATTCTCAATCCAGTAAAAATTAAAATTATGATGCATTAGCGCGCCATCTGTTATCAAAATTCCAAACTATTATAGACGCGTATGATTCTTTTAAAATAAAACAATTTCTACTGCCCTTATTGCAATGGAAAAATTAATGGGAGGGCCTGGCTCATCAGTGGTGAACCCTCCCAGCGGTTTCGCCAGTTTAATCTACCATACCGCTGTTATATTGCATTTTTGGAACTTCCTTTTATAGTGATACTGATTCTAGACTCTTGGAATGGGTATTTTAGATTAACTATGGACATGAGCTTTGAGGACAGCAGAATTACATATAAGGGGCCCTCCCATTGATTTTTCCATTACAGTAAGGGCAGTAGAAATTGTTTTATTTTAAAAAGAATCATACGCGTCTATAATAGTTTCGAATTTTTATAATTAAAATTAACCATTTTTTCAAGATGAGCTTTGATAAATTGTCAACTTTGTTTCCACATAATGAGTCAGCGTATTCTGATAACTTCAATATATTCTTCTGCTTTATAAAAAGACCATTTGTCTAATATTTTACATCGATTTGTAAATTTTGAAATAAATCAATGACAGGTCGCTATAGCCACGTAGATCATGATATGATAAAAGATAAAAAATTACCTGTGATATAACTTGAAATTATAGCAACCATGACAATCATGGGGAAGCATCTTCAATCAAAACTACTCAAACTTTATCGTATTTCTTGAAAATAAAGATACTTCGGCCAGTAAATATTTTTATTACCTGCCCTTGGAACTTTAGAATAATTTTTAACGCTTTGCCAAATGTTTTCATTTTTGTTTGCTCCTGACGAGGACAAAAGATTTTTATCGAAACGTCGAGGTAGTAAAAAGATTTACTAGCCGAAATATTTTTATTTTCAATAAATACTCAAACTTTATTTAAAGATAGATCTATACATTGATTCAATGGAAACCTTTTGGAAATAATATATGAAACTTTTTATAAGGATCATATCTCAAAATATAAAAGTTCTCCGCATATATCATATACAAACCAAGAAATATATATGGTCAGAAGAAAAATATAAATTCGTGGCTATGATAATTTCTAAGATTCCATCCTTCAGTGAATAATATAAAATCAGAATGATCCAATACAGTGTTAGAGTTCTAAAGAAGCGGTCTGTTAGATTAAATTAACGAAACCGCTAGGAGGGTTCACCACTGATTAACCAAGACCTCCCAATATTTTTTCATCACAGTAAAGACAGTAGAAGTTTGATTTATTTATGAAAAGAAACATTCGTGTCTTTATGTCTTTATTCGTTACTGATATGAACCATAGATTATAACCATGGTATACAGGTTGTTGTTGTTGTCGTGTCCAATGAAGAGCCTCAGATGTCTCCATACATCTCTATCACAGCAGTCGCAATGTTCTCTATCTTGAGTGTGTAAAGCTCCTGCTCTGGGTCCATGTCAATTTTCTGCAAGGCTGCGGCCATTGCTGAACATGAGAATATGTGAGTAGGTGTTAGTTATATTCTCATACCCAGCAATGGCCGCAGCCTTGCAGAAAATTAACATGGACCCAGAACAGCAGCTTTACACACTTAAGATAGTGGACATTGCTGCTGCTGTGATAGAGATGTATGGAGACATCTGAGGCTCTTCATTGGACACGACAACAACAACAACAGAAATTTGACATTGACCCAGAGCAGCAGTTTTACACAACCAAGATAGTGGACCTTGCTGCTGCTGTGATAGAGATGTATGGAGACATCTGAGGCTCTTCATTGGACATGACAACAACAACAACAGAAATTTGACATTGACCCAGAGCAGCAGTTTTACACAACCAAGATAGTGGACCTTGCTGCTGCTGTGATAGAGATGTATGGAGACATCTGAGGCTCTTCATTGGACATGACAACAACAACAACAGAAAATTGACATGGACCCAGAGCAGCAGTTTTACACACCCAAGATAGTGGACATTGCAACTGCTGTGATAGAGATGTATGGAGACATCTGAGGCTCTTCATTGGACATGACAACAACAACAACAGAAAATTGACATGGACCCAGAGCAGCAGTTTTACACACCCAAGATAGTGGACATTGCTGCTGCTGCTGTGATAGAGATGTATGGAGACATCTGAGGCTCTTCAGGTATACAGGTTGTTGCTATTGTATGAATACGAAAATTCTGGTGTTATGGTCTATTCTGTAACTCGACTTGTACGTACTTTATAGGTGGTGAAAATGAGGTTCAAATTTCTATCTAGATTCAAAATCAAAGGCTGCGGTTTGGCAGATTCTTCAGTCTTGATTCTCTCTTCAGACTTGTCTTACATCTTTCCAGAGCATGTTTAAACCATCCTACAAGGTCAAACCAGTCAATAATAAGACAACTATATTTTTAGGTAAAACCTATAATATATATTTATTTATCACATCAAAGTTTAAAGCAGGTGGTGTATTCAGTGTATCAAAATACAAATGTTTAATAGTACATAATATTTTATAGTAATAATCTGTTTTATAAAAATAAATAAATATATTAGAAATAATATTATAAATAATTTTTAAAATACGCGCATTAATCATGATGCAACAATATTCCCCGTTTATTCAATTATCAAATTTTGAATTATTGCATTGTGTCATTGGAATTGATATTTGAAATATTTTGGGGTTAAGTGTAAAAGTATATTTAAAGAAAAATGTGCTTCTATTTAGGTAAATCAATAACATCCTACCGCAAACTTGTGATATGTTCTAGCCAAAGGTCGTTCCTGTTTCTTCATCACTATAAACTTCTTTGTGGTAAATATTAGCAATTATTTACTTTAGGGGCTGATTTATAAATACACTCTAGTCTTTGTAAAACGACAATTGAAATACTATCCCGCATGAGTTTCTTTTCAACGAAAAATCAAAATTTATTTCAAGGGGAGAAACAACGATCATTTCTAACCTTTTGGATGAAGTATGAAAGGGTGAATTGTGAAGAGTGATGATAAACGGAAAAACAAAAGTGTCCAGGGATGGGAATTACTCTTCACAATTCACCCTTTCATACCTCATCCAAAAGGTTAGAAATGATCGTTATTTCTCTCCTTGAAATAAATTTTGATTTTTAGTTGAAAAGAAACACATGCGGGATAGTATTTCAATTGTCGTTTTACAATTACAAACCGGATTATATTATATTGTATTATAAATTACTCTATTCTTTGTTTTAAATAATATTTTGTACTTATATATATATTATTAAAAAAAGGCATCTCCTTATCGTGCAACTGGAAGTTGCTGATGGCTTGCGCCATCTATCGGAATAAATATCAACTATTCTCGTTGATTTTTTAAATCTTCCAGAATTGGCCAAATACCCATTCTTGATTAATCAAGAAAAGCTAACCACGGACGCGTTTCGGGCTGTTGGCCCTCATCAGCCTGGTACAAGCTGTACCTCAACGACCAAAAACCTGGTCATTCAGGCATACTGAAAAATCATGAAACGGGTAGTTAAGGCCTGATTTGCGTGAGACGGCGATACAATGTGAAAAAAAAAAAGAGTACAAATGTGATATTGTACTGGGATAAGGTGCATAAATTATAAAAAAAGGCATCTCCTTATCGTACAATATATATATATATATATGTAGTAATGTAGTTTATACTGTTGGATGAATGCAGTGTGGTTAGAAGCAGTCGTGGTGGTTGAGTGATGGGTGGTAAGGACACACAGGAGACAAGATCCAAAGGCCCCGTGAGGAAATAGATCGGGGAGGAAAGATAGAAGGACAACCCCTAGAACAACTGGCGTCGAGACCACCTCGGTGAGAACTGACTCTTGATCATCCCGTCTAACCGCTTTTAAGACGCTTTAAGTAAGATAAGTCCCCTAGGGGAGAATGAAGTCGTGATACTTGTTTACCAAGGGGGTTGTTTGTTAACCTGGCTATCTTCCCTCTTTCCTTGTACTCCCACACAGGCCATTTTATTTATATATTTCCGAATATTATGACATATATATGTCTTGTATTTTTTGCCTTTAAGCACAACCTTAATATCATATATTTCATTATAAGGTGATAACATGCCATCTCATATAAGAAGTGAAAGCATTAAACCACGAATGTTTTTTTTACAAATAAAACAAACTTCTACTGTCCTTACTGCCATGAAAAAATATGTTCATAGTTTTCTTGAATAGAATTTCTAAGATTCCACACTTCATTGCAGCATATTATAAGCAGAATCATCCAATACAGTATTGGAAATATAAGAAGCGGTCGGGTAGATTAAATTGATGAAACAGCGAGGAGGGTTCACCACTGGGAGAGAGAGAGATGGAGATTGAAACTGATTTATTACAATGTCCATATATTATTATATAAGGTTAAATACAGAATAAATATAAATATGGTTAAATAAGATTATATAATGATAAATATAGATAAGTAAATGTAAAGTATATAATTGATAAATATACATATATAAATATATATATACAAGGTCTTCATTGGTGGTGCCCACCGCGGGAAAGACTCCACCACCGATGTGGACTGAGAGAATTCTTTCCCACAGAGTGAGCAGGTCGAAGTGTTAGCTGGTGTTACCCACCTCAAGACCAAGATGGTACTTGTAGATGGTAGCCTTCGCTACACTGGTTAACTTCATTGGCTCGGGATGGAGGTCGACGCCGAACAGCCAGGCCTGCAAATCCAGAGAGAGAAGGGCAGTAAGAACAGTAGAAGTTTGTTATATATTTAAAAGAAACATTCAGAATTAAATGCTTCCATTTCTTATATCTTATATTTCGCTCTTATTTTAAATTTGAATATTTTAATTTGAATATATGCGCACTATATTTTTAATTCTCTTTTTAATTTTATATATTATACATATTAATGCTTTCTACGATCATTTTTAAATATTTTCCAGAAGACCATTATGCGTTCTATAAGATATCTAGGTAGTGTGTGAACAATAAAAATATTAGTAAATTAAATTTTATTGCCCTCTATCGTTAAAATTTTACACAAATAAATTTACTGGCAATGCGTTTCTTTTTTAAATATCTACAGACCTTACTGCAATGATATGATTTAATGAATGAGAGGGCTTGGCTCATCAGTAGTGAACCCTCTCAGCGGTTTCGCCAAATTAATCTCTAGACCGCTCTACTATTGTATTGGACTGGTTTTGTTATATACCCAGCATTTTCTATGGAAGGCAGCTAAATGGTATTTAGTGAACTATGGACATAAGCTTATAGGTCTGTAGAGGTACATACATATAAATTTCAAGGTATTGCATCGAGCAAAGCTCTTCCGCGCAAAACATGTTTTCATAACCATTATATATTAGTAAATTAAATTTTATTGCCCTCTATCGTTTACACAAATAAATTTACTGGCAATGCGTTTCTTTTTTAAATATCTACAGACCTTAATTTACTAATATATAATGGTTATGAAAACATGTTTTGCGCGGAAGAGCTTTGCTCGATGCAATACCTTGAAATTTATATGTATGTACCTCTACAGACCTATAAGCTTATGTCCATAGTTCACTAAATACCATTTAGCTGCCTTCCATAGAAAATGCTGGGTATATAACAAAACCAGTCCAATACAATAGTAGAGCGGTCTAGAGATTAATTTGGCGAAACCGCTGAGAGGGTTCACTACTGATGAGCCAAGCCCTCTCATTCATTAAATCATATCATTGCAGTAAGGTCTGTAGATATTTAAAAAAGAAACGCATTGCCAGTAAATTTATTTGTGTAAAATTTTAATAAAAATATTAATTTATCACTTTGTTTCATTAAAAAGCCAAGAATCCTATAGGAGGTATAAATTATGTAATTTGTTTATAATATATATTGCCACGTGGAAAATTAAGGAAGACCAACTTCGGGATGAGACAACAATTTATTTCAGGCAAGAACAAACTATGAATGATAAACAAAAGATAAGCAAAAGAGGGAGGTATACAGAGTATAGCAAGATACGTATAAACATAAAAAATAACACTCTGCTAATAAAATAATAAATACTTTGTTACATAGCTCCTTCCCTATGGGAGCTGTGACCCACAGCTAGCAATTATTGTAGTTACTGACATGGATCTGACGTGCTTCTGCCAAGGATTCCATTGAAGTCTTGGAACATTTTTCCTAGTACCTTTGCGTTCTTTTTCTTGCGGCTTGAAAAGCGGCTCTGTCGTCGTAAGGTCTATAGGGAAATTGCCATATTGGAGGGAAGTCATGGCTTTGATACGTCGGTGGAATCCAGGAGCCAGTCTCCGAAAATGTAGATCACACTCCCATGGCCTCTAGGTCTTTTCGGTGATCTTCAGTTTGTCTTCCCTAATTTACCCAGCATCTCCACCAAAATGCCACTTGAAAAATTAGGGAAGACCAACTTCGGGATGAGACAATTAATTTCAGGCAAGAACAAACAAAGAGTGATAAACAAAAGATAAACAAATGAGAGAAGTGTACAGAGTATAGCAAAATATAAACATGGAATATAATACTCTGCTAATAATATAATAAATACTTTGTTTCAATATAGTTCAGATTATTAGAAGTTATAGCTCAACATATGGAAGGTTCATGGTAATAATATCAATAGGGAATGTATTGATCGAATATTCTTGACCATGGAGAGCTGACAGGTCGTCAACCTTGAGCCCCGCCTAGCTGGAGCTGGTATGGTACTGTTGGCTGATGTAACCATCCCGTCTATATAACCTGGAACATGGTGGGTTCCTTAGACACAGCTTCTAGACACAAGGTGGGTCAACGTCTAGGACATCTCTCTAACTCTTGGTATATAACCTGGAACATGGTGGGTTCCTATAGACACAGCTTCTAGACACAAGGTGGGTCAACGTCTAGGACATCTCTCTAACTCTTGGTATATAACCTGGAACATGGTGGGTTCCTTAGACACAGCTTCTAGACACAAGGTAGTAACCCACTAGGACATCTCTCTAACTCTTGGTCTATAACCTGGAACGTGGTGGGTTCCTTAGACACAGCTTCTAGACACGAGGTGGGTCAACGTCTAGGACATCTCTCTAACTCTTGGTATATAACCTGGAACATGGTGGGTTCCTTAGACACAGCTTCTAGACACAAGGTAGTAACCCACTAGGACATCTCTCTAACTCTTGGTCTATAACCTGGAACGTGGTGGGTTCCTTAGACACAGCTTCTAGACACGAGGTGGGTCAACGTCTAGGGGACATCTCTCTAAATCATAGTATATAACCTGGAACATGGTGGGTTCCTCAGACACAGCTTCTAGACACAAGGTGGGTCAACGTCTAGGACATCTCTCTCTAACTCTTGGTATATAACCTGGAACATGGTGGGTTCCTTAGACACAGCTTCTAGACACAAGGTGGGTCAACGTCTAGGATATCTCTCTCTCTCTAACTCTTTGTATATAACCTGGAACATGGTGGGTTCCTTAGACATAGCTTCTAGACACAAGATTGGTCAACGTCTAGGACATCTCTCTCTAACTCTTGGTATATAACCTGGAACATGGTGGGTTCCTTAGACACAGCTTCTAGACACAAGGTGGGTCAACATCTAGGACATCTCTCTAACTCTTGGTATATAACTTGTAACATGGTGGGTTCCTCAGACACAGCTTCTGAACACAAGGTGGGTCAACGTCTAGGACATCTCTCTAAATCATGGTATATAACCTGGAACATGGTGGGTTCCTTAGACATAGCTTCTAGACACAAGGTGGTTCAACGTCTAGGACATCTCTCTAAATCATGGTATATAACCTGGAACATGGTGGGTTCCTTAGACACAGCTTCTAGACACAAAGTGGTTCAACGTCTAGGACATCTCTCTAAATCATGGTATATAACCTGAAACATGGTGGGTTCCTTAGACACAGCTTCTAGACACAAGGTGGGTCAACGTCTAGGACATCTATCTCTCTCTCTCTAACTCTTGGTATATAACCTGGAACATGGTGGGTTCCTTAGACACAGCTTCTAGACACAAGGTGAATCAATGTCTAGGACATCTCTCTAACTCTTGGTGTATAACCTGGAACATGGTGAGTTCCTTATACACTGAGATTCTATACATAAGGTGGGTCAATGACTAGGACATCTCTACTCTTCATAACATTAAATATAATATATTTTTATTTTATAGCTTAGAGATATTTTTAGTTATACTCGTATATACTCGTATATTCATTTGCTTTAACTCATATATAATATGTATTTTAACAATTGCTCAATCTTCAATCATGTTTTCTCCAGATGCAGCTCTCTGTACTTCTCCTCCTCGGCCTGGCCACCGGGTCGCTTGCCGTCGGCCTCGGTGTCACCAGGGACGCCTCTGTCACCGTCAACCTGGACAACCAGAAGGCTCCTCTCTGGGGACCTGTTGGTCTGGGAGGCTACGGCGGTATCGGTCTGGGTGGTGTTGGCCTGGGAGGCATCGGAGGAATTGGTCTTGGAGGCATCGGAGGAATCGGCCTGAAGGGAGTCGGCATCAGCCGGGTTGTCGCCGCTCCTATTGCCGTCGCTGCTCCCATCGGCCTGGGTGTTGGCGGCCTCGGTCTTGGAGGAGTCGGCCTCGGCAAGGGCATCGGTCTTGGTGGCCTGGGTCTGGTTGGTCCCATCGGTCTTGGACTGGGTGGCATCCACTAAGTCTATCATCTCATCTCCAGTGTTCAGACGTCCTTAAATTATTCTGTACTGTACTGTTCTGTACTAGCTGCAATAAAAGTGTAGATATCAAAATCTATCTCATATTTTATATATATTTTGTCGCCTTCGTTTCAAATATTATTGCGTGGCCACGTCATGTCTGATCCTAACTTCGAATATATTTTGTTTCACATATTTTTCAATATTTCATATTGTTCTAAAAACCTATCATGATTTCTCACATGTATTCCACTTTACACAAATCAAACACCATATTTTATAAATGCACATGTTTTATATGACAACTTGCTAGACAAACAGATATGAATAGATCTGAAGAACCTGGCATCTTTCGAAGACAGAAAAAAAAACATTAAAAAGAGGTTTGCGGAAATTCATCTAAAATTAATTTATGAGGAAAGGCTTTTTTTTTCAACTAAATTACCAATTTACTTATATATGAATTATGCATTGATGCATAAAGATCCTGTGGACGAGTGGGTAACACCCTTGATTCCCGAAAGCCATGAATCGGGATTGAATCCCGTGTTAACATTTTGTTTAATATGTGAATAAACTTCACATATTATTCATTGTTGTAAATATCATAAACTAGGTTTCTCTTTTTGAGTGGTATCTAATAAAGTGATTTTGGAACAAGAATGCATTGATGTAAATTCTACTGAGAGGATATTGATCTATAAAAGGGATGGTCATCTTTAACGTCAAAACAGACTCTAAGACTAAACGTCATCTATTGACCATCTCGGTAAACTAGTGGACTGAGGTCGGTGACAATCTACACCACTATCCTTGGCAAATTCAGAAAGCTTACCAGAAGACCATGACATTCGACTAATGAATTTTGTCAGTCCAAGGTGGGCTCTAATTCCATAAGATCAGCACAGGTTTCAACAGCAACAAAAAGCCTTTATTGATGACACTCATCCCATACAGGATTCTCCCAAATGGATAAACAAAAGTAAACTTGACAGTTATCTATTGAAAGTGGAGATTAACATCGACCTTTCTCTCACTTTGGATCCATCATCTGTGTTGCGCCTACTGTCGTGTTATTTTACATAATTATTGCATTAGGTTTTATTTTAACTAATTTTACCGTTAGAAGCTATGGCGAATTGTTTTCCTGAACATCTTTTAATGGATAATTTCTCTCTCCTCTTCCTCCAATGCAGAACCATAAAACTTGTAATGTGTAAGGTAATGAATAAATTCCCTTTTTCACAGAGTGTACTTTAATGATGAAATGCTTATATTGCATTAACTGAATATCAATTAACATAAACAGATAAACCTGTCTATAGCGCCCCCTCTAAAAAGCGCCCGATTTTAAACATTAAAATGTGAACATTTTACATTAAAAGTGACCTGTCTATAGCACCCCTTCTCTATAGCACCCTATTTTGGTGAGTCCCAAGAGAGGGCGCTATAGACAGGTTTAACTGTATATGAATTATTAATTGTTTTAAATTGTCTGACGGTAGGATATCGATTTATAAAAGGAATGGTTATCTTTCCCGTCAAAATAGACACTAGCGCAGTTTAGGATCAGTGTCAAATCTACAACAACATCCTTGGCGAATTAAGGGCTGATATCAATAATGAATCGTGGTTATGTTTAATTAGTGAAAATATAATTTAAGATCCGCACTGGATTCATGGAATCTTCAGAATTTTCAATGAAAGTTTAGCTGTTAAAATGGCTAGAGGCGAATTCTATTGCTGTGGCTTAATGAGCGGCTGGAATTCCATGAAAAAATTCAGCATCATGGAACTATTGCTTTAGAAATTGTGGCGATATTTCCAGAAATAAACTCGTACCCAAAACTTATGGAAGTTTTATATATCGATGTCGCTCGTTGTTTGTTTTTCGAAGGAGATAGAGGTAATTTTGTTCAAACTTGTATATCTCGTGTATCTTCAATAAAGGTCACTGTAATATCTTAGAGTTATTGTCTGAATACCGATATACGTGATAAAACCCATAAATTCCTTATGTCTTGTCTCATGTGTGATTGAGGGCATATAAGTACACCTATCCCCCGATTTACACTGTAGATACGTTCCTGAGAGAAACGTGTAAATCTAAAATTATTTTTTTTTTATAAATTAGAAATACAGACACAGTGTGCGTGTGCAGCAAGTCAGCACATAAGCTCGGGATTCCTCGTGAGATGTGTACACAGCGCATGTCTTCAATCACAGTAGCATTTAGTATAGTGCGATAAAAACAAAAAAAAATTATTTGGAAAACCGTGTAAAGCGAAAACGTGTAAAACAAGTACCGTGTAAATCGAGGGATAGGTGTATATTTTAAATCTTATATAAAAATGAATGTATGTGTGTCTGTTTGTCCTTTATGCCTGACCAAACCACTCATTGGAACGCCATGAAACTTTGGGAAGTTATTTAGTATAGTACTGGGAAGGTTTCTAGCAAATAAAACTTTTGAAAAAACTTTTCGCCTTAAAATAATCAAGATAAATATTCTAATTTATCTGTTATAATTCAACAATCTGCTCTAAATATTATCATGATGATACGATGATTTTGTAATGTAGAAAATTAGGAAAGACAAAATTCAGGATGACACGGCAATTTATTTGAGACAAGAATAATAATACAATTCCAAAGCAAAGATACTATTCCTTTAACTTCCAATTACCGAGGGAACCAATTAATATTGATTTTATTCAACTTATTGAGTATTTTTCAAGGGACCGGGAAAAAATGTTCACTAGATAAAACGATTATTTTGTAATGTAGAAAATTAGGAAAGACAAAATTCAGGATGACACGGCACACAGGGACCGGGAAAAAATGTTCACTTTATCGAGAGATTCGTTAGACAAACCTTTACTTGGGTAAAACCCGGGCGAAGCCGGGTACATCCATACAAGAATAATTATACAATTCCAAGGCAAGATACTATTCCTTTAACTTCCAATTACCGAGGGGACCAATTAATATTGATTTTATTCAACTTATCAGTATTTTTCAAGGGACCGGGAAAAAATGTTCACTTTATCGAGAGATTCGTTAGACAAACCTTTACTCGGGTAAAACCCGGGCGAAGCCGGGTACGTCCGCTAGTTAATATATAATTGAGAAATTCAATTATTTTAATAATTCAAAATATAATTTGATTCATAGAATGTGGAAAAATAAGAAAATATAAAAAGGTCAAGTGTTGATATTAAAAACAAAAATGGCATATCCTGACCCCTCACATGAGCATTTTAGAAAATAGAGCGCCATCTAGAGAAACAAAAATTAACTAAACATTGAATTAGCTTGTTCCATGATATTTGGTCAACCTAATTTATTGAAAAATGAAGAAAACTCAACCAAGTACGCGTTTCGAGCAATTAGCCATCCTCAGCGTGGTGCAGACATGAAAAGCGTATTTTAGGAAACTTGGCCTTAAATACTCATTTCTTGATATCTTAAGAAGCATTTAAAGGCAAATTTTTGGTCGTAGAGGTACAGTCTGTCAGAAGGCAAACATTAGAATAATGCGGCAATTTATTTGATGTAATAGACAATATATATATAAAATACCCAGAGACGAATAAAAGGGAAATTTATAGAGAAGCACAAAAAGATAATGATAAAAATTGCTAATCCCTCAGTATCAGCCACAAGGTTTATCTGTTCATAATCTCAAATATTATCAATTTCAAATGGTTTTTAAGTGAATATTTTCTCGAGTTTGATAATTAAACATATGAAATAAAGTAATTGAGTTGTTTTTTTTTTCGAGTAAGCGTGGTACAGGCCATTATAATAATGGTGGATAGAGTTAGAGACTGCTTTTACTGTAAGTGTACCACATGTCTACCCATGTGAAAATCAGTTAGACTTTGCACTTACAAATGTACCAGAGCACGTTTGGTTATGACACTCGCTAGAGTGGTTGGACTTTTTCAAGAATCGGAGGGCCCATTGGAGAATTTTTTTTATTATTATTATAAAAAAGTGCGCAATGCAGGATTCGATCCCAGGTTCTGACTGTCAATAAACTACAGTCAATAATCTACAGATTCCCAGTGTTAATGAGTTTATTTTCCTATTTCCTATGTGATAAGTTTCTATTATAGGGTGAAGATTAATGTAAAAGTTATTTTATATTTTACTAGCCGAATGACCCGGGCAACGCCCGGGTTTTATCCGATTAAATGTTTTTATTCAAATACATTTGTTACAATTATAAATTGGCGCCGTGGATGTCACTCTTGTGAAACGTCCCGCTCCAAATTTGTGTCTGAGAAGCGATATTTTTATAAAAAGATGATCTGGCTTTGTGTCTTCTGCTCGAATGAATGTTTTTCTGTTAGAATTTTGTTCCTGCACACTAAAAATGAACTGGCTTCACCCGTGGTCTCAGCTTTTTGGAATTTTTCCCGATATAATTTTGTATCTGATAATCAAACATGATACAGCAATATTGTCATCATCATTTTCTGACTAAAAAAACAACTATATTTTCCCAGAACCTGTCAATTTTATTTTTTATTGGCTAAAAATCCGATAAATATATTTTCCAGATTTTTCTCTATGTCCTGTCAAAGCACGTTTTACATGTACATTAGGTCAGCTGATATTGACTCCCATCTTCACCGCTAGAGGCGCAGCTTGCGAGCGAAAAGACAAATTTGCAACGCAATTTGCAAATAATTCGAAGAATATTCGGGATAAAGACCTGAAATTTTCACTATAAGTTTTTCCAGATTCTACTCAATATACTGTTAAAATTTCAGTCAGATTAGTTACGTATTGTGGACGTGTATAGCCGACATAGATACCCACATACATACATACATACATACATACTCGGCCGTGCGGCCGCATCTAGCGCGCGCTCCGAGTTGTTTGTTCATTTTCTTTGTAATTATTCGCTTTTTCTAAATTTAAGTTTGAAATCTTTTCTCATCAAGTTTTCCTCCATCTAGTTCTGTGTTTTTATTTTATTTTTGTTAAATTTGAAATTTCATCATCTACATAAATATTTCTAGTTTCAAGTAGAAACTAGATCATCGCCATGGCAACGACCGAGTCGGTCGTTGCGTCATCTTCTACGTCATCCCCATCTCATCTACCATTGGCTGAAGATAGCGTCTCATCTCAAAAAAAAACTTTTTCATCCATAGCATTACCGAATTTACATAATGAGCAACTCAGAATGAACAAGGAATTTAAATATCAATCAAATAATGGACAAAACATTTCGCAAACAAACAAATTAAAAACAAATCAGTTCGCGAAAATCAACGAAATCAGAAATAATGCATACAAAAACAGAAGCCTTTCGACATTTTCTGCAATTCAATTCCCAATAATGGAGAAATACAGCGCAGACACATACCTAACTGCAATAGCTGAGGTCATTGGTTCCAAAAATATCCATGCAGCAGGGCGCATGAACCGACTTGCAATCGTTTCAACAGACAGTGAGGAAACCGCAAAGAAACTGATTGAAAATGGATTTAAAATTGGCGAGGAAACTATTTACCCTGACTTTGCCTTCAATGCCCCGCAAAAATTCATCATCTCAAATATAGCTTCATGTATTCCAGACGAAGTTGTCAAGAACTACCTAGAACCTTTTGGCCAAACTATCAGCATCAGGCCTATCCCTTTCCCAACGTCTAACCCCGAGCTTAAACATCTCGCAACTTTAAGAAGAGAAATTTTGATTAAAACGAAAAACAATAGGAATCTTCCATCCAGTCTGGTGATAAAATACCAAGGAATAATCTTTAATGTGTACATAAACGAGGACAGAATTTGTAATAAGTGCCGCAGACATGGACACACGGAGGAAAGATGTGGTATAAGCTTTAAATCAAAACTAACCGTATTGAACCCCCAAGCCAACCAAGTCCAGAGCACACCTCTTAGTGCGCAAACAGAACCCACAACTGGAATCGATCAGCATCAAACCGATCTACATAGTGATGTGAGGGACAATCAGGAAAATACCTTGACGATCCCTCCGAAGGAAGACACAGAGAAGGAACTAGAGACTCTTGAGGGCAGAAAGCAGGTAATCTCAAAAGACAAACTAACATACTTGGCAACCCCAAGTCAAGTTACACAGGAAGAAATGGCAATGGAGATAGTGGAGACCCGATCAGATGCTAGCGGACACGAGGACGAAATGCACCTGGATAAGGTTTCCCTGAAGAGGAAAAACAACGTACTTGAAAAGCCAATCCAAGAATCTGGAGTGAATAAATCACGCAAAAAAATAAGAAGTAAAAAACGTTCAATATCCCCCCGGGCAGTACCAGGAGACACTTCCGCTAATGAAACAGAAGAGGCCAGTTGCTCCCTGACGGAGAATAGCACTGATGATACTACTGACACCGGCTCAGAAGCAGGTTCCGATATATCTGGAATCAGCCAATCAGATGAATACTTTGTTGATGGAGATGGTACTAGGGAAAAGCTAAGAGAAGTAATACTAAGAATCTCCAAGAGAACAGGTGGAAAGAGAAGTGACAAGACAAGAAAGGAACTAATGGAATTCCCAGATTTAGAGCAGCAACTAGAGAACTATTTAAAATTTCTGAAAGAAAAACCATCGAAGGAACTCATATCTGAGAAGAAAAACCCCTTCTCTCAATTAAAGAAAAAAATAAGCATCATAATAAACGAATGCAAAAAAATCTCTAATTGCCAACCTGTACCTCTTAAGAAACAACATCAACAATTAATGGAAGGAGAGTTCGACCCCAGCAGCCGATTATCCCCTACAGGGGAACCAAGAGACCCTGAGAACATGTCATAAGCATAAAACAAGAAAACTACGAGAGCCTTAATTGGAGTATATTTCATGACGACTCTGAGATTTGCATCTCTAAATCTCTGCGGTATTTCGTTTAAAACACGCAGAGAGGCTTTTTACAACGAGCTACAAAATACAAATTATGATATTCTCGTCGCACAAGAGACGAATATAGAGAGATTTCTGAGGCCACGAGAGCTACAAAATTACGTTTTTTACTTTAATGAAAGCACTGCCCGTGGCAATGGACAACTTATAGCTCTTGGAGATTCGATTCCTGGAAATAATTTCCAAATCATAAAAAAAGGAAAAATCTGTGCTGCTGAGATTGTCCTGTACAACCACCTCGCAATTTTATACAATGTACATCTTAGCCATGAGCCTACTGAGTTCGCAAATGATCTAAACAAAATTGAAACACACAGAAGTAAATACCCCTCTGGAGTTCCAATCGTGTTACTAGGAGATGTGAATACCTCGGATTGGAAACATACTCGCGATTCCAAAAATAACAGCAGACTAAAAAACCTCCAAAAATTTATGAAGGACCTTAACCTGATTGACGTCTACGAACATCTATATCCACAAAGTGAGGGATATACCTATGAATGCAACAGAAAAGGAAGCATCGCGAAATCCAGACTTGATCGTTCTCTTATATCCCCTTCCCTAATTAACAACACAATTGATTGTCGCATTAAGGACTACATAAATTCCGATCACGACATGGTCATTGTCTTGTGCGAAAACCACGCTTTTGAGCCTACAGAAAGAGGAGATTCCGCTCCAAATAGAAATGTATTTAAAACTAAAATTTTTGAGGAACTCTTCACTTCTTTATTAATAGATTCCCGGGAGGCTTTGGCATCATTATCACACACCGCACACTGGAGGAATTTTAAAAGTATGTCCGTAGAAGCCGCATTGAGGGCACAGAAGTATACTTACGGCCGCAGGAAGGATAAAAATCGGAGACCAAGAATAACATCGATTTGTGATGAGAAGAAGAATCTTATTGTTAACCCAGATGATATTTATAACTACGTGCTGGACTTTTATCGAGAGAAATCTGTCTCTTTGAGTACCATTGAACTGAATGAACAAATCGACTACATAAAGGTCATCCCTACTCCGAACCCTGACTACGGAACGATGGAGATAAATACAATCTCTAAGAATGACATTATCTGCTCCATTAAAACCTTGCACAATAGAAAAGCACCAGGAAGGGACAATTTGCCGACGGAGTTTTACAAGATATTTCATGAGGAAGCTGCTCTTCGGCTGGAACTTCTCTTTGCTGACATATTTGCCAAACAGATACTTCCTGAATATATGAGGATTGGAGATATTATCTTACTTCCGAAGCGTGACAATCCAACAACTATTTCTGATTGGCGAACCATCACGCTGATGAACATAGACTATAAAATCCTGACATCTATCCTCCTGGCGAAGCTAAAACCTTATGCTCCAAATTTAACACCTCGGAACCAGAAGTATGCTATTCCGGGAAGATCGATCTTTGAAATTATCCCAGAAGTCGAGAAACAAATTTTTGAATCGAATCTACATAACACTGCTTGCGCGATAATTACGATCGATTTGTCTGACGCCTTTAACTCAATGAATAGGGACTTTTTAATCGAAACCCTTAATAGGATGAAATTGCCTAGAGATTTCGTGAAGTGGATAAGAATTATTCTGAAGGAAAATTTAGCCTCTATCAACATAAACAGTAGAGATTCTGAGCCCTTTAAAATCAACTGCGGAGTTAGGCAGGGATGTGGCCTCTCGGCATTACTTTTCTCAATCGCAACATCCTCGCTAATACATAATCTTAGAACAAAGCTCCATTCTTCCACGTCGTTCTTTGCCTACGCGGATGACTTTGTATTTATTATCAAGGAAGAAGATGAGTTTAAAAAGATCCTACGATGCTTCAAAAATTTCGAAAGAGTATCCGCCATTAAGACAAACGTTAATAAAACAAAAGGTCTTTGGTGCGGAAGCTGGAAAACTAGAATGGACAAACCTTTTGGCATCCTTATGGAGAACGAATATATCAAGATTTTAGGAATAATGTTTAAAAACAATTTAGCGCCATGCCATCTTCATCTCGAAAAAATTAATTGGAATTATACAAACACGCTAATTTTAACCAAAGAAAAAATCAAACATTTACCCCTCAAGAAAAAAGCACGCTACCTCAACGAATATTTTCTACCCAAATATCTATACCATTTCAACGCGACGCTGCCGAGTGATACATATTTGACCACGCTTCAAAACCAACTCAACGACGCCTTATACTTAGATGAAACGTGGACGAATAATGATGTAAATTGTATGTCTGTGGGAGAAGGTGGTCTTGGTCTCCTAGACTTACGTTCTCAGAGAGACGTTTTCATCGTTAAGAGAATACAAAAGTCGATGCGAAACGAACCTACGGACGATCTTTTATTTTTATTTGATAAAAGAAATCAAACAGATTATTACAATCTTATAAACTACGATCTTTACTACGTCGGCTCTCCGCGGTGCAAACAGGTTATTAGTGCCTGGGCGAGATTTGTAAATACTTGTCGTGTTGATCTCAAGAAGTTGTCGTTTAATGAATTTACCAATTTACCAATTTTCAGAAACCGCTTTATGCAAAATATCGACGTTAGAAACGCCGCCTTAATGAATGCTCGCGGTCTTCGAACTCTCAAAGATCTGATTGATTCAGATAATGGCATGAAACCTATCGAGGAGATACTCCCGCACCCTACCAGAAGCCTCATCATTGAATTTGGCAAGATTCGTGAATTCTACAACCAGATGACGGCTAACCATAAATTTAAAACGTGTAACAGTACTTCGACTCTGTCTTTACCTATCTCTATAGCCAGCTCTGGGAAGCCCTTCTCAACTATTAATAGCAGCTCTCTGAGAAAGGAAATTTACAATTATTACATAGACAATAAAATAATTAAAGAACGCTTTAAAAAGTGGAACTTTCATCAAGAACCAATTTGGACGACAGACGAAACTTCTGTACTCGACACTTTGTCATGGCGACTAAAATTGAGAGCTGTCCCATACCCCAAGAGGGTGGGTAGAAGTGTGTGTACGGCATGCACCGGTCCACCTACTCTGGCACATCGCTATCTTGACTGTCCAGGCCTCATAATTTTTTTAAGATCGGTCACTCAACTGTGCACCACCTTTAATAAGAACTTTCGGTTTACACCAGAATCTTTTATTTGCGACCGCGGCGATAAAACTTCTTTAAAGATTTTGAAAACAGCCAAATACACGATATATAAGTATTGGGTCGCGAAGGACTTCAACATAACATATGACATCGATGGTGAATTCCTGGCAAATCTGGAAAAGTTTGGAAAATTCAATAATTTTTGGAAGCCTGACATTGTGACCGCACCAAGAATTATACCATAGCTCTCCTTATTAGCAATATCGTCTTTTCTGCAATTGTTCCTTGACCCTTTTCTGCTTTGACCTGTAGTTGAAGAGTAAATAAATAGTGTTTTACATACATACATACATACATACACTGAATACTGAAAGAATATCTCGATGAGAACTTAATGACACTAAATGAGTCCAAGTCAAAGATTATGGTGTTCTGTAATGGAGGTAAACCCTCAAATAAGGATAGATGGTTCTGGAATGACAAACCCATAACAATAACTTCAAGATATACATACTTGGGATTCCCTCTGACACCAACAATAACAACTACTCACCCGGCAAATTACTTTAAAGGAAAAGCACTTACAGCAATTAACGCCACACACCCAATATTAATAAAATCAAAAGCAAAGTCAATAAATTTATCAACCAAACTCTTTGATACAATAGTGAGAGCTGTCCTGATGTATGCCGCTCCATTGTGGGCAACAGAGCATAAAGACTTATTGGATAGTATACAAGACATATTTATCCGTAGGTTCCTGAATCTGCCCAGATACACTCCAGGCTACATAATCAGATTAGAAACCGGTCGTATCTCATTAAGTGTAACAGCTTTAAAATTAACCCTGGAGTATTGGCTGCGGGTGTTGAATATGAGCAGTGACAGATTGCCGCGTATATGTTTTAATAGAACACGGGAACTGTCTAATGCTTCGGGCACACCCATCGGTTTCATTAAAAAGCTCACCAATCTGCTTAACAATAATGGATCCCCTGCACTTGTTTCCTGTGATGATCCTGAAACGCTGAGGAGCGTGATTACAGGGCTCTTAAAAACAGCGGCAGACCAATCTATACAAAACGACCTTACAAGAATGGATAAATCTAAGCTATACTCTCACTACAAAGACATTCACATATCTTTAATGACGGAGGGATACCTTTTAAGGGATTTTCCTTTCCCGGTTGTAAGACTACTCGCACAAGTAAGAATACTTTCAAGTTTTTTTAGAGAAAACCACACCAAGATGCTCTGCGGTGAGGACCCGATTTGTACCTTCTGTAATTCAAAACTAAAAAATGAAATCACTCACTATATTTTTGATTGCTATGCTCTGAAAGAAGAAAGAAGAACCCTTATGCTCAAAACTGGGCAACTCTGTGCTTCACTTCCATCAATAATTGACAATATGACCCAGAATAAGTATATTGCTACGGCGTTTTATGGTTTCCACAAGTCCGTATCTCAGAAGAAGGCCAAGTGACACTCACTCCTCACTTTCTTACTGCTACTCTTTTTGTGTTGTTTTTCTTGCTTCCCTCTTTCTCTTTCTTGTTTTTTTTTCTTTTTCTTCTGTATATATCGTTATTTCCTTTGTCTCACTGCTTTGTTCTTATGCATACCTCTGGTGAATCCTGTATAGGGTCAGTGACCCTAAATAAAGGCTTTTTGTTGTTGTTTTTTACATACATACACTGACTTTTATATATATAGGGATAAGAAATGACGCTTTATATTTAGATATCTTTAAAAGATAAATAAAAGATACGATATTTTATGCTACTATAATTATTTTATTATTTCACAATTCTTGCACACATACATATTATAAACAAAGCCTTTAATAATAATAATATATCTTCGATTATATTTCAAATCAAAACAGAGTAACGTAATAATATATCACTGATATAGAGAGAAAATAGAGGTAACCCGAGTTCCTGGAGCGTAAATCGCCAACTACCCGGGGCACTGATATATTATCTTTAAACAAAACAGATCAGATCACTATATTAGCTTTCTCCTCACCTCTCTATCTCATTGCGGAATATTAGGTTTCCATTAATGAATCATAGATTTCAAAACCTACTTTGTAATAAAAATCACAATTATTCTTTTTGAATATCAATTTTCTGTTTCACAATGTGTGCAGAGTATTAGGCTCATAGACTGTTGAGCTCTGGAAACCAAAAGGAATAATACTCTGCTAGTGATCTCTTTTGACTTGTATATAAAATCTACTTATATATTTGCCTTATTCTGTCTGTTTGTTTGTCTGTCTGAAGCTCACGGATGGGATTTTTCATAACCATCGGTGGTTCAGTGGTAGAATGCTCGCCTGCCACGCGGGCGGCCCGGGTTCGATTCCCGGCCGATGCATTTTTTTTTTTTTTTTTTACAATTTTTAAAACTCATTTATATATTATACAAGAATGACATCCACGGCGCCAATTTATAATTGTAACGAATAGTATTTGAACAAAAGCATTTAATCGGGTAAAACCCGGGCGTTGCCCGGGTCATTCGTATATAATAATTGTATAAACGAATGCAAGACAAAATCACCGCGAATGTTTCTTTTTTTTAAGGCAATTTCTTTTTAAGGCAATTATCGTTATTTATCGTTAATTTTTGTTTCGATTTTATTGAAAAAAAAACGATATGGTGCCTTTAAAAAATGATCTTTATTACTATGCAGTTTTCTATTTATTCAATATACCTAAGTTCATGTTGCAAATGTAATTATCTCTATCGATTTAGTAGGTGAAATGCAAAAAAAAAAATCGACATGATATAATCTTTATGAAAATTCACATTTTTATTTTTATGTTTTCAAGACACACACAGTTTGGGGCGGGACGTTTCACAAGAGAGACATCCACGGCGCCAATTTATAATTGTAACGAATAGTATTTTAATTAAAACGTTTCAAAAACACACAGTTTGGAACGCGACGTTTCACAAGAGTGATATCCATGGCGCCAATTTATAATTGTAACGAATAGTATTTGAATTAAAACGTTTTTAAAATATATGCGCACTCGGGTAAAACCCGGGCGTTGCCCGGGCCATTCGTCTAGTAATATAATATAGGAGGAAATAAACTAATGCTTAGTTAATCTTGCCTCGTCTTGGATAACAACACATGGTGGCAGCGGTAAACTGAATTCATAAAGAAGGTCGTTGTTCGAAGAAAATTTGAAATTCGACATCAAGCAAGCTTAGAAGCGGTAAACTGAATTCATAAAGAAAGTCGTTGTTCGAAGAAAATTTGAAACTTGACATCAAGCAAACTTTTTGGTAAGTTATATTATATTATAAGTAAATCTTTATAATGTCCCAAAATTATAATTGTGTAGCCCCAGAACCTTTTAATTTTTCAAATCCAGGTGATTGGCCAAAATGGATTAGGAGATTTGAACGTTTTAGGCAGGCAAGCGGGTTAATTAATAACCCAGAAAATGAGCAAGTTAATATGCTCGTGTACTGCATGGGTGATAATGCAGATGACATTTTGTTGTCATGTAAAATAGCAAGTGACCAACTAGAAAATTATGGTAAAGTTATTGAATGCTTTGAAAGTCACTTTATTCCAAGACGTAATATAATTTATGAAAGGGCAAGATTTAATCAAAGATGTCAGCAGGAAGGGGAAAAGGTGAATGAATTTATCACAGCACTCCATAGCCTAGCTGAGCACTGCAATTTTGGGATGTTACATGATGAGTTGATTAGGGATTGGATAGTTGTTGGAGTAAGGGATAGAGCATTATCTGAAAGAATGCAACTTGATACAGACTTGACCTTAGTAAAAGCCACACTAATGGCAAAGCAATTAGAAAGTGTCAAAGAACAGCAGTCTAGCCTTTACCAACAAGATTCTATAGATCAAATAAAGAAAATGCCTAATCACATAAAAGAAACAAAAAGGCACGAACAAAAAATAAGACAATTCAAGTCAAACCAGTTGGGAGGGTCATCACATGGATGCACCAGGTGTGGCAATTCAAATAATCATGATTGGAAAAATTGTCCAGCTATGAACTCGTATTGTAGTAAATGCAAGAAAAAGGGCCATTATGCCAAAGTATGTAGATCAGAAGCCATAAATGAAATAAAATCAGAGATAGCTTTTCTGGGATCTGTAGAAGATAATTCCAAGAAATGGATAGTACCAATTAAGGTAAATAATAGACAAATTAATTTTAAAATTGACACCGGAGCTGATGTCAACGTGCTCCCCCTACAATATTATTATCAAAGTTTCCAAAGAATAAAACTGGGAAAATCTGATAAAATATTACAAGGTCCAAATGGAATACCCTTGGAAACAGTTGGAATGATCCACGTAAAACTTCAAAATAAAGGCCAGCACTTAAACTCGAAAATATACATTGTTGATAAACTAAAGCAGCCACTTCTCTCTGGGGAGACAAGTGAAAAATTCAACATTGTGAGAATGATTCAGCAATTATCATCAGGAGGCCGCGGCGGACAGCGTGGTAGACTCGGAAGTGGAGATAACAGAGGCTGCTACAACTGCGGGGAAGAAGGCCACCGCAAGTTTGAATGTACCAAACCTGCCCGTGGTGGTGGACGTGGCCGTGGACAGAGCCGTGATGGAGGCAGCAACAACACCTGCTACAACTGCGGGGAAGAAGGCCACCGCAAGTTTGAATGTACCAAACCTGCCCGTGGTGGTGGACGTGGCCGTGGACAGAGCCGTGATGGAGGCAGCAACAACACCTGCTACAACTGCGGAGAAGTTGGCCACCGTAAATATGAGTGTACCAACAACACGGCTGAAGATGGAGGACAGGAGGAGAACCAGCGCAAGTCCAAGAAGGCTTGCTACACCTGTGGGGAGTTTGGCCATAAGAAGGACCACTGCCCCAAATCTGGAACTCAAGAGTCCGGAGATGAGGAGGAGCCATCTGACAATGAGGAGGAAGAGACTCCCCAGAAGAAAGAAGAAGATTGCTATCTGACTCTTCAAGCACATAGGACGATGCCCCTGGAAAGCGCCAGGAGCAGAGAAATGAGGAGACCCCCACTTCGACATCAACCTGGCTCTCAAGGAGATGCAAGGATGACCAGGAGCAAGAGACCGAGGAGGATTGCCCTACACCAACGGCCTCATCTACAAGAGATGGAAGGATGCAGAGGGACAACCAAGACCAGGATCCAGAGAAGAGCCTCCCTTCAATGCCAGCCGTGCATACAAGATATGAAAGGGCAGTCAAGATACCTCGAAGGTTCCTGTAAAGTTAAGGGAGGAGATGTGCAGAGTATTAGGCTCATAGACTGTTGAGCTCTGGAAACCAAAAGGAATAATACTCTGCTAGTGATCTCTTTTGACTTGTATATATAAAATATTATAATATAAGAGGAAATAAACTAATGCTTAGTTAATCTTGCCTCGTCTTGGATAACAACACACAATGCATCTTGAAATGTTTTTAAAGAAATATTTTCATATGCATTGATGTATATATTTTTACTAAATGATAATATTTGATTTAATATTTTATATATTGAATGAAAATCATATATTTTTTAAGCTACTGATCATTACCCATAAAAAACGGGCCTATAAAAAGAACCTTAATTATTCTAGAAGGCAAATTTAAGAGTGTAGACTAACATTTTCAATCAAAGTCAATGTTTTGAGAAAAACACTGAATATAAATTTGAACGTATTCACTAAATCAGAAGTAAGTAAAGATGGTAATTTATTATTTGAAAATGGGAAATCAATCCAAGGACGAAGAAAGTGAACTTGGTGGAGCCGTCAACCTTGAGCCCCGCCTAGCTGGATCTGGTATGGTACTGTTGGCTGATGTAACCATCCCGTCTATATAACCTGTAACATGGTGGGTTCCTTAGACACAGCTTCTAGACACAAGGTAGGTCAACGTCTAGGACATCTCTCTAACTCTTGGTATATAACCTGGAACATGGTGGGTTCCTTAGACACAGCTTATAGACACAAGGTGGGTCAACGTCTAGGACACCTCTAACCTTTATAACATCCAACATAATAGCTTATATATATTCTTATTTTCATATTTATTTAATTTTGTTACATATATATGATATATTTTAATAACTGCCTTAACTTCAATGATATGTTGTCCAGATGCAGCTCGTTGCCCTTCTCCTCCTCAGCCTGGCCACCGGGTCTCTTGCCATCGGCCTCGGCCTCGGTGTCACCAGGGACGCCTCTGTCACCGTCAACCTGGACAACCAGAAGGCTCCTCTCTGGGGACCTGTTGGTCTGGGAGGCTACGGCGGTATCGGTCTGGGTGGTATTGGCCTGGGAGGCGTTGGACTTGGCGGCATCGGAGGAATTGGTCTGGGCGGCATCGGAGGAATCGGCCTGAAGGGAGTCGGCATCGGCCGGGTTGTCGCCGCTCCTATTGCCGTCGCTGCTCCTATCGGCCTGGGTGTTGGCGGCCTCGGTCTTGGAGGAGTCGGCCTCGGTCTTGGAGGAGTCGGCCTCGGCAAGGGCATCGGTCTTGGTGGCCTGGGTCTGGTTGGTCCTATCGGTCTTGGACTGGGTGGCATCCATTAAGTCTTTATCATCTCCAGTGTTCAGACGTCCTTAACTTATTCTGTACAGTATCTATATGTACTAGCTGCAATAAAAATGTAGATATCAAAATCTATCTCTTATTTCATATACAATCTGTGACACATACATTTTTCAATATCACATGTGTTCTATTTCAAACAAATCAAACATCATATTTCGTAAATATATTTGTTTTATATACGAGATAAGCAGATAGTAATAAATTTTAAGTGAAGTGTGATGCTGTAATGCTTTGAAAACGGTTGGCTTTCAGCCAGTTGAAATATTAGTAAATTATTTATTATTTGATCCAATATATTCCCTTTTAATTAAAGATATATTAGTGAAATATAATAAATACCTTGTTATAATATTGATATTAATATGTCATAATATGTTATTATATTGATATATTAAGGTAAAACTTTGATAAGGCTTCGGTCTATTTATGATATACAGATGATAAAATTTTATTAGCGAGATATTAAAAAAGAAACTGAAAGTACTAATTGAGATGCTTGTCAGGAAGAGAAAAGCCTTCTGACTTGAATTAAACCAAAATAAGACAAACTGGATGTAGATTACCAGAAATGATATAACACAACATCAGCTTAAAGATATTTGGGTAAATCGACTCATTATAAATCAAACAGCGATGTATGTGGGTAGTAATTGGACGTGGAGATAAAATTTCGAGTTTCAATGACAAAATAAACTTTGTAGGACACCAAATATATATTATGGGGAACTACTAGCATTGTGTTAGAACAAAGACTCATCAAAACACTAATCTGGCCTTTACTAATATATGGATGTGAGACATTGCTGAAATCTTCAATTAAGAGAATAGAGGCCTTCGAGATGTACCTTTATAGACGAGTACTCAAGATTCCATAGACAGATATGATGACAAACAACAGGTCCTTGATCGAATGAGAACAGAGCGCCAGCTTATGATGCTCATAAAACAACGAAAGCTAATATTTTCTGGACATGTGATGCTATGATCATCGAGGTAGACAGTGCTGATGGTTCTGGAGCGGAAAGATCCACGGGAAGAGACCGCACGTACAATAATGGCGAGCGTTAATGAACGACCTGAAACAATGGTCTGAATGGCGCACAAACGAACATATAAAGTAGATGACAGGAGATATTGTAATGTAGAATATTAGATAAGACTAACTTCAGGATGACACAGCAATTTATTCAAAGTACAAATATAATTCAAGGCATTCAAGGCGGCTTTAAGCTCCTGATCCGGACGTGCCCTCGGAGAGGGCTACGTCGATTGTAAATATCTCTCTTCATTCCTACCATTATTATTACCTTATAACTCCCTTTGAGTGTAAAGATTGACGAGATGTCAAGAAAGTTGTTTAATTGTCAATTGTCACAATTCAAAATTAAAAGATACAAGTAAAGCAATGAGGGAGGTTTCTAGAGTATCAAAATATAAATAATATATAACAAAAAAAATTAATGCTCTGTACATCAAATATAATAAATACTTTGATACTATATGGAACTGAGAGCGGTTCAGGCAGATTCTCTCCATGTCTGGTGGAGGACTCTCTCAAGGTGAGGAAACCTCCCTCGCTGAGAACAAATTTATGAATTTTAGCACAGAATTGTAAATAATAACATTTATCTTTGTAAAACGACATTTGAAATACTATCCCGCATGTGTTTCTTTTCAACAAAAAATCAAAATTTATTTCAAGGAGAAACAACGATTATTTCTAGCCTTAGGGATGAAGTATGAAAGGATGAATTGTGAAGAGTAATGAGTGAAGTGGGTACAATTCCCATCCCTGGACACTTTTATTTTTCCGTTTATCATTACTCTTCACATTTCACCCTTTCATACCTCATCCAAAAGGTTATAAATAATCGTTGTTTCTCCTTGAAATAAATTTTGATTTTTCGTTGAAAAGAAACACATGCGGGATAATTTTCAAATGCGTTTTACAATCACAAGCCGCATTATATTATATTACATTTATCTTTGTTTAACTTCTCATTAGGTTTGGTAACATTTGACTAAGTTTCAATAAAGTATTTTGAATTGTTAATTGAGACCATCTAGGGGTCGATGGAAGGATTGTCTATACCGTTGGTTTTCGACCGCTAGGACCCGGGTTCGATTCCCGCATTGGGCACTTTTTCCTGATAAAAGAAAATGCTCTAATGGCTCCCGATTTTTGCAAAAGTCCAAGCCCACCAGCGAGTGCAAGTAACAAAACGGAGCTCTGGCACATTTATAAGTTCAAAGTCGAACTGCTTTTCACATGTGTAGACACGTGGTGCATTTACAGTAAAAGCAGTGGCCTACTTCTACCCACCATGATTATCATGGCTTGTACCACGTGTACTAGGGATAAGCAGAAAAAAAAATGGAGACACCAGGTAGTTAAGTAGAGGAAGACACTGAAGAAGGAGATTGAATAAGGGTCTACCGCTCTGTTTTCTCGATCTCTTAGAATGGATATATATCCATATAGTTTTTAAATTATATTAAAATAAATTTATTTATTTACTGTGGTAGTAAAAAAAAGGCTATAAATATTATATATCAATTCAATATAACGAATTTTTCACTGTATAATGGCAGCATACATATATGGCCTTACTAAAATATATAAACCAGGTGTCCCCTAAAGATTCATCGTGGTATTCAACCATTCCCCAATAGCGCCTCTCTCTAGATCAGAGATCGGCAATCTTTTGAGTCAGAAGAGTCCAAAATTACAATATAGAAAGTTTTAAATTTTTCAAAGAACCACAAAATGCTTTTATTTGCCAACAATAAAGAGTATATTCTTTCATAAATAATATTCTGCTTTTCACACGTGTAGACATATGGTGCACTTATAGTAAAAGCAGTCGCCTTCATCTACAAACCATGATTATCATGGCCTGTACCACGTGTACAAAGCCAATAAAAAATAAATAAATATATAATATTTGCGTATGTAACTAAAGAACCGCAGCTTTACATCCAAAGAGCTGCATGTGGGCTCATGAGTCACAATTTGCAGACTCCTGCTCTATATTCATTTCAGCCGTTCTCAAGCCCTAAATAAAGCATCAAAACTCGTCATCTCTATTCCCAACACCATCACCTTTATAGAAGAATAACCCAAGCACCAAGCCCAACCAAACAAGATTATGGTCTGTTCGACGTAGAATCTCTTTACCCCAGTCTCCCACATTTCTTTATACTAAGCAGCACTGAAGAGTTATTAACACAAAATCAATCCTATCTTCTCACAGAAAATTACTCAACTCATATTCTTTATCTCAAAGGAGCCCCCCTTCCACTTCAGTCGCCGAAATCACCATCCATTTTTTTTTTTTTTGCTTATCCCTAGTACACGTGGTACAGGCCATTATAATCGTGATGAGTAGAAGTAGGCGACTGCTTTTACTGTAAATGCACCACATGTCTACACATGTGAAAAGCAGTTCGACTTTGCACATTAAAATATGTCAGAGCCCCATTTAACCAATTACAACAACAACAACAACAAAAACCTTTATTAAGACACTATTGTCTTACAAGGGGATTCCCCATAACGGTTATACAAGGTATGTCCCATAAGTTCCCGGACTGGGTCCATAAAAAAAAAAGGTAAGATTTTTTTTCAATTTTTTTATTAAAACTTTTCAAAGTAATCCCCCCTTGCTTCAACGCACCAGCGCCATCGTTTCTCCCAATTGTCGAAACAGTTTTTATAGGCCTCTTTTGGAATGCTCTTCAATGCCAGCAGCGATTTTTCTATTATGTCTTCCCTGGTGTCAAAATGTCTTCCTTTTAGAACTGCTTTGAGTTTGGGGAACAGGAAAAGGTCATTTGGTGCGATGTCTGGGGAATAGGGTGGTTGAGGTAGGATTTCTGTCCCGTTTTTCGCCAAAAAACTCGTCACCAAGTGCGCTGTGTGAGGGCGGGCATTGTCATGGTGTAGGATCCAGTCACCATTAGTCCATTTTTCTAGCCTTTTTTTTCGAATCGCTTCCCTTAGACGGCGAAGAATGCTCAAATACATTTCCTTAATAACTGTTTGGCCTGCAGGAAGATACTCGTGATGAACAATGCCCTTGTTATCCAAAAAAGCGACCAGCAACACCTTGTTTCTGGATTTCAATATCCTGGATTTTTTGGGTCTAGGCTCACCCTGACCGCTCCACTCGGCAGATTGACGCTTGGTTTCAGGGTCATAGCCATAGACCCATGTCTCGTCGCCTGTGATTATCTTGTCTTTCCATTCCGGATCCGTTCTTGTCATTTCCAGCATGTCCTCACAGGTTGCAAGCCGACACAGGTTTTGCTCATTAGTGAGGAATCTTGGGATGAATTTTGCAGGAGTCTTTTTGAGCCTCAAATCTTCGGTTACGATCCTTCCAATCGTTGTTTTAGAGATGCCTGTGTCTTGCTCTAGCTCCAGCAAAGTGGTTCGAGGATTTTCTTTTATCAAATCGGTGATTTTTTGCACATTTTCATCAGTCCTTTGAAATGTTGGGCGTCCTTGACGAGGATCATCTTCGATGGAAATTCTGCCAGCTTTAAATCTAGAATGCCATTCAAAAACAGTTGTTCTCTTTGGGGCGTTATTGGGGAATGCAACAAACAACAACAACAAAAAAGCCTTTATTTAGGGTCACTGACCCTATACAGGATTCACCAGAGGTATGCATAAGAACAAAGCAGTGAGACAACGGAAATAGCGATATATACAGAGTAAAAGGAGAAAGAAAAAAAAAAAAAAAAACAAGAAAAGGAAAAAAAAAAAAATAAGAAAGAGGGAAGCAAGAAATCAACACAAAAAGAGTAGCAGTAAGAAAGTGAGGAGTGAGTATCACTTGGCCTTCTTCTGAGATATGGACTTGTGGAAACCATAAAACGCCGTAGCAATATACTTATTCTGGGTCATATTGTCAATTATTGATGGAAGTGAGTTATTGGGGAATGCTTTATTAAGCATTTCAAAAGTGTCGGTTGCTGATATTTGAAGTTTCACACAAAATTCTATGCAAATCCTCTGCTTCAATTTTTGTTCCATCGTAAAATCGCCGCAGCGCAAGGTGTAACTTTTAAATAAATTAGAATAACTTTGGCGCGCGCGCACGTACCGCCTCGATATTGGTACCCCACCGTGTTACCAGATATTTTTTCTATAATAAACTGTCAAATTTATTTACATTTTTCATTTATTTATTTTTTTATGGACCCAGTCCGGGAACTTATGGGACATACCTTGTTTATGTAATTTAACCAATTACACTCATTGGTGGGGTTGGATTTTTGCAAGAATCGAGGACCATTGAAGCATTTTTTTTTTCAATCAGAAAAAAATTGCCCAATGCGGGATTCGATCCCGGGTCGCAGCGTTCGAAAACCAACGGTTTAGACCATCCTTCCACCGACCCCATCACCATCCATAGATTCCATAGATAAGTGAATAACTTCCTTATACCAGTTAGACATAAGATATGACGCAGATCTTTTGTATCTGTTCTACCAGTCAAACCATCAATATCCTTACTTACTACTGTTACCACATCCCGATCTTAATTTCACATTTGTAAAAGAAACGAACAATAGTCTTCCGTTCCTGGATATAAAAATCATCCTCATGAAACATAATTTCCAAACAACTGTGTATTACAAACCGTCCTTCAACCCTGAATATTTCATTAACAACAATAGCCTTTATTGGGCACACGTGCCATACAGGATTCTCCCGGTAGGAAAAAATAAATAAATAACAGATTAGTATCATAGTTATATACAAATATTGGGTATTGACCTCGACTAATTATCGAGTTGGATCCGGTGTCTGTGCTAAATATTTTGATTGAGCTGATTTCCAGTATTTATAAAAAGCGAATGCAAAGGGTCTGAATTTTACGACTTTTGCCATTAAAACATAAGGCAAATTGCTATTATAGCCGGTCTCTTGACGAAGAATTTCTCTCTCTTCTTCCATTGCCGTACAGTAGAACATGTAGTGTGGAAAATCGAGACTAAATTCACCTTATGCAACGGTGAATTTTATGGTCTTAGTTTTCAAAAGTGAAACATGATTAATTCTCTGTACTGCAAAAAGGCTTCTTACTTGTGCAATGCTTCTCTTTAAAGTTAGGGGGATATTGTCATTCAGATAGCATTCCATTGTAGGTGATGAATGAAAGTATTTATAGTGAGAGTAGAGTACCGATTTTCTTATTCTTACATAATCCAGCTGCAAGGACTGATCGGTTGCCGTTCTAATAATTAGGGGGATGTATCTTTGTAGAATATTGAAGTCTGTACTTCCAACACAACCCTAAATATTATAATTTATCCAAAAAAAAAATTATTTTTTTTTTTTGATATTTTATAATAGTAAATCGCAAATTTCCTATATGTGAATATGAATCCTTAATATAACCGATTTTATTCTCCTATGCCATCTCAGCCATAATATAAATACCGTAAAGACCTTAACTAAATGTAACCATAGCCATTGCTTACTTCAAACTTTCAAAACAGAAGAGACGCAGAATATTGCCACGTGGAAAATTAGGGAAGACAAAAACTTCAGGAGGAGACAACTATTTATTCAAGGCAAGCACAAAACTAAGAATGGTAAACAAAAGATAAGCCACGAGGGAAATTTACAGAATCGCAATATATAAACATAAAAATGACCACTCTGTTAATAAAAAATAATAAAATTAATAAATACCATGTGTGTTACATAAAATAAAATTAATAAATGCTTTGTTACAATATTTTTAAAAAGTCAAAGACTTGCCAATATCTAATATCGTTTATTTAAAGACATTTCTACAACCCATCTGAGAATCTAAACACACTAATTTACAAATCAATATTTAGTATTCCTTATTCACCCATATTTGTTTCAATAGCAAGTTATCTAAAAAAATCGAATATAAAAAGTTTTTCAGAAACTCTCAAATATATTAGTTCATTACTAAAAACCCCAATAACAAAAAAAAGAAGAATAGTAGTATATATTCAAATATTATTAAGAATGCCATGTATTCTATAGAATATAAAGAATGCAAGATCAGATATATAGGTAATACTGGCAGACATTTAAACATAAGAATATTGCCACGTGGAAAATTAGGGAAGACAAACTTCAGAATTTGAAAGCATAAGACAGCTCTCTTCTCTCTTGAGGTAACCTGGATTCCTGGAGCGTACTAATGATGAGACAGAAATTTATTAAAGGCAAAAACAAACTATGAATGATAAACAAAAGATAAGCAATGAGGGAAGTTTACAGAGTAGCAAAATATAAACATGAAAATGTTACTCTGTTAATAAAATAATAAATACTTTGATAAAATTTCTTAGCATAAAATATAGACAGCTAAGACAATAAATTATTAGTGTACCAGCATATAACAGGCCATTCATCCATCTTATCAGAACCAAAAACCCATTACTGTAATATCACCAAATAAACAACAGACACTCAGATTAGAATCAATCATATCAAGAAAATAGAACAGTAATACAATATAATCCGGCTTATGATTGTAAAACGACGTTTGACAAGTTTTACCGAAAATGTTTCTTTTGAACGAAAATTCGTAATTTATTTTAAGGAGAAATAACGACTATTTCTATCCTTAGGGACGAAATATAAAAGTATGAATTGTGAAAAGTAATGATGAACAGAAAAAAAGTGTATTATATTCACAATTCATCCTTTCATATTTCATCCCTAAGGATAGAAATAGTCGTTATTTCTTCTTAGAATAAATTACGATTTTTCGTTCAAAAGAAACACATTCGGGATAATTTTCATATATCGTTCTACCATTACTGTAATATCACCAAATAAACAACAGAGACTCATAAAAGAATCTATCATATCATGAAAATAAAACAGTATCAACAGAAGACTTCCAGATATTAACAATATACCTTTACCTGAGCCCACCATAAAGCCTCAAAATATAGAAAACCTTCTGAAGATCTACAGTCAAAACCAAAAAGAATATTCATGACAGTAACAATGATTTATTCAGACACCATTCATCCATAGTCATATCCTAGTTGTCTATATTTTATGGTTTATTTAATGTTATAAAATATGTTTGCCCCGCTACACACATTTGTATATATTAATTAAAAGACATATTTTGGATCTAAAATAAAACAAACATTTTATTTAATATAAAATGCCAATATTTCAATAGGCTGTACGCCTAACTTCATCAGGGCGTTTCTTGTTTTTAAACTGCTTTGGATGATCACGCGACGATATATAAAATATTTACAACTCTGGGGCTAAAATTTAAAATATATACACACAAATATCAATAAGAATAGACTATATATACATTATTCCTAATAAGTATAATAAAAGAATTTTAAATCGATTTGAACTGTAAATATAACGGAGGGATGTCAATTTTTCTATTAATACTGTTGGTATCTTTCATTGAGGTCCAACTTTCAAAAAAGAGTCTTGAGTGTTTATCCTGAATGTTGTTGTATATAATATCTGTATTTTCAAAATTTGGTATATGGTCCTGTTTGAGTACGTGATCTACTAAAAGTGATACTAAAATAGATCCAAAATATGTCTTTTGATTAATAATTTCATATGGATTGTTCAATATTCAAGAAATTTGTATATATTGTATATAAATTGATATATGAAGATTTAATTTTCTTTCTTTTTTGAATAAAATTATGTAAAATAGTACCTGATTATAACTCGTGTCCAATTGGCGAGATATTTATTATGTCGTTTTTCTCCTGTAGAAGATCTTTAATGCCTGAAAGCTAGAGATCTCTGGAAGGATTAAATTTTTAAAAAATAAAATTATCCCTGAAATCCAGAAGATTATGGATAGCTCTAATTTTATGGTAAAATATTTAATTTTTTTTTTAAACACACTGAATACAATTTAACAAACATATTTCCTAATTCAAAATTAGGTAGAGATGACGACCTATATCTCAAATTAAAATGGGAAATCAATCCAAGGACGAAGAAAGTGAACTTGGTGGAGCCGTCAACCTTGAGCCCCGCCTAGCTGGATCTGGTATGGTACTGTTGGCTGATGTAACCATCCCGTCTATATAACCTGGAACATGGTGGGTTCCTTAGACACAGCTTCTAGACACAAGGTGGGTCAACGTCTAGGATATCTCTCTAACTCTTGGTATATAACGTGGAACATGGTGGGTTCCTTAGACACAGCTTCTAGACACAAGGTAGGGTCAACGTCTAGGACATCTCTCTAACTCTTGGTATATAACCTGAAACATGGTGGGTTCCTTAGACACAGCTTCTACACACAAGGTGGGTCAACGTCTAGGACAACTCTCTAGCTCTTGGTATATAACGTGGAACATGGTGGGTTCCTTAGACACAGCTTCTAGACACAAAGTGGGTCAACGTCTAGGACAACTCTCTAACTCTTGGTATATAACCTGGAACATGGTTGGTTCCTTAGACACAGCTTCTAGACACAAGGTGGGTCAACGTCTAGGACAACTCTCTAACTCTTGGTATATAACCTGAAACATGGTGGGTTCCTTAGACACAGCTTCTAGACACAAGGTGGGTCAACGTCTAGGACATCTCTCTAACTCTTGGTATATAACCTGGAACATGGTGGGTTCCTTAGACATAGCTTCTAGACACAAGGTGGGTCAACGTCTAGGACAACTCTCTAACTCTTGGTATATAACCTGGAACATGGTGGGTTCCTTAGACATAGCTTCTAGACATAAGGTGGGTCAACTTCTAGGACATCTATCTAACTCTTGGTATATAACCTGGAACATGGTGGGTTCCTTAGACATAGCTTCTAGACACAAGGTGGGTCAACGTCTAGGACAACTCTCTAACTCTTGGTATATAACCTGGAACATGGTGGGTTCCTTAGACATAGCTTCTAGACACAAGGTGGGTCAACGTCTAGGACATCTCTCTAACTCTTGGTATATAACCTGGAACATGGTGGGTTCCTTAGACACAGCTTCTAGACATAAGGTGGGTCAACTTCTAGGACATCTATCTAACTCTTGGTATATAACCTGGAACATGGTGGGTTCCTTAGACATAGCTTCTAGACACAAGGTGGGTCAACGTCTAGGACAACTCTCTAACTCTTGGTATATAACCTGGAACATGGTGGGTTCCTTAGACATAGCTTCTAGACACAAGGTGGGTCAACGTCTAGGACATCTCTCTAACTCTTGGTATATAACCTGGAACATGGTGGGTTCCTTAGACATAGCTTCTAGACACAAGGTGGGTCAACGTCTATAACCAAACCGCTGAAAGGGTTTACCACTGATTAGCCAAGTCTTACCTGGGTATTTTATCATCATTCTAGGAACTGTAGTGAATTGCTTTATTGATAAGAAGTATCAATAAAAATGGAATATTTATAAATCATTGTATTTTACAATTATTTATTATATTCTATTGGATACTATCTTGGATATGTTTATAATTTTATTGTTTGTGTTTTCCAGATGCAGCTCGCCGCCCTTATCCTCCTCGGCCTGGCCACCGGGTCTCTTGCCGTCGGCCTCGGCCTCGGTGTCACCAGGGATGCCTCTGTCACCGTCAACCTGGACAACCAGAAGGCTCCTCTCTGGGGACCTGTTGGTCTGGGAGGCTACGGCGGTATCGGTCTGGGCGGTATTGGACTTGGCGGCATCGGAGGAATCGGCCTGAAGGGAGTCGGCATCGGTGCTCCTCTTGTCGGCGGAGTTGTCTCTGGTCCCATCGGTGGCATTGGCCTGGGTGGCGTTGGTCTTGGTGGCATTGGAGGAATTGGTCTTGGCGGTATCGGCCTGAAGGGAGTCGGCATCGGCCGTGTGGCTTCCGCTCCTCTTGTCGGCGGAGTTGTGTCTGGACCCATCGGCGGCATCGGACTTGGAGGAGTCGGCCTCGGTCTTGGAGGAATCGGCCTCGGCAAGGGCATCGGTCTTGGACTCGGAGGCATCGGACCTGTGGGCCTGGGACTTGGTGGCATCCACTAAGTCTTATCATCATCTCCAGTGTTCAAACATCTTCAACCTATTCTTTACCGTGTACAAGATATGCAATAAAAATCTATATATTAAATTGAACGTTTATTCAACTGAGATAATCACTGTTTGGCTATTTAAAAGAGCAATTATATATTGTCATTTTTAGGTCAATGTGTATAGAGAGAGATTAAATATAAATCACAATAATGATTTCCTAATATATGTACACTCATGTTCAAAAAAGCAGCTTTCCCTTTTACAAAATGCATCAACCAAATGTGTCAATTCGTGTAATAAAATATGTGCTTCAGCTACATATAAAAATATTTAATATAGATAATAATTTCTTCAAATAAAAGACACTTCGGCCAGTAAATATTTTTATTGTCTTGACGTTTCGTCGAAAATCTTTGGTTCCCTCCTGACGAGAACAAAAGATTTTCGTCGAAACGTCGAGGTAATAAAAAGATTTACTGGCCGAAGTGTCTTTTATTTGAAGAAATATGAATGCCGGCCAGGCAGCCTCTATCTTTACGATAGATAATAATATATCACAAGGAGGAAAATTTATTAATGTTTACAGATCACACAAAACTGGGGCAGTTAATATTTAGTTCATTCTCTCTCACATACATATATCAATTGTATAGACTGTACCGATACTGGTTTAAAGCTTCTTTGGAGATTTATAACATTCAATATAATGGTTGTCCCTTATAACTACTGCCTATGGTGGAACCGCAGTAAAAACGCTCACAGTAGATAGAAAGGATCCACTACTCTGTAGACGAGTCCAGTCTCACCTTGGACGTTTGACAAATACAAGTGGCGGACAAGCCTGAGAGTGATGCATTATCAGTGTCTACTGAAGCGTCTACTGAAAAATCAATCCACAATTGGACATCCATATGGACAAGGCACCTCAGTTGCTGGTATTGTGATCAGGATGTATGGACCGATCTGATCTTCTCCATGAAGGCCAGGATGGTGGTGATGTCTTCTTCTTGGAGCAGATCAGATCGGTCCATGCACCCTGATCACACTACCGAAAACTGAGGTGCCTTCTCCGTATGGATGTCCTTTTCTGGATTGATGTCTGCCATATAGAGGGCTGCAAGGATGGCCGGGTAACTGTATATAGGGTACGGAGTGAGTTGGGTGTTGTGACAATTATTTCAATTTCTGTAGGATCTAGTCTTGTCTGGGTTTATCTTCATTCATTTAAAATGTCCTGTTCTGTTTCTTGAAATTGTTTCCATGGAGCAACAGACAGGATGGAGATGTAATCATGATCAATGACACGAAAGAACGCCGAGATTTGACCTTTTCGAGAAGTTACAAAAATGAAGTGTTGTTTTGATAACCGACCCCATATTCTACAAAGATTCCAGCTACATGTCTGCTATGGACATTGGAACGTCATCTCTTAGTGTTGCCTTTCAATCAACAGCGAGTCTGGAGAAAAGATTTGTAGAGCAGTTGTGATAAAGTCGATTCGAGTCAACCCAGTTTCTAAGTGTGGGTCAAAGATGTCATTTAGTATTATAAGGAGGAAAAATCAATCCTCCAGGAATAGTTTTTTTTTTATTATTATTATTCACAAATATCACTAGCTTTCGGGCATGGAGGCCATTCTACAGGGCTTCAGAAGGGTTCCATGCCCGAAAGCTAGATAGATTTTTGAAGAAATTTTTTTAAAAGAAACCTATCCCTGAAGGCTTGATTTTTTCACCTTAATATTGATACACGGGATTATTTAATCGAGATGTCATTAGTGTCCACGAAAGAGTTAGGACTGGTCCAAAATATTTTATGGCTTTAAAAAAATTGGGAAAACTGACGTTTGCTGGACATCTGATTCACGGATCAGCAGTAGAGAAATTACTGACAGTGTTGGAGGGAAAGCTCCGGGGGAAGAGATCGATGGGAAGGAGACGACAGGAATACACAGACGATCTAAAACAATGGACTGGACGACACACCTAAGAGTAGATGAAGAGGATGGCGGAGGAAGTATGGAGAGACCATGTGGCCCACCCCCAGTAGAGGAAGGAATTGAAGGAAGGAAGGATATATAAGTATCTAAAACAATGGACTGGACGACACACCTACGAGGAGAGGATGGCGGAGGAAGTATGTAGAGACCATGTGGCCCACCCCCAGTAGAGGAAGGAATTGAAAGAAGG
>CP092883.1:57794064-57900408 GCA_030710605.1 Cordylochernes scorpioides | reverse complement strand
CCCTACCTACATCTACAGTGTCTTGTCGAAGTGTTTGCTGTCCAGATGGAGGACCTGGATGAGCTCTGAGCTTCTTGTATTCCGAGGCCCGCTGCAGTAAGATGGAGGACCTGGACAAGCTCTGGGCTTCTTGTATTCCGAGGCCCGCTGCAGTAAGGTGTACAAAATATGGAGGACCTGGACAAGCTCTGGGCTTCTTGTATTCCGAGGCCCGCTGCAGTAAGGTCCAGATGGAGGACCTGGACAAGCTCTAGGCTTCTTGTATTCCGAGGCCCGCTGCAGTAAGGTGCACAATGTACATATGTAATTATATGTATTATAACAAATCCCTTCCTTTATATACATGGTGAAAGGTCTGAATTTATTTTTATTACCACATTGAAATTTAAATACATAGAGTTTTTTTTTTTTTTTTGCTTATCCCTAGTACACGTGGTACAGGCCATGATAATCATGGTGGGTAGTTAGCGATTGCTTTTTACTGTAAGCGCACCACATGTCTCCACATGTGAAAGCAGTTCGACTTTGCACTTACAAATGTGCCAGAGCCCCGTTTGGTTACTTGCACTCGCTGGTGGGGTTGGACTTTTGCAAGAATGGGGGGCCATTGGAGCATTTTTTTTTTAAACAGAAAAAGGTGTCCAATGCGGGGATCGAACCCGGGTCGTAGTGGTCGTAAACCAAACGGTTTAACCAGCCTTCCACCGACCCCCCAAATACATAGAGTAAATAAATTAAATATATACTCTAGATAGATTAGGTATTTCAAAGATAACAATAAAATTTTAAGAAGAAATACTAGATTAAATAAATAAATTAAATATATACTCTAGATAGATTAGGTATTTTAAAGATAACAATAAAATTTTTAAGAAGAAACACTAAATTAAAATTTCAGGGAATCGACCTGATATAGTTTATTATTTTTTATTATTAATTTAAAATTAATTTTTTTTCAAAGAATAATTTTTATTTTATTTTCCGAATTTATTCTACGAAATAAATGCCTTTTTTTTACTCTGTAAAAGAGATAAAAAAAAATTCCTTGTAGTCACGCCAGATTTGAATTTTGTCAGTTGGAAGTTAGCATAAGGACGGAAAAGAATTATCAGTATAGAGACAGGAACATGGCGAGGTCGGGCCGAGCAGGGATAAGACAAGATATTCGAGGATGGAATCCTTTGAAATCGCTGTTCGTCTTTTTTTTTTTTTTTTTTTAAAGGAGACAAAAGCAATTTTGTTTAAACTTGGTTTTCTGGTGTATCTTCAATAGTGGTCACTTTAATATCGTTCAGAGTTATTGACTGAATCCAGATATACATGGTAAAAGGTACAACTTCCTTAAGTTTTGTCTATGAGTGTATAATCCAAATTATGCACAATAATCAGAGTAGAACACACTCAAAGAGTAGACAGTCTCTCTAGAGGACATCTCAATACAACGGACAGTTTTTTTGGGGGGGTCGGTGGAAGGATGGTCTAAACCGTTTGCTTTCGGTTCAAAATCACTTTATTAGGTACCGTTCAACAAGAGCAACCTAGTTTATGATAATTGAAACAGTGAACAATATGTGAAGTTCACATATTAAACTTGGTCCAAAAAAACGAAAGAATTCTGCTAAGCCTCTACAAGTATATATTTGGGGGGGAGACAACAAAAAAAAGGAAGCCATTAAAGCGTGTGAACAGGGCGAAAACACAATGCTCACGCACATCCAACTAATTATAGAAAACAAGTACAAAATAGAAGCCCAAAACATCACAATGAAAACTCTGAAAGAAAAACAGATTGAAAATCTAAGAGAAATCATTGGCCAGAAAATAATCCACAGAACATTCTTTAAAAATGAAGACCAACCGCTATTGGACATGATAGAATCCTCACAGTGGCTCAAAACGGGAAACAACACACCACAAAATGAAGGATTCTACATGTTCATACAAGATAGAAACGTGTTCCCGAAGGATAAGAACCTGAAATGCCCTCACTGTGAAAAGGTACAGAGGACGGTGGACCACCTTGCTACAAACTGGGGAAGATTGCTTCCTTACGACTACACTGAGAGGCATAATGAAGTGGTGAGATGCGTCCACTTCAACTTGGCAAGAAAATATAATTTCAGAGAATAAGAAGATAAAGCTCCACAAAATAACGACTAAGATTGAAAATTCATACGCCAAGATAATAACGGACCTGCCAATGATAAGCGATATCAATATCAGAGCTAACAAACCTGATATAATAGTATATGACAAAATAAAAAAAGACATAACAATCATAGAGATAGGCGTTACCTCCCAAGACAATATCCAAACTACGGAGCTGACAAAGAAAAGAAAATACCAGCTACTGGCGAGGGAAATGGCCCAAACTGAAAAAATGCCCGTAAAAGTAGTGCCGATAGTCTTAACATGGGATGGAATAGTAACCAAATATAACAAACAATACAGGAAGGAAATAAACATAAGAAAAAGGGACTTTGCATATATTCAATCCCTGGTGCTAAAAAAGACGATGGAAATTATCTCAACAGAAAAGAAGAATGAACCTTACGATAAGTTACAGAGAAATAAAGAAATGGAAGCCATGGATAGATTGTTGGAACGATGTAGGGAGCTGGCATGTGAAGACGAGGAAGGTGGAACACCGGACATGGAGCACAGGGATACGACGACCATAGAAGAGATCCAGGAGAACGACCTAGAGCAGATGACAGGAGACCTGACAGACAAGAATGGATCAAGGCCAGGGGACCATATTATCGAGGAGCCACTAGTAGAGGCCATAGAAAGACTGCTGGAGAGCTGCAGGACATCAGGGGACCATAACGGCAAGGGCCACAGCACTGACAAGGAGTCATGATAGCAAATGTAAATATCTTTGTTTACTTTTACTGTTGTTACTTATTGAAGTTGTAAATAAAAATATGTAAATAGACTGACCATTCGCTACTTTTTAGAGAAAAACTTGTAACCTTTTGGAAAATAAATATTATTATTATTATATATTATTATTATTATTATCCATCAACATATATAGTCACGACCGTCATGGGCCGGTTCTGTCACAGATGCGCGCGCACAGGGAGGTCACGTGCCGGCATTACGTCATAGATTATAAACACAAGGTAATGAGCCAAATAAAAAAATAGTGTGTGATAAGGCACAATTTGGATTATCTACTTATATAATTGCCTTATTCTCTCTGTGTGAAGTTCACTGTGTGAAGTTCACGGATAGATTTTGGTCAGAATGGATAAAATAAAAAAAGTGTCAAGGGATGGGAATAGAACCCACGACCTTCCGCTTACCGGGCAGATGCCATGACCACTAGGCTACCCTGGACATATTTTTCCGTTCACATTTTTTTTTTATATTTTCAAGACACACACAGTTTGGGGCGGGACGTTTCACAAGAGAGACATCCACGGCGCCAATTTATAATTGTAACGAATAGTATTTTAATTAAAACATTTTAAAAATATATACGCACTCGGGTAAAACCCGGGCGTTGCCCGGGCCATTCGTCTAGTCCCTATATATAGTCACGACCGTCATGGGCCGGCTGGCCGGCCGGCCGGTTCTGTCACGGATGCGCGCGCATCATCATTATTAACATTATCATTATCTAATGATAATAATAATATAATTATTAATATTATTATTATATTATTATTATCAACATATATAGTCACGACCGTCATGGATTCTGTCACGGATGCACGCGCATCATCATTATGATCATTATCATTATCTAATGATAATAATAATAATAATAATTATTATTATTATATTATTATTATCCATCAACATATATAGTCACGACCGTCATGGGTTCTGTCACGGATGCGCGCGCATCATCATTATGATCATTATCATTAACTAATGATAATAATAATAATAAAAAGCCAATGAAAGATAAAAAGCCAACAATGAAGAGTAAATGTAATATAAAAAGCCAACAATGAAGAATAAATGTAAGATAAAAAGCCAACAATGAAGAGTAAATCTACTTATATATTTGCCTTATTCTGTCTGTTTGTTTGTCTGAAGCTCACGGATGGGAATTTTCATAACCAACGGTGGTTCAGTGGTAGAATGCTCGCCTGCCACGCGGGCGGCCCGGGTTCGATTCCCGGCCGATGCATTTTTTTTTTTTTACAATTTTTAAAACTCATTTATATATTATACAAGAATGACATCCACGGCGCCAATTTATAATTGTAACGAATAGTATTTGAATAAAAGCATTTATTCGGGTAAAACTCGGGCGTTGCCCGGGTCATTCATATATAATAATTGTATAAACGAATGCAAGACAAAATCACCGCGAATGTTTCTTTTTTTTAAGGCAATTTCTTTTTAAGGCAATTATCGTTATTTATCGTTAATTTTTGTTTCGATTTTATTGAAAAAAAAACGATATGATGCCTTTAAAAAATGATCTTTATTACTATGCAGTTTTCTATTTAGTCAATATACCTAAGTTCATGTTGCAATTATCGATTTAGTAGGTGAAATGCAAAAAAAAAATCGACATGATGAAATCTTTATGAAAATTCAAATTTTTATTTTTATATTTTCAAGACACACACAGTTTGGGGCGGGACGTTTCACAAGAGAGACATCCACGGCGCCAATTTATAATTGTAACGAATAGTATTTGAATTAAAACGTTTTTAAAATATATACGCACTCGGGTAAAACCCGGCCTTGCCCGGGCCATTCGTCTAGTCCCTATATATAGTCACGACCGTCATGGGCGGGCGGGCGGGCCGGCCGACCGGCCGGTTCTGTCACGGATGCGCGCGCATCATCATTATGATCATTATCATTATCCAAATAATTTGGATTATAGATTAGAAGGTAATAAGACCAAATCTACTGATAAGGTACAATTTGGAATATCAACATATATAGTCACGACCGTCATGGGCCGGCCGGTTCTGTCACGGATGCGCGCGCATCATCATTAGTATAATATAAAAAGCCAACAATGAAGAATGAATGTAAGATAAAAAGCCAACAATGAAGAGTAAATATGATATAAAAAGCCAACAATGAAGAATGAATGTAAGATATAAAGCCAACAATAAAGAGTAAATGTAATATAAAAAGCCTATAATGAAGAATAAATGTAAGATAAAAAGCCAACAATGAAGAGTAAATATAATATAAAAAGCCAACAATGAAGAATAAATGTAAGATAAAAAGCCAACAATGAAGAGTAAATATAATATAAAAAGCCCAAAATGAAGAATGAATTTAAGATAAAAAGCCAACAATGAAGAGTAAATATGATATAAAAAGCCAACAATGAAGAATGAATGTAAGATAAAAAGCCAACAATAAAGAGTAAATGTAATATAAAAAGCCAACAATGAAGAATAAATGTAAGATAAAAAGCCAACAATGAAGAGTAAATATAATATAAAAAGCCAAAAATGAAGAATGAATGTAAGATAAAAAGCCAACAATGAAGAGTAAATATGATATAAAAAGCCAACAATGAAGAATGAATGAAAGATAAAAAGCCAACAATGAAGAGTAAATGTAATATAAAAAGCCAACAATGAAGAATAAATGTAAGATAAAAAGCCAACAATGAAGAGTAAATGTAATATAAAAAGCCAACAATGAAGAATAAATGTAAGATAAAAAGACAACAATGAAGAGTAAATCTACTTATATATTTGCCTTATTCTGTCTGTTTGTTTGTCTGAAGCTCACGGATGGGAATTTTCATAACCATCGGTGGTTCAGTGGTAGAATGCTCGCCTGCCACGCGTGCGGCCTGGGTTCGATTCCCGGCCGATGCATTTTTTTTTTTTTTACAATTTTTAAAACTCATTTATATCGTAATATTCTATGCGGAGAAACCTTACTCTTGGGGTTGATGATTGTTGAAGTGGTGGCGCAGTCGTGGTGGCTGAGTGATAAGGTTTACACACAGGGGAAATAAGCCAGGACACTTACGGGGTTGAAATAAAAAGGCAACTGGTCGGAGGAAAGAAAGGCTTGAGAAGGTGGAGCAGATTTGATTAGTGGCCTATTGATTCACATGGCGGTGATTGACTTAGCTGATAAGGATGAACCGGGGAGGTCTCTAGTGCAGATGTTACCTCGTTGGGAGCGAAGCGACAACTGACAATCCTTGGTTCTCGATTTAACACGAGGACCTATCTTACTTCCCATTGGTGGAAAGGTGGGACGTGGCCGTTTTCTATTAGTTGACCTTTGGGAAGGTGCTTCCTAATTGGTCTACGTTACTTCTTTTGTCTTAAGACATGTCCTGACCTGACCAGGAAGTAATAGTTCGTTCAACTAAACTTTTATTCCTTCCGCGTTAATAAAACGGGGTATAACTTTTCCTAATGATTGTGCTGACTTCTAAGCCTCTTTTCTAGGCTTGGTTCTAGGCCTTTCTATCCTCCAGTTGTTACCTTTGTTCTTTTTATTGAAACAAATCATACATTTCATACATATATAGGATTAGTTGGCATCTAATTATACAAATTATGACAGATGCGCCCCCTACATGTGAAGAATTTATGAAGGGGTTTTAGTCTGAATAAGTTCTGTACATCAAAGAAAATAATTTTGAGCGAAAATTAATTGGTTATAGGGAGGTTATATACAACATTGATAAGGATATAAGAGATAAAATAAAAAATGTAGTGTTGATGCTATATAGTTGGTTGTTAGTTAATAGAAATCAAAATTTTATAAAGGTGCATCACATGTTGAGTACTATGGTACATAGTAAAAAAAAAAAAAAATGAAAAAAATGCTTTGTTGCATTGGTGAAAAGGAAAAAATGCCTAATTTACTTTTTGCTCGAGTTTGGGAAAGGAAAACGAGGAAATTTCATGAGGTAATTTTAGAAATCAAACATAAAATAAAGGGAAAAATAGTTGATTGAAATCAAAGTGAAGGGCGTGGGTGAAAAAGAAAAATGCCTTGTTGCGTGGGAAAAAAAAGAAAGAAAATGCTTTGTTGCATTGGTGAAAAAGAAAAAATGCCTAATTACTTTTTGCTCGAGTTTGGGAAAGGAAAACGAGGAAATTTCATGAGGTAATTTTAAAATCAAAATAAAAATAAAAATAGTTGACTGAAATCAAAGTGAAGGCGTGGTTGAGAAAGAAAAAAAATGAAAAAAGGTTTTTCAAAATAAAGGATGACTTAATGTCTTAAGTTTAGCCGAAAACCAATGTGTTTTCGTTGATAAATGGCACTACGATAAAATAAGCTAAGTGGTAACTAACATGGTAATTAATGGTTAAAATAAGTGATATTAATTGAATAATTTGCTAAATTGGTTAAATATTTTAATTTTAATTTTAAAAAATAGTGAAATTGGTTAATATATAAACAAAAACAAAATAGATATTGGTTTGAACCCGTTGTGTATCTACATGCCCTGATTTATATGTCTTAATTGCTTAATTATGCCCTATAAATTTTTTGTCTCTTCTGTAGCGACACTTAGGCGGAAACGTGATCCTAATCCTCAAGTGCGAATTTATGCTATGTGTACAGGAGACATGGAAATCTATATAACCTTTATGTGTATTTTTTTGTCTTGTGTTATTGTTTTTTTGAGATCTCAAAAGCCGCGTGTCGTATTTTAATTTGTCTCGAGCCTTACTGCGTTCTAGGGGTTTTTATGCGATCCCCTAGGGCACTTAAGATGTGCTCGCCCAATATCCACTTTATATATTGGGTATCGGTACCTATAATAATACCTTGAATACAGGATTCGAGGAGAATCTCGATCCTTCTAAAAGGTCGTTTAATCCCTTTTGGGAGAATACGTAAGTTTGAAACTAACTAGCAAAGCGGTAGTGTGCGTGAATTTTGTTCATATTTGACTTGAGATCTACGTGTAGGTGGAATATGTAACGTTTTTTGGAAGTCTGTAAAATTTAATGAAAACTAATTATAATAGGATGTGAACTCATTTAGATGTCTTGGTACGTCGTGTATTAGTGGAATTGTCTTTGTAAAAGTCGATATGTAGGCTCGAACTGGAAACCAAGATTGGTGACCTAATTTTATGTGCTGGCCAAAAGAGGCGCGGTAATTGGAGATCCGGAAACGGGACTCTCACCCTCTATTTGCATTAGCTGGCTGCTCGAATTTTATGGCCTCGCGGAGCTACGTTTCCTGTCTCCTAATTGATTTGGTGTACGACTTGCATCTTTTATGTCTCTACTCATTTTACTGGAGTGGGATTTTTTCTTTCTTTCGGCACTGGTTTGTTACTTTTCAGTTACTTCTATCTCCTCGGAATTTATTTAGATTTTCGGCAAAAATGTTTCCAAAAATTGTAAGAGGTTTTACAAATGCTTGTCCTAAATGAAAAACTGCCTCTTGCAGCTCGAAAATTCTATGAGGGGGCATGATATAGATTAACAAATAACTAAGAAATAAAACTGGGATATATTTGTAGGGTAGGACTAGCAAACAAAGGATGAAAATCAGATGAAAGATAGGGTATTGATACATGTTCTTCCATGTTGTTGTAAATGGTGACTCTGAAATATTTGTTCGAACCTTATTCATTGTTGCCGTTCAATTTCGCACTGTTTGTTGTCGTTGGGGAGTGGCGTGTATCTTTTTTGGGACAGAATGATAGGATTTAAATGATTGTCAGGTTCGCAGTTCTCCTGTTTGATCGTCAATGGTTTTTATTAGAGATATGTCGGCGGTAATTGGTTTAAGTGGAGATGTGTAATCGTTTCTCTGACGTGGGTGATGTAATTTCGGCATTGTTTGTATTGTGTGTACGCTATGTTTTGTGTACGAATTTTGTTTTGTCTTGTGGGTTTGTGTCGGTGTTTTTACGTGGGGGTTGGTTGGATTCATCGATACTTCTAGTGAATCGGCAGGTGGGACAGGTTTTTACCTGTTTTTGTATTTTCGTGTGTTATGTTCTGCCAATAACATTGTGAAGAGATGAGTTGGTGTAGTTTCGGCATTATTTGTATTTTGAAAATCCGGATATTGTATCTATTGATTAAATCGAGTGGTTGTTGTGACTTTAGTAAAAATGCTATTCAGTGATATTAGAGTGGAATTGAGTGAAAGTGAGGCTTTCGACGTGGACACGTTTTGAGGTGAGAAGTGTCACAGGCGTGGTGAAGGCGTCTTTGGCCTGAAGTGAAAAGTTTTGTGGTGTGACCTGTGACACGAATCGAAAAAAAAAATGTAAATGAGAAGGTGTCACGTGAAGCCTTTGTTTGTACAAAATTTAACCTGTTCTCACTATGGCAACAAATTTATTAAAGTCACGGGTGCTGGTTGTATGAACATATATCGAAAATTCTTATATTGTTAGTGCATATGGCACGTTTTAATGTGAAAATTTTTAGTGTTTTGGGTAGACGAGATGATTGTATCATTATTATTGGTTGTGCATGCGCCTACTGGTTGTTGTTGTCTTTTGGCGCGAGTGTCGCGCGTGTTGTGCGTGTTTGTTGCGCTGGTGGCGTGGGTTACCGTTGTGTGATGGAACGCAGGAACAAAATTCTAACAGAAAAACATTCATTCGAGCAGAAAACAAAAGCCAGATCATCTTTCTATAAAAATATCGCTTCTCAGACACAAAGTTTGCAGCGGGACGTTTCACAAGTGTGACATCCAGGCGCCAATTTATAATTGTAACGAATAGTATTTGAATAAAAACATTTAATCGGGTAAAACCCGGGCGTTGCCCGGGTCATCCGTCATTAATATATAGTCACAACCGTCTTTCCTCTATTCCTCATCGCTGTCACGGATGCGCGCGCATCATCATTATGATCATTATCTTCTATAGAAGCTTCTATCTTTATAATTGTGTATATTTACAAAAAGTCAATTCGCTCGCGCCTCTAGCGGTGAAAATGAGGGGTAATACCAGCTGACCTAATGTACATGTAAAGTTTGGAGCGGGACGTTTCACAAGAGTGACATCCACGGCTCCAATTTATAATTGTAACAAATAGTATTTGAATAAAAACATTCAATCGGTGTGAAACACGGGCGTTGCCCGGGTCATTCGTCTAGTCAACATATATAGTCACGACCGTCTTTCCACTGTCAATCATGTCACGGATGCGCGCGCATCATCATTATGATCATTATCATTATCCAAATAATTTGGATTATAGATTAGAAGGTAATAAGACCAAATCTACTGATAAGGTACAATTTGGAATATCAACATATATAGTCACGACCGTCATGGGCCGGCCGGTTCTGTCACGGATGCGCGCGCATCATCATTATGATCATTATCATTATCTAATGATAATAATAATTAGTATTATTATTATTATTATTATTATATTATTAATATATCCCTATATATAGTCACGACCGTCATGGGCCGGTTCTGTCACGGATGCGCGCGCATCATCATTATGATCATTATCATTATCTAATGATAATAATCATAATAATAATAATAATTATTATTATTATTATATTATCAACATATATAAGTCACGACCGTCTTTCCACTGTCAATCATGTCACGGATGCGCGCGCATTATCATTAAGATCATTATATCATTATCTAATGATAATAATAATAATTATTATTATTAATAATCAACATATATAGTCACGACCGTCTTTCCACCGTCAATCATGTCATGGATGCGCGCGCATCATCATTATGATCATTATATCATTATCTAATGATAATAATAATAATTATTATAATTATATTATTATTATTATTAATCAACATATATAGTCACGACCGTCTTTCCACCGTCATTCATGTCACGGATGCGCGCGCATCATCATTAAGATCATTATATCATTATCTAATGATAATAATAATAATTATTATTATTATATTATTATTATTAATAATCAACATATATAGTCACGACCGTCTTTCCACCGTCAATCATGTCACGGATGCGCGCGCATCATCATTATGATCATTATATCATTATCTAATGATAATAATAATTATTATTATTATATTATTATTATTATTATTAATCAACATATATAGTCACGACCATCATGGGCGGGCGGGCGGGCCGGCCAGCCGGCCGGTTCTGTAAGGGATGCACGCGCATCATCATTATGATCATTATCATTATCCAAATAATTGGATTATAGATTAGAAGGTAATAAGACCAAAATCTACTGATAAGGTACAATTTGGAATATAGATTAGAAGCAGAAGGTAATAAGACCAAATCTAATGATAAGGTACAATTTGGATTATCAACATATATAGTCACGACCGTCTTTCCTCAATTCCTCAATTCCTCATCGCTGTCACGGATGCGCGCGGCATCATCATTAGTATAATATAAAAAGCCAACAATGAGAATGAATGTAAGATAAAAATCCAACAATGAAGAGTAAATATGATATAAAAAGCCAACAATGAAGATTGAATGTAAGATAAAAAGCCAACAATGAAGAGTGAATGTAATATAAAAAGCCAAACAATGAAGAATAAATGTAAGATAAAAAGCCAACAATGAAGAATGAATGTAAGATAAAAAGCCAACAATAAAGAGTAAATGTAATATAAAAAGCCAACAATGAAGAATAAATGTAAGATAAAAAGCCAACAATGAAGAGTAAATATAATATAAAAAGCCAACAATGAAGAATAAATGTAAGATAAAAAGCCAACAATGAAGAGTAAATATAATATAAAAAGCCAACAATGAAGGATGAATGTAAGATAAAAAGCCAACAATGAAGAGTAAATATGATATAAAAAGCCAACAATGAAGAATGAATGTAAGATAAAAAGCCAACAATGAAGAGTAAATGTAATATAAAAAGCCACCAATGAAGAATAAATGTAAGATAAAAAGCCAACAATGAAGAGTAAATATAATATAAAAAGCCAACAATGAAGAGTGAATGTAAGATAAAAAGCCAACAATAAAGAATAAATGTAATATAAAAAGCCAACAGAGTTAATCTATATATATAAAAATGAATGTATGTGTGTTTGTTTGTCCTTTATGCCTGACCAAACCACTCATTGGAACGCCATGAAACTTTGGGAAGTTATTTAGTATAGTACTGGGAAGGTTTCTAGCAATAAAATTTTTGAAATAACTTTTCGCTTTAAAATAATCAAGATAAATATTCTAATTTATCTGTTATAATTCAACAATCTGCTCTAAATATTATCATGATGATACGATGATTTTGTAATGTAGAAAATTAGGAAAGACAAAATTCAGGATGACTCGGCAATTTATTTGAGACAAGAATAATGATACAATTCCAAGGCAAGATACTATTCCTTTAACTTCCAATTACCGAGGGAACCAATTAATATTGATTTTATTCAACTTATCGAGTATTTTTCAGGGACCGGGAAAAAATGTTCACTTTATCGAGAGATTCGTTAGACAAACCTTTACTTGGGTAAAACCCGGGCGAAACCGGGTACGTCCGCTAGTGTAAGATAAAAAGCCAACAATGAATAGTAAATGTAATATAAAAAGCCAACAATGAAGAATGAATGTAAGATAAAAAGCCAACAATGAAGAGTAAATATAATATAAAAAGCCAACAATGAAGAGTGAATGTAAGATAAAAAGCCAACAATGAAGAGTAAATATAATAAAAAAAAGCCAACAATGAAGAGTAAATCTCTATATATATAAAAATGAATGTTTGTATGTTTGTCTGTTTGTATGTTTGTTTGTATGTCCGGTATACAAATTCGCAGTAGTTCACTAATTCAAACCAAAATGTCCATACATAGGTAAAAAAAATACGGGGAAGACGATAGGCGCTATTTTAAAAAATATATAAATCAATTATTAAAACTATATATTTTTAGTCAGAAAATGATGATGACGATATTGCTGTATCATGTTTGATTATCAGATACAAAATTATATCGGGAAATATTCCAAAAAGCAGAGACCACGGGTGAAACCAGTTCATTATTTTGTACGCAGGAACAAAATTCTAACAGAAAAACATTCATTCGAGAAGAAAACAAAAGCCAGATCATCTTTCTATAAAAATATCGCTTCTCAGACACAAAGTTTGCAGCGGGACGTTTCACAAGTGTGACATCCACGCCGCCAATTTATAATTGTAACGAATAGTATTTGAATAAAAACATTCATTTGAACAACAAACATTTGAATAAAAACACGGGCGTTGCCCGGGTCATTCGTCTAGTCAACATATATAGTCACGACCGCGCGCATCCGTGACAGAACCGGCCGGCCGGCCCATGACGGTCGTGACTATATATGTTGATGGATAATAATAATAATATAATAATAATAATAATTATTATTATTATTATATTATTATTATCCATCCATATATATATAGTCACGACCGTCATGGGCCGGTTCTGTCACAGATGCGCGCGTACAGGGAGGTCACGTGCTCGCCGGCAGCCAACGGGCGCGGGCCGCCGGCATTACGTCATAGATTATAAACACAAGGTAATAAGGCCAAATAAAAAAATAATGTGTGATAAGGCACAATTTGGATTATCTACTTATATAATTGCCTTATTCTCTCTGTGTGAAGTTCACTGTGTGAAGTTCACGGATAGATTTTGGTCAGAATGGATAAAATAAAAAAAGTGTCAAGGGATGGGAATCGAACCCACGACCTTCCGCTTACCGGGCAGATGCCATGACCACTAGGCTACCCTGGACATATTTTTCCGTTCACATTTTTATTTTATATTTTCAAGACACACACAGTTTGGGGCGGGACGTTTCACAAGAGAGACATCCACGGCGCCAATTTATAATTGTAACAAATAGTATTTTAATTAAAACATTTTAAAAATATATATAAATACATTTTAAAAATTTAAAAGCATCAATAGAGCAATAGACCTTCCTGAGATATATGATAATTTAATACTGGAACCTCCTATCTGAAAGATTTAGTTTTCATAACCTACTTATACCTTTGCACATCAATAGCAGTTTTTAGTTTATTTTTATTTTTATTTTGTTTTTGTTTTATAGTCGTTGTTCACGCTTAGTCTCTGTAATAGCCTTGTATTATATGTATTATATGTTGATTGCATGCTTTGCCTAACTTCTATGAATGATCCTTCGTTATTATGTTAATTCTCTGGCACAAAAAATTTTACATAATTGTCTCAATTTCTTACCTTTTTTGTATATATATATATATATATATATATATATATATAGATGATTGCCATAGTGATTTTGTCTCGTTTTACACCTGTCGATGGGCGGTTATGCCCGAAAGCTTGTGATTTGATTATATTAAAGATACTCTTCCCTCATCAAGTTGTTCTTTTAGTAAAAAATATATACGCACTCGGGTAAAACCCGGGCGTTGCCCAGGCCATTCGTCTAGTCAACATATATAGTCACGACCGTCATGGGCCGGCCGGCCGGTTCTGTCACGGATGCGCGCGCATCATCATTATGATCATTATCATTATCTAATGATAATAATAATAATAATAATTATTATTATTATTATTATATTATTATTATTATCCATCAACATATATAGTCACGACCGTCATGGGCCGGCCGGCCGGTTCTGTCACGGATGCGCGCGCATCATCATTATTGATCATTATCATTATCTAATGATAATAATAATAATAATAATAATTATTATTATTATTATTATATTATTATTATTATCATCCATCAACATATATAGTCACGACCGTCATGGGCCGGCCGGTTCTGTCACGGATGCGCGCGCACAGGGAGGTCACGTGCTCGCCGGCAGCCAACGGGCGCGCGCCGCCGGCATTACGTCATAGATTATAAACCCAAGGTAATAAGGCCAAATAAAAAAATAGTGTGTGATAAGGCACAATTTGGATTATCTACTTATATAATTGCCTTATTCTGTCTGTGTGAAGTTCACTGTGTGAAGTTCACGGATAGCGGTGAAAATGAGGGGTAATACCAGCTGACCTAATGTACATGTAAAGTATGGAGCGGGACGTTTCACAAGAGTGACATCCAAGGCTCCAATTTATAATTGTAACAAATAGTATTGGAATAAAAACATTCAATCGGTTAAAACACGGGCGTTGCCCGGGTCATTCGTCTAGTATATATATATATATGAGCAGTTATATATTTTGAAGCAGATAAATATAAACCCTACCTAAACAAATGACAGCAATTTTTATTAAAATCTTTGGATCATACATTGCATACATATTGTGTGGGATTACATCCAGTTATGTACAAATTATGACATAAACATATTATATGGAACAAACATATAGTAAAATATACTACGCCTGTGGTGCAGTGGACATTGTTGGGAGGTACAGTAAACTCTCTACACGATTGTATCAAGTCTTGTTCTGGTAGACTTGATGCTGTAACCAGGAGGGACACTCCCTCTTTAAAAATCCTGAGTTCAACTGACCCAGTTGATGGACCTCAGCAATGGTTCCACTCCAGGGATACGGAGGAGCTGCGTCCTGTGCTCATGTTAGAGTCAGAAACAAAGGCTTCCATGTTTGGAATGGCCTCAAATCACAGGCAAAGTCAGACTTTCACCAAAGTGTGCCTGGATCATGGTGCCATGATCAACGAAAGCTGCACCCCTATACCCCATTCCATGAGATCATGGAATTTGTGTAATCTTTACACAAGGGGATAAGAAACAACAACAACAACAACAAAATATACTACTCTGATCAAAAAGTTTCGACACTTTGCTCATAAAATCCTGAAAACTCAATATATTTTCTCCCGGTTTGTGGCAAACGCAAGCGTCGCCCTTGGCTTGGAAACCTGCCAATTTTCAAAAATCACGCGCCACAACAGCGCGAGCAGCGGCTGTTCGAAGTGAAGCCATTTTGCCCGTGCTTCGATTTCGTTAGTCACCAAAATGGAGGATCAACTAATTTGCATCATGTTCTGTGTGAAAAACGGATTCAAGGGTGCCGGAATTTTTTGGATGTTGCAAACAGCCTACGGGGATGCCGTCATGATCCGAAGACGAGTTTTCGAGTGGTACAAGCGGTTCAAGGAGGGTCGGGAAGAGACCACCGACAACGAGCGTTCCGGAATCCGTCCACATCAACCACGGCTGAAAAAGTGGACAAGGTGTTGGAACTGGTGCGTGAAGACCGACGAATAACTGTCAGGGAGGTCGCCGAAGAAGCAGGGATATCATTCGGGTCGACTCAATCGATAATGAAGGACATTTTGGGAGTGAGAAGACTCAACGCCGTTCTCGTTCCCAAAGATTTGACTTTTGATCAAAAGAACGCCCGGAAAGAAACTGCCAGTCTCAATCTCGAAGCGACAACCGAAGACCCCGAATTGCTGAAGAGGTTCATTACTGGAGACGAAACATTTACGGATTTACGGCTTTGATTTGGAAACTACCCAACAGGCATCGGAGTGGCGCTTCAAAAATGAGCCGAGACCAAAAAAAGCGAGGAAGGGCTCCCAGCAAAGTCAAGGTCATGTTGACGGTGTTCTTCGACTACCAGGGCATCGTTCCCCATGAATTTCAACAACAAGGCTCTACAATAACTGCTGACTCCTACCTGGGAGTTTTGAGGCGATTGAGGGAAGCGATCAGGCAGAAACGGCCGGAGCTGTGGAGGAGCAAGTCGTGGATCCTCCACCACGATAACGCGCCGGCGCACACAGCCCTCAAAATCTCCAAGTTCCTGCAGGACTACTCAACCTCTGTGTTCCTCCAGCCCCCCTACAGTCCCGATTTGGCCCCCTGCGACTTCTTTCTCTTTGGAAAGCTCAATAAAAGTTAAAGGGTCGGGAACTTCAGAGCATAGAAGAGATCAAAGTGGAATCGAAGAAGGCCATGAAGGCGATCCCGAAAACAGACTACCAGAGGTGTTTTGCCGACTGGAAAAAAAAAGATAGCTCTAGTGCATCGCGGCCAACGGGGACTACTTTGAAGGGGACAATTTGAATTTGGTAGAATAATAAAGTTTTTTTTTTTTTAACTTATGAGCAAAGTGTCGAAACTTTTTGATCAGAGTAGCATGTAGCAAGTTATTTAGAAAAAAAAAAACTTTTTTTTTCAATAAATATACTTTTTTCAACTTCAATAAAATTTATACTTACTCTAAATATAAGAAGGAAAAAATATAGAATAATGTTCTAAATCTCAATTTGTCTTAAAATAGGAATATTTCTTATGAGAATCAAATAGTAAACCTTATCTTAAAAAATGTAGTTCGATATATTTACACTAATTAAAATTAAACAAAGCAAAAATCGCATCGTCACAAAAATATATGAATACGCTGTTAAATAAATAATATTTCCAATTAATTTAATTCGAAAAAAATATTACTAAATAACTAAATAAAATCTTACCTTCTAAAAAGAAAAAAAATATATTCGAAATGCAATTTTTGCACTTTTAGCCTAAATGCTAACCAAAACCTCAGCTACCTACGTGTGAAATTTCACAATACAGTTTTAATTAACCCAGGTTCCGGGGGCGTATAAATTTGATTAATTTCGATATATATTATCTCCAAAGAGTTTAAATATATATATATGCGATATCTTGGGACCTCTGGGACCAGTGTTACCTGATGCTAGAAGAACCTCGATGTCAACTCTACCGTGCAGTCGTGGTGGAAGGCGACACAGCTGGGCCAAAGGTGAAATAAACAAACAGAGATTCCACTAAGATGCGTCTGAATGTCAAGAAGGAATGGGACGAGGAGATTTCTGGCAGGAAAGGGTTTACCTTTTATCAGAGCGTCCGGCGGACTGGGGCTGAAACAAAGACTAACTATGGACTGCCTAACTGAGGATCGGGGCCTCCTTTTATAGCTTAGCTGGGTCCGAACAGGTCACTGCCCTTTTCTGACGTAAACAGGGGAGAAGGTATATTATCCAGGAGGGCCACGACCTCGTAAAAGTTGGACTGGGTTTGCTAGGCCTGCTTTCCTATTCTCACCTAAGCCTGATTAGCTTTAACCTTAATTTTCTCCTGTTATTCTCCATTCCTTATATCTGTACAGTTGCTATACTTTATTAGATTCTTACGCGGTACAGATTGATGTTACTTGAGGCTTTCTAATTGCAGTAAATAACAAAGTTATATACAGTCACGTGGTGGAACATGTGGTAGTAGATATCTGGACTATTTACAAAAATTCCATGGTCTTAAATCATCACATATATATATAATCTTACCTTTTAAAAACATTCATCGTGTAAACAAACTAACATTCACCCTGTAAACAAACAACGTGTAAAATTATTAACCAATCAAATTCATTTATCGTCGCGACCAGTGCTGCGCCCAAGCGGTAAAAGGCTAGAACAAACGCTTCTTGGTTTTACATTTAAAAAAAAAATCACATTAACCTTTTTAGTTTTTTGAATAGCCTATATGTTGAACGAAATTTTCAGCTACCTACATGCAAAATTTCATAATGATTTATTCTGTAGATTTTGCGCAACGCGATAACAAACATCGGTTTTGGATTTCATTTTTATAGATATAAGGAAGGATATTAAATACTCAACCATCGTATAAATTTTAAAATAATAATAAAAATAATAAAATTATGAAAATAAAATAAGAATTAATTAAAAAAAAAAGACGATCCAGATGGGATTCGAACCCACAATCTTTGGCTCCGGAGGCCAACGCCTTATCCGTTAGGCCACAGAACCTTGGTTCCAAACTTCTTTTAGGAAAACTAATGGAAAATAGTGGAAGTTTTAAAACCGAATATATTTTTAAATATTCTAATAATTTATAGGTAAGGACTTATATTTAGATAGATATAGCTGAGTATTTTTAATTGTGTTTATTAAGGAAAGTAACTTCTCGTTTGCTTGTATATACCTTTATACCAAGCCATTTCTTTCTTTTTTCCCCTTATTTGATACGTTATAAATAACATTGTTGATTATTTCTGTTATTTTTATTTTTATATATTTTTCTACTCGGATAATCTGTATAAGATATAAAGGTCTTAATAAAACTTTTTGTTATTGTATTTTTAATTGTTCATTAAAATAAAAATGTATATCAGACGTATAAAGTTTTCAATTTAATAAAGAAATTTCTCAAATATATACTCTTTATCTCTATTTTTTAAAATGTAAATAAACTAGAAATAAATTATTATTCATTGAAAGCGGTATATCGTTTGGAAGAAAATAAATGCTGGGCAAGCTCACAATCTTCACCAAAGATTTAGAGATATGTTATAATTTTTTTATTTCGTCTCAATTTACAGGTGTTACATTCGAGCACAGCTCGCGAGTCACCTTGTCCTGGCTATTTACACATGGCAGGTTGGTGGAGTAGAAGTGGTCCCCCCGGACCTTGCAGGAGGGCAGCTGTTGGGCGATGAGCTCTTAACTAAGTGTCAGGGCCGGGTCGTCGGAATCGGGGATTGATATCTCCTTTATTTTGTAGAATATCTTGTACGGTTGGATTATTAGAATTTTGCATTTGAAGGTATAATTTTTTAACAAAAATTTGGTACATATCTTCTAGATTGGGTTGGTTCAAGTCCTCCTTCAGTATCTTGTTTGATAGGTTGAATGGAGCTCCTATACTTGTCCGAAGGCAGATTCTCATGAATGCGTTTATCCTATTTTTGTCTGTGGTTGTAATATATTTGCACCAAACTGGGAGTGCGTATGTTACTATGGGGAGGATACAGCTTCTGTATAGAGTAAACTTTTGTTTTGTAATCAATTTGCTTCTATAGTTGAACAGGCTTGATAATGTTATTTTTTGAGATTTTCGCTTTCTTTGTGATATTTTTGACATGCATGTTGAATTTCAACTTGGAATCTAAGGTAACTCCATGATATATGTTATAATTATATAACTCCAAGTTTTATACGATCAATATTGACACAGATTAGTTAGGAAATAATTGGGGATAATTAGTGAGGTAGCATATGCATCATTTGAAGTTAAATAAAATAATAATAAATTCAAATCTAATACAAAGCGCGCGCGGCGCGCGGTGTAATGGGAAATTAGAATAAAAAAGAAAATAAATTTCAATTGCATTAGAAATTTGTACAATAAGAATGGAGTAAAATTTTGTCGAAAAATATTTTTAGAAAAATCAGAGAGCAATAAATAAATATAATAATAATAATAAATAAGCAAAATGGTTAAAATTGGAGAAAAATCATTGAAGAAACTGAATCTGAACTGAAGAATTCAGAATCATCGAAGAAACTGAATCAAACAAATATTACAGCAATGCTTATAAAATTTTAAATCGTTGAAATTATTAAATAATAAATCAGGATTGCAATTGTCGATAATTCTCACCAAGATAAACAAGATGAAAATAAGATAAATATAATGAAAAGTTTACTGAATTTTTCATTTCCAAAAGATAACAAAAGATGAGATAAAGTCTATCGCTTATCATGATTAGACATTATACAGAACCCCAGACACTTATTAACTGACTGACCGCTGACCTTAGGGAACTAAATCAACTTCCCATAACACACATGTGGTCTACACTGTTGTACATATTTTAATTATTTGTTACCACAGAGTGTGTGTAAGCTCACGGGTAAATATGCGCTAAAAAACAAGAAAAAAGAGTTCCTTTGTTTCAATATAAGTTTCCCTTTTATATTATATCTCTCTCTTGTAAATCAATAAATATAATGTTTAATTAATAATTATTGGAAACAGTTTCATTAATAATACTAAGCAAAGTCAACAATTGGTAGCAGAGCGTGGTTTATTGATATAAAGCTCAAAAACGAAAATATTTAATCTGAAGATTAAGCAAGAAGTTTATTCTGATCGGTAAACTGAAGCACTTATAAGAAGATTAAAGGTATTTATATAGATTAAGTTAAATTATATCTATATATTGCATGTTTAAAAGCTACCCAATATTTAAATAAATTTAAAATATATATTTGTTTTAAATTATATATTGGTTTGTTTATATTAGCTCAAAAGACGAAAATGGCTGAATATAATGTTTTATCCCAAACAAAAATTGAACCATTAACAGGAAATAATTATCAAATATGGGCGTTGAAAATCGGCGCAGTTCTGAGAGGAAGAAAATTATTTAAATGTGTAATTTCAGATCCAGAACCTGATATGGAAGACAAAAGTTCTTGGGAGATTTGGAGTGATAAAAATGATGAAGCTTTTGGGATAATCATCACTACGTTGACAAATGAACAAGCTGGAATGTTCATAGGAGAAACAAATGCTAAGAAAGTATGGGACTCACTGAGAAAAACATACACAGGCAATTTGGAAGATAAAATTATTGATATAGGCTTAGAATTAAAGAACATTAGAATGAAAGATAATGAAACTGTAGATGAATATATAACAAGGGCAAAAAATATTGCTGCTAGAAGTTCATCATTAGGGCATCAATTTCCCTCAAGAGAACTTTCATTTCTCATGCTCAAGTTCTACATTGCTTATCTCTATATCAAACGCCTTGCCTATTGTGGTAGAGACCCAGTTGCCAAAATGTTACACTTTCTGCTTTTAATAAGGAAATTCCTACTAAGCCGCTCCTTACATGCTCCGTTCTCGTAGGTCTAAAATAGGGAACGCGACAGTGGTAGGGGGGTTGTTGTCAAAATGTTACACTTGCAATTTTAATATAGAAATTTTTCTTTAGGCACAACATACATTCCAAGGATGGTGTTGACATTGTTGTCGAAAGTTTATGCTAGTAAAATTTAATAAGGAAATTGTATTAAGTCACTCCCTACATGCTCCGTTCTCGTAGGTCTAAAAAGGGAACCCGACAGTGGCGCCAAAACGCGGGGCACGAATTTAGTATATATTTCATCTTGAATACTTTAGAAATATATACCTAATGAAAAGCCATAATATTTAATTATTTAATTAATAAAATTGGTGAAGTAATTCACACCCTGAGTTAAGAGTCTATATCTAAAGTGACTTACAAGAATTTCGAGTTGTCTTACTTAAGGAATGCCATGTTGTCACCTTGTGATTTTCCGTTAATTTTAAGAGCTATTCATAGCATCCTTTCAGTATTCTAACCGCACCTACTGATACGATTTAAATCGTGAATTTTAACTTATGCTTTCCGTTTCGCTGGTACTTTATCGGGCAATAAAGGTTAAGTTGAGGCGATGTCTACCACAACACTCGTCGCTGTCATTTACGATTCACATTGTTTGTGACAAAGCCTTAATAATATCACTGATTTCTGATATCAAAGTAGAACGTTTATGGGGATGAGTATCTTTTATTCAGGTCTTCTCAAGCTTTCGGGCTTGTCAGCCCTTCTACAGGAGAAACATATACAATATATCGAGAAAATATAATGCCGCCTGCTGCTAAAACTATTATGATTCTATATACATATATGTATGTATATATGTATTAGGATGTTTTAGCATATTATTTGTTTACTTAAGATACACTCTTTTTAACTGGTTAAGGTATTTACATATTCTACTATTGTTTGCTATATTCTATGAATTATCTTATAAGTTAGGAATTCTATTATTTAAGTTAGTTTTATAACGGTTATTTGCTATTACATACAAGTTCATTATATTATTATTGATATTGCTAGTTGGTACTAGGATATATTGTGTTATATGCTTCGGGCAAATCTATTTTTTTATTAACGTTATTGTGTTTTCTGAATAACTGAAGGATCAATTATAAGTCTTTGATATTTACTGTTTATATTATTGTAATGTATTCTATGCTTCTCCTAGAGCGAAAGTGTGACTTGTTTCTTTACAGTGTAGGAAGAATTAGAGATCTATTGTCTTATTTAATAATGTTGCGTCTATGTTCATATATTCTATTGATGTCTCTCCTTCCTGTCTCCACCACGTACTTGGCTTAGCAGTTGTTTCACCCTATGGAATATATTGTCTTTTATGTCTGTTTGGTTAGTGAGTTTTTGTGATATTAGGATTATTTTAGATAGTTGATTTTAATGGTGGAGACTATATTAGGTGAATTACAGTAATATGTTTGGATGCCAAAGTTCCTTAGGTAGTTGACTATAGTTATAGATATTTGTGAGTATGTAGTGTAACATATCGCCCTATAGATACTTGTGGTTTTATTTATTGGGTTATTGATTGTTACACTTTTGTGGAAAGTTTTCTTTTTATTAATATAAAGGTGGTTGGGCATCCTGCTTGCTGGACATTATTTATAATGTTCTGTGTTTCAATCAATTTTGGATTCTGTTGCGAGCACCATTGATTACAATTTTTTTTCCTAAATTGTTTTATACAGTATGAGAAATGCGGTTGGGTTGCCATGGTTCAAATCTAGAACAGTAACTCGTGTCTTGCAGTAGTCTACTGAAATGACTTAGAATTTTCCTCTCATCGTAGCCCTGATATAATCTCTCTCACAGCAGAAGTGAGTCCCGATAATTTTACTGGCTACAATTTCTTAACTTTATTTTGATAGCGCTTTCTACCAAGTCATACTAGTCTGTGCATCCAGATTTAGAGCTAATATGCCTGGAGATAGTTATTCTATTTTATTTTTTTTTTATACAGCACATAGTGGATTGGGAGAGTGACAAACACACGAGCCTTAAGGCAGAATTAGGATGGGAGATCCAGTTTAGCATACCCATGAAGAGAGATTATTGATCACCATAGAAAGGACGCAATTTTATAGTTTCTTCGTAAATTTTTTTTCTTATCGAAACCAATAATAGAAAGAAACCTGGTTTTTAACATTCTAATGGCAAAATCTCAAGGGATAGGTATAGTGAACAATTTGCGCAAGTACTTTTAATCACTGTGGAAGTTTTTATCAAATCATGACATACTACCTGGGATAATCTTTAAAATATCCAAAGGAAGGGAGATGACTGGAGCTTGTGTCTGCAAGACAGATGAGATATCCCGGGGCATGCGTGGACAGCCTTAAGTAAATGACAAGGCAGCAAAAGCCAACTGTGTTAGAGACAGGATCTATCTAATAATAGGGATATAGGAGGCGAGGGAGTTTATCGAGGCTCGATTTGACACTTGTATATAATGAGGAAGTTAGCGAAGTGTGAACCTCCAGTGCGAAGTAACATCACCAGAAGGCTGTGAATAAAGATTGATGGAGTCGGGACTTCGGAACCTGTAGGCGTGAGGCGGTATCGTGATTGGTTTGGAAGGTTTGATACGCGAGAAGGGTGACCCCCTTTGACGACGTTTTCTGCCAAGTTTTGATCACTGGATGCCGATAGATCGCCAAAAAGGGTGTGTGCACCACATGGAAATTGTCATTGAAGATGTGCCAGCATGACGAGAAAGAAGATCTAGGACGAGATGACGTTTCCTAAATTTGACACACACAAGGTGCTACGCCTGGACAATAGATGGAGCAGTGAAGTCCATCTAGAAATTAGCGCTAATTCCAGAACAAAATGTGTTTAGATTGAGCTGAGGTGACCTCTCCATATCATATATACTCATGTAAATCCTTAGATGTCCACATGTATTTCCACAGTGAATTATACTTGCTGCACACCTATATCTCATGAGCCAGGAATGTAATTACCAGTCTGACAGTAATAAAGAATAATATGAATTCTCTGACCCAGTAACAAACAAAACCCATGGTATGCAACAAAGTCCAACAAAAGTAATTCCCCTACAAGATTCACAGTATTACATTATAACCCAACAGAAAACTCAGTTAAAATAGATGTCCTAAAGGGCGAAATAACTTTGTCATCTCCCAGTTCAAAATGCAACTGTTATCCCGTAGACAATGATATTATAACCGCATTTGATTTTGTATCCCCATGTGAAGAAGGATGAACCAATGGAAATGCAGCCTTTAATTATTGTACCTCATACTGTATAAATACAAAGGAAAGGCTTCTGATAACAGTCTCTAAGTAACAATGGACTCGTACACGTGTTATGAAATCAAGTAAATTGGTAGGATAGGTTCCCAGATATTCTACAATTGTGTATCCATAGTTTGTAAGTTGTAAACAATGTGCCAGAGATCTTCCAGGTCTTAGAAGCGCCATTCGAGTATGTCCCAGAGGGGAGAGGCACGACGACGGCCAATTTCCTAAAAAAGGCCTCCGTGCGGGGGTGATAAAAGACTTGCAGCTGGCCCCCGGTCAGGGGTAATTAAAATTAGAAACCGTGGGCCCCCCCCCCCTCCCCTTTATGGATGGCGACCAGACGGTGGGAAGCTGATAGAAGGAATTACGTTCTATGTTTAAAGCGTAGCTGTCGACCGCAATATCGCCTCGATAGATCTAATTTAATTTGGCCCGTCGCCACATAGCGCTAATAGATAATTTGTTTGAGACTAGATACCAATATCTGTAAATAGTACATATTTTTCACTAAGGGTTTGTGTAGGTGGATTTACCTGGATTTCAGCGATTGTGTACACTAATGTATATAAATAGGTCTTTATTTGTTATAATATTGGGCTATATTAAATAACAAATATTTATTCTCCTGATAAGAAGCAATTTCTTATTGGCCGCAATCTTTGCTTTGATGTTGGTATATGTTATTTAAGAGTTACTCAGTTTTTTTTTTTTTATTGACAACACTTTGTTCTTTTTGTTATAGGCTGTGGTTTAAAGAGTTCCAACTTTCTTTTATTTCTCTAGCTACGAGTTTGTTCTAGCGTGGTAATGAATCTTAAATTTTCAATTTTATTTTATGTTAACAATTTGTCTTAGTGTTATGTTAAACTTTAAATAGTTTACAGTTCTACCTTTTATTTTTAAAACATAACGCGTGTTCTGGTGCTGCGTGACCGTTGAAAGTAGCTTTAACACCCTGTCTCAGTGTTTATGTGTTATTTGTCTCCGCTTTGTCTTTGTGCAGAATGTCGTCTCACAACCTCGCTTTAGTATAGCACGTCGTTGAAGAGATTTTTTTATTTACAACCTTGTTTTAGATGTTGGTGTGTCATTTGTAACAACCTTGACACAACCTGTTTTAATATTAGTATATCATCTTTAAAGGGTTTCACAACCCGTTTTAAATGTCAGTTTATCATCCTTAAGGAGTCTTCACAACCTGTTTTAGTGTGTGTGTGTCGTCTCTAAAGGGTTGTCACAATCTGTTTCAGTGTTTATATGTCATTATAGAGAGTTTCGCAACCGTTTTTTTTTTTTTTTTTTTATTAGTCCATCTTTAGAAAATTTTACAACCTTGTTTTAAATGTTAGTGTGTCATTTGTAACAACCTTGACACAACCTGTTTTAATATTAGTATATCATCTTTAAAGGGTTTCACAACCCGTTTTAAATGTTAGTTTATCATCTTTAAGGAGTCTTCACAACCTCGTTTTAAATATTAGTGTGTCATTTGTAACAACCTTCACAACCTCGCTTTAGTATAGCACGTCGTTGAAGAGATTTTTTTTTTCTTCACAATCTTGTTTTAAATGATTGTGCGTCATTTGTAATACTTTGTCACAACCTCGTTTCAGTGTAACTCATCGTAGAAGAGGGTTCTCACAACCCGTCTTAATGTTAGTGTACCATCCTTAAGGAGCCTTCACAACCTGTTTTAATGATAGTTTGTCATCTTTATGATTTGTGTCACAACCTTGTTGTAATATAACACATCGTTTTTGAAGAGCTTTCACAATCCTGTCAGGATATGATTTAGGAAAACTTTAGTTTTTACTTTTGTTTTTATGCTCCAATTTCGTTCAATTGTAGAACCTTCGTCCTTTAGCAACACGATGTTTGTGTTGACTTCGTCCTTTAGGAACACGATGTTTGTGTTCACATCACTTAGATTTCTTTTATAGAACCTTCATTTTCACAACGTAATGGTTTGCGTTCACATCACTTAGATTTCTTTTATAGAACCTTCAAATTTCACAACGCAATGTTTTGCGTTCACATCACTAGGGTTTCTTTTATAAGAATTTTTTTTTTTCACAACGCGATGGTTGCGTTCATATCACACTCAGGTTTCTTTTATAGAATCTCCAATTCTCACGACGCGATAGTTGCGTTCACATCACACTAAGGTTTATTTTATAGAATCTCCTCTTTTCACAACGCAATGGTTTGCGTTCACATCAACACATACTTACCTGTATGGTTTCTATGTTATTGAATACCAGTTTCCTTTGGAAACGTGAACCCCATAATGTTTAGGAACATGATTAAGAAAGGACCCCCCCCCTTTTCTTTCTGTTTTGTGTCCCCTACTCCGCCCGCCCCTATGGGTCCTGATACTACAGTTACAACTAGGGTGAATGGCTAATACCTAGTTCCTGTAGATCCAACAACTGAGGACCATGCCTGCCGATGAAGAGAACGCCACAACTAGCCAAGCCCAGCTGCCCTCCATGCTGTACAACCTGGAGAAGTTTGAAGGGAAGGGCATAGTCCCCTTCACAAAGTTCATAAAGGACTTTGAACTTGTCTACGACCTGAAGGCCCTAGACGACGCCAGGAAGAGAATCCTGTTGGACAACCACCTCCGGGGGGCTGCGAGAGAGTTTGCTCTACAATCTCAACAGATCCGCCTCGGATATGAAGAATTGAAGGAGAGCCTAGAGGGGAGGTTCCGAAAGAGGGTCTCTACAAGGGAGATGAGAAGCCAGTTCTTCTCATGTAGACAAGGGGCCGGGGAGAAAGTACGGGACTTCGCCGCGCGGGTGAGCGACCTTGCAGCGGGAGCAGAGTCGGACGGCCTGAAGATAGGCACCTCGGAAATCGCGGAGGTTTTCATCGACGGACTCTGCCCCAGCCTGTGGGAGAAGGCTCATCTATACCAAGGCGAACCCTGGGAAACCCTAGTAAGCAAACTACAGTGGCTGGAACAGAGGGAGGAAGACTACAGGGAGGCGCAGCGCTCCAGCGCCGACAGGAACGGCCAGAGGCTGGGTGACATGGGCAACAAATTGGCCGACCTGGAGAAGAAAATGGAGGCACTTGCAATAGAGAACGCAGCCCTCAGAAGACAAAGAGGGAGTGCCAATATTACAAATAGCAGGGGAGGAAAATGGCCATCACACCCCGCAGGGAGAAGGGATTACGGAGACGACTCCCAGGATAACAGGAGGGGAGCCCCCTTCAGGAACTGGCAGAGAAGACCAGCACAACAACCACCCAGACAACAACGGAATCCATCCCCGCCTAGACAGCAAAGGAGGGAACCCAACGGTGAAAGGGAAGAGGACCCTGGAGTGGACTACAAGAAGCAGGGTGCAGGGAGACCGCCCCCCAAGTGCTACGGGTGCGGCGAGCCAGGGCATCTCATCCGAGACTGCCAGCAGAAGCAGAGAAAAAACTAGGTCCGGCTTGCCTCAAGGCAGGAGGGGGATTTGCGGCCAGTTTACCTGCCATACATGTATATATTTTGAATAAAGGGAGGTCTCTGGACAAGAAGTGTTTAAAATTTATCCTAGATTCAGGCTCAGAGGCCAACATTGTAAATATTGACAATCTAAATTTATGCACTGAGGGGCTGGACAAGCCTACTTACCTTAAAGGTATATCAGGAAAATCTCTAAGGTCATTAGGGAGTGAGGTGTTAGAAATAGGGGCAGTGGTAAACGGTAAGCCCATTAGGGAGATAAGAACTACCTTCGAGTATTGTCACATGGGGGAATTAGGAATAGATGGCATACTCGGATTACCAGGTTTCCGAGCTCTAAAACTACACCTTAGCTACGACGGTAGTATTAGGTCCGACTACGAAAGGAAGGAGGATCCGACCAAGTCGGCCTTCCTCTCCTCACTACAAACCATAGAAATGTCTCCCCAACCACCCAGGATACCACTAAACGAGATCCACACGGGCCACGATATTTTCAGGGCCTTCAGTCATTGCTTCTGCAATGATATAAAAGATATGGGGAATGGCTCCACCATCACAGCCCCTAAACTGAGGATGCTGACTAGCAAACCAGTATATAGGAGGCAATATCCAATCCCGAACAAACTAGTCTCAAAGGTGAAAGCGCTAGTGGACGAGCTGGAGGAAGTAGGGATTGTAGAGGGGAGCACCTCTCTGTGGAATTCCCCTCTATTCCCGGTTGCCAAAACTGATGGTAGTGTTCGCATCACCATGGATCTACGTATGATCAATGAGGCAACTGAATTCTTCCCGTTCCCGATACCCCGTGTCGAAGACAATCTGCGCGCATTTGCAGGTGCGAAGGTCTTCAGCACATTAGATCTGACTTCTGGATTCTTCCAGATCCACATCCCAGAGAGTGACAGAGATTATTTTACCTTCTCTCTGCCCTGGGGGAGATATCGATTCACACGTTTGCCACAGGGAGCTAAAAACTCAGCACAGGTCTTCCAGTGGGCCATGAACTTGGTCCTGGGTGACTTGTTGTTCAAATGCGTTCGCCTGTACATCGATGACGTCATTGTCTACAGCGACTCTCACGAGCAGCATGTAGCGGACCTCGCCGCTGTACTCGAACGCCTGAGTAAGTTCGGTTTGAAGGCCAAATACGGGAAGAGCTATCTCTTCAGGGACTCAGTAGAGTACCTGGGTCATGTAATCGACCAAAATGGGATCAAACCCATGTGGGATAATGTCGCCGCTCTCAGGAATTTGAAGCGACCTCATAACATCAAGGCAGTCAGAAGTCTATTGGGTACAGTCAACTACTACCGACGCTTTATTCCCAACGCAGGTGAGGTCCTGGCTCCACTGAGCAACCTATTAAGGAAGGGACATCGATTTGCCTGGGGTGTGATAGAGCAGTCAGCCTTTGAGACGGTGAAGGGAATATTAACCAGCGAGCCACTACTAATTCACCCAACAATTGGGGTTCCTTTCATCCTGAACACTGACGCCAGTGGATAGCGGTAGGCGCTTGCCTCCAACAGGAGGTCAAAGGGACAGTGAGGCCAATTGCTTATTATAGCAAGAGACTGACTGGTCCTGAGATCCGCTATTCCACAATAGAAAAGGAGGCTTATGCAGTAGTGTTGTCCCTACAACACTTTAAACACCTCCTGGCGGGCAGTAAAGTAGAAGTACATACTGACCATAAACCGATTACTTATAATAAGGGGTCTGATTATAAGAACGCCCGACTGTCTAGGTGGGCAGAGATCATCCAAGACTTCAACGTTACATTCATTTATGTCCCGGGGAAGGAAAACACGATAGCCGACTTCCTTAGTAGGTTCCCGTGCGAGGATGATCCAAACCTACCACAAGATAGGAGGGTAGTGGCCACGGTGGTAAGGGACCGTCGACCCCCCTTGTTAAATAGTAATCAGATATGGAAAGGTTTACTTCAAGAGAAAGGATGGGCCCCAGTAATGGATAAGTTAACGAAATTAAAACCAAATAGCACGGAGAGGTATAATAATCGGGAATATAGGTTACTAGACAAATACCTGGTTACAAAGAATGAAAGGGGTATCTGGGTGAAGGTGGTTCCTACAGGTTTTAGGGAAACAGTGATCAGCTATCATCATGACATCGCTACTGGAGGTCATTTCGGAGTTAGAAAGGTTATGAGAAGGCTGAAAGGTGACTATTACTGGCCTGGCATGAGGACACAAGTCCGGAAATATATACGCAGATGCGAGAGCTGCCAGCTATCGAATCAAGGCGTAGCCAAAGCCGCTAGTGCTCCCCACTTTAGACCCGAAAAACCCTTTGAGCACCTAGCTCTAGACTTCATAGGACCCTTAGAAATAACCCCACGGGGTTATTCTAGCATTCTGACCATTGTGGATCTTTTCACTAAGTTCCCAATCCTGATTCCTACTAAGGACCAGTGTGCCAATACAGTGATCAGGGCCTTGTTGGAAAGGATAATCACTACCTTTGGGGTACCAAAAACGATACTCTCTGACCGAGGATCAGCATTCATGAGTTGCGTATTCAAGGGAGTCTGCAAGGCTATGGGGGTTGGTGCAGTAAATACCACGGCCTGGAGACCTCAGAGTAATGGCGCCGTAGAAAGGCTCAATAGGACGGTAATAGAATCTCTACGCAGGTGTACAGCGGGGAACAATTGGGATACCACCTTACCAATGGTAGCCTTAGCTATCAGGACCACTGTACACTCTAGTACTGGATTTACTCCAGCGAAACTGGTTTTCGGACATGAGCTGAGGCTCCCACAACCTTTCCAGGAAGAGGAGCTTAACCCTGTATGCGAGGATTCAATTACCGAGATGGCGGCCTTCTATGAGCGGGAATTGGTGGAGGAGGTTGAAAGGGCGAGAGAGGTAGTGAGGCAGACTTACTTGAAGGAGCAACGAGAAGCCAGGGCTGAGTTTGAAGCTAGAGAATTAAGGATCTTTGAAACAGGGGATCTAGCTTTGGTAAAGAGAATGCATGAGACGAAAGGACGTCATAAATTTGAGCCAAGGTATAGAGGACCTTATGAGGTACTACAAAGGACAGGCGACACTGTTTATCTTTTGAAGGATTTGGAGACGGGGCACTTGGACAAGATTCACATAGACAGAATGAAGGCCTATCATGCCCCGGTAAAGACTTACCCTACGGGGGACGGAAACACACAAGAACAAATAGATAGTATCGCTGATGATGAGGATCACTGGGTACATCCAACGTATCCCATATATTCCCATAGAACTGTAGAACCAATGGAACCACGAGAGACAGCAACCTTAGGGAACCCGCCTGAGGTAGTAAATAGGGCAATAGGTGGCAATGTTGACGGCCCTGGAATACGTCGTTCAACCAGGGTCAAGAGACCCACTGATTGTAAATCATGCCCAGGTTGCCATTGATTTGAACCTATAGAATGTGTACTAGAGTTAGTTAAATTTTGATCATAGTATGAAGTGTTAGAATGTAGGTTAAAGGCCCTAGATTGTGGTCTTAAGGAAATTTCAGTTTTTTTTTTATTGCAGGTTTTGAGCAGTAGTCCAACTTTAAAAACAATTAAGGGGCTTAGGACGCACTAGACAATTGCTGTGCTTGTAACATATTCTCTATGGAATAACTTGGAGCTTGCGTTGGGTAAAACTTGACTCCCTGTAAATCCCTGGGTCCAGTTATACAGTCCAAAGAGAATTTTCTAATGAGAGTGTGTAAGGCAATTACAGTCTAAGAATTGATGTAATAGGATGGCAAGTCATCTCTGTTGTTAATCTCCAGAACGAGCTGGGTACTGAATGCCCTATAAGTCCAAAGAAAGAGTTTAGCTGAATAGCAGGGAAAGAAGAACACTATTGATCCTATTGGGAAGCAGCGTTGGGGAAGCACTTGTAGACCTATCATATTTTGGCAATGAGGTGAATGCTTGAAGTTCAGTTCGCTCCATTTAAGTGCTAGTTTGATGAATCATTTGTTTAGACACCAAGTGTCAAGATAAGAAGATTTTCAAACTATTAGAAACACAGTTAGAGTGGTAGGTTAGATTTCAGAATACAATTGTTGACAATCAACATAGTTTGATTTATCTATCTGTTTAATTATAAATAATATCTATCTATGAGTAGATAATTTATAGAGAGTTTGTATGAGGCGTTTATTTAAGTTAATAGGGCTTTAGTTCCCAATTTGTTTTAATTCTATTATTTTATTTGATTTCACATTTTGTCCTGAAATATGTTATTATTTGTTAGGATCTATTGATATTGATAAATGAGTATTTTGGCCTTTGTAGCAGCTTTTAACTTTAGTTTGTATGCACACCATGAATGATAGGGGGGAGGGTGTATGAATGAATTGGTGTAATGAATGTGTAAGAAGGTTAAAAACTATTATATTGTGAGCCCAAAATACATTAGAATAGGATTAAGAGGTCATAGATTCAATTTTTAATTTTGATTTCAGTATTTGTTAGGAACGATGGCCTCACAGGACAGTACAACTCTACTATTAGGAAAGGAATTCGCTCCATTTGTTAGATCTCCTCCAATGGGAGTATAAATTTGATTTCTATTATTAGGGTAATCAATCACCCTATTTCATCATATCAACTTGAATTCTAAGAGTCGGAGGCAATGACCATGTCTCGATTCTCAGACTGGAGTATTTGTGGAAGGCCACGGTCAGGCCAGAAGTCTGCAAAACTTCTCCTCATTAGAGGGAACGGAGAGGTATCAGGTGAACTTTGTGCTAGGTGGGGGGATTCAATTGCCGACGTCGCGGACTAAGTGTAAAGCGACGAAAACCTCGGGTAACCGATCTGACATCGTAATTTACGACGTTTTAAACGTGACTGAGATGAGGATTTCAGACGGGAGGTTGGGAAGGTTCGGCGCGTTGAAGCTCCTCTATGAATTGCGCAGCTTGGAACCAATCCCCGATAGACAGAAACTGCGAAACATGTGCTGGGTAAATCAGTCCCTATAACTCCTTGATTTTAAGTCATAGTCTAAAGGGGGTTTCTAATGAGAGTTAACAATGAGAGAGCGTGTAAGAGACAAGTTATGATTAGACGACGCGATTCCGTCTACAGATTTTTAGGTACCAGATGGCAAAGTGACAGATGGACTGTCCAGATTCTTTGCGTTTTATATCGCCCCAGGCTAGCAAAAGTTAATCACCTAATTAAAGACCATCAGTCTACCGTACGTTTAGTTAGAACGAATTTAGGTCTAAATATCAGTTAATAAGTAGAAATTTTCTTTTTATTACGAGAGTAACTCATCATAAGATAAGGTAAATTTTAAATTAGTAGGACTTCTAAATGAACTTCTGAGGCAGATCACCAGAACAAGCCAGTGTAGCTTTCAGATCTAGGTAGGAAGAATTTTTTTGAAGAGATCGATTCGGCCGTGAAATGGCCTAGAGCAATGAGCTAGTCTTATTTTTTTATTGTAGACATAGAATAGAATATTTTCAGAGAGATGTTAAGAACTCGAGTTGAGGGTAAAAGGTATGAGTACACATTCTATAGATCATCTAAACAATGTATAATAGGGGTTAACTACATGTTCAGGTAAAGAACAAAGATAGGTTAGATTGTCATCACGATAAGGTGACTTAGGAATAACCTGGTTTGGGAACGTATTGGCTATCATGATCCCCTTCATATATATATATTCTTCCCTGATTTAAGAGAAGCGGGGAACATACCAGACAAAACACTCCCAATGACGAGTTGATAAGAACAATTTTAAGATATTCCAAGTAGAATTTGAAATACTAGTGAAATGTCCTAGACCCTCAGTGCACATTTATCCGTTTTATTATCATTATCTATTCAATATTACTATATAGCATATATCATTCCTTTATTATATTCATGTATATTTGTGTATGTAGAAATAACGAATAATTACTATGTGTGACATTTTGGTAACAGCATTGTTACCATCTTCAGACAAATGTACCGAATGAGGATTCTAATCACAATTTATAGATGCATCTGTTCACCATAGTATATCCTATATATATGTATATCAAACCATTCCATTCATACCTATAGTAAACATCCATCTTAAATTTTTTTATTTTTTTTCTCCGCGTATATCTGCATTGCCCCACTTTGACATACATAGTATCCGTGCAAATTTAATGTGTATATTCACTTGCCACGTTTCTGTTTTACCCTGTTATTAGTGTCATTGATAGGAGTTGCAATTTTAGTATTCTTTTTTATTTTACCATTACCATGGTAACCATGTATAGTCATTCCTTTGCTGCCATATATATATCTTATAGAGTCAATAAAGTTTTTTTTTTTGGATATGTTTTAGGAATTGTACATATCTATATTAACACACACAATTCCTTGGCGCCCTTAATAATTATGTTATCTAGGAGGTACTAATAGTTTGTTTGTATAGAATTGATGTTTAGACCATCCCACACCTCCACCATGAAGACCATGACTGAGAACATGTGGACTTGACTCACATCTGGGCCAAGATTCCCCGGATTCCAAACAGCGAAAGGGTGGGCTTAGTACATTGCCCATTAAATGGTAGAGTAGAATTACCTCCAGTACTTACATTGAGCTAACATGTTCCAGGTTCATGGCCCGTATATTCCTCCTTTGTCCGAGTGTCAGTGATTGCTTGCTGATATCATAAAAGAATGCATTTCCCCCGGCTTCATATTTCTCATAGACTATAAACAGATATGAATTGGAATAAACGCATTCTTTCACTCTGGTGGGGGAGGAATTGTTGGGTCAGTTTTTCCATTAAACAAAACCCAACAAAGATGTAAACATTCATTTACATCATATAAACATATATATACGCAGTGTCTCGCCGAAGTGTTTGTTGCCTAGGTGGAAAACTCCCAACGATGGCCGACGATGCTCTAAAGGCCCCCTTCCCTGACGCAGGGCCTCCCTTGGAAGGATGTACAAAAAAAACAGACACCTGAAGACACCAGACTTCCATGCCAAAAGCAGATACATGGTGGCAGAGGGAAGACACGACGGGAGACATCCAGAGACATCGGTGCTGAGAACTGCTGTACCATGTGTACATATATTACTGTACCATATGTACATATATTCCCCTCATTTTTTTTTTTGGTAGTAGGTGACCTAAGGAAAACAATGTGTCATTTAAACATATAAATTAATAATTTTATATACTCGGGATATATATATATATTTTAATATAATCAAAATATATATATATATTAATTAATTCCCAAAGGAATTAATTTTAGGGATTAATTTGTTTTATCCAATATACGATTTCTTTCTCGCGCGGCAACACGGGAAATTGGGGGCGTGGTCATGGGGGGACGTGCGTGTTTTCTTCCAACGAATGGAGATGCCCATTGATCACGTGGGTGTTTGCTCCTGACGAATCAAAATGCCAGCCAATAATAACTTTGGCATGATCAACGAATGGAAATGAAGAAAGGCTAGGATAAAAGGGCCCGTTTTTGACTAAAAAGGGATCGGATCAGATCAGACAGAGAGAGCCGCTCAGTGACAGTAGAGAATCTATCTAGACGAGCCTGGGACGTAGAGGAGACCAGTCCGTGCCGCCGCTTTCCCGAGAGAAGGTAAGCACGCCATTATGGCCCAACTCCCTTTCATAGTTTTCAATTAGAAACAGTTCTATTTAGAATCAGAATGGGCCCTAAAAGGGTTTTAAATACAAGATAGAATGTTTGTATTTTCGTGTCTTGTCCCGTTAGAAGAGATGGAGATCTATGTTCTCCAATCTATAGAGAGGGAATAGTATCCTTAAGTCACCTCTACCTAAATCATTATGTATATAGAATGTCTCGCTAGTATAAATGTCCCTAAGTCTCGCCTAATTAAATAAATTATCTAGTACATTGTTCATTCTTGTGTTTTATGGTACCACCCCCACCTCATTATAAATCCCCTTTAGTGTGAACTACCAACTCTGATGTAATAGAGTTGGGTACTGTGTATTTGCTGTGGCATGCTGACACGGCAACAGTTGCAAAACACGACTTTATCATGGTTGTTTTGAGGGTATATATATATATATCTGTTAGGTTTTAATAATACTTGTATCCTCATGTGAAGAATCTACCTTTCCCCATTGTCTGATCAAGATATAGTATGATTCTTACCTATTTGAAGAGAATGTTGTTAATAATCAAGTCTCCCATAAATTGCTGGCCATGTACACTGTAGTGAATGTCTGTGTTTCAGTGCGCTCCATCATTGGCTTTCATTGTATTGTTCGTTGATTTAAAGGGGTTAATATGATACATGTTGTCTTAAAACTCATTAGGTTGTTCTCTTTACGGCTTTATTGAAGACCCAGGTTTTAGATATGTTACGATTATTAATGACAATAGCATAAGTCTATAGTATGTTTGTCTTTTATAACCTATCTGTTAGATTCCGGAATAATCTCTATAAAACGGGGTCCTTCACATGTATCCAGATGGTAACTTACTTGTTGCACTCTATTGAACCTTTAATATAAAATTGGGAATCAAATGATATCCGCACGTTTAATCAGATTTTCTACTAGAAGTCTGAACCTGGTACTTATGATATCTTCTTTGAAATATTGATTTTTAACTTACTGTACCTCAATAGAAATATTAATTTGGTCTTCTATATTCAGGATTTTAGTCTCTAATAGTAACATGTTCATCTTTCTGAGATTTTCCAAATTCGTTGGATGATCTCAATGGACGGGACACAAAGAGATGGGTGTGTCATTGTCCATTGGACTGTAGGGGCGGTAAAATGGATGGCAGTTCCATTCCAGCGTCTATCTTTATGATGGGAGAGCCGTCCACTATTAAGTGTATAGTTTGCTTGTCTTTAAATCTTATTTGTTAGTCTTCAGATATAATCTTCACAAGTAGGGTTCCTTCTACATATATCCAGATAGAAAAATAATTCAAATATCACAACCACTTGTTATATGCTAAGTACAGGCTATTTACATATTTCTAAACTAAGGTTAAATTTATTATATAATAAAATATGTAACTTATGAAATTTGAATTAGCCATGGAGCAGAGTTATGGCTATTGTATTTTTTTATTCTGATTTCTGACTATTGCGCTTATGTCAGGTATGTTTCTATAATATATCCCTATACCATATTTTCTAATTCTTCGGGCTATTGTTAAGCAGTTAGGAGGGTAAGGTGTGATGCAAATAGATCTATATGTATGACTACTGTCTGTGTCATTTGGGTTATAAAAAGAAAAGGGGATGCCTTAATATGAATCTATCCGCAATTGACCTGTAGAAATTATAGAGATCTATTGCTATAATCTATTGCTATTGCTATGTCTTGATGACAGAGCCGACCATTATTTCACAAATCATTTTAACATAGTGAAGGAACAGGAATAATTCGATATTTCCCTCCTTTCTTCCTAATTACACGTGAGCCCTAATTTAATGGGGAGTGTCTTTACACATCTGTCCTAAACTTCCCACACTATATCCCTTGTGTATAAATCTATTTTTTTTATTCATCTGTAGTAATATAGAGATCTGTTGCTATAATTTCCTCTATGAAGTAGCTAGCAGCGTCTTCAGTAGGTGGCTAAATCGTTAGAAGGCAATTCTTTTAGAGGAATGGTTGAAACAACGAGGGAGGCAAAAGGAAGGGTCCGCCATTTTTCTTTCATGGAAGAAGAAGCAGGAGAGAGTATGGATGTAAGTTGAAACCCCTGAGACGTTTGGACCCCACATTCCTGAGACATCGTTATTTTTCCCGCGCTATTCCCGACGCCCCCATACATTCCAGGAAGAAGTCCATCAACGGGGGGGGGGGGGCTCCCCTGAGGGTCCCTCTCTCGCCGACATGAAACTTCTTCTTGGAACTGCATTCCTCCAAATTCTTCTGTACCTAGTATATTATCTGATATTCCATTCTTCCAATTATATTTTTTTATGCTCAAGTTCTACATTGCTTATCTCTATATCAAACGCCTTGCCTATTGTGGTAGAGACCCAGTTGCCAAAATGTTACACTTTCTGCTTTTAATAAGGAAATTCCTACTAAGCCGCTCCTTACATGCTCCGTTCTCGTAGGTCTAAAATAGGGAACGCGACAGTGGTAGGGGGGTTGTTGTCAAAATGTTACACTTGCAATTTTAATATAGAAATTTTTCTTTAGGCACAACATACATTCCAAGGATGGTGTTGACATTGTTGTCGAAAGTTTATGCTAGTAAAATTTAATAAGGAAATTGTATTAAGTCACTCCCTACATGCTCCGTTCTCGTAGGTCTAAAAAAGGGAACGCGACAATTCGAGCCCCGCGGCGGGCGACATTGATGAGTTCGAGAGCATTTCATATATTTTTAGTATAATGGAAGAAGAAAGTCATTGTTAAAAACAAACAATGATGATTTTATACTTTTACTATTTCCTGATCTCTACATGTCCATATATTGGGGCGCCAGTGGCTGCAGAAAACCAGACCACAAATTTATTTATCTATGGCACATGTAGAGACCTAAAGCTGTGCCGGCTAGCAATTATATGTTAAAAGGGGAAATTAACCAATCAATATTTTGGCCAAACATATTTTATTTATTCTAATAAAATAAATTTTCAATATACTACACAAGCAGATATATATATAAGATTTCATGGAAAAGGATAATAAAAAAAAAACTATATAAGTTTAAAATTGGGAGGAGTTTAATATACATATAAATGTAAACACACACACAAAAGAAAACCTATTATGCCATTATCCCCAGAATATCCCCACCTACCTTCAGCCACCCATGTCCACCATTCGAAAAGGGGCAGGCAAGGCCGCAGCTAGCGGCCTTCGCCCTCCGCAACTCCAAGTCTTTTTTGCTTCTCAAAAAAGATCCAATTTTTGTTTTAAAAAAATGTCAATATCAAAATTGTCAATCTTCAAGAATGTCAATATCCCGCTTCCTTGTCCCAGTGTTGCTGAACTCACCCCCCCCAAGGCTATCATCAATCTTCTCTCTATGAAAATAAAAAAATAAAAAAAGGCGTCTTAAAAAAAATTATAAAAATAAATTAAATATAAAAAATTATTAAAGAAATATTCACAAAAAATAAAATAAAAATACAAAAATATTGAATTAAAAAAAATAATTAATATTGTAGGATCTGGGCATCTTGGGGTCAGCTTGGGAAAGGTTCAGGGCTCGTGGTGGAGCTGGTGCTCTGCATGAAGATGGTGGAGCCAGGTCAAGCACCATAGGTCGGTGGCTTGAATACAGGAAGGGGTGTCTGGGTCCATCTTGGACTGGTTTGTGGTCAAGTCGGCCACCATCGGACATGTGGCTCGATTAACAGGAAGGGGTGTCTGAGTCCATCTCAGAGCTTGGTGTTGGTGGGGCCAGGTCATCCACCATAGGTCAGGTGTCTTGACCACCAGGAAGGGGTGTCTGAGTCCATCTTGGACTATCCTGGTGTTGGTGGGGCCAGGTCATCCACCACAGGTCAGGTGACTTGATTACAGGAAGGGGATCTCTGTCTCTGGCTCAGTGCTGCCAGGGCTAAAGGTGGCTTCAGGCTCCATCTCAACACCTCGCAATCACCAGAGGTTGGTAACTTAAATGGACAAAGGTGGGATATGGTTAGGTTAGGTGGGGTTCTGGGTTACTTTGGCATATTATGGTCACGAGGTGTCCCAACATTCTCTATACTTCAATAACTGTTCGCTACCATAACTTTGTCTTTCTTGCTAAATGGATAATAAAGATTATTATCATATAATCCTCAACGTCCTCATGCCTTCCTACAAGCTGTAAGTACCTAAATCTTACAACATTTGCATAAATTTAAATTCAACCGCTCTCTGCTACCAATTGTTGGGAGAATCTTAATAATTATTTTCTATTATAAGTAAAAAAGCTTCTTTATTGAAGACACTAATTACAAATGAAGTCAAATTACTATAAAAAGAGTTTTAGAAACTCATACGTCTCCACACAGATTCTCAACCACACTCACTCAAAGAAAATACCTATATATATACATACACAATCAACACCACAGAATAAATCAGTCCACAGATTAATCAAATCATAGAATGAAAATGAATATTTGAAATTATAAATATCAACAATAGTATTCTGCCATTATTACTTTTATTACTTCCTTCTAGCCAGGGCGACCATATTACATATTTCATTTAGGGGTTAAAAGAGAGATTTAAAATATTGCAGCACACATATTCTCTGCCCTACTTTTATTCCATCTATTTTCCTAACGGTCTGAGAAATGATTATGAAATAAAATCTTGAAAATAATAATATAAAAAATAATATTAAAATTTATTCAAAGTTTCTGAGAAAAATACCATATGGAGTTAAAGATATATTGACAATTCTGCCTTCTCTTCTCTCTCTCTCTCTCTCATATATTAAGACAAATTTTACAATAGTATTCAAACACACACTGAAGTTTTCAAAAGTCAGATAGATCCTTAAAGATTGAAATATTCGAAATAAATGAATATATATATTTAAATTTATTTTGCACTTATCAAACTATAAATATATATACATAACTGTAAATTGAGTTTTCTGAATATTTTTTGATACAGTAGATTTATTTTCTTTCAAATTCGCGGGTCAAAATTAATCGCATTAGAAAAAAGAAAGGGCTGCGTTTTTTTTTACTTTCTCAGCAGTTTTTTTTTTTGGGCAAAATATTTGTCACGTGACAGTTCGCTTGTAAGCCGCCTAAGTGTTGTTTATCAATTATGATTTAAAGCCAATGGATATCGCTGCATGAATATTTAAAGTTTAGGTAAATTTTAAAAACTTAATTTTAGCAAGATGGGGTGCTGTTGCTGTAAACAAGAGGATAAAAACTCGCAGGTATTAATGCTAATTTCTCACTTTTGTTTTCTTTTACATACGTAAGAAAATGATATTTGAAAATTAGAATAACTATCAAGCAACAAACGAATTTATCAAATTACACCATACATATTCTATTTTGTATAGGCGCTTTGATTCAATCACAATAATTTTACAAGTTTTCAAATATACACAACTGTAACGGCAGCTGGCATGCCTATATAGTAAATTATCAGTGAACACATATTTATCACTGATGATACTCTGTGCAGTTGCCTTTTGACTGTTTGTAATATCTACGACATGTAAACATATGTCTTATAATTAATATGCTATATCTGATGTTGGCCTAAAAGAAATAAAGTATTTCTTTTTAAACTTCCAAATACTTCTTGCTTATTAACGTCAACAAATACGAGGACGTTACATGGTGGCAGCGGCAGCGGCGCTTGTAAACAACACCACGTGGTAAGAACAATTTATTAATTTCCAATTTCTTAAAGTATTTCAGAACATCTCTAATTGCATGTTCAAATAAAATTCAAATTGCATAAAAATATATACAAAATAATTTAATTTACAAGCAAGAAGAAATAAGTGTATTTTTAGAAGAAAAAAAAAAAAATACAATAACAACAACATGGCGGAAAATGCTATTCGACCTCCAAAACAAATAGGCCTAAACGAACTAAACAAAGAGGGCTGGGAATCTTGGCTTGAAAGCTTTGAATGGTATGAAATTGCTACCCAATTAAGTAGTAAAGCACCAGAGGTACAAGTTGCTATCTTTATGGCTGCAATGGGACGAGAGGCTCAAAATATTTTTAAATCTTTCAACTTAAATAATGCAGATAAAAATAATCTGAGCATTGTAAAAGACAAGTTCAACAACTATTTTTCTCCAAAGCTGAACACTATAATTGAAAGATTCAAATTCAATCAGATGAAACAGAAAGAAGATGAATCTTTTAATGATTTTCTGACTAGGATCAAATTACAGATAGCAAACTGCAAATATGCTGTCATGTCTGATGAACTACTTAAAGATCGAATAGTTGTAGGAATTATCAACAATGAAATAAGAGAAAGACTTCTTAGTGAGGCTGACCTTAATCTGGAAAAAGCCACACAAATTTGCATAGCATGTGAAAATGCCACAAACCAAATGAAACATGTACTATCCGACTCAGACAAACAAGTTGCTGTGACAAAGGTGAACAGTAAGAAGAGGGAAGATAGAAAAGAGCCGAAGAAAGAAAATACCACTAACCAAAGTCACAAAATAATAGAAAACTGCAGAAATTGTGGTAGATCCCACAAAATCAACCAATGTCCGGCATATCAAAAGAGATGCAACAAATGCAAGAAACTCAACCATTTTGCTAATCTTTGCAGATCCAAGAACACAAATTCATACAAAGTAAGACAAATTGTTGGGTCACCAGAACCTGAAATGAATCAAGAATTTGTAATCCAGTCAGTTGAAAACACCAACCTGACAGAAGATTGGTATGAAGAAGTAAAAATCAAAGGCAAAAAGGTAAACATGAAACTAGACACAGGTGCACAGTGTAACGTGTTGCCACTTAGCCTGGCAGGGAGATTAAATCTGGAAATCCAAAGGTCTCCAGTAAAAAGTTTAATTTCCTTTTCAGGACATCGAATTCCTGTCGAAGGACAAAGTCTAGCAATGTGCATGGTGAAAAACATGACTGCCTACATACGTTTCATCATATCCAGAGATAACACATGTCCCATCCTAGGCAGACAAACCTGTTCCAATTTAGGTCTTGTCAAGCGAGTAAACACCTGTCAAGTAATTACACAGGAATACCAAGAATTATTCGAAGGGATAGGATGTTTGAAAGGATATGAATACGAGGCAAAGTTTCAGACTTCGGACATGAACATGCAAGTAAGACCACCCAGACCTATTCCTCTATCTATTAAAGAAAGTGTAAAGAAAGAACTTGAGGAAATGGAAGACAATGGGATTATAAAGAAAGTAAATTACCCTACCCCCCATCTCCAGTCAGATGGTTATAGCAAAACAGAAAGGAAAAATACGTATATGCATTGACCCATCGGATATCAATAAAGTAATTCTAAGAAGCCATTTCCCATTACGGACTTTTGATCAGATTGCAGTAAACCTGCATGGTTCAAAATACTTCACAAAGTTGGATCTGAAGAAAGGATACTGGCAGATCAAAGTAGCCCCCAACTCACAACGCTACTTTACCTTCAGCACTCCGTGGGGAAGATATATGTTCTTGAGAGTTCCCTTTGGAATTAAAACTGCTCCAGAAATATTCCAGAAAATCATGGCAGACTTACTCCAAGACCTTGAGGGTACAGAAAATTCAATGGACGATATCCTGATTCATGCTCCGGATCCACAGACCCTGGAAATAAGGACAAGAGCTGTACTACAGAGGCTTAAAGAAAATGGAATCAAACTGAATAGAGATAAATGCAAATTTCAACTTCAAGAAGTCCAATTTTTAGGTCATATTGTCACGACAGAAGGCATTAAAATTGACCCTGAGAAAGTGCGTGCAATAGGAGAAATTAAATCACCGAGCAACAAGCAAGAACTACAACGTCTCTTAGGAATGGTACAATACCTGAGCAGGTTCATCCCTAACCTTGCAGAGAAAACCAAAAACATGAGGTTGCTTTTGAAAAAAGATACACCTTGGCTATGGGACGAATCTCTCGATTGTGATCTCTTAGAGATCAAGACTTTGCTCAGAACTGCACCAACTCTGAAATTCTTTAATCCCAACGGAAATCTGACACTTTCGGTAGACGCCAGTTCATATGTCCTTGGAGCGGTTCTATTACAAAACGGAAAGCCCATAGCCTATGCTTCATCAGCTCTCAACTCCACTCAGCAGAACTACGCTCAGATAGAAAAGGAAGCACTTGCCATCAAATTTGGATGCGACAAATTCCATCAACTCATTTATGGCAAAACTGTTGACGTCGAGACGGACCACCGTCCTTTAGAAACCATATTCAAGAAGCCATTAAGCAAAGCACCCCCGAGGCTCCAGAGAATTTTTCTACAGATACAACAATATGATCTCAGGATTAAATACAAGAAAGGAAAAGAACTGCTAACAGCTGATCTACTAAGTAGAGACTGCTCATATGAAGACACCTACTTGGAAGAAACTTTGAAGTACTGATGACCACCCCGACAAATAAGTCAAGCTATGAGGAACTTCAAACTCTTACAAAAGAGGACCAAGAACTAAAAAACCTAATCTTATATGGCTGGTCAAACTACAAATCAGCAGTCCCTGAAAGCTGCAAGAAATACTGGCCATATAGAGATGAACTCTCGACAAACGAAGACCTAATCTTCAAAGGTAGCAGAGTCTTCATTCCGCTAAGGTGGAAAGCAAAGATACTCAAGTTAATCCACGAAGGACACCAAGGAACAAACAGCTGCTTGAGAAGGGCCCGAGACTCAATATACTGGCATGGCATGTCCCAAGACATCATCAACACAGTAGAAAACTGTAGGACTTGCCAAGCAAATCAGAGGAACAAGACAAAAGAACCAATGATCATAAAAGAGATACCGAGTCTTCCTTGGGAGATAGTCGCAGCTGACATTTTCTCAATAAAAGGAAAAAATTACCTGTTAATAACAGATAACTACTCTGGATTCATTGATTTCAAAGAAATGAAGACAATGAACTCTGCAGAAACTATTGAATCTCTTAAAAAATGGTTTAGCGTACATGGAATTCCCAGACTCCTGGAAACTGATAATGGACCAAACTTTACGTCCAGGGACTTTAAAGACTTTCAAAAGAAGTGGTTGTTCGACCACCAGACATCAAGTCCTCTATATCCTAAATCAAACGGATTAGCAGAGAGAGCGGTACAGACAGCCAAGAACCTCATCAGGAAGTGTTTGGATTCAGGACAAGAAGTGGAACTAGCACTTTTGAACTTTTACAACACTCCTAGAGATGGTCTTCCTTCACCTGCTCAGTGTCTGTTCAGTCGCAGGACCAGAACCCTCCTTCCCACTAGCACTCATCAGTTGGAACCAGAAATCCAAAAGGGACATACACAAAACCTAAGAAATAAGCGGGAGAAGCAGAAAACACACCACGATAAGACAGCAAAGACAACGCGAAGCTTCAAGGAAGGTGAAAAGATAATGCTGAAACAGCATCACCGTGAATGGATCCCTGCCAGAGTTACCCAAGAAGTAGCTCCAAGATCATATAAAGTGCAAACACCTACTGGTGAGTACCGCCGCAACAGCTCCTTCATGCGACATACGAATCTGGAGAGTCCAAAGCAACAGCGAAGGAGAATCCCGGAGATCCCCAAGTCAACTCTACCGGAAGGACCTGGCCCGAGCGGTGATAAGGAACAGGCTCAAGTTCCTGAAGAACTCAATACTTCTCCAAGACCATTCTCAGGCCAGGAACCCAGGAGTGATCACCAGAACGCGGAGCACAAGAACGGCACCCTGCCCATTACAACAAGGTCCGGGCGGATCATCAAGCCACCCAAACGATTTGAAGAATGAATTTCTTCAAAGGGGGAGATGTAACGGCAGCTGGCATGCCTATATAGTAAATTATCAGTGAACACATATTTATCACTGATGATACTCTGTGCAGTTGCCTTTTGACTGTTTGTAATATCTACGACATGTAAACATATGTCTTATAATTAATATGCTATATCTGATGTTGGCCTAAAAGAAATAAAGTATTTCTTTTTAAACTTCCAAATACTTCTTGCTTATTAACGTCAACAAATACGAGGACGTTACAACAACAGTACCTGAGTAGTAGGCGACATTTTAAGTATATTGCAAGATAATCTCTGGTTAATATATAGGTAATTAATATTCATATAGGAGAATACGCACTAGATTTAATTATGTTAATGACTTGCCACAGTTAATGAGATTTTGGAATTGAAAAAAAGATGCCAGCAATTTTGAAAGGGCATGTGGATTGCTTATAATAAGTTGATTCTAGTGGACAGAAATTGCTTCAAACTTTCAATTCAAATATTGTATCAAACAACAGTATTTTGGACAAAATATTTATGGGCTCTATCCATAGCACACAATGAAAAGAATACCTTTTGTTATGGGCTTATGTAGCAAGTCTTGACTAAAGTGAAGGTTTCTTGTGTTTGATTTATATAAATATGAATTTTAAATTAACTTTCAATTGACAAATTTATTATATTTTATATCATTATACCAATCACATTCAAAAGCTAATCTTCTAAAACCACCTATGACATTTGATGTCTTCTTTCTTATCTCCACTCAAAAATTTTAGGGTGTTAAGTTGTGACCCTTGATGGTATCTGTTTGACAACCATCATGACTGGGTGAAGTAGAATGTGTCCGTCTTTGTCATTAAGACTGAGAGTACTACTCAGTGGCGGCTGACTTAGACATTTGATGTAAACATATTCTACCTTAGCTTGTGTCAAATTAACAAACTGTATTTTGTTGCAAATAATTTTGTAGGAAGCTCTACAGTAGTCCTTATAATCAAGAGCATCAACCCTCTGTGAGCACAAATTCTTATATTACAAATGAACACAAAACAGCTGAGCTATAGGAAAGGTCTCCTCAATCTAAAGCTAAGAAAGATGTCATTGGGTAGCTATTAGGCTGTGAAAATATGTATAAACAACTAGGTAGTATGTGGGATATATGCAAAAATGTGATCAAATTGGTATAATTATTGAGATACAGTATAACCTCCCTGTAAAGGACACCTATTTGCAGAGCCAAAGTGTCCTTTAGGAAGATATGTCCTCTTACCGGAGAGTTGCTAAATTGTAAAAATGGTAATTTTGCAAATAAAAACTGTCCTTTGTAGAGAGGTGTCAGCTAAAGGGAAGTTCTACTGTATTAGTGTATTATTATTTAGTAAATAAACACAAGGTAATAAGACCATATAAATAGTGTGTGACGTTTCGGTAACAGCATTACTACCATCATCAGACAAAAGTACTGAATGACAAAACATATCGCAACATGTTTTAAGTAGTTATTGTTATCAATGGACTGATATATTTTCTCATTCAGTACTTTAGTTTGATAATGGTAACAACGCTGTTACAGAAACTTCACATACTATTTATTTATTTAGATTTGGTCTTATTTATCTTGTGTGGTGGTGATAGTGTCTTGTCCATGTTGCTCATGGAATGGAGGATGTCATTGCCCCGTTAGTCAGCTACATTTCAGAGTTCCCTGTAGGCCTTCACAATTATCGTAGTGGCTTGGGGCTCACAAAGTCCCCACTTCCCCCTACAGGGCAATCCCTTACTTGTGCTGCTTCTCCCGCCCGCCATGTAGAGGAGGGCTTTATCTTGTAGCAATAATCTATAATCCAAATTGTGCCTTATTATTCAGTTAAAACATACCTAGATGTAAATATATATCCAGTAACTATATAGAATGGCTCTTACCTTCTGTTACTAGAAGTTATACTGGCTTTCTACATGTCTACTGATTGAGAGGAAGGATTCTTGGTGGATTCTGAGGCCTCTTATAGCAAGTCTTTGCAATTTGTGATAAAGCACAATTTGTATTATAGATACATTGTCATCTTATTTTTGCTTATCCCTAGTACACGTGGTACAGACCATGATAATCATGGTGGATAGAAGTAGGCGACTGCTTTTACTGTAAGTGCACCACATGTCTACACACGTGAAAAGCAGTTCGACTTTGCACTTACAAATGTTCCAGATCCCCGTTTGGTTACCTGCATTTGCTGGTGGGGTTGGACTTTTGCAAGAATTGGGTGCCATTGGGGCATTTTTTTTTTTATAAATCAGAAAAACGTTCCCAATGTGGGAATCGAACCTGGGTCGTAGTGGTTGAAAACCAGCGGTTTAGACCATCCTTCCACCGACCCCCCACATTGTCATCTTATTTTTTTTTTAAGGAGGCAATTTTGTTCATATTGGTTATCTCATGTGTCTTCAATAAAGGTCACTGTAATACCTTCCAGAGTTATTGCTAAAAGGTACAAATTCCTTAAGTTTTGTCCATGAATATATCTGTGTCAATAAATGACTCCAATATGAAATAGGGATGAGTGTTGTCTCTAGTATAGCCTGGTCACTTTCATCTATCCATACACAAAATGTTTTTCCCCCCTTTCTTGCCCTTCTACAGTTGGTTTTGCTAAATGGCCATTTCTAAAACTAGATTCTGAGGAAGCTGAGTCAAATAAGTCTACTCCACTCACAATTAGGGGTAATTATCTTTTGTAACCCAAGGTAGAAACAAAGGTATGCCAACTAGTTTAGTCCCTAGGGAGCGTGCAAGAAATTTTCTTTGTGTGCATTTAGGTGTGTTAACACAAAGCAATAACGCGCCATCTATACATATAAAATGAAAGAATTTAAAAGCACGAATGTTTCTTTTATACATAATACAAACTTCTACTGTCCTTACTGTGATGAGAAAATATATTGGGAGGGCTTGGCTCATCAGTGGTGAACCCTCCCAGCGGTTTCACCAATTTAATCAGTAGAAGTTTGTATTATGTATAAAAGAAACATTCGTGCTTTTAAATCCTTTCATTTTATATTTAGGTGTGTGTACCAGAAACTTCTACAAATTTGTAAAAAATTGTACAAATGTGAAGTTGCACAGGGATAAGGTGGATAAATTAAGACATCTCCTTATTGTGTAACTGAAAGTAGCTGATGGCTTGTACTATCAGTAACTTTCAGTTGTATGATAAGTAAATGCATTTTTCTTATTTTACAAATTTGTTCTCTAACCCAATCTCAAAGTTGGACAATTGTCATAAATACCATCATGGTCCAAACTTACAGAAGTCTTCACACGCCATTCTTCCCCCCCCCCCCCCCCCCCCAAGTATTGAGTTGTTCAATCAAGACAAAGTAGATTGTAACTTGATTTCTGATAAGGCACAATTTGGATTATAGATTATAAACACAAGGTAATAAGACCAAATCCAAATAAATAAATAGTTTACACTATTTATTTATTTTGATTTGGTCTTATTACCTTGAACTTGATTTCTGTTTAGATCTGTTCCTGAGATGGTGTAATGAATTTCACTGACCTCAAACAATTTACTAGTAAGACTTATTATCACTTCTGGAAATCAAATCAAATTGTGCATGATGTTTGGATAACAGCTTGTTACCTTATGTTTCTCTAATCTCTAATCCAAATCACCCCATTCAACTTTGGCCTTTTGGTTTAGAGACAATTTCAAAAATCTTTTAGAGAATTAGTTGGAATTTGTGGACCAACATTCTATTACATCAAATTTTGCTATGTTATCTACTGACTGCTCCAACTCTCCCTTACCTTCTAGGACACTTGCTACAGATTCTATAATTCTTTCCTTCTCTTACATTTTGTCAAAATAATGATGCAAGGATTCTTTTGATTTTTCTATGAATGAAAGAGATACAACTCTGGAATATTCTTCTATTAGAAGAAATAAATGTAGAAGAGGAGAAAGACCTCTTTAAAAATCCTGAGTTCAACTGACCCGGTTGATGGACCTCAGCAAGGGTCCGTCCCTCTCTCCAGGGATACTGTGTCTGTACTCATGTTATCAGCAAAGGTGTCTGCTTCCATGTTAGGAACAGCCTCAAATTACAGACAAAGTCAGGCTTTCACCAAACTTTCATACAAGAATATAAGACCTGATCCAAATAATTTAATAGTGTGTGACGTTTCAGTAACAATGCTGTTACCGAAATGTCACACACTATTAATTTATTTGGATTAGGTCTTATTTTCTTATATCTATAATCTATAATCCAAATTGTGCTTTATCATTTATAATTTCATGTTTAATTATGCAAATACAGTAGAACTTTGCTAAAACGAACCAGGGATATAGAGAACTTTTCCTTATAACAAATCTGAAATAATCCCAATTTTTATTTTATAATACAGTGAACTATGGCTATAGCAAACCATGGCTATAGTGAACCACAGGTTCAGTCCCATTGGGGTTCCCTGTAGAGGAGTTGTACTGTATATGCAAATTTTGTTCATCTTTAATCCTATTTTGATATTTAAGAGCCTTTTTAAAAGTATGTACAAAAATAACTACAAGAAAATACGACCTAATCCAAATAATTTAATAGTGTGTGATGTTTCGGTAACAGCATTGTTGTCATTATTTTGTCTGATGATGGTAACAATGCTGTTACAGAAATGTCACACACTATTAAATTATTTTGATTAGGTCTATTTTCTTGTAGTTATAATCTATAATCCAAATTGTGCTTTATCATTATATATAAAACAAGTTTGTAAACACAAGGTAATAAGACCAAATCCAAATAAATAGTGTGTGACGTTTCGGTAACAGCGTTGTTACCGAAACGTCACACACTATTTATTTATTTGGATTTGGTCTTATTACCTTGTGTTTATAATCTACTAGCGGACGTACCCGGCTTCGCCCGAGGTTTTACCCTTAGTAAAGGTTTGTCTAACGAACATTTGTTAAAACAATTCTCCATAAACTTATAAAAAAAGAGATATATTTTGATAATTTGAAACTCGTAAATTTGAATCTCTCGATAAAGTGAACATTTTTTCCCGGTCCCTGTGTGCCGTGTCATCCTGAATTTTGTCTTTCATAATTTTCTACATTACAAAAGCATCGTTTTATCCAGTGAACATATTTTCCCGGTCCCTTGAAAATTACTCGATAAGTTGAATAAAATAATGGTCGTTTATGGAAGATGGATGTAGTTCCCGGAGGTCACCCGCCCCCCCGCGCGCCAGGACCTCTTGATCCCTCTGATTGGCCGGCGGCCGGACAGGGGGGGGGAGGGGCTCTTGGTCTTTCTGATTGGTCGGTGGGAACTTGGACTGTCCAACCAACTGGCCGGTGGCCGGGAGGGGGGGGGGGGGGGTGGAGGGGGGGTGGGGGCAGACCTAAGCCTATCTTTAATAATTTCTTCCCAAAATTTAATTTTTTGTATCGCATTTATATTTATTCGAATTTTATATTTAAACGATACTCAGTATTTCTTTTGATTTTTATATATCATATATATCGTCCTGCACAATTATTTAAACTTTTTAAAATAAAGTACAATACTTAAAAATAAACTTTTAAATCGGTAACGGTAACGCGGTGTTGTCAAAATTTTATTTTTAGTATCGCATTTATATTTATTTGAATTGTATATTTAAACGATACTCAGTATTTCTTTTGATTTTTATATATCATATATATCGTCGTTCACAATTATTTAAACTTTTTAAAATAAAGTACAATACTTAAAATAAAATATGTTTCATAAAGTATAATACTTAAAATAAAATATGTTTCTTATAAATCTAAAATTAGAAAATAAACTTTTAAATCGGTAACCTCAAGGAGATAGCACTAAAGCACTAATATTTGAATTAGTTTTACTTAATATATTAGCCCTGAAAGACTCAAGGTCATCAGGCGTGGACCAAAACCTAAGCCTATCTCGGTCTCAATGGTGGCGTTGCTTGCGAGTTAAAGCTACAAATCTGCAAATAACTCTAAGGATATTAAAGATATTTAAGTAATTATTTTTCGTAAACCTTTCCGGAGATATACCTAATAATATCCCAATATTTCACGGCGACTGGATGTATGGTTTTTGAATCCATAGAGGACACACACACACACAGACACACACACACACAGACATTCAATTTTATATATATAGATAATCCAAATTGTGCCTTATCAAAATAAGTTTGTGTTTTTCCCCCTATACATGTGATGGACGCTGGAGAGGTGGTCCTACTTTCTATCCGCATTTCAATGTTGTCCTGATGGAATAAGTGTGAAGAACTTGCGGTGAACAAAGGATTAATTGAAAGTGAATTGTCAGCTATAAGGTTTCTTCTTCAAGTATTTTAAAGATGTGTGCAAATTTTGGAAACTATACTCATGGACAAAACTTAAGGAAGTGGAAAGTCTTTGATGTTGCCCTTGTATATTTATTTTTAAAGGAGGAAATTTTGTTTACACTTGTTTATCTTGTGTGTCTTCACAAAATAAGGTTACTATGTATACAAGGTAATAAGACCAAATCCAAATAAATAAATAGTGTGTGGAAGCAGCAGAGGGGTCATACACTATTTATTTATTTGGTCTTAATAACCTTGTGTTTATAATCTATAACACAAATTGTGCCATATCAGGTTACTATGTATCTTTCAGAGTTCTTGCCTGACTATTGATATAAATGCTAAAAGATACAACTTCCTTAAATTGTTGTTGTGTTGTTGTTTATCCCCTTGTGTAAAGGTTATGTAACGTCCTCGTGTTTGTTGGTTGACGTTAATCAGCAAGAAGTATTTGGAAGTTAAAAAAGAAAGTTTTTTATTTCTTTTAGGCTAAACATCAGACATAATATATCAGACATAAGTTTACATGTGATATAGTGAAGCGATGCAGCAGAGAAATAGAAGAGAAGACGCCAAGAGAAGTAGAAGGGAAGAAAGTATGCAGAGGCCCCGTCCAGGAAGTGTGGATTGACGAAATTCCAGGGGGAGGGGGTGGCAGACAGTCGGAGGCAGGGATCAGCCGAGCCCAGCTGGTGCCGCAGTGGAAGGAAGCCGGCCGGCTGCCGGGGATTGGTGTGTGCCGAGAAGACTGTCTGGCAGAGATAGCAGTCTGGGGGAAGAAGTCTGTCTGGTGACAACGGGATATGGACTGACCGGGAAGACGGTAGCGGAGAAGGATCCCTCTAGTGGCGGACATTGAAGGCAAGTTAATCTTCTACTGTATAGTTACTTATATCCCTTTCAAAGATCTGGTAATAAATCCATAGTACTAAGCTGTATCCAAAACGAACTCACATTGTTCTCTTAGAACCTTGAACGCAAACATCGACGGCTGAGAAGCGTCGTAACATTTGGTGTCAGAAGTGGGATACAGCTTAGTTAATTTTAATTGAAGATTTTATTTTGCGCTAATTTAAAAAGAAAAATGGAAAAACTAACCGACCCCGAAATCGAAAAATTCACAAAATTGCTCCGTCTGATAAGCCAGAAAGTAGATGAGCTCGGAGAAAACTTGGATTCTCGTTGAGCCGACTCGAGCATATTCGGAATGTCAAACGTTCTGCCACACCCATGTCTTGCGAAGTTAAGTTCAATGTACTACCGCCAGAAAATCCTGATGGCTTTTCAAAACCAATCACAGCAACCAATAGTCCACGTATTCAATGTCTGAGGGGACAAAAGACGATCCCAGGTGATGAAGATCCCGACAAGACCATCACAATAAAGATCATCACGTCAGGAGACATTGTAAGTGAACTGTCAGAATCTACGCTAGAAGATTCTCCCGTGATCCAGAAGTCTGAAGAGTGTCGACAGCAGGAAATGATCCAGACTGGTTGTGTAGCGGAGGAGGGTGAGCTAATCGCCTCCGACAACGGCTGTGGCACGAGTGTTTTGTATAAAATCAAGCGGACGGAAGGAGAATGCCCTCAAGGTGATATACAGAGCGAAAATTCAACCCCTGGGATTCTTTCTGAAATACTCCATGAGAACAGCAACGATCTTGGCGAGCTGCAGTGCGACAGCGTGGCTGACTTCAGCGACAGTGTCAGACTGTCAGGGACTACAGCGGCGATCCAACTGGACGGGACGGAGCTGGATGCTCCGTGGAAGTGCGACAAGGCTAGATGGTCGAAGCACCCTGAAGTTGGAGCCGGCAACCCGACTGAACGGGATAGAGCATTGGACGCTCTGTGGAAGTCCGACGACAATGTCTGTGACGCGGAAGTCGCGCGCAATGTGTCAGCGCCGTCGTCTGCAATGCAAGCTGAAGAGATGTGCCAAGAATGTGTACCATTCATCTTCGTTCCTTCGCCCGACAAGGTGCAGATCAAGCAGCCACCGCCTAGGAAAAGTTCTACCGACCTTGAGACTGCCACGGGATCCGACACCTCCAGAAGGTTTAAGAAATTCACAGCCCTGTGCGTCGTCGGCACTGAGGAGCCCAGGTTTGAAGGGTTAGGAAAAAGAGAGCCTCTAGAGCAAGAGAATGTGAAACCTAAAGAAGAAAAGGGAGGCCACGACATGGACAGCGTGGATCGGGTGGACGAATCCACTGTAAAGATCGGCGATCTACAGCCCCGTCGTGGAAGGAAGCGGCGAAAGCGCAACACAAACGATCACAACCCTTTGTACATTGTGGCTACAGAGTGTTCACAAGGAGAATTCAAAATATCAGATGGGAGCATCGTAGGCAGTGAAATATGGCCGCCATCTTGTGGAGAACCACCCGCCCTGTGCTAGACAGCGAGACCAATCAATGGCGTCGGCACTGGTTCAGAGTGGAAAGAAAGCCCGAGTTGAGATGTGGTTCTGCAAACAAGGGTTGGTGTTAACCCTGCCGCTACGCTTCCGGGAGGCGGACGACCCTCATGTGGCCAGAGACGTCAGGGAGATCAAAGGGCCGCCGATCAGCGCCTCTGGTGAAATCAGCCTTTTCGGGACGAAAAGGATTGAGAAGGGGGCAGTGAAGCGATGCAGCAGAGAAGTAGAAGGGAAGAAAGTATGCAGAGGCCCCGTCCAGGAAGTGTTGATTGACGAAATTCCAGGGGGAGGGGGTGGCAGACAGTCGGAGGCAGGGATCAGCCGAGCCCAGCTGGTGCCGCAGTGGAAGGAAGCCGGCCGGCTGCCGGGGATTGGTGTGTGCCGAGAAGACTGTCTGGCAGAGATAGCAGTCTGGGGGAAGAAGTTTGTCTGGTGACAACGGGATATGGACTGACCGGAAGACGGTAGCGGAGAAGGATCCCTCTAGTGGCGGACATTGAAGGCAAGTTAATCTTCTACTGTATAGTTACTTATATCCCTTTCAAAGATCTGGTAATAAATCCATAGTACTAAGCTGTATCCAAAACGAACTCACATTGTTCTCTTAGAACCTTGAACGCAAACATCGACGGCTGAGAAGCGTCGTAACAATATATTACAATAAGTCTAAAGTCAACTGCACAGAGTACCATCAGTGATAATAATGTGCTCACTGATAATTTACTATATAGGCATGCCAGCTGCCGTTACAGGTTACATGAATTCCATGAGTCCATGCTCCTCAAGCTGTTTTATGATAAGCAATGACTTCCTCAAGTTTTATCCATAAGTGTAAATATACAGTAAAACCTCTCTATAGTGAACCCCAATGGGACAGAGCTTTTGGTTCACTATAGCCACGGTTTGGCTTTTTTTTTTACTTTTCAAAATTTTTAGACCGTATAATTAAAGGATGGCCCTACACACAGGAAGAGGTTGCCTCTTAATAATGGTAACTTTGTTTTAATTCCCTTAATTGACCAATTTTCTTACATTAATACAGAATAATAATAGAAATCATTAGATGATAGGTTCTTCTTATCATGTACCTCTATGTCTAATTTCAAAATCAAGACAAATCCTAGGCCAAGTTTTATTAAATATATATTCAAAGATATAAAATGATTTTAAAACATCATTATCAGATTATATAATACAATGTTTACTTGAAAAAATGGCTCTAATACCTTGTTGCTTCAAAGCACTCATCAAGCATTGCACCATTTAAATAAAGTTAGTGTTTTTCTTCCATTTCATGTTTCCACATACTCTTTTAGGTCTAGATTTCGTATTTTTTAAACCTGTCATGCAAAACATTGCTGTCTTCAAAATCCTCATAGTTAATGGCATAAAAATAATTTTGTTTCATCACGGGACCGTTTATTTGGACTTTTTTTTAGCCCTAAAACGTACGATCGCGGCAAAAGTTGAGGTTGATTCCTCTTTGTAACAATTTTTAATAACTTTATATTTTATTTTTTTATAATAGAAAAGTTATATTCACTTATTTTAATATGTTCTTAACATTTTGCCTGTGTTGCTTCACTTTGAAAAGTTCTGAAAATGGCCTCTTTTTTTTTTAAGAAATAACGTTTTTGTTTTTAAAATGTCTTTGTTTTCTTTATTTTGGAACCATTTGCATATTTTATATTTCAAATTTGATGGATGCAAAGATATTCTATTTAATAAAAAGTATAATGTGTAAAAATTTATACAACATACAGTAAAATAAAGGGCAAAAATCAAAACAAACGATGCCGCTAATTTTATTGTTTTGAAATCGCGATCCGCGAGTTGAAACATGCTCAAAATTTTGTTGTTTTAATATATTTTTTTAAAATTACAATTCTAAGTTCGTTATAAGCATAGTATTTTAAATAGATTTTATTATTTTGGGACCGAAAATAGGTTCGTTATAGGGGTAGTTCGTTATTCTAAAAATCGCAAAGTTCGTTATAACGATGGTATTTTCAATGGAATGGAATTGGGAATCGGCGTGGGTTCGTTATAAGGGAAGGTTCGTTATATCCAGGGTTCATATTAGCGGGGTTTTACTGTAATTTTAAAATTGGAGCATTCTTAGGATGGGGTTATTCCAATCTTAATTATTCCTTAAATTTTAAACACAAGGTAATAAGACCAAATAAATAATGTGGTAATAAATAGTGTTATTTGGATTTGGTTTTACTACCTTGTGTTTATAATCTATAATCCAAATTGTGCCTTATCCTTAAATTTTATTTATTTATTATTATTTCTAGTGTCAAAGTATAACATTTAGTAGGTGATAAGTCCTGACTAGACAGTTTGACTTCGCAGGTGATGGAGATAGTTAGGGGGCGCCACCTCGGCCATCTCCACCAAGGATGTCAGCCATCTTGGAATATCATTTTTTTACACCCTCATTATTAAGGATAGAAAGATTTAAAAGTGATCAAGGTTTAGAATCAGGTCTCTTATCCATTTGATGTTAAACTGTACAATTTGGATTGCTGAAGATAAGATATAATGTGAAGGACTGATAACAGTCATAAGGTAGCACCAAGGGGATCGGTGGAAGGGTGGTCTAAACTGTTGGTTTATGACTGCTACGACCCGGGTTCGATTCCCGCATTGGGCACTTTTTTCTGATTAAAAAAAAAAAAATGCTCCAATGGCCCCCGATTCTTGCAAAAGTCCAACCCCACCAGCGAGTGCAAGTAATCAAACGGGGCTCTGGCACATTTCTAAGTGCAAAAGTCCAGCTGCTTTTCACATGTGTAGACATGTAGTGCACTTACAGTAAAAGCAGTCACCTTCTTTTACCCACCATGATTATCATGGCCTGTACCACGTGTACTAGGGATAAGCAAAAAAAAAGGTAGCATTCAATATTTGTGTGACCTAGCAAATACAGTAGAACAACCTCAATGTAAGGATGCTAGATGACACCTATTTACAAAGGACACTTTTCATCACCAAAATTTCCATTTCTACCAACTAGCTGCTTTCCAGAATAAACAAAATGCGATATCACCGCCGAGATTTGCGATGCATTGTTACACTTACGTTGAAGTCATACCTTAATACTACGGCTGCTGTGCCAAAATATTGTTATTGCTCGCAATAAATTTGTATAGTAACAAGAATTATCTAATGTCAAAATTTGATTTTTAAAAAAATTGGTGAAATTATTGGTAGTGTTGAATTATCGTTTAGTCGAATTAACATTTGTCAAAACTCTGCCTTTGCCGGTCCCAAGCCCAGATGAAAAAGGAGGAGGGGAAGCAGTGACAAGCTTGCTAAACAAAACCTGGGCTCAGCTGGCCTGGCTGATAGTACCCTGTAAGGGCTCCTAATCCAGGGATACAGGATGAGCAGCGTTTGTACTCCATGTTGGAGCGGCTGCACATGGCGTTTGTTCCTCATGTCAGAGGCGGCCATTTCTTTTGGAGCTAAGTCGGCCTGCCACTGAGTAGTGCTCCCAGTCTTAATGACAAAGGCAGACGCCTTCTACTTCACACAGTCATGATGGTTGTCAAGCTTGATATCCTAATATGATTGAGTGGAGATAAGAAAGAAGAAGAAGAAGAACATTTGTCATTTAATAGGCTGGAGGTCGGGACATGAAAATATGGTGGAATTATTGGGTGTTGAATTAACAAGGTAATACTGTATGGTGTTAATGTTCACTCATCTTGTTGGATCCTATTGTTTTTAATTTTCCTATATTGAATTTTATTTGTGCAAATTAAGCTAAACATCTCTCAATTAATTGTACAATATAAAATCTTTAATATGTAAATTTTAAAGCAGTCAACAAAAATGTGGAATTTTCATAGTTTGAAGACTCTCTCTCTCTTTCTAGTACAAAAAAATCAAAATCTCAATAAACAGTTATTCTCAAATGATAAAGCACAATTTGGATTATAGATTATAATACAAGAAAATAAGACCTAATCCAAATAATTTGTGTGTGACGTTTTGGCAACCACATTGTCACCATCATCAGACAAAAGAATAAATGTGAAAAAATATCGCAGCAAGTTCTTAAATAGTACTGTTATCAAGTGTTTAAACAAGATAACTGCTAAGGAAAAATAGTTTTTTCAAAACAAATTTAATTTTAATTCTAAGAAGAATATTTCAAGTTGTCTTAAGAAACTATTTTCCTTATCTGTTATCTTGTTTAAACACTTGATAACAGGTTTTAGGTTTATTCAATAATATTAGTCAACACATTTTCTTCTTCTAAACAATTATATTAGAGCTGTACATACCTTGAAGCTAGGAGCCGAGCTAAACTGCTTTAGTCCAATTGGTGAAAGGCAGCAGGACACAACTTTATATGAAGACATAGAAAATGTTCATTGACTTACTGTTGTGCGGTGCTACTCCTGCAGATATTGCTGGGTCAATGTTGGGAGGATACTTTAGTTTACAATATATTGGTTTAAGTCTGTGTTAATGTGTACTTTGGGATAAAATTCCATGTTGGAAAGGAGCACTACTGTTAAACTGTGAATCTGTCGAAGCTGACTGTCAACTTGTGCAGCTGGAGATGGGCGAGGTGCAGTCCAAACTGGAGCAGGAGGAGGCTCGGGGCCGTACCCTGCAAGAACAGGAGCAGGAGCTGAGGTCCCAGCTGGCTGGAGCTGAAGCCAGAGCCAGGAACAACCTGGAGGATGCCCAGAGCAAGCTCCAGGGCTATCTGGAGGAGAGTGAGACCTTGCGACAGTCCAACACCTTGCTCCATCACCAGCTGGCCCTCCTGAAGTCCGAGTCTCAGGACCAGGCCCACAGCCTCTCTCTCACAGTGGACTCCCTGCGACTGAAGCAAGTGGTCCTGGAGGAGAAACTGGCAGCACAGGAGCTGCTACTCACCCAGAGCAATCACCAGCTTGCCTTAGCAAGCAGCAAGCTCTGGCAGAGAAAGAACATCTCCAGAACAAAATTGCCGAGTGCAAGAAGGAAGTGGATACTCTGGTCCAAACCTTGCACACTGTTGAGAACACACTGAAGGTAAGCCCCAGCTGACATTGTTAACTCCTAGTCATACACTTGATATAAAATGTTGCATATAATCTGAAGTGGACACCATAAGGAGTGGGGTCTCTTTCTCTCTGGAGTTTGATTTCTCTGAAAGCAGGAAGCTGCTTCAAATCAACATGGTATAAAGATGACAAAGCTTTGTTTCCACAGCAGGTGTCCTAGTAGTGTTGGCACCTAACCCAGCACACATGTCTACACTTCATTTAACATTTGATGGGGGAATGATATATATATATAGCATTGATTTTCTTAAGCCACCATCTGAATCCAGTAAAAAAAATTGTTATTTACTACCCACCATGATTATCATGGCTTGTACAACATGTACTAGGAATAATAATGAAAAGTTCAACATTGCACTTAAAGAGGAACAGCCTTGCTTGGTTAATTGCCAGTGTTGTTGAACCATTGTATTATTTAGAGAGGCCAAGTAGGGGATCGGTGGAAGGATGGTCTAAACCATTGGTTTTTGACCACTTCGACCAAAGTTTGTTTCCCGCATTGGGCACTTTTTTCTGATTAAAAAAAAAAAAATGCTTCAATGGCCCCCAATTCTTGCAAAAGTCCAACCCCAACGGAGAGTGCAAGCAACGGGGCTCTGGCATATTTATAAGTACAAAGTCGAACTGCTTTTCACATGTGTAGACATGTGGTGCACTTACAGTAAAAGCAGTCGCCTACCTCTTACCCCCCATGATTATCATGGCCTGTACCACATGTACTAGGGATAAGCAAAAAAAGAGGGGCCAAATTAGGAGAGGGTGGGTTAAATGCTGGTGTGGTTGAACCATTGGTTGGAACAGAAGGAGAGGACAGTGGCGTCCAGGATCTCTGCCCTGGAGGAGGAGCTGCTACAACAGACCAACCAGAGCAATAGCCTCAAGCAGCAGGCCAAGGTAGAGCTTTTCTTTATTTGGTTTAGAAGTATGTGTTACATTTTGCGCTTCACTCTCTCTTTTTTTTTTTTTTTTTAAATCACTATTTTGCATTTTTCCGATAACCAGCATACTCTTGCATTATAACTTGTGGAAAAATGTAACATTGTATAGGATAAGTTCTACCTTCTTGGTAAAACAACAACATAAATAAACTTTTTGCAGAGAATTTGAGTCCAATATAGATTCATGGACAAAACTTAAGGAATTGGAAAGTGATGTTGCTGTTCGTCTATTTAAAAAAAAATTTTTTTTTTTAAGGAGACAGTCAATTTTATTCAAACTAGGTTACCTTGTGTCTTCACTAAAGGTCACTGTGTATCAAATATCTTTTAGAGTTATTGTCTGAATCCTGATATGCATTCTAAAAGGTACAACTTCCTCAAGTTTTGTTCTTGAGTGTATATGTAGTACTTTTGTAGTGGCCAATGACATTTTTGAGTAAAATATATCAGGCCTCCAGGGAAAGTATCTTTTCAAAACATTTTTATTCTCTAGCTTTCAGACACGAATGCCCTTCTACAGGAGAAAACATGGTATAAGTATGTTTTCTCCTGTAGAAGGGCATTCGTGTCTGAAATCTAGAGAATAAAAATGTTTTGAAAAGATACTTTCCCCGGAGATCTGATATATTTTACTCAATTTTGATACAAGGGATTGAATGACATTTTTGTTATTCTATATTGACTTTTTTTTTTCTTATCCCTAGTACACGTGGTACAGGCCATGATAATCATGGTGGGTAGAAGACGACTGCTTTTACTGTAAGTGCACCACATGTCTGCACATGTGAAAAGCAGTTCGACTTTGCACTTACAAATGTGCTAGAGCCCCGTTTGGTTACTTGCACTCGCTGGTGGTGTTGGACTTTTTCAAGAATCGGGGGCCATTGGAGCATTTTTTTTTTTATCAGAAAAAAGACCTCAATGCGGGAATCGAACCCGGGTCATAGCGGTCGTAAACCAACGGTTTAGACCATCCTTCCACCGACCCCCCTATATTGACTTGAAAGATATTAATGATTGAATGATAAAAAAAAAAGATGAAAGAAATTGAATTTGCACTGCATTAATAAATGGTATTTAAGGATCATCCTAGATGTATTAAATGTACATGTTGCGAGGGCTCACATGTGTGGGGCAGGAACAAGAGGCCCTGGCCCTGCAGACCTTCCAGCACCAGATGGACCAGAAAGTGGAGGAGCTCCGGCAGCAGCTGGCAGAGCAGGAAAAGTTGGCAGCTGAGAGCCTGGTCAAATATGAAAAAGCCAAGAAATACATCGCCCAGGCAGAAACCCAGCGGAACAGCAAAAAGTAAGTTTCCTACAATGTGGCTTCAGTTTGCCTGCTACATGGTGAGTAGGACACTAGAGCTGACTGACGGAATGTCTCACAATGTGTGTACAGTAACAACAAGGAGAACTTCAGGGATGACACCACCCTGGTTGAGAGCTTCAATACCACCCTCAACTCCTCTGTCTTCCCAGGTTGGTGGTGGTAGATAACACATATATATATACTAGCCGAATGACCCGGGCAACGCCCATGTTTTACCCGATTGAATGTTTTGATTCAAATACTATTTGTTACAATTATAAATTGGCGCCTTAAATAATTGCATATGTTGGTTAATAACTATAGCCTATGTGCTTTATCTGTCTATGTACTGTTGGCTTCCGTAGGCGTCTCTTACTGGGAAAAAGAAAGAGAGGATTCCATTTGGTTATTATCTAATATATGCATTTATTTAGGGAGCGACCCGCTCCAACACAATAGTTACATAAATAGCGAGTGGGGGGGGGCAAAGGTGGCGTGACCGTAGCCAACCAATAGGCAAACGGTGACAGAGAGAGATGATTGATTAGGAGATGAGGAAAGACGCTCGTAACTGTATATAGAATGTGAGTGTGTGTGTAAAGAGCGTTCTGCCATCTAGAAAGGCTCATGTGAGCCTGGATATGTTTAATATAGATGTAGTAATGTGAATGGAGGAGGAAATAAACACTCCAGTGGTGACAAGAAGGCTACGTCCCTAGAAGAGCTGTGCTAACATGGGTACAGCAATGAAACTGCCCAATATGACCGCATCTTCTTTGATCTTTACCTCTCAACTGTCTTTAACCAGCCCACAACTCTATTTTTCGCTGGAGTGTTCCCCCTACTGGGGACAAAGGTTGGATTTTTCCTGTTATAAAGTTATAGGATTCCAGGTTGTCACGACTACCTCTGGGGACATGGGCTTTCCTTTAACTTTATTTCCAAGTTACAATAATAGGGGATATTTTGATATTATATATATATATATTTGGTGAAAATGTCGCTCTTTGCGATTAATTTTAATGAAAGAATAATTATTAAATAATATAGATTTATTTTTCACACAAGGAAAAAAAAAACTATTTAAAATTTTCTCCACATCTCAAAATAAATAGAGAGATAGACAAATGACAATGTTTATTGACCCTAGTCAACAGTCAAAATTTTAAAAATATATATATATATATATAAACAAAAATCAATATAAAATGAAAGGAATTAAAAGCACGATTGTTTCTTTTATACATAATACAAATTTCTACTGCCCTTACTGCAATGAAAAAATATATTGGGAGGGCTTGGCTCATCAGTGGTGAACCCTCCCAGCGGTTTCGCCAATTTAATCCACCAGACCGCTTCTCAGAGCTCTAATACTGTATTGGACGATTCTACTTATATATGCAGCACTGAAGGGTGGAATCTCAGAAATGGTTTTCAAGAAAACTATGGACATAAGCTTATATGGCAGTGGAATTACATTCAAATATTTGCATCGAGCAATGATCTTCCGCAAACAATAAAGACAAGGTCAGTTAGACATAAATTAACACAAAACAATAACACGCCATCTATATATATAAAAATCAATGTTTGTATGTTCAGTATACAAATTCGCAGTAGTTCACTAATTCAAACCAAAATTTCCATACATAGGTAAAAAATACGGGGAAGACGATAGGCTATTTTAAAAAATATATAAATCAATTATTAAAACTATATATTTTTAGTCAGAAAATGATGATGATGATGATATTGCTGTATCATGTTTAATTATCAGATACAAAATTATATCGGGAAAAATTCCAAAAAGCAGAGACCACGGGTGAAACCAGTTCATTATTTTGTACGCAGGAACAAAATTCTAACAGAAAAACATTCATTCGAGCAGAAAACAAAAGCCAGATCATCTTTCTATAAAAATATCGCTTCTCTGACACAAAGTTTGGAGCGGGACGTTTCACAAGAGTGACATCCACGGCGCCAATTTATAATTGTAACGAATAGTATTTGAATAAAAACATTTAACCCTTAGTTACTGGCGCCTATTTTCCTTACACAATTACTGGCGTTCGGCCTCTCAGGCCGTCTTTTAAAATCAATAATAAACCATGTTATTTATAAAATAAAAAGAAATTAAACGTATACACATAATTTCCAAAGAATAAATATTTTGTTTTTTTCGAATAAACAGAGCTCTAAACAAAATTAAATGAAAATGTACAAGAAACTCTTTCTATCTAAAATATTCTATATATATTCTAAAAAATTCTATCTAAAATATTTTATTCAAGATTAGATGCACAATTCAAGCATATTTCAATAGAATGATCTTTGCAGATTGGTTCTTTGCATTTTTTGAATTGCATTTGAGTTCGACGATCTTTTTTACATGGGTAGCATCTTTTGCATTTTTTGGACCAAGGACTGCCGCTTGTGGATTCCTAGATAACACATATTATTGATATTTCCTTTGAATATCAAATAAATATTTGCCTACCTCAAGTGATGAAGTTCCAGTATGCTTCTGAATTAATACTTGCAGATCTCTTGACAAATATTTGGCTTGATTTCTCATATTCAAGGCATCTCTCATTAGTTGTAGAGCAAGCTGCTTTATAAAATCTTTTCGAGCCATTCCACCGTCTTGCTTGACAGCCTTATAAATTACTGCTGAATTTATTGCAACCACATCCAAAAAGTTAAAAAATAAACACAGGGGCCATCTTTTGGTTCTTCTTCCAACTGAATACATGTCTGATCAACTACATCTACACCACCTTTGGTCATATTATAAAATGTGATTATCTTGGGCTTTTATTGTTCAGCAGTTTCTTGATCAATTGTTGTGGTCGAATGCATTGTGGAGAGTAATATAACAGATTTTCCAATTTTAGGGACATAGGATACCAAATTTTTGTTTTTTGAAAAACCAAAAGTGGAACCGAACTTCTATTATATTATACAAAATTACAATCACAAAACACAATTTAGAATGCATATAATTGAAGCAAGAGTAATAAAAAAACGAATGCTCAACTTATTTGTTGCGTTTGAACGTCTATAAAACCAAAAGTGAAACGGCCAATAATAGGGGCGCTAAAATTCCCAGTGACGTAATTACTGGCGCTTGGCTTTAAAGGCCGTTTGATTTAATAACTCGGGGTATACAAAATAGATTTCTCTTAAAATGAAAAGTTCTTCAAATAAATGCATTTTATTAAGCTACCTAAAATTTTGATGAAAAATATTGCATTTTGAAAATTTCGCAAACATTTTAAATTTTCACACGGCCTTTCAAGCCGAACGCCAGTAATTACGGGTTAATCGGGTAAAACCCGGGCGTTGCCCGGGTCATTCGGCTAGTAGATTATAAACACAAGGTAATAAGATATTTATTTATTCGGATTTGGTCTTATTACCTTGTGTTTACAGTAAACCTTCTTTAATTCAACACCCCCAGGTATAGTAAATACAGTAAAACCCCGCTAATACGAACCCTGGATATAGCGAACCTTCCCTTATAACGAACCCACGGCGATTCTCAATTCCATTCCATTGAAAATACTATCGTTATAACAAACTTTGCGATTTTAAAAATAACGAACTGCCCCTATAACAAACCTATTTTTGGTCCCAAAATGATAAAATCTAATAAAAATACTAGGGTTATAACGAACTTAAAATTATGATTTACAAATTTTTTAAAACAACAAAATTTTGAGCATGTTTCAGCTCACGGATCGCGATTTTAAAACAAAATAATAGCGGCATTGTTTGTTTTCATTTCCATTCTATTTTTGCACATTATACTTTTGTATAAATCAGAGTATGTTGAATTATAGTAGATTAAAAATTAAGACTTTCACAGTTCCAGACAGACACTAGTGTGTGTTGCCAGCCAGCGCTAACTTTCTTTTCCATAACACAATTTACCCAGTGAATGAAAGCCTGAATTAATCATAACACGCCACATCTATATATAAAAGAAAGGAAATCATTGAAGCACAAATGTTTATTTCACATATAAAACAAACTTCTACTGTCCTTACTGCGATGAAAAATTTTGGGAGGGCTTTGGTTATCAGTGGTGAACCCTTCTTACAGTTTCACCTATTAATAAAAAGCTTGAATACAAGGTAATAAGACCAAATCCAAATAAATAAAACAGTGTGTGACGTTTCAGTAACAGTGTTGTTACCATCTTCAGACAAAAGTACTAAAAAATATTTTTAGTTCTTTTGTCTGAAGATGGTAACAAGGCTGTTACTGAAACATCACACACTGTTTATTTATTTGATCTTATTACCTTGTGTTTATAATCATTAATCCAAATTGTGCCTTATCAAAAAAAGCTTGAATTTTGGATAGTATTGATAAGATACAATTTGGATTATCTACAGTCCTCCGCGCTGCCAACTGAGCTATCGAGGGATAATTTGGATTATAGATTATAATAATGTGATTATAATAAGACCAAATCCAAATAAGTAAATAGTGTGTGACGTTTCGGTAACATTTCTGAAGATGGTAACAATGTTGTTACTGAAACGTCACACACTATTTACTTATTTGGATTTGGTCTTATTACCTTGTGTTTGGATAGAATTGAAACTGTTAATAGTTAGGACTGGTTATATAATTGGGACTCATTTCTGTCTCTCAAGTAGGATCCAATGAATGAGTCATAGCACTATATCAAATAAAATAATTATATGTTTATTGTATTTTATCTCATTTATACAGCTATACAAGCATGATAAAGCACAATTTGGATTATAGATTATAATACACCTATCCCCCGATTTACATGGTACTTGTTTTACACGTTTTCGCTTTTCCACGGTTTTCCAAATAAGTTTTTGTTTTTGTTTTTAACGCACTATACTAAATGTTACTCTGATTGAACACATGCGCTGTGTACACATCTCACGAGGAATCCTGAGCTTATGTGCTGACTACATATTTTAACCTGTCAATGCATTTTATTTTTATTTCTGTGTACACCTATCCCCCGATTTACACGTTTTTCTCAGGAACGTATCTACCGTGTAAATCGGGGGATAGGTGTACATGAAAATAAGATCTAATCCAATTAATTTATTAGTGTGTTTATTAGTAGTATTATGTATTAGTGTGTAGTAGTATTAACACATGAATAAATTATTTGGATTAGGTCTTATTTTATTGTAGCTCTATACAAGCCTATTATTCATATGAGATCTTAAACACAAGGTAATAAGACCAAATCCAAATAAATAAATAGTGTGTGAGGTAACAGCGTTATTACCATCTTCAGACAAAAGTACTGAATGAGAAATTTTACCACAGCATGTTTTAAATAGTTACTGTTATCAAGTGTGTAAACAAGATAGCAGATAAGAAGAAGATAGTTATCTGAGAAACACTGAATATTATTCTTAAAATTAAAAGTGGAAAAAAACCTTTTTTCTTTTTTTTTAGATATGATTATAAAAAAAAAAAAAATTGGGTTTTTTTCCACTTTTAACTCTAAGAATCTTGTTTACACACTTGATAACAGTAACTATTTAAAACATGTTGTGGTAAAATTTCTCATTCAGTACTTTTGTCTGAAGATGGTAAAAACGCTGTTACAGAAACGTCAGACACTATTTATTTATTTGAATTTGGTCTTATTACCTTGTGTTTATAATATATAATTCAAATTGTGCCTTATCATATGAGATCTGAACATGGGATCATATGTGCAGACACTGTTCAACCCCCACGGCACAGTGGTGAAGATGTTTGTGGTCCGCTACAACCTGTCAGACATGCCCCCCAGCTGCCAGACCTTCCTGCGCCAGCGTACCCTCTACATGCCCACAGACGCCACTGAGGATGACTCAGAGGCTCGCAAGTGGCTACGCTATCTCATCCATCTCAGGTCTCTCTGATTCTTTAAATCATTTTTGGCTTCAATATAGCTACAAGGTCATAAGGCCAAATCCAAATAAAGAAGTAAACACAAGGTAATAACACCAAATCCAAATAAATAAATAGTGTGTGACGTTTCGGTAACAGAATGAAGTACTGAATGAAGATGGTAACAACGCTGTTACCGAAACATCACACACTATTTATTTATTTGGATTTGGTCTTGTTACCTTGTGTTTGTAATCTAATATACAAATTGTGTGCCTTATTATAAATAAAGAAATGTGTAACCATTTTCAGTCATGGTAACAACTCTGTTACCGAAAGGTCACACATTATTTATTTATTTGGGTTTAGTCTTTTTGGCATTTTAGTTCTAATTAATAATCCAAATTGTGTGCCTTAACATATAAGGTGAGCCATCTAAATATAAGAAACAATACTACCTCTGCTCTTTTTTGAACTTCCTACTAACCTTTCTGTGATGAAAAAAAAAAATACTGCGAGGGCCCGGGCCTTTAATGGTGATTCCTTCCCAGATGTTTTGTCAGGATTAAACTTGTGAGGGAAGGGTTCACCACTGATGAGCCAGGCCCCTACCAATATTTTTTCACATCTCAGTAAGAGAGGACAATATAGGCAGTTTATCTTATTTGAAAAATAAATTTTAAAAAGTATTGTTAAATGGTTTCTCTTTCTTCTTTGGTTTATAACTACAGTAGAACCTCCATGGGAGGACACCTCTCTACAAAGGACAGTTTTCATTTGTAAAATTACAATTTTTACTATTTAGTAACTCTCCGATAAGAGGACACCTCTCTTTAAAGGACACTTAGGCTCTGCAATTAGGTTTTGTCCTTTACAGGAAGGTTCTACTGTATATATACACTGTATATATACTGTAATATCTAAAAAAATGCTATGTTTTAGTGGTCAGGATATGCCTCTAATTTGTTTGTTTTTTTAAATCAACACTTGATCATTTTAACAGGGAGGTTCTACTGTACAAGGTAAAAAAAATAAGACCAAATCCAAAGAAAACAAAATGTTTGTTTAAATGTTAAAGCACAATTTGGATTATAGATTATAATAAAAGAAAATAAGACCTAATCCAAATAATTTATTAGTGTATGAAGTTTCGGCAACAACATCGTCAGACAAAAGAATGAAATTTTTGAATAATTTTAATTAAAAATTTTGATGATGGTGACAATGTTGTTGCCGAAACATCACACACTAATAAATTATTTGAATAAGGTCTTATTTTATTTTATGTTTGTTTAAATAGATTAATTTATTTGATGGATCTTTCTATTCCCTCTTGTTACACCTATACTAGTCTGGCATGGAATTCGTGTAATCTTTACACAAGGGGATAAGAAACAACAACAACAACATACTAGTCTGGACTCTGAAGTCTGGTGTGTCTACAGGTTCCTGAGCACCAAGTCCGGACGTATCTACCTCCACACTGACATCCGTGTCATCATCTTCAACAAGAGCGACCTCGACGCCGCAGCCATCCATGGTCACACACCCTATGAACTCCGTTCCTTCACCCAGTATCCTCTCAACCCCAAGTTCTCTCCTCGTAAATAGCCTTGTTGCAGAGGTCCCGTAGAGGACCCATGTTGAAAATCTAGTTGTTTATTTCTCTCTCACTTCTCAACTTTCTTTCTATTATTCTTCCCCATCTTCTTTCTCTTTCATTCTTTGATGCATTTTTTAACAATAAACTTTTAAGTTTTATTGAAGCGATCTCATTATAAGCATCCTTTTTTCTTTTTGCATTTCAACTTTTTTCCCCCTCTTCTTCTTTTTCTTCTTTCCATCTTTGTTACCTTGTTATAAAAGTTATTTAAATCTCCTTTTCATTTGTGTTATTCTCTTATCCTTCTTGTTTCTATCTATAAGTGATCTTTTTTATGTTTTCTTCCTCTTTTTCTTCTTTCCATCTTTTGTTACCTTGTTATAAAAGTTATTTAAAACTCCCTTGTGTCTTTGTTATTATCTTAATCTTTCTCTTGATTCTTTCTATAAATGATCTTTTTTATGTTTTCTTTTCTTCCTCTTTTTCTTCTTTCCATCTTTTGTTACCTTGTTATAAAAGTTATTTAAAACTCCCTTGTATTTGTGTTATTCGCTTATCCTTCTTGTTTCTTTCTATAAATGATCTTTTTTATGTTTTCTTTTCTTCCTCTTTTTCTTCTTTCCATCTTTTGTTACCTTGTTATAAAAGTTATTTAAATCTCCCTTGTATCTTTGTTATTATCTTATCCTTTCTTGATTCTTTCTATAAATGATCTTTCTTTTCTTTTCTTCCTCTAAAGGTAAAGTAGGAAACTTTTGTGTTGTTTTTCCTTCCACAGAAATGATAATAAAAAAAAGTTGTTGAGCACTTTGTTAGATTCACTTGAGCAATGTAACTGTGGTTTTTCTCAAAGCAATATCTTACTGTAATCTTGTTAGATAAGAAATATGTGCCATTTTTCTCTCTTCACTCTATCTCTATCTATCTCTTTCTCTTGTCATCCATATAGTGGAGATATATTTGTAAATAGCTTATACCTATATATATAAAATAAATATATATATACTATATGCATATATAATACATAAAATACTAAATAAACTTGTATATTTAACATTAGAATGTGTAATCTCTTTTCTTATTACACTCTCACCATCTCAGTTTTAATACAGTAGAACTACCTCCATGTAAAGGATAACATCTAATTGCAGAGTCAAAGTGTCCTTTAGGGAGAGTTGTCCTTTTACTGGAGAGTTGCTAAATTGTAAAAATGATAATTTTGTAAATGAAAACTGTCTTTTGTAGAGAGGTGTCCTCTAGCATGTGTGTCCTCTCATGGAGTTTTTACTGTACTATTTCTTCAGAAATAGATAGCATATATACAGTAGAACCTCCCTGTAAAGGACACCTGATTGCAGAACCATGAGTGTCTTCTCATGGAGTTTTTACTGTACTATTTCTTCAGAAATAGATAGCATATATACATTAGAACCTCCCTGTAAAGGACAACACCTAATTGCAGAGCCAAAGTGTCCTTTAAAGAAAGGTGTCCTCTTATCAGAGAGTTGCTAAATAGTAAAAATGGTAATTTTGTAACTGAAAACTATCTTTTGTAGAGAGGTGTCCTATAGCACAAGTGTCCTCTCATGGAGTTTTTACTGTACTATTTCTTCAGAAATAGACAGCACCAAATACAGTAGAACCTCCCTGTAAAGGACAACGTCTAATTGCAGAGCCAAAATGTCCTTTAGGAAGAGGTATCCTCTTACAGGAAAGTTGCTAAATAGTAAAAATTATAATTTTGCAAATGAAAACTGTCTTTTGTAGAGAGGTGTCTTCTAGCCTGAGTGTCCCCTAAAGGGAGGTTCTACTGTAACACTGACAAGATTTAGAACAGGCCATCTCAATCCATTGAAGATAAAAAGAAGACACTTCTGGTAAGATTGACCTCTCATGTAGAATCATTTGGCTCATTACAGTAGAACTTCCAAAGATAGACTGTCTAGAAACATGGATACTCCTGGTCTCTCTTGGAGGTAGTTTCTCATTGGAGGTTGATTTTGATATAGACAAATTGTTTTTGATGTTACAAAAGTGGTCAGTCATGGAGGTATCTCTCATCAGATAGGTGGTTTATAGGAGGTTTTAATGGGTAGACTTTAAAACATACGTATGTGAGGTGGATAATATTTCACATGGAAAGATGTTTTGACTGATTATGCAAATGTTATATATTTACAGCAAGTAAAGGAACATATAATCCTGCAACGTATCTTAATTGATCAACTGGGAAGTAATTCTATGTCTTAATATTGTTGCGTTGTTGGTTGACAAAGAATAACTTCCGTGGGTACAAAGGATCTTTAGGACTTTTTTTTTTTAAGCCTAATCGATAAAATAATTACAGGAGAATGCAAAAATAAAACAACAATAAAGAAAACAGCAGTTACAAACTCACCAACTGCAGCACGGTGAGGGAAAGCAGGAGCAGAACAGGAGACAGAAGTTGGTAGAACCTTCTAGAATCTTTCAGGAAGTACACCGGCGTCGGCGGTAAGCAGCAGTCCGACCTCTTGAGACAGCAGTTTGCTTGGAGTACACCACGTAGCTTCGTTCTTCTCCTTCTTTTTCTTATCTTTCTTCCACCTGGCATGAGTTCCTCATCCCTATATATCCCGGAGTAGGTCTTTCCAGAACGGTCATGGTTGGTTAGCCAATCAGAAAGCCACCAGCGCTGAGCCTTGCGCAATCGCTACTGATTGGCCAATCAGTTGTTCTCCGATTTTTCTACATTTTTCTTGAATGTTCTAGAACATTCTCTCTCCATTCTGGAATGTGCTTCTCTTTCTACGTAACACTGCCCCCTCCTTAGGACTGATTGTCCCGAGCAGTCCATTGTTCTGGAACAGAACCCCTGAAGGGTGCCAACCGGTTGTAGTGCACCACTTTGGGTTTAGACGTCTGGGTCTTCTGAATCCGAAAAGATGACATCATTGAGGCACTTGATGATCTTGTAGGGTCCTTCCCACTGGTACTGAAGTTTAGAAGAAAGTCCTTTCTTCCGTTAAGGATTATGGAGCCAAACCATTTCACCCTCTTTGAAAGTCTTGTGGGAAGTCTTGACGTTGTACCTGTCTTTCATTTTCTCACTGGAAAAGTGAAAATTTTCTCTTGCCCACTGGTGAATGGTCGGCATCCTTTCAAATGGGGCACCTACATTGTAGATCTTCAACTTTTCTTTGGATCTTGATCTCCCTTTCTCACTGAACATCGTGTACAGTTTCTGCAACATTTTTCGACATCAGCTCGACTTTCTGGCCAAAAAAATCTTTCTCTAACTTTGGCCAATGTTTTTCTGATGCCGAAGTGACCTCCCGTGGGACTGCTATGCATCTCCTGGAGAGCCAAAGGTACATGAGATCTGGGTAACACCAACTTCCAGGATTCATGCTTTCCATCCTCGCTCTCCCATTTCCTGTATAAGACACCATCTCGCAGGGTCAAAGAATTCCAGAGGTTTCAGAACTGTGCGGGGCCACATCTTCCCAGGATGGTTTTTCATCTGATTCCTTCTAATTTATCACTGGCAAGAGATCTCAGTCTTCACGTTGAGCTTTTCCTAAAGCTTTGCCGGTCCAGTGTTGCTCTTCCACTTCATCACTTTCTAGCACTGTAACTTGTCTTACGCAAAATCTCTCTTCAGCATGAGCACAATGTCCACTTTGTGGAACACACGGCCTTCTTGATAAGGCATCAGCATTATCGTTCTGTCTCCCTTCTTCGGCGTTGCTCCGATCATTTTCTTGAACCTTCTTGAGAATCACAGCTTCATAGCAGTGCTTATTATCACATTCAGCTAAATTTTGAGAACTTTATCCTAGCTTGAGATAAACTTTTCCTCATAGCTCTACACGCTCTTAAATTATGGCTTCAATACTATAAACTGTGTCAAGTAACTATCTGAGAATTTTTCATTTCCTATATTCACAGCTCTATTGTTGCTTGGTTTTCTCTAACAATCCAACACATTTTCAAAAAAAAAAAATTAACTAAATATATTTTATTTATTTCGTCTCAATTTACAGGTGTTACATTCGAGCACAGCTCGCGAGTCACCTTGTCCTGGCTATTTACACATGGCGAGTTGGTGGAGTAGAGATAGTCTCACCGGACCTTGCAGGATGGAAAGAAAAAAAAATTGTCAGAAGTGGGATTCGAACCCACGCCATCGGCCATCCTGACATAAATAAATATATGATTATATTTTGTATTTTATAATCTGTACCCTAAACATCTTACCCAATTTACTCACACCAATAAACGAAATAAGTCCAAACAAAGCTTTAATTCACATTACTAATCAATATCAAATTTCTTGTTCAAAATTCAATTCCACTCTTGGGAAATGTCTCACTCAGCTTTCTCTCTTTATCTAATAGGTTGCACAAACTCTATTTTTACAATTTTAAGGAAAGTGAATATTCATGTATGAAAGGGGTATCTCTTTATTAAAACAAATATTTGAAACAGGGCATTCGTAAAAGGAATCGGTGCCCTTTATCTCACTCTTTCTATCTCTTTATAGAGTAAAAACAACTTGCAGATATATTCCTCGTAACAAAGTTCACAGATGTCCAAACCTCTGTGTAAGTCATGCTGACAGACTTGAGGAGGACTACACGAAGAAAGAAAGTTTGTACAGATAACCTCCAAAGAACTACCCATATGATTCAATTTCCCGAGCGAAACCACCTTTATAAAATAAAATAGGACTTGGTCAAATATAATCCAACCTCCAGTGAGAGACCGCCTCCAGAAGAGACCAGGACTATTCATGGCTTAATGGATCTTTCATGGCAGGTTCTACTGTAGTAGGTCACTTCAGGCTGCATCACGACATTGGAATTACGGGTTAAGAGGTTTGTGAGTACAATTGGAATTCCCAGATGACTTGGATTTGAATATGGGAATCGTATTGTTTAGTTCTTCAAAATCAAAATTCACCTGGGAAGAGAAGAGAAGGTATATTGGATAAAAATATTGACAATACAAACATGTCTATTCTCGATTTTAGAAACATACACCAAAGATCTTTTTAGTCTGATTTGGTCGTAAATGGGAAATTATTATTATTTTTATTTTAAATTAATTATCATATCAGAATAGTTTCCAGGTTTGGAGAATATTGATCATAAATGATATTTGGTGTTATATCTGGTAGGTCTTGAATCGATCCTGAACACCCCCCAGTGTAAGATAGAATAAGCTAGATAGAGAAAAGGGATAAAAATAGAGCAAAATGATAATTTATAAAAACCCTAGTTTATGACACTTAGTTGCAGAACCAAAATGGCCTTTAGGGAGAGTTGTTATTTTACCAGAAAGCAGCTAATCGGTAAAAAATGGCCATTTTGGGCATAAAAACTCTCCTTTGTAGAGAGGTTTCCACTAGCGAGAGTGTCCTCTCATGGAGGTTGTTCTACTGTATTGGTGATGAAACTGTCCTTTGTAGAGAGGTGTCCGCTAGCGCGAGTGTCCTTTTATGGAGGTTTTTCTATTGTATATAGACTCATATTTTAACTTTATCTTCGCAACTCTGAGAGTTTTAAAATACTACCTTTATTTATTACAGGTGAGAAAAATATTGAGATAATATATTTATTGTATACATACACAAGAGCTCTCTATACCAGTAGGTCTAAATTAAAAAAAATAAACAAAACTTATGAAGAAATCCTTTACAAAGCTATCACGTTTATATTGCCTTCGAACAATATCTATTGAAATATGTTTTATCTCATTTTTACCTAACGCTGTAACTTATAAAACTTTATTTTAAATTTTCATTTCCTCCTCTATAAAATTATGCTAACTCGAAATTCAATGAAGGGGGGGGGGGAAACCCGCTTGCCTTGTAAGACAAAAAAAAAAAGAAAGATTTTTCTGACGTGTGTAGGAATATTTTAAACTGTAATTCTCACTCTGGGAATTCAATAAAATCTCAATTTAGAAGGAGAAATTCTCTATATAAAAGTTCTTTATATAAATTCACCATTGTCATTTCATTGAAATAAATATCAAAATACGATTTATTTATCTTCGCTTTTTGACCAAATATCAGCTCGATTGTAGCGCTCGAGTGGCCAAAGTTGGAACTAAAATTGATTTAGTAATATTTACGTCCCGTTTAGAAAGTGAAAAAAATAATATTTTTTAATATTTATTTATGGTTATCTATACACCACACACAAAAAAAAAACGTGACCTCACTTTAAACGGGATGTAAAAAATATATTAAACGCCTTTTTTTAGTTCCCACTTCTGCCGCTCGAGAGCCACCGTCGAGCTGATATTTGGTCCATAAAACTCGCTTAGTGTTTATAAAACAATTTATATCTTATTTTAAAATTTGACTTGCCTCAATTCTATCGAGTGTAAAATTCCTAGTTTCGCCATTATTTTTATAAATAATCTGTATTTTCACAACTTTCCGTACAAAGGCCACTTTAAAATATAAAGGATTCTAAAAGAGCAATCAACAACAAATAAATATATTTTTTAAATATAGTTTTGTGTTTTTTAAACGATTCGAAAATTTTCAAATTAAAAAAAATCAGTAGTTTTTTTAAATAAAATATTTCGACTTTATATAAAGCGTGTTTAGAATTTTTAAAAATTCAACGCTTGGATGTTTTTACAGTAAGTGTTTAAAATGTAAGAGAATTAATGATTTTTTTAGTGTTATAAAATATACACGTTTGAACAAGTAATTTCCCTAAAATCATGAAATTAATATGGAATGCATCCATATTTTCTCTTGTGAGATATATGTTTTAGAAAAGCTAAATATATAGTGTTACTTTTAAATAAATGACTATAGAGTATTTTTCAAACAGGTTTTAGAATGCCAATATGTTTTTAATACAACACATTTATAACGTTTTATTTTATATATGTACATATATTTTGTAGAGGTAATATAAAATCAAAAATATATTTTAAAATAAAAGTATAAGAAATAAATGATTTAAAATTCTAGAAAAAATATAAATATATATGCGATAATATACAGTGATCTACACATATATTGTATATATCAAATAATTTTAAGATAAATATTTTAGTAGAGAGAAATTTTAGCTCTTCTTTTTAAACTTGTTTTTCTTTTCACACACACAAAAAAAAAAAACGAAAAATATGGGGCACACATATAATTTGTAAAAATATAAAATAAAAAAATTATTATAAGACAACTTGAATTTAACTTTTTTCGCACTTTTATCGGTACAAATTTTGAAACATAAATAATATTTATGAAATAAAATATAAAAAAATTACAAAAACATATTCACACACACAAGTACCTATTCACATACTTATATATCACTTTAAAACAATTAAAATTCATTTAAAAATTTTGAATTGTTCAACTTAAGTTATGTCTTTTTTTTTTTTTATTTATTCTATTTTTAAACTAACAATGATTTCATATATTTCATTTTTAATATGTAAAAGTTGAGATACAGTCCCAACTTCTTTATATTTACAACAAGTATATCAATACCTTTAAAAAAAAACTTGAAAAAAATTGAATGAGCAATAATAAAAAAAAAAGTTCAATATGTGAAACCTTGCCAATCACAGCTATACATTTAACATGATCGTTATTATGTAACATTTATACAAAGGCGATTTCTAAGGTTTATTTTTTTTAACATTTCTTTTTTCATTTAGTCTAATTAAGAGATGCATCATAACACTATTGAATAAAATATTTAAAAAATTAAATGATATAAATATACTTTATGAATAATATGATAATTAATACAATTTGAAGTTAAACAGAATATAAATTTCTTCTTTTAATAATTCTATATTTAATATCAACACCTCTATCTCTCTGAAAATTTTTCTATTTTCTCTTATTTTTTCACACACTAAATTTACGCAAATTTGGCCTTAAATACCCATTTCTCGATTTTTCAGGGAGACTCTAGGAAAAAATTGTGTGTGTATAATATTTAGCTACAAATCAATTAAAATTTAATCTAAAGGTTGAGTTATAGTCTAGAAATAGAGAAATAATATTTATTCTTCTTTTAAAAATCAGTTTCTTAATATATTTAAATATGGAGTTTATAGAAATGAAAAATTTTGATCAGAATCAATATTGAATATTCGAAAAATTCAAACAGTATCATATAAATGTGAAAAAAATAATTAAAAGGATATATATTAAAAGTATAATAATTATTAAAAATATGAAAATAGAGCAAACCATAAATAATTATTTAATTAAAAAGGCATATATTGGATCAAATAATCATTTATTTTACCAATATTTCAGTTGGCTGAACGCCAACCTTTTTCAAGGTATTATAACATATTAATGTGTGTCAACAACAAACTCAGTTATGTGGCGCTGAGTTTGTTGTTGACACACATTAAATATGTTATAATACCTTGATAAAGATTGGCGTTCAGCTAATTGAAATATTGGTAAAATAAATGATATTTTTGAATCAATTTATGCCTTTTTAATTAAATAATTATTAAAGTATATTAAAATTATTATTAAGTATATTAAAATGATGATAATAATAAAAAGGAATAATTAAAAAATCACCGAGAATAGTTTATATTTATTCCGATAGATGGCGCGAGCCATCAGCAACTTTCAGTTGCACGATAAGGAGATGCCTTTTTCTTAAGTATAAGTTATGAATTAAGTTTCCTAAAAAATGTTGCTACTAACGTCTAACGCCTATATAACTGTATTAGGATATCGTTAGTTATTATTATTTTTTTATCAATGACCTTGTAATTTAATAGAATTTTGGTATTTGACGTACCTCTCTTGGAAAGTTATATGTGACTGAGCAATAATATAAATAGATTGTTGGATAGATTATAGAGAACAGATTTAATCAAACAAAATAAGTACTGCAAAAAGCTGACGTACTTCACTTATAAAAAAGGCATAAGACGCTGCAGCTCTTTTTTTTTAATTATTAAATTGATTAAAATAACTTTCAAGCAAGTCCTTCAGCAAACTAAGATATGTCTTAGCTGAATAAAGGCTTGTTTGAAATCTAATTTGATCAATTTAATAAAAATAAAATAGTTGCGGAGTCTTATGCCTTTTTTTTTTTGTAGTTTGTAGCATTCTGCAAACCTGTGATAATGAGTACTTCACTTAATTTACATTTGAAATTTATGGAACTTAAAACGATAGTGGATATAAGCACCTTAATAAAGAGGAAAAAGAAAATAATACATAACCTTGCAACATAAAGAGAATGACCCACATTAATATGTTATAATACCTTGATAAAGGTTGGCGTTCAGTCAACTGAAATATTGGTAAAATATATGATATTTTGATCCAATATGTGCCTTTTTAATTGAATAAAGAGAATAAAAACAAAATTTTATTCATAACTCGTGTTTAGATTTATATGAACTTTTTTTAAGATGTCATATCTTTGTTTTTTTGTATTTGTCTGTGAGTGTAATTAAAATGTTCACCATTGAGCTGAATTTACACGTAGTCATAAACACATATAATTATTATATTTAGAGTATATTATTCATAATGGTGAATCTAGTATATTTAAATAATAAATAGCACGTATATAAATATTGACTGCATTTTATTTTTAAAATGTATTTTTTTTTTTAAATTCAAGACATTGTAAAACTAAGATATATAAAGTTAATAGGATCAATGTAAGATGATAATTTTGTGCACCGTTATTAAAATAAAAACGCACCATAAGAGTAAAAGAGTGGAAAATATATATGATTTACTAATATAAAATAATACTTCACAAAAGACCCAAGTTAAGAAATATAATTCTTTTCTACAATATATAAGAGGGTGTTCACACTTATAGGAAACGAGCGCCCGGTGTAAAAAAGGAACTATTACTTTATTTCAAAAAATCAACAACGTGGAATTCGAAAAGGCTTAAGCTAATTCTAACACGCAATACATATCTTTTGTTATTAAACAAAAATGCCCTTCAAATACAATAATTTCATAAGAGGTTATATTTTAGGACTTTCCAGAGTTAATCTTGCCTATTTGGACATAATTAAAATATGCAAACAAGATGATATCAACATTTCTAAAAAAGGTATTTATAATATTATTCACGACAAAAATATCAAGTTTTTATTCAAAGCACCTACGGAGAAATGGACAAAAGATTATCACCCTATATCTGTGAGAACTCCTGCAACTGTCAAAAAAGTGAAAAAAATATATTACAAAAGAAAATCCTTTTCCACAAAGAGAGATATAGCCAAATTAATAGAAACATCAGTGTCAACAATAAATAAAATAATAAATAAAGATTTAGGCCTAAAAGCTACAAAAAATATGCGGTTCACAAATTGTTTCAGAGCCATATTCGTCAGCGACACACTATCAGCAGATATTTTTATGAAAATTTCTTGGCTGCTGATAGATGGAAATTTATTGTTACATATGACGAAGCATGGGTATATTTAACCGATTGCGACAGAAAAAGAGCTATATACTATCAAAAAAGGGTGGAAAAATCTAGGCCAATTTTAGTTGAAGGAATGTGCCGAAAGTTACCCCAAAGGATTTATGGTGGCTTGCGGTATATCATATGAAGGGAAATTAAAAATAAGAAAAGTTGAAAGAAATGCCAAAATAAACTCGGAGTACTATCAAAACAACATTTCAGAATCTATATTTTTAAATGATATTCCCTCTATCTATGGAAAACAGAGCAACAAAGTCTGGTTTCACCATGATAACAGGGAAGGTGTGCAGAGCTGATGAAGTTATGGGGCTACACCAAAGATCCAAATTGTGCCTGCAACGTCCCACAATCAATGTCCCATATACTAGATGACTGCCCGCTGTACAAATTCAATGGAGGAATCTCCAATCTCCATTCTGTCACCCCGGAAGCCCTGAACTGGCTGAAGGCCTTGCCTCTCAGACTTTAATGACCGATATGTCCTCACTTCTTTTTTTTTTCTAGATTTAATTCATTTTGTCTCCTCTCTAATTGTAAATACGCTGCTGTATCACCCCATAAGCATAAATAAATACCATGATAACGCCACAAGTCATACTTCATCTTCAACCCAAGCATATTTGGAAGATCTAAGGCAAAGAACAGGAATCAACACTATTCCAAAGAACAGAACCCCTGTAGAATCTGATTTAGCCCCGATGGATTTTTGCATTTTTGGATGCCTTAAAAGAGCACTTGGAAAGAGACACCCTAGGACAATTGAAGGTCTCTGGAAAGTGGTAAAGGAAGAATGGGATCTTTTGAGTATGACCATGATCAGAAAGTGTCTGCTATCGTGGAAAATCAGGTGCCGTTCTGTAAATAAACAAAAAGGCTTTCAAATAGAACATTGGAAAAATTTCAAATATGGTGTTAATTTTTAATATTTTATAATAAAACTTGTTTCCTATAAGTGTGAACACCTTCTGTATATATATATACATAGCTCTAAATTAAAAAAAATCTTCTGTGTATATTTAAATACTAGCGAAAATTATTTGTGTTATTTAAATCTAAAAAGACACATATTTCGATTATCATTTCTATTTTTAAAAACATTTATATAGTTCTTATTTCTATTAGATTTTCTATTTTCATTTTAAATTGCATAAGGAGATAGTGTATATGTATATTTTAAATTTTAAATCCTTACAAATATTTGTTTTAAATTCATTGTCCATACATTTGTTCTTTTATGTACATTTTCAATAAAGAATTTTTGGACAATTATAGCTTATACATATTCAAACAATATGAATAAAGAGATATATTTTTAAAATAAAAATAATAATTTATATATAGGTTTTGCAGTCTTAAGACAACATTTTACACTTTACATACATATATATTACAACACATTTTAATAACAACCTTTTACATTTTAATATAGCCACATTTACACTTTAATAACAACAATAAAGATTTTAATCGATATTTTCTTTTTAAAAAATATTTTAACAATCATACTATAGATATATATTTTAAAGTTTTATAGAAATATATATATTTTTTATAATTGAATTTTGTCTATTTTAGACATTTTAAAATCCGTTTATATCAAGCATTTGAAATTTTCTCAAATAAAATTAATTATTATTCAATATGGCTTTAAAAATTTCCTAATACTCCCACTACAAGATGCTTACCAGCTTAACCTTTAGCTACTTTCATAACGGTTTTCTTTTGAATATATTTTTACAGGTTCAAAAAGTATCAGTTAAGTTAGCACCTCCACCTACGTGTTACGATACACATTCAGGAATAAGAACTAATATTACCATTCGAAAAAAAACACTAATAAATATACACCCATACCTCACTTTGCGTCGGGGTTACGTTCCAAAAAAAAAAAAAAAAACACGACGCAAAGTGAAAATAAAATTTTGATGGCAATCAAAAACAATGATGTTGCCATATTTTAGGAAAAAATAAAATTAAAAAAAAAAATTAAAAAATTAAAGACTCGAATCCAAAACAACGCAACTTCGAAAATCTAACGACCCACAGTGAAAATCAGTAAAAATTAAGCAGCGACGTAACTTCGAAAAAAACGCAAAACGAAACGACGCAAAGCGAGGTATTGGTGTATTCAATTTTATGTGTGTGAATTATATTATATTAAATAGAACAGTAGCTCGTCACACATGCGATAGAGAAATATCTACACCAAAATGATTAAAACAAAAGTTATGAAAATAGATAAAGCTCTTAAGCTGGGAAGTGGCTTGAAGCGGGATTATATATAGGAAAATTTCAAAGCCAAATTAAATAGTAGCAACTGGAAAAAATCTCAAATGTTTTATTTTTAATGCTTGATTAAAACGGATATAAAAATGTCTATATAAAATAGACAAATTTCAATTAAAATAAATAGTATATCGATAAAAACAAAAAAAAATATTGTTGTATATATATTAATTAATTGTTACCACAGAGTTTGTGTAAGCTCACAGGTTAATAGGCGCTAACCGAGAGAAATAGGTTCCTTTGTTTAATATTAGTTTCTCTTTTATATTTTGTTCTCTCTATTGTAAATCAATAAATATAATGTTTAATTAATAATATATTCTTGGATTGGTTTCATTAAAAATTCTAAGCAAAGTCAACATATATCCCCAGTATAATTGCTAAAATATTTTTAAAATCGAAAATATCGATTAAAAATAAAATGTTGTTATTAAAGTTGAAAAAGTTGTTATTAGCGTGTAAAAATATTGTCTTATATAAAAGTGTAAAAAAAACCTATATATGGAATTGATAATAATATAAAAAAGGATAAAATATTATTATGCACATATAAACACTTTCTAAATAAATGTTTTAAAACATATAATTAGAGCGAATTCTAAAGATGATGCATTTAAAATTGTAAAATATGGTAAATATTTTAATGATGATCACAACTAAGTCTCTGCGGAAGTAGATATTATATAGGTTTTTAACTTTTAATTAGACAATTTTAATTTATATTTAGACATTTTTCATATTTTAATTTAGACATTTTTCACTTTAATTTAGACATTTTTTATTTTAGTTATATATATAAAAAGCCCATGTGGCTAAATTAGATTGAAAAATGTCTTAATTAAAATTGAAAATGCCTAAATAAAAATGAAAGTGTCTAAATTAAAATGAAAAATGTCTATAAATTAAAATTGTCTAATTAAGAGTTAAAAACCTATATATGGCGCAAATTAACAGTCTTAATCACTTTGAATATGTTTTTAAAAATTCATTGTTGAAAAGTTTGATGATTAAAATATTCAAAATTTGATATCATTTAAGACCATTTAATATATTGAATACCATTACGATTGTCTAATCTTAAAATTAAAAATTCATAGAATGTTAAAGACGTCTTTCAATCATCGTTTGTTTCCTACAAACGAATATTTCTCGAAGTCTACTGAAATTAATTGTTTTAATCCTTATATATAAAATATCTGCAAGTTTCGTCTGCTTAGAATATATATGTGTTTAAAATATGTAAAATATTTAAAGAATACATATTCAGAGCTTTGTTGCTTTCTTAGTAAAAGTTGCAAGAAATCGTTTGCTTTTAATTTCTCATTGATTACCTGAATTTTTTTAAGGTAAAAAAACAAAAAAAACTTTTGATCTTTTATTTGTCCGTTAAAGATTATTTTCCTGTAAACAATAACAAATATTTAAATCATATTCGTAACATAACCACTAATAAATTAAAAATTACCTTTTTTTTTACTATTATATACTAACAGTATTATCTAAATTGATATATAAAACAATCAAAACACTTTTCATTTTCCTATTACAATTTTTTTAACAAACAACGAGAAAATTGATTAATATTTATATTACTCTATTAAAATAAAGAAGGCATATCGTGACCAGGAGCACATGTGCCTTTTTTAGATGGCAGAGCACCATCTAGTTGAACAGAAATCAACTAAACATTGATTTAGTCAAACATTGATGTCCACTCTACCATCTAAAAAAGGCATATATACTCCTGATCAGGATATGTCTTCTTTATTTATAATATTGTAGCATAAGCCGACTTCATGGAACAGGAAGCTCGTGTCAACACCGGGTTGTTCCACGCGAACTCGCGCTAGTGCTTCTTTTCAAAACGCCGTCCAGATTGTAATTATCTTGTCGGAATACTACCCGGATTCTCCACCAAATGTAGTGATGAAATAATTAGCAAGTCGTATGGCAATTAAGAACAATTTAATAAGTGAGAGAAGTTTATATAAAGTTTATATTATTTATTATTTATTTAAGTAACCCAGGTTCCTGGAGCGTACAGAAGTCGCCAACTACCCGGGATGTCCTTCTGACCTAAGTCTTCTTGGATTTATATACAATGCCAGTGGAAGTCCAATTAATGAGGTGTCGCCAGGCAGATTTCTTTCTTGGGAGATTTTCTAGGCATAAAGTTTATACATGTTGTTTATAAGAGAGCAAAGAAAGGAAACACTAGCGTGAGTTCGCGTGGAACAACCCTGCGCTAGGATGAGCTTCCTGTTCCATGAAGTCGGCTTATGCTACAATATCAACACCTGACCTTTTTATTATTTTCTATTATTTTTTCACATATTACTCTATAATGGCTAGATAGAATGTGTATTCTATCAGCTATATGATTCATCTACAAGAAAAATTCGATGTTGTTTTTAAAACAACAAAAATAAATGCCGTAGATAATCTACGAAAGTCTTCTGTTCACCTAAGACCGCCATTATTGGGCCAAGGATGGGACCATTGAACGAGCAGAACACGTTGGCAGTGCGGATTTGCACGTTGGGGCGGAATTGATGCAGACGATGGACGGCGCAACGAAGAACTACTGGCAGTCGATGTCTTTGAGGACTTTGGCACCGCAAGGATTAGCAGAACTGGAGCAGGAGAATGAGGAAGAATGAGAACGTTATGGTCACAGCACCACCTGAAACCAACACCATCAAAATATAAATCAAAAACTTTATTTAAGAAAGAGTAAACAAAGATTTTAGAATAAAATAGATATAAAATAGAAAATCCTTTTTCTCGGATGAGAACGTGATGGTCACAGCACTATCTGAAACCAACCCCATCAAATATAAATCAAAAACCTCATTTAAAGAAAGAGTAAACAAAGATTTTAGAATAAATAAATATAAAATCGTTATGGTCACAGCACCACCTGAAATCAACCATCAAAATAAATATCAAAAACTTTAATAAAGAAAAAGTAATATTCGAAACTATTAAAGACACGTATGATTCTTTTGAAAATTAAACAATTTCTACTGTCTTTACTGAATGGAAAAATTAATGGAAGGGCCTGGCTAATTAATTTTTCCATTGTGCAGTAAGTGGTCTTAATTTTCGATTGAAGAGTTGGAGCATTTCGATATAAAATATATTTATTGGCTTATATACTTAGCACAACATTATAAAAGTAAGAAATGATTATATTCAAAAGATTATATATCTAAATACAAAAGGTTATTTAAAAATTAAAGACCATCCTTTGTTCTTCATGATTTTTATTGATGTTACCTTTTTTCACAGACATTATACCTTCAGTAAGGACAGTAGATATTGTTTAATTTTAAAAGAATCATACGTGTCTATAATAGTTCCGAATTTTCATAACAGATGGCGCGCTGATGCATTATAAAGAAAGAGAAAATAGAGATTTTTAGATGTATAAAGTGGATATGGATCATTTTTAATCTTAACTTAATTATTCAAAGTAAATTCGTTCTATATAATAAAGAAGGAGTTCTGGGGATAAATTTAATTTTAAAGTCTCGAGATATCATTCAACCAACACGTATCATCCACCATGCACATTTATTTTCAAAATTTTGTTTTTCAAAAAGAAATATTGTAATATATTTTTCTCTCAATCTATATATATAAAAATGAATGTATATGTGTGTGTGTGTGGTCTGTTTGTCCTTTATGCCTGACCAAACCACTCATTGGAGCGCCATGAAACTTTGGGAAGTTATTTAGTATAGTACTGGGAAGGTTTCTAGCAAATAAAATTTTTGAAATAACTTTTTGCTTTAAAATAATCAAGATAAATATTCTAATTTATCTGTTATAATTCAACAATCTGCTCTAAATATTATCATGATGATACGATGATTTTGTAATGTAGAAAATTAGGAAAGACAAAATTCAGGATGACATGGCAATTTATTTGAGACAAGAATAATGATACAATTCCAAGGCAAGATACTATTCCTTTAACTTCCAATTACCGAGGGAACCAATTAATATTGATTTTATTCAACTTATCGAGTATTTTTCAAGGGACCGGGAAAAAATGTTCACTTTATTGAGAGATTCGTTAGACAAACCTTTACTCGGGTAAAACCCGGGCAAAGCCGGGTACGTCCGCTAGTATATAATAAGTATTTAAAATATTTATAGAAAATAGTATTTATTATTAAGTTATTAACGTGAGAGAGATAATCCTATTGAAGGACTGACAAGTCCGAAAGCTTGAAAATAAAAAGTTGCACAAGAAACTTAACCCTGGAAGCTTCATTTATTTTATAATAGAATTATGTGCTCATCATATTGTATCCAAAATGAAATAACTCAATAATTTGAAAGCTATTTCATATTTTTGAATGGGATTTTCTTTCCACCGACAAAATTTGAGTCCTTTTAAAGAACCTATCAAATTTGACAAAGGTTATTATGGACCTATAACTGGCCAAATTTGTTCCAAAATTTCAAAGTCCAATATTTTAAAAATTAAATGACTCAATAACTTAAAAGTTATTTAATATTTTTGAATGGTATTTTCTTTCCGTAGAGAGGATTTAAGTCTTTTAAAATAAGCTATCAAATTTGGCAAAGGTTGTTATGGAAACGTAACTACCCAAATTTGTTCCAAAATTTCAAAGTCCAAATATACATAATTCACTTTTTGACTCAGGGAAATCATCTCTAATAGGCAGTATAAACTTCGAGCAACCAAACATTACCGCTATTTTGATATTCCGTAATTTATGAAACCATTTTATAGATAAAAGGTAAGTTTATTAAGTCATATGTTTTAAACCGTTAGTTTTCTTTTTTTATTCTCCTTGGATAGCTTTCTAGCCAAGATGTCCTTTATCGGGCCTTAAAGCACAGTAAACACCATTGGATTTATATTGTTTTCAGGATAGTTGAAAGGTTTCTTGGCCTGAAATCTAGATAGGCAGAGATTCTAAAAAAAGAAAAATATGTCATTAAAACGAGTATTTTATTCATAAAAATGTGATTTATTCACAGAACAAGTATCAAAGGGCCATGCTAATCTTCTCTGTATCCTTAATGAAGTAGTTTTACCGCCGAACAAGTATTACAGGGGCCACGCTAATCTTATCTGTATCCTTCCTATTGTCGTTGTTGTACTGTTAAATTATATTAACAAATATTTGCATTTTTAAAATCTTATCTCAGGTTTTAGTGGCAAGGATTTTGTTTTCGTTTGATAGAGAACCAATCTCTCCCGTCTTCTCATTGGACGAATGTAGCCATGTTTGTATATACGAGTATAAGGGGGCTATGGTATTGTGAGGAGAGGAGTGTGGTGTAGAGACGCTTAAAGTGTTCTCTGTGTGATTTATCCGTATCTGGTGATCTCACATACCTGTGTGACCCTGGTCCGATCCCTACCAACGCTACAATAAAAGATAAGTACTCTTTTGTTTTTATATAGCAAATCGCGCGTTTATTTTTTTTTTGCTCCTTTTTATTGTTGTTGTTGTACTCCTGAGTGCACGCTTTTCTATGTGTTAATTACTATTACGGTAGGCCCCTTATATATACAGACATGGCCACATTCGTCCAATGAGAAGGCGGGAGAGATTGTTTCACTATAAAACGAAATCAAAATCCTACCCACTAAAACCTGAGATAAGATTTTTGAAATGCGAATATTTGTCAATATAATTTAACAAAATTTGACATTTGTCAGTGCCATCAAATTGTATCGCAGGATCCATGCTAATCTTCTATATATATATGAAAATTTTGCCGTGAATAAATTGATTTATAAAAGAAAAGGTCGCCTCTCCCCCTTTGTCAGATAAACACCTCTTTGGCGGATTGTGAAGATTCCATTAAATCCCATGTGATTCTCATGGAATAAAGTCCGCCCTAGGCTGAAAGTGCCATTATCCCGAAACCATGGTCTCTAGGTGGACGCTTCTCAGTTTACCAAAACTAATGTTGTGGCTTTGTTACCGACTCGAGACCGCTAGTTTGCGGCGATGGTCAATAGATAGCGTTTATTTTTGACGTTTATTATGATAGGAGAGGCGACCTTTTCTTTTATGTTTATTAATGTAAAAACTGTTTTTATCACTTGTAGAAGATTCAAACACAGAGGAAGGATGACGTACTGCAGACAGTAGAGCCCCCGGGGTCCTGAGGCACCCAGCGCCCTGAGCGGCAGAAGTAGTTGGAAGGCCCTGAGAGCTGCAGGGCCCCCTCGCACTGGTACACCAACTTGGCCCCTTCTCGTGGCCGGCCCCAGCAGGATCGCTCGGAGCTCACGTTGTGGATGGCCCCTGGAAGGGCATCTGGGAAGGGACAGCCGGGGTCTGAAAGAACGCGTTATGTTGGAAGCCTCCATGATATTGCTTGTCGTTTTTATATAGGTTGCATGCTGATCCTCCCTGTTATAGTATTTGTCAGGATACCGAGCAAATCTTACAGGGGCCACGCTAATATTTTATCTGTATCCCTATTGAAGTAGTTGTACCATCGAAAAAGTATCGCAGGGGACCATGCTAATATTCTCTGTATCCTTCCTATTGTAGTAGTTATACCACCGAAATGGTATCACAGGGGGCATACTAATCTTCTCTGTATCCTTCCTATTGTAGTAGTTATACCACCAAAATGGTATCACAGGGGGCATACTAATCTTCTCTGTATCCTTCCTATTGTAGTAGTTGTACCACCAAAATGGTATCACAGGGGGCTTACTAATATTCTATGTATCCTTCCTATTGTAATAGTTATACCACCGAACTGGTATCACAGGGGCCTTGCTAATCTTCTCTGTGAAGTTGGGGACAATACTATGGGATATTCTATCCTGAATTTCATCTCACCATAATTCAGATTTTAAGCAACAACCTGTCTAATTTTACCTCACAATTGTGAGATGACGAATTGAATCTTATATTATAAATAAACATGTTTTTGTCATACAGAGTGCTAAACATGTCCAACGCCAGCAAAAACACAGAGATACCTCCAAAGAGACGATGTCGGATGCCATTCCGCCATGACGTGCCCATGACAAGGACATAGCACCTGAAGGAGAGATCCGTGTAGTTGAGCCAGTCCGCCGCTCTGTACCGTGCTGAGAGTGCCACGTCGAACGTGCCGTTGGGAAGAGACGTCATCTTCTCGAATGGTACAACAGTGAGATAGCTTCCCGCTAGCTCATCGTAGAGGCCACAGGCGGGAGCTGGGCGGGGGAACATCCCAGTACAGGATAGTCGAATGGATTCCGTGCAAGCTACACGGTCGCTGTGTGTGCTCCAACTCTTCTCGTGGCACGAATCTACAGACACAGTGGTGATTGATGTTGTCATATACTCTGTGTAGATATTTGTTTAGAGTTAGATTGCCAAACCAACATATGGAACCCTACAGATAGTACGGTGTACTACACAAGATACCCATATGTCTCAGACATCTCTAAATGATATATAAATCATAATGTGTTAGGCCTCTCATCTGGAAGCCCTTCACCATCATCCAGCGACCCTGACCTACAGGGGTGGGTCTTCGGGCGAGGTCTGAATGACAACATCATCATGGTGTCTACCAAGACATGTCTCTATAAGTCTCAACATTGAACTGAGAGTCCTTGTCTGGAGGAGGACTCCTGGCCATCCTGGTGTCTACCAAGACATGTCTCTATAAGTCTCAACATTGAACTGAGAGTCCTTGTCTGGAGGAGGACTCCTGGCCATCCTGGAGTCTACCAAGACATGTCTCTACAAGTCTCAACATTGAACTGAGAGATCCTGTCTGGAGGAGGACTCCTGGCCATCCTGGTGTCTACCAAGACATGTCTCTATAAGTCTCAACATTGAACTGAGAGTCCTTGTCTGGAGGAGGACTCCTGGCCATCCTGACATCTACCAAGACATGTCTCTATAAGTATCAACATTGAACTGAGAGTCCTTGTCTGGAGGAGGACTCCTGGCCATCCTGGAGTCTACCAAGACATGTCTCTATAAGTCTCAACTTTGAACTGAGAGTCCTTGTCTGGAGGAGGACTCCTGGCCATCCTGACATCTACCAAGACATGTCTCTATAAGTCCCAACATTGAACTGAGAGTCCTTGTCTGGAGGAGGACTCCTGGCCATCCTGGTGTCTACCAAGACATGTTTCTATAAGTCTCAACATTGAACTGAGGGTCCTTGTCTGGAGGAGGACTCCTGGCCATCCTGGTGTCTACCAAGACATGTCTCTATAAGTCTCAACATTGAACTGAGAGTCCTTGTCTGGAGGAGGACTCCTGGCCATCCTGGAGTCTACCAAGACATGTCTCTATAAGTCTCAACATTGAACTGAGAGTCATTGTCTGGAGGAGGACTCCTGGCCATCCTGACATCTACCAAGACATGTCTCTATAAGTCTCAACATTGAACTGAGAGTCCCTGTCTGGAGGAGGACTCCTGGCCATCCTGGTGTCTACCAAGACATGTCTCTATAAGTCTCAACATTGAACTGAGAGTCCTTGTCTGGAGGAGGACTCCTGGCCATCCTGGAGTCTACCAAGACATGTCTCTATAAGTCTCAACATTGAACTGAGAGTCCTTGTCTAGAGGAGGACTCCTGGCCATCCTGGTGTCTACCAAGACATGTCTCTATAAGTCTCAACATTGAACTGAGAGTCCTTGTCTGGAGGAGGACTCCTGGCCATCCTGACATCTACCAAGACATGTCTCTATAAGTCTCAACATTGAACTGAGAGTCCTTGTCTGGAGGAGGACTCCTGGCCATCCTGACATCTACCAAGACATGTCTCTATAAGTCTCAACATTGAACTGAGAGTCCTTGTCTGGAGGAGGACTCCTGGCCATCCTGGAGTCTACCAAGACATGTCTCTATAAGTCTCAACATTGAACTGAGAGTCCTTGTCTGGAGGAGGACTCCTGGCCATCCTGGTGTCTACCAAGACATGTCTCTATAAGTTTATCTCAACATTGAACTGAGAGTCCTTGTCTGGAGGAGGACTCCTGGCCATCCTGGAGTCTACCAAGACATGTCTCTATAAGTCTCAACATTGAACTGAGAGTCCTTGTCTGGAGGAGGACTCCTGGCCATCCTGGAGTCAACCAAGACATGTCTCTATAAGTCTCAACATTGAACTGAGAGTCCTTGTCTGGAGGAGGACTCCTGGCCATCCTGGAGTCTACCAAGACATGTCTCTATAAGTCTCAACATTGAACTGAGAGTCCTTGTCTGGAGGAGGACTCCTGGCCATCCTGGAGTCTACCAAGACATGTCTCTATAAGTCTCAACATTGAACTGAGAGTCCTTGTCTGGAGGAGGACTCCTGGCCATCCTGGAGTCTACCAAGACATGTCTCTATAAGTCTCAACATTGAACTGAGAGTCCTTGTCTGGAGGAGGACTCCTGGCCATCCTGGTGTCTACCAAGACATGTCTCTATAAGTCTCAACATTGAACTGAGAGATCCTGTCTGGAGGAGGACTCCTGGCCATCCTGGAGTCTACCAAGACATGTCTCTATAAGTCTCAACATTGAACTGAGAGTCCTTGTCTGGAGGAGGACTCCTGGCCATCCTGGTGTCTACCAAGACATGTCTCTATAAGTCTCAACATTGAACTGAGAGTCCTTGTCTGGAGGAGGACTCCTGGCCATCCTGACATCTACCAAGACATGTCTCTATAAGTCTCAACATTGAACTGAGAGTCCTTGTCTGGAGGAGGACTCCTGGCCATCCTGGAGTCTACCAAGACATGTCTCTATAAGTCTCAACATTGAACTGAGAGTCCTTGTCTGGAGGAGGACTCCTGGCCATCCTGGAGTCTACCAAGACATGTCTCTATAAGTCTCAACATTGAACTGAGAGTCCTTGTCTGGAGGAGGACTCCTGGCCATCCTGACATCTACCAAGACATGTCTCTATAAGTCTCAACATTGAACTGAGAGTCCTTGTCTGGAGGAGGACTCCTGGCCATCCTGGAGTCTACCAAGACATGTCTCTATAAGTCTCAACATTGAACTGAGAGTCCTTGTCTGGAGGAGGACTCCTGGCCATCCTGGTGTCTACCAAGACATGTCTCTATAAGTCTCAACATTGAACTGAGAGTCCTTGTCTGGAGGAGGACTCCTGGCCATCCTGACATCTACCAAGACATGTCTCTATAAGTCTCAACATTGAACTGAGAGTCCTTGTCTGGAGGAGGACTCCTGGCCATCCTGGTGTCTACCAAGACATGTCTCTATAAGTCTCAACATTGAACTGAGAGTCCTTGTCTGGAGGAGGACTCCTGGCCATCCTGGTGTCTACCAAGACATGTCTCTATAAGTCTCAACATTGAACTGAGAGTCCTTGTCTGGAGGAGGACTCCTGGCCATCCTGGTGTCTACCAAGACATGTCTCTATAAGTCTCAACATTGAACTGAGAGTCCTTGTCTGGAGGAGGACTCCTGGCCATCCTGACATCTACCAAGACATGTCTCTATAAGTCTCAGCATTGAACTGAGAGTCCCTGTCTGGAGGAGGACTCCTGGCCATCCTGGTGTCTACCAAGACATGTCTCTATAAGTCTCAACATTGAACCGAGAGTCCTTGTCTAGAGGAGGACTCCTGGCCATCCTGGTGTCTACCAAGACATGTCTCTATAAGTCTCAACATTGAACTGAGAGTCCTTGTCTGGAGGAGGACTCCTGGCCATCCTGACATCTACCAAGACATGTCTCTATAAGTCTCAACATTGAACTGAGAGTCCTTGTCTGGAGGAGGACTCCTGGCCATCCTGACATCTACCAAGACATGTCTCTATAAGTCTCAACATTGAACTGAGAGTCCTTGTCTGGAGGAGGACTCCTGGCCATCCTGGAGTCTACCAAGACATGTCTCTATAAGTCTCAACATTGAACTGAGAGTCCTTGTCTGGAGGAGGACAAGATGGAGGAACCTTCCTTCCTGAGAACAGCTCTATATAGTTTATCATTAATTGTAAATAATATAATTTTTCTTTATTTATTTAATCTTTGATTTTTATAACAATTAACTAAGATGGCGCAAGCCATCAGCAACTTTCAGTTGCACGATAAGGAGATGCCTTTTTCATAATTTATGCACCTTATCCCAGTACAATATCACATTTGTACTATTTTTTAACATCGTGTCGCGGTCTCACGCAATTCTGGACTTGACTACCCGTTTGATTATTTTTCAGGATGCCTGAATGACCAGTTATTTGGTCGTTGAGGTACAGCTTGCACCACGCTGATGAGGGCCAACAGCCCAAAACGCGTCCGTGGTTAGCTTTTCTTGATTAATCAAGAATGAGTATTTGGCCAATTCTGGAATAATTAAAAATCAACGAGAATAGTTGATATTTATTCCGATAGATGGCGCAAGCCATTAGCAACTTTCAGTTGCACTATAAGGAGATGCTTTTTTAATAATTGGCTGAGAGTTTCAATAAAATATTTTGAATTGTCAAATTATCTAAATAATAACTATCTGATAGACATCTCATATAAAAGCTTAATTACAATGGATTACTTTAGGCTTCTATGGAAACGAATCAGTAGATAAGAAGTCAAAAGAAACTTACATCTTGATTGTTCCGCTCAATTCTCAACTGGTCTACATGAAAGAAGCTACACTTTTAAGCACAACTGTTTTATGAAACTCTCTATAGCCTACTCTTGGTATTTTTAATCAAATGAATAAACAGAAAAGTTATTAAAGAACTAAAAATAAAGAGGAGATGAGTCAACAATTATTAGATTCAAGACTCTAGAGATCTCGAGTCTATCAAGTTTAGAAGCAAAAACATCAAGGCATGTGAGACATTCGCCAATTGAAAAAAAATTATAGAACCTCTTTGTATCGAAGCCACAAAACGTGATCTTTGAAACAATTCAAGAAAAGTGAAAATTAGTACAAAGTAAATTTGGTGGATCAGGTAGATAAATTAAGAAAAAAGGCATTTCCTGATCGTGAAACTAAAAGTTGCTGATGGCTTGCGCCATCTATCGGAATAAATATTAACTAATCGTTCAATTATTCCATAATTGGGCAAAATTTTCTCAAGATGCCCCAAAGACCAACTTTTTTGGTCGTTTAGGTACAGCTTGCACCACGCTGACGAGGGCCAACAGCCTGAAATGTGTACGTGGTTAGCTTTTCTTGAGTAATCAAGAAACGGCCAATTCTGGAATAATTAAAAATCAGCGATTAGTTGATGTTTATTCCGATAGATGACGCAAACCATCAGCAGCTTTTAGTTGCACGATGAGAAAATGCCCTTTTTCTGAATTCAAGAAAAATTATCAAGATTCTGAGTCCATCACCAAACCGGTCTGATATTCCACCATGTTGTATGACAAGGGTCTACAGGTGGAAAACAGAGATGACTCACCCATGATGACGGTAACGTAGAGTTCGTTTTGCTCGGAGCGGCGGTCCGTACACACGCGGCAGGTGTAGGTCCCGTGCATGTCGACGTGGGCCCGCGGGATGACCACGGTGGTGGGGGTGCTACGTGCCGCGTCCACACGCCCGGCCAGTACTCCGCGGGCCACGGGCGACCCTCCGTGACTCCATACAAACACCGGTTCCCCGTCTCGTTCCCAGGTCACCCCCCGTACCACCTCGTCCGTCTCCACGACATAGTGACAGGTCAACGTGGCCCCCTCACCGTGCAGCACGAACTGCTGGTGGTTGCTGTCGGATAGTAGCCGCACCTCAGTCACTGCCACGCTGAGGACCGGACCTGTCACAGATGTTAGATGTCACAGCTGGGAGGGTTTGATTACTTTAACATTTTTATCGAAAAAATAGTACAAATGTGATATTGTACTGGGATAAGGTGCATAAATTAATGAAAAGGCATCTCCTTATCGTGCAACTGAAAGTTGCTGATGGCTCGCGCCATCTATCGGAATAAATATCAACTATTCTCGTTGATTTTTAATTATTTCAGAATTGGCCAAATACCCATTCTTGATGGCTTGCGCCATCAGCAACTTTCAGTTGCACGATAAGGAGATGTCTTTTTCTTAATTTTTATCGAAGTTAATTTGTTTATTAGCACACAAATAACTACGATTGAAGAGGAGTATTGCTGAACTGTGTGCTTCCTTCAAATACGCAGTGGCTTCCAGCGCGCCTACGTCACGGGACGACGTGGCATTGAGGAGCTTCCAACCACCACCACTAGAGGCGCTGTACCTTTCCCTCCACTTCCTGCTTATGTCTTCCCTTGTTCTGGCTGCTTGCTATGTCGTGATATATTAAAACCTATATATTTAAATCTATTCTGATTGAATCACCGATCCAACAAGAACTTTATTCGTAAGCTTTCGAACGCATGCGTCCTTCAACATCAATGAGAGTCATACATAGTAAAGCCTGTAGAAGGACGTCCGAAAACTTGCGAATAAAGTTAATATAAGACACTACTCTTTAATCCTCGTTATATTTTGCTATTTTTATTCAAAGAGTTCAAGTTAGTTAATTTGTTTATTATTGAAAATGTTTTTTTTTTTTTACTTATCCTTTTAGTCTAAATAAGACAATATCTTGGAGGTCGTGTTCGTAAAGAAGCTCAATAACTCTTCTTGGTTCTCTGTACAGGGATCTTTTGTCCTTTCCAATACAATTTAGTATATGTTGGGGAGTGGCCTCTTCGGTTTTGCACCTAGTGCACATGGGGAAGCTTTTGGCTCCCTCTTTATAGACTAGAGGGCGCAGGTAACAGATTTCCATCTGGCCGACTGTGTCGATTCCCTTCTGTTTAGTTGGAGGGTCTGTTTTTTTGGGGGGGGTTTTCTACCTGGTACCAAGAATGATGGAAACTATCTCTATGGTTCCTTATCAGTTGTAGTTTCAGTTTGTTAATGTTGTCCCTTGCTGAAAGGTATAACCTATATGGAGTCGTGCACAATTATTGAAAATGTATTCCGTTATAGATAGTTCATTGACCGAAATAATCACATCTTCCTTAAAAAAATACATTTTTACACAAATAAATTTACTGCCAATGCGCTTCTTTTAAATATCATCAAATATTATCTCTACAGACCTTACTGCAATTTAAAGAAGGCAGAGCGCCATCTGGTAGAGATAATATTTGATGATATTTAAAAGAAGCGCATTGCCAGTAAATTTATATGTGTAAAAATTTTAACGATAGATGACAATTAAATTTTAATTTAAAAATACATTTTGTTTATCATTCCATTACAAAACGTTATGCTGGTGTCAAAGAACGAGTTACAACCAACGCCAGTTATAGAAACTCCAGACAAAAGCTAACTGGTATACCATGGTTTCTGATTAAGGCCTTCATCAGTACAGGGACAACTTCGATTTTATAACATCCTACAAGAGAATTACGGATTTGGTCGAATTTGACAAAAAGAAGTGTTCTTTTTTTTTTATTGGGGTCTATTTTGACCGGAGATTCAACCTTTATTTCTTTAGTAAAATAAGGTCATCACGTCACTGCTGGTTGCCTCTATCAAAGCCGCATTGGTATATCAGCGCATTGGCGATGGCTTTCTTCTTTTCGACGCTTGATTGAGTAATTAGTTTGTCAATCTTTCCATTATGCGTGAGTGCCTGAAGGAGCTCTCTCTCTCTCCAGGCCCAGTGGCAGAAGGATTCATGTACCAAAATATGCACCTCTCCCTTCAAGAGAATGCATTAAAGCAATGCATTAAAAAATTATTCATAATATACATGGCATGATAACCGTGGTAGGTTGAAATTGGCGACTGCTTTTACTGTAAATGTACCACATGTCTACAAAATGTGAAAAACAGTTCGAATTTTGTACTTACAAATCTACCAAGAGCCCCCTTTTGGTTATTTGCACTCGCTTGTGGGGTTGTACTTTTGTAAGAATCGGGGGCCATTGGAGAATTTTTTTTTTTTTGACGATGCATTTTGCTGATCACCCTAGTATCTGAAATTTACCATCTGGTTTGGAGGCACATAATTAATCATCGCCATGACGTTCATTACTGAGGTGATGGACATTGAGTTAATGCCCCTGTCGCTAATTCACCATCCTACAGCGCCGTTCGCTCTGTCATCCGAGAGGTGTTCTCCATCATCGGGCGACCGCAAGACCTGCAGTCCTGGATCTTAACCCTAAGGACCACATCAACACCTCATCAGCGATGTTTGCTATTTATCTTTATTTCGTCGACCAAGAAATACCTGGTGTTGTTGAAGACGTATTAGCAATATATATATTAAAAACAAAATCGGCATTTTTACTGATCGCTCACAGAAGAATTTTAGATGGCAGAGCGCCATCTAGTGGAACAAAAATCAACTAAACGTTGATTTAGCTTGTTCTAAAGATATTTGACCATTTATTTGATTTTTGTTCCGCTAGATGGCGCTCTGCTATCTAGAATGCTCATGTGAGCGGTCAGGAAATGCCAATTTTGTTTTTAATATCAACATCTGACCATTTGTCTATTTTTTATTGATTTTTAATATATTTTTGATATGTATATGGCGATCACACTTTGCTTCAGCGAGGGCGAACTGGGACAAAGCTTCACTATACATACGGGCGGTAGTGTGGCGACCTGACTACGCATGCGCACGGGGCGTCATCCGGGACTTTCTGGCCACTCGCGTCGTAAACAACAAGGCTTGCCTTCAACGGCCGTTACTTCTTTTCTCTTTATATATTTCTGGCTTTAAATACATTAATTTTAATTATAAAAATAATTATAATTTTATCAGCGGCCTTTCCACAAGCCACACCAACACGCATGCAACCATTTCCATATATATATGCTTATCTCTAGTACACGTGGTACAGGCCATGGTAATCATGATGGGTAGAAGAAGACGACTGCTTTTACTGTAAGTGTACCACATGTCTAGACACGTGAAAAGCAGGGTGATATTCCACTATGTATCGATGGTAGAGTCACTTTGTACATAGCATATTTAACAAATGAAAACATTAAGACGCGAATGTTTCTTTTCACAAATAAATTAAACTTCTACTGTCTTTACTGCTATGAAAAAAATGATACCATTTCTAAGATTCCACCCTTCAGTGTAGCAAATATAAGCAGAATGATCCAATACTGTATTAGAGCTCTAAAAAGCGGTCTGGTAGATTAAATTGATGAAACCGCTGGGAGGGTTTACCACTGATGAGCTAAGCCATCCAAATATTTTCTCATCGCAGTAAGGACAGTAGAAGTTTGATTTATTTGTGAAAAGAAACATTCGTGTCTTAAATTTTTCATTTGATATATATAAATAGCGCGTTAATGTTTTGTACATATCTTATTTCGAAACTATTTTAGAAGCGTAAAATTATTTTTTGAAATCAAACAATTTCTACTGCCCTTACTGCAATGGAAAAATGAATGGGGAGGGTCTGGCTCATCAGTGGTGAACTCTCCCAGCGGTTTCGCCAGATTTTTCCATTGCAGTAAAGGCAGTAGATATTGTTTAATTTCAAAAAGAATTTTACGCGTCTAAAATAGTTTCGTAATTTGATAACAGATGGCGCGCTAGTGCATCATAAAATAGCATATTTATATGTTAATCTATGTGAAAAAATAATAGAAAAAATAAAAAGGTCAGGTGTTGATATTAAAAACAAAGAAGGCATATTCTGACCAGAAGCACATGTGCTTTTTAGATGACAGAGCGCCATCCAGTGGAACAGAAATCAACTAAACGTTGATTTAGCCTGTTCTCTGATATTTGGTAATGGTACAGCCTACTCAACGCTGACGAGGGCCAACAGCCCGAACGCGTTCGTTGATAGCTTTTCTTGATTTATCAAGAAAATAAGTTGGCCAAATATCAAGTTAAATCAATATTTATTTGATTTCTGTTCCACTAGATGGCGCTCTGCCATCTCAAAAAGCACATGTGCTCCTGGTCAGAATATGCCTTCTTTGTGTATATTATGCATCTATATAATTGACAAGATGTCAATAAGTAATTTTTTGATTGTAAAATTTCTGTTAGTACATGAATTCCGTTCACCTCGCAACTCTATCTTAGAGGAGTGTTCAGGAAGCCTTTGTCTGGAGGAGGACTCTCTCAAGTTGGGGAAACCTTCTTTGCTGAAAAAATGTGTACACATACACAACTATATATATATTTCCCTACATTTTATCTACCCTTTATTTACTATTTTATTATATATTTTTTCCGCCTTTGTAAAAATTGATTAGAAGAATCAATAATATTGTTTAAATTATTAATTATCAATGTTAGATTGTTCATTATATAAGGAGTTTAAACTGAAGGAACTTAAACATTGCGGGTATATGAAGAGTTTCGCTATATTGCGGCTTGGCAGACTCTTCAACCTTGATTCTCTCCTGTGCCGGGTCTTGTATCTTACCAGAGCGTGTTTCAACCATCCTACAAATTTATATAAGGGAATAATGAGATAACTTTACTTCAAGTAGCCTCCAGAATAATTTATTTATTTCTCACATCAAAGAGAGCAGTGAAGTCACGCAGTGTACCTAAATACAAATGATGATTCTATAATACATACAGGGTGTACCAGGTAAATTGGGACTAACTTTGACAGTCCATAAAACAAAAACTACTTGAGATTAAAAACTTGTTTTTTTTTCATTACGTAGCCATATTCATGTAAAATGCAACAGTACATGTGTGCGCAGTGTAGTGATGAAGAGTAACCGAGAATTTGAAAATCGAGCTGCCATCATCGTTGCTCTGCGCGCCGGAAGGAGCCCCAAAGAGATAGTGGATTTTCTTAAGTTGCCCAAAATCGTGTCAAGAAGCAGTTTGATGAGGCCGACAGTAACAAAGAGGGGATAGCTACAAGGAAAAAGCACTCGCGTCGATCGGACAGGGTAAGAGGCGAAGAATTTGTCAAAAATGTCAAGGAGAAGATTGATGGAAACCCTGGGAAGAGCATGAGGGCCATAGCCAAGGAAATGGACGTTGGCTCTATGACAATTGTCAGAACTATCCATGAGGACCTTGGTCTCAAGTCTTATGCCCTTCGGAAAGGTCAGTTGCTGAATGAGAATATGAAGAATAACAGAAAAGGAAAGGCTGCTGCCCTCCTCAACAACCTGAAACACGACTCTTTTGGCATGCTAAGGTTCTTCTCTGACGAAAAGAACTTTGACGTGGACCAAAAGGTAAATCCCAGGAATGATCGCTGGATCTGTAAAGACCCCTCAGAGATACCTGTCGTGATGCACACGAAATTTCCTGCCTCCGTAATGGTCCTTGGCGTTATCAGCAGTGAAGGTGATGTCATGCCTCCCCATTTCTTTGAGAAGGGCCTTAGGATGAACGCTGACACCTACATCAATGTTCTGGAGACCGTTGTGAAGCCTTGGATGGACATGGTGGCCGCAGGAAGGAAGTATGTCTTCCAACAGGACTCAGCTCCGGCCCATAAGGCAAAAAAGACACAATCGTGGCTGACACTTAACGTCCCTAGTCACTGGGGTCCTGATATTTGGCCCCCTAATTCTCCAGATTGCAATCCCCTCGACTACTATGTATGGGGCGTTGTTGAGAGAGATGTCAACAAAGCTCCTCATACCACCATCCAGTCTGTCAAGAAAGCAGTTCACACGGTGATGACCCAAATGGACAAGGTCATCGTCGCCAAGGCCTGTGCTTCATTCCGCACTCGCCTCGAGACTGTTGTAGCTAATAATGGAAACTACATTGAATAAATAAAAACTATATCCTTTTATCTACTACTGTGTCAAATTTCATTCGGATATTTTAATTTTTTCTTGCAAAATATTTCAGTTAAAATACCATTGTTGAAATTCCCAATTTACCTGGTACACCCTGTATATTCTGTTTAATAAAATAAATAAATATAAAATATAAATTTGATTTTAAAATATATGAAAAATAATATTACAAATTAAAATAGAATAGGCTCATTAGCCATGATGCAACAATATATATATTATTTACGATTCAAGATAAAATTATGAAAAGCGTTTCAAAAAACTACAAATATTTTCTCACAATGAGTTTCTTTGTTATTTTAAATTGCAAGCTTTCAAGCGATAATCGAGTGTTTAACGGGCTTAATTAAATAATTAACTATTTCTTACAAGAAATATTTACAAATACATCTTATGAAAAAGAAAAAAAGGCATCTACTTATCGTGCAACTGAAATTTTCTGATGGCTTGCGCCATCTATCGGAATAAATACCAATTATTTTAGTTTATTTTTAATTATTCCAATATTGGACAAATATTCATTCTTGATTAATCAAGAAAAATCAATCATTTTTACTATTTTTTCACAAATTATACCATGTTTTGATAGAATTGACCAGTTTAAAAGGGTATCGTTGTGTTTCCAAAAACTCCACAAATTCAAACCTTTCACAATTTAAACCAATATTGACAATCTTCTCTCAGGCTGTCTCCGCGAAAACACAGAAAGCTCAGGTTTCAAAGTTGGACCTATGTTTTTTAGATATCTAATTTTGTATTGTACGATCCTGCTTTTAAATGAAGCATTGAATGGTGGGTAATCTTACTTATATGTTTAATAAAACTTTTGACATAAGCTTTTAGAAGCCATTAGCTGTTTCCAACATATCTCAGAGTAAATCACTTGTAAAATAAATATCAATTTTGTTTCTTATTTTATACACCAAAAATGTTATTATCAACCTTCATCTTTATTACTTCAATTCAATATTCCAAAAGATATCCAATAAGAATATTAAATGAATCCATTTTTAAATGTAGCGCATTTTATTAATGCATACCAAAAGTCAAAAGATAATAAAAAAATAATCAAAATAGAAATAAAATTACATTCAAATTTGCTATTAACTATTCCTTTTTATCCGAGGAAAATGGCATTCTTCAATTTTATTTTGATCACATTTTATCTTTTGGAATTAAAAAAAAAAAAGAATAGAAATGACTTTCTACTAGCAGATATAATAGGAAAATAAACGATTGACGAATTTTGAAAAAAAATAGCTTTAAAAACTTTTAATTATAAATATATATTTTATTTATAAGGTTGTGTCCCAGAAGTTTATGCTTTTCTTATTACTTGTCGAATAATATTATTACGGCGAAAATACATAATAATACTGTATTCAATCCAATATATGCCTTTTTATTATCTAAATATTTAAATATGGATTGCTCTATTTTCAAAACATAATAACATATACAAGTATCAGAGTCATCAAGCAATTCTTAATCAATTCTGTCACCGTTTGCTTTTGTGAATGGAATAAATACCCAAATATAGCCACTTTTTATAACCCTCGGTGGTTCAGTGGTAGAATGCTCGCCTGCCACGCGGGTAGCCCGGGTTCGATTCCCGGCCGATGCATTTTTTTTTTTACAATTTTTTTAACTCATTTATATTATTATCCCTATATATATATAAAAGTCAGCGTATGTATGTATGTTTGTCAACTATACACGTCCACAATACGTAACTAATCTGACTGAAATTTTAACAGTATATAAAGTAGAATCTGGAAAAAACTCTTAGTGAAAATTTCAGGTCTCTATCCCGAATATCAGTCGTGTTATTTGCTCTTTCGCTCGCGCCTCTAGCGGTGAAAATGGGGGGTAATACCAGTTGACCTAATGTACATGTAAAGTTTGGAGCGGGACGTTTCACAAGAGTGACATCCACGGCTCCAATTTATAATTGTAACGAATAGTATTTGAATAAAAATATTTAATCGGATAAAACCCGGGCGTTGCCCAGGTCATTCGGCTAGTAATGCATAATATAATCACTTTATGCATAATAACAATACATTATACATAACAGCGAATAATATTGGTATTTCAATTTTTTGAAAGTGTTTACGAATTTTTGGGATAACCTTGTATGTATACCATCTCTCTCAGAGATAGGAAAGCCTTATTTCCTTTCAGGAAGATATTTAGAAGAAAAAAAATAAATAGGGAAGAAACAAGATTGATTATTGTTACGTTAATAAACAATAGAATCGTCTGACACGCTATTACTTTCAAACTTCGAGAGATCTGTAGGTGCAGAAGATTCTATCGAAATTCTTTAAATGCACTCAGACGATGGCTACGACAATTATCAGGTTTCGGGGTTATTTGTCAGACGAGATTAACGATGTCGTCTGCTTTGAAATAACTTCATTCGTTTGGCAGCAAATTGAACTTCTTCTGAATTTATTACTATGTGAAGACATACATCTTCTGAATGTTTTTTATCGGCAGAATACTTTTTCATTGATGACTTGTTACTTCAACACTTCCACACTGTAGCCAGATCTTTATCGTAGTTGTTGATATGTTATCACAGATTAAAATATATTAAATTATTTGATATCAGAAGTGTATCTCTAGCCTATGATGTTTAATAATCTTAATTTACGGCGCAGAAGTACTATAGATGTAAGTTTCAGTTCTTTTATGTTTTTAAAACATTTAACTATTTTTTACGCGTATGTTTAAAAATAAATCAATTTTCTACTGCCTTTACTGCAATGTGATAAAAATAATGGGAGGGCCTGGCTCATCAGTGGTTAAACCTCCCAGCGGTTTCGTCAGTTTAATCTACCATACCGCTGTAATGTTTGCAGAGAAACTGAATTTTGAATAACAAATTGTTATCATAATCAAATTATTGCTGAAGTTCAAATTTCAAGATTGTCGACGAGTTGGTAATTTTAGAATAATTCTGTGAAGGCTAATCTGATATTTATTATTTGACCGATTTTATACATGTTGTTAATTTTTGAAACTTTATACAAGGTGGGATCAATAAGTAAGGTGAATTATAATTTATTTAAAAAATAAGAACGATATTAAAAATTAGGACTTGATTTATTCAAAATAATCATCTTGGCTTTCTATACATCGTCTCCATCGTTCTGGCAACTTGTAAATACCCTCTTTATAGGCACTCTTAGGAAGCGTGTGAAAAAAATCTTGCACCACTTTCTGGACATCTTCATCCGAGTCAAATCGCTTTCCCTTTATCTCCTTCTTTAGTAGTCCAAAAAGGAAATAGTCAGAGGGGGCTAGGTCTGGACTATATACAGGATTTTCTAAAACTTCAAAACCTAATTTAATGATTGTAGATACAGTTTTACATGATGAATGCGGGCTTGCATTATCATGAAGGAAGAGAACACCTTCACTAAGCTTCCCTCTTCTTTTGTTTCTTATACCGGGCTTTAGCTTATTTACAAGACTGTCACAATAAAGGTCGCTGTTCATACGTTGCCTTGAGGATAAAAAATCAAGACAGATTGGTCCATCAACATCCCAAAAAATTGTTAACAAAACTTTACCGGCCGAACGTTGAGACCTGATTTTTTTTTTTTTTTGTCTTGGAGAGTCGCCTCGTTTCCATTCCATAGATGCACGTTTTGTCGAAGGATCATAATGATAACACCAACTCTCATCTCCAGTTACAATTTGGTCAAGGAAATGATCACCTTCCTCTTCATACCGCTTTAACGGAGTCTTTGAAACCCGAATACGGTTAAGTTTTTGGTCCAAATTAAGGAAATGTGGAATTCATCTGCAGCATATTTTTCTAAATTGCAATTGTTCTTTAATAATGGTGTGCACAGTTCCATAGCTTATATTCAAATTGTCGGCTATGGTAAAAATGGATATTTTTCTAGCCTCCAAAATTAAGTTTTCAACCGCATTTATCGTGCTTGGCGTCGCTGTAACACTTGGTGGTCCAGGTCGCTCAATATCGGTACATGTAATTCGTCCATTTTTGAACTCGTTAACCCATTTATAAATGTTTTTTTTTTAGACAAACAAGACTCACCATAGATATTTTTCATTCTTTGGCATATTTGAAATGTTTGAATACCTTCTGCATTCAAGAAACGAATAACTGCACGTTGTTCAAGCGTGGTGCAATCCTTCAAGGGAGCTTCCATTTTAGTTTATTTATAAGTCTCGCGCCACGCGTGGGAAAAAAGAACAGAACACCTTAAATAGTCTCTCGATGTTATATTTTAATATTCTGTGGTTTAAATTATTTTTGCTTTTTTAATTTTTAAAAATAAGATAATTCACCTTATTTTTTGATCCCCCCTTGTATATTGCCACGTGGAAAATTAGGGAAGACCAACTTCGGGATAAGACAACAATTTATTTCAGGCCAGAACAAACTATGAATGATAAACAAAAGATAAGCAATGAAGGAAGTGTACAGAGTAGAAAAATATAAACATAAAAATGATACTCTACTAATAAAATAATAAATACTTTGTTACAATATATATAGAGGGTCAAACAGCCCGAAACGCGTTCATTGTTGGCTTTTCTTGATTTATCAAGAAATTGACCAAATATCACGGAACAAGTTAAATAAACGATTAATTTATTTTTGTTTCACTAGATGGCGCTCTGCTAACTATAAAATGGTCATGTGAAGGCGGTCAGGTCTTCGTTTAGTCAGAAAAAATAATCGTTAATTAGGGGTTAATTGTGTTATAGTCTCTAGAGACTAATGTACAATTTTGTTAAATCTGTATTTGTTAAAATTAAATTCTTATTCTACTTTTTGAGTGGGTATAAATAGAAAATGTTTGTTATTTTATTTCAATTTAAAGTGCTATGTCCCCCTAGGGACACTTACGCTGTCATACATGTATACTTTTACATTTGTCTATATATATGTAGTAATGTAGTTTATTCTGTAGGATGACTGTAGTGTGGTTAGAAGCAGTCGTGGTGGTTGAGTGATGGGTGGTAAGGACACACAGGAGACAGGATCCAGAGACCGCGTGAGGAAATAGCTCGGGGAGGAAAGATAGAAGGTCCCAGAACAACCCCTAGAACAACTGGCGTCGAGACCACCTCGGTGAGAACTGTCTTTTTCTTATCACATCCAGCCGCTTTTAAACCGATTTAAGTAAGATAAATCCCTTAGGGAAGAATGAAGACTTGATACTTGTTTACCAAGGGGGTTGTTGTTAACCTGGCTATCTTCCCTTGTACAGGCCATTTTATTTATAAATTTCCGAATATTATGACAGATGTATACAATAATTTTAGGCCGTGAATACAATAGTCATATGATGTTAACAATGAGAAAGAGATAAAAAAAACGAGAAAAAAGAACTGTGTACAAAGAAAGAAATGTCTGGTAATATGTACAATCAGCATAATATAACTTATCAGTTTCTTAAAATATATTTGTTGCTATATAATTTAAAATATATCTACAAAAGGTATTGAATTTAATATACATTTCTTTACTGGAAATATATTTGTTAGGTGACCATAAACTAAGCCAAACGATC